>OY776111.1:159161297-160361297 GCA_963675035.1 Allygus modestus | reverse complement strand
CACACGATTGGGTTCCCTGTATTATAGATTATTTTTAACGCACATTGTTGCGGTTTGCTCGTTTGGATGACCTTCCTCAGGTTACGTCATCTATCAGTTATCTAACAAATATTCTGCAAGCTGATTGTAGATAGGTTCCCGCAAACGAGTGCAGCGTCTTTTTATTTATATATTACACTACGTTATCTTAGGTTATATTAATATATCTTTATCATTGACAAAAAGTTCAGTCTTAATTATTTGTTTATTATAGATGATTAAAAAATAATTAACGTATTGCGACTAGTGAATCATAATAGAAAATAATTGCTTAAGGTCCAAAGATTACTCGAGTATAATTATTTTAGCATAAAAAAGTATTACAATTAAAACAGTATAAACTTTTACAGAAACAAAAGATATAACTTAAACCATATTAAAGTGTTAGTAATTGATGAACGAAGTGAACCACTGGAACCACTGAACCACAGTGGCCGTGTGTCGTGTGTTCATGAGCGTGTGTGTGTGTGTGGATGTGTGGGAGTGTGTGTGTTATCGAACTACTAAACAACGATAAAACATTTCGTAACGAAATTTTGAAGAAGACATTTGGGATACCTAAGGGGATTTTAACACAGCATTTATACTTTATTTTGGATTATCAGTAATTATTAAAACTATTTTAATGTTTTTTATTCAGTTGTTGAATTGGTTTTCGTAGTAAGCTATGGACAATGGTTAAGACAATGGTTGTCTTTAAAATGTCAGCTGAGATATATATTTGATTTTTAAATCACACAAATTTAAAAATTGTTTTTAACGATGGAGTACAGGAGTAGATTATGTTTTGTTTGATCCATTTCTTTATTTTGAAATAGTTTAAAATTTGAGTGTTATGTAAATTAATGGTGTTTTGTCGTGATTTAAACACAAATTATATCTATTAAGATTTATTATTAGTCTATTTTTTTTACGAAAAACTTAGATTTAAAAGCCAAGTGTTTGGACTAAGTTAGTAATGACAAATAATACAATAAGTTTTAGAATTTCTTTTTCCGGGACAGTATAACTCCGTAACACGGATAATTATTTCACTGTGATTGATAATCAATATTTTTTAGCATTAGAGCAGTTTATTTTTAATGTGAACAAATAAATCGATGGCAGACTTACTAAACGATCATACGTGCAAACTAGCTTTATTAAATGTAATGCACCAAATAAGCTCCACTGTCACCTTGACATGAGACATAGTTTTGTAATCTAATGATCAGTAAAACAGTCCGGTAACAGTTTATATTTGTTTGCATTTTCTGAGGTGAGTATTGATTTTCATAAACAATCAAGATGTCCAAAACTCCGTAATCCCAATTGTATACATTGCAAGACCAATTACGTTGTAGACAGATTAAATAGAATGCGTGTTTTCAATGAGTTAAAAAAGTATATTTCTGTATGTTTAACCTCCTGATTTTAGAATATATACTAGAGAACCCGCGCTGCTCTGCAGCATCAGTCAGTGTTACAACTTGAGTTTATGAGTAGGCTAGTCAAGTTAAAATAACTTATGTTTTTATGGTAAAATCTAAAAATACTTTTAATTAGCGGTAATTCTTTCAAAAGTTGCACTCAATTTGGCTTCTGGGGACCTGAAAACTAAAAGTTATTATCGTCCAGGGACTGGGTGTTCGCTATTGGTCCCCGACTACGGTAATAGCCTATTCCCTTTGCAAGAAGATCGCTAAAAAAATCAAATTTGTTATCATCAATTATGGTTTTTATCATTGTGTGAGCTAATGGTAAAGTGTGATGCAGAGTTATTTTCTTGTTCTGCCAAGTAAAGCGCAGAGCAATGATGGCTTTAACTTTCTGAAAAGTACCTATAGGAAACACGAATCGTTTAAATATAATTTAACAACACAATTATTAAAAGCTACCCCGAATTGTTTTAACCATAACGTCCCAACGATGCTCGCTTTATGAAGTCCTGTCCAAGTGGCCGATGGTTTGGGTTCAATATAGGGCTGTAGGGAATATTACCACAGTGCTTAAAACCAGCAATAAGAAACGTTAACATGCACTGGAAACGTAATATTCAAAACTAAATATTGTCAGGGTTAAAATCAATATCTAAATACAAATACACACCTACTAACACAGACACACGTAAAAAATAGCCTACACATACGGAAAAAGGAGTGAGAAGCTCAAAAGGTTTAAATGGAAAAATAATTTATAATGTTTGCAGAGAGAATCCCGAACACATTATACACATAAAAAAAAACATATTCTAGAAAGGTGCATTGAAGAATGTAATGAATTAGATGATCAGGCATGGGTTTTAAGAAATCTCTAAACAATCACTCGGTCAATCGGTTAGAGGTAGTTGACAGAGACCTAAAGTTAATAGCAAAACCTAAACTCATAAAATTTTCCTATTCAAATACAAATAGCAAGCTTTCTTATCTCATGTAGCAGATTTTCTCGACCTATCATCGTACAATAATAACTTGATTATGTGTACAGTACATTCTTTAATATATAAACACCCGCAAATAAAGTATTTTTACTACTTGTTGCATTATTCTTTGGCAAACCAAATTAACTCTCTTGGTATTAAACAAGACGAATATTGAATTTTTAAAGTTATATTTGAATAGCAATTTTTTCGTGTATAGCTTTGTTATCATACACCTTTTTTAGTCAAACATTTTTACAATAGGTCAACATATATCTAGACTAGACCACATGCAACCTTGTAGAAAAAGTTTGTTTACATCTTGGGATTACTTAAAACATGTGACACATGTTTTAAGTAATCCCAAGATGTAAACAAACTTTTTCTACAAGGTTGCATGTGGTCTAGTCTAGATATATGTTGACCTATTGTAAAAATGTTTGACTAAAAAAGGTGTATGATAACAAAGCTATACACGAAAAAATTGCTATTCAAATATAACTTTAAAAATTCAATATTCGTCCATCCTCTTACGGGAACAATGAGTGTACTCCTAGTATCCAGTTAAAATAGGGCCCAAAACAAATGTTGACCAAATTTGTGTATTTTATTTTTGTATAAATAGATAACAGTAATAAACAACACAATATCGAGTCGTGATGTTGCATCGGTGCGATGATATCGGAGCCAATTACAGCTTAGCCTTGCCAGTGTCGATGTCCGTTAATCCACACGAGCCTCGCGGCGACGCGATCGAACTGCAGACCAGCACCGGCGTAGCTGCGGTATGATATCTGTGGCTTACAACGTTAAAACTGACACTGGCAGTAGCCTCAAGCCATATTTTGAATACCAAACACATAATCTGTGAACGTCTCTCTATTATCAATCAAATTTGTTATTAGTACGTTTTGCTCTTGAATAATTACAATTCTACGAGTCTGGCCAAGGACGGCCACTAGGCGAATTTATACAGGGTTACGGTCCCACAACATGTTTGACACTAAACAAAGTTAGACTGTAAGACTAGAATAGCACAGTCCAGTTTTGTGGGGTGTTATGATGTTATATGTTGCCATGAAATAAGTTGAAGACGTACTACAATAACAATATGCGTGTATTTATTCAGAAGGTAAAAAAGCTAGACTTTGAGGAATAGTAAACAAAGAATTAATATTAACATATGTTATTTTACAAAACATTAATTATTTTGTTATTTTACAAATATGAATTATCATATGATATAGCCGGGTCACAGCCACATACTCCCCTCCCAGTGACAACATATTAGTTTAAATGTTGTCACTGCTATTATACTTCATAGGAAACCTCACGATACGTAAAAAACGAGTTATTGTTTTTGGGGTACCATCAGGGTAGGTAAGTTTGGGTTTGATTGAAGACTGCCTTGCTCTTGCTGCTAAGACTCTGTCGTTTTGGGATGGTTTCGACGTCAGTTTATTTCACTTCATTATTCTTTGAGTAACGTGTACTCTTTATAGTGATTGATTAGTGCAGGATTCTTCGGGCTGACTTTCTTGCATCTTGCATCAAGAATGCCGATTTACGCCGATTTAAAGAAACAGAGTCTTGGCCACATGCAATTTAAATTTAAAAAAATCACTTCTTGATAAGACTTTGAAAGCTCCATCGTAGGTTGGTTGAAGTGTTTTCCTTCGGGCATTATTATATGCCGGACGCCAGACGTGGCCGGTTCGATCCCGGTCCCGGCCGATTCCTGGAAAATCATGAGCGGTCACCTCTGGCTTGCCCATGTAACTAATGCAGTTACGGTACCTCGTTATCTTTTGTTCACTACATCTGGTAAATGTTTTGGATAAGTAGCTTTTCAAAATAATGATTTTTTCAACTACAGGCAATTTAAATCCCATACTATTTTTAATAGTTTATTTTTATATTTATATCACCGTATTAAATCCTCTTTAGAGACAACTATAGTCCCTAAAACAAAAAACGGATTGTAGATGACAAATTGGTCGTTATTGTTCGTGCAAAGTCGTCTGCGAGTATAGGCGCGCTCCATTTCTACAATTAGCCTGAGAAGTGTTCGTGGCACTGAACAAAATGCCTTGAGTGTGCCAATCGAGGGTTCAAAAGGTTTATAAATATCTGAATGAATTTACTTTTTACTATTTTAGGGCCCAGGCATAAAACTGTTTAGCACCAATTTTAGGTCAGCGTGCCATTGAATTGTTGCCAGCAACGCCAGTTTAATTCCTGCCGTCTGCTATAGCGACATTATACAAAGCGGAAACATACAGTAAAAATTAATATGTTCGTATGTCATGATTTGTTCACTAAAAAAGTTTTTATTATTATGTGAAATGCGCAGCGTTTACATAATATTCTTGTTCACAATGGTACACACTCAATTTCAACTATGTTCATTGAAATGTTTCCGTTAAAGTGGTGACTAGTAAGTTGTATACACGTTCCCTTCGAAATATTTTCATGGTTTCCGTTATGAAATGAGTACTCAAAATAAATAAAAATAGCTATACAAATAAAGTATGTATTTCTGAATGGATAATAAGAGACAATAGACAATAGTCTTAGTTGAACTAAGAAATATTACTCTTACCCAGTAAAATCAAATATTATGGTATACATTTGAAATAAAAAAAAACTATAGGAATAGAAAACCTGTTTCTTAAATCACTATTGTGTTTTTTTATAACGCGTGCAGTTTCGTTAATAAATATAATGTTTAAAATCCGTATCGTTTCGTAATATCCATACATAAAACACACAAAGGCAACTCACCCATGCTATTTCAGTCTGTGGCAGAAACAACATGTCTCATTAATGCTAATGACTCGACTTCCTCGGTACACTTGCGTCAACCTATATTTGCTTTAACAAACATTAAATATCAAGCATTTTCCGAGAACTAATTTTCACTAACCTTCTTCAGTTGGGTCACAAATAACCAAGTGATCAGATGGGGAGGTATAGGACGGGCTAATCAAACATTCTTGGTTTGTGACAAGTTCTTTCGTAAACCGTGAAGCAGTAGACTAGTGAATTATAAAACGCATTATTTCAAGCAACCCATTACTAAACCGTCCTGCCTAAATCAACGCTTAGAAAAAAACACTACAATAAAAATTATTAAAAATACCTGTAGTTTTCTAAAATGCATATCGCATGCCTTGGGAGAGGTACAACTATTATGCCATTTTGGCTTCTGGAAAAGGGCTATTTGGGTAAAGTGTTTATTAAAATAGTAAGTTGATAACATGTTTTCTGCTAAAGAGGTTGATATACATTATCCATAATGTTCGTGGAAGTTTAATCTCTATAAAGTTGCTCAGATATTTAGCAAAGTTGTATCAAAACATGAGTTTTAATGAAAGTTGTACATGACGCGTGGAGTTATGAGGGTCACAAGTGGAAAAGTAATCCGGCGGTCTCTGTACATTGGGCGTAAAGTGCTTACTAATGATCCTCTCAACCCCTCCCCCAACAGTTTTCTTGGCCACATTTAAAATATACTTTATTTTTAACAGTTTATACGCATTGTTCGCAGTATTTGTTCTTGTTAGATGATGTTTTAAATTGTTTTCAACCCCATTGCTTACAGAATTTTAACTTTATTTTTATATTTAGATAGTTTACTTTTTATTTATCTGGTTTGGGCTGGTACTGGTATGTTAAATTTAAAGTTAGTTCTTTGATCCAAAATTCCAGCTTTTCACTGACGATTTAAAAATAATGTTTTTAATAATAAACGTTTTAATTTCTTGCTAAAATAAACACACTCCTTAATCCTTATGTAGTAACTGACCCAGACTGACCCAGACAATTCTGGAATTGTCAATCGGATTGACCTCAGGAACACTTGAACAATTTTCAAATTGGTCTAGAGCGCTTTGCCTAATTTGGTTTGTATGCGTTTAGGCAATGGTTCTTACTGGCAGGATT
This sequence comes from Allygus modestus, assembly GCA_963675035.1. Lineage (NCBI taxonomy): Eukaryota > Metazoa > Arthropoda > Insecta > Hemiptera > Cicadellidae > Allygus > Allygus modestus. Next base: position 160,354,915 of record OY776111.1, on the reverse strand, counting down.
AGTATAGTTAATATTTCGTTAACTCTTATATAACTACAATATTATCATAATATTAGGATTATAAGTGTGCTTCAATCTCTATCAAAATAAAATCAAGAGTTCAAATAAAATGTTCTAACTAAGGCCACGTGTTTCAGGCGGACCATTCCCATCGGCATTGTGCCCGAACACTGCTACGAGCGGAATGTTTCTCTCTTTGTGGAACTGGGAGAACCAGAAGAAGGTATGTTCCTCCTCAATAATATTAATGGTGTGCCTAATTAATTGATATAATAATGCTTCCTGAGGTGCAATGCTGATTTAAACTACAACATTATTACATCAAATATATGTGGTTTCGTTTTAGCAGATCAAATAAGTTTACTTGCCATAATATTTTAAAATTGGCATTTCGAAAATTTAAAACAGTTTCACTTAAACTATATTTGTAATTTAATTTGGAATAATAATAATGCAAGACAAAGGTTTCATAATTGCATTTATTTCGAGAGAAAATAATATCATTGTTTATTTCTTATAAATATGTATATCTTACGTGAATATGTATTATTACATGTTGAAGAAATGCTGTATCGTTACGGACATTATTTCTACACCGTACTCCGTTTCACTTTGATATCATTCACAACTCACAAAGAAAAAAATGAAGAAACTCTTAAACAAGCGAGTCGTAACGTCTCTGCAAGAAACTGCGGGTCTCTTATACATATAAGCGACATCGCAATGACAAAAATAGTCTTGACTTTAGATTTTGTTGTTTCATATCACAGGTTAAGTTTAAAACCTGACATTCATAAAATATAAATATAACTAGATAAAATAAATATAGTGGATACAATATAAATAGATCAAGTATTTTAACTATATAATGATTATATACTAGATTATGAGCATAAAATGAAAATATGTTATTTTGTATAATTCCATGTTACTAGTAGACCTGGTGCTGGAAACCGAGCAAAGTTGTTCCACCTTGTGTCTGACTAAAAGAGTTTGCCTTCGTATTTCAGTAGTTTGTGTTCTCAGTTTATAAAATGAATATGCTGATGCTGTAAAACATTGTTTTGTTGCAATAGTTTTTGTTTGAATTTGAGAATGAGTTGGGTTAAATTTTAATGGTATCCTTATTGGCAAAACACTAACTTTGAGGGCAGCTAAGCCCTTCAAAAAGGAGGATAGAATATTTACAACTACTTTGCACAACTACGGATCGAGGTAATTTATTTAATACTTCCATTGTCAAAATCTGTTCAGAAAGAACAGAATAGTTCTGTTCACAACAATAACCGTAGATTATTACAGACATAGACTGGCATTTGTTAACACAGTGTACTGCTAAGCAACCTTTAAATTTGGTCAAGCTTTACAACTGTTTCAGTATTTAAAATGCTGCTTGTTTCAAGATTCGATACAAAACATGCTGGAGTTGCACCTCACAAACACCACGTCAACTGTAGTCTTCTATTCAGTTTTGACTAGGATCAATACTAAAACTAAAACATGCTGAGGTATGTTTTCAATCCCTTTAAAACAGTAACCTTTCCCGCGGCTGTTGAATGGTCCTTTCAGGCCGAGTTTTAATATTACAAGCCTCATTAACTCTAGCCACGTCTCTTTACATTTTCATAAAGAAATTTCTGCCAGCAGTCTTGAAACTCATTACTTACTCTTTTTCTCTGCATTAAAGTACATTACATAAAACTCCTGCTGTAAAATTTGCATTGTTGTTCGTATTTTTGCCTAGCTGATAATTATTTTTCTCAGCCCATAGAGTAATTGTATACGAATAAATTAACTTAAGCGGTCATATTTTACGGCCTTTCATCCGTTTTTGACCCTGATAGCATTTTTTTAAGTTTTCACTAGAATGTTTAAAGAGGATAAAAGAGTTTGGTGCTTATCGAATCACACAAAAGCTAATACATGGTTAGGAATTATGAAGAACAAGAAATGTAATAATTCAATATTCCTATATTTTAAATTGGAACCCACATTGCTGGGCAAAACCTTTTTTTTATATAACCTTAAATATTGGGTATATTGTCGGTGTTGGGTAAAGCGTTTCAGTTAGTGATATGGTGATTATGTTAACGGATACAAATATACCAGCAACCAACTATATTTAAGCATTCACTCTTAACTCAATCAATATTTTTAATTTGTTGTATACAGACTTTTTATGTTATAAAAGGTAGACCATTCATGGTGGTTATGAGACCATCGTGCATGTGTACGTATTATCAGAAAAAATTTGTGATCGCATGTACATGTGTGTAAGGGAGATTGTGAAGGGTATATAATGGGGAGGGGTTGCGGTTGCAAAGTCCCCAGCCTGTACGACAATACCCCAAATAATTGCCCTCCTGAGATACATTCTCCTCACTCTGACATTTCTGAACAATTTGCTATCGGAATTTGCCTTTTACATTCCTACAATTGTTTTAAAACGTTGCTTATATGTTTCACTGTTTAAATTTTGTTCTAATTGTTCATTGTAAAAGAGTTGTACCGTGTGTCAGTAAAATAATTTTAGAAGACAAAATAAATTGCATTATTCCGCACTGAGGAACGACACACAGTGGGGCAATTAATGTTATCTAGGAGCGCAAAAGTGAAAAATCCAAAGTTATGTTTGGGCACAACAAATGCTATCAATGGAATTTCAGATAGATTTGCAATAAGAAACAGGCTTTTTCAATCTTTTGGAAGCTATTGTAGGGCCAGATTTCTCTCTTATTTGTTACAGAAGCAACAGTTCCTCTGTGATCACGTTGAAGAAGCTACTTTTACGTTAGGTTTGTTTGATTAAGTAGTATTAATATGGAAATCTATTGAATATTTATGGCTGACCCACCAAAAGGTAAAAACATCAGCATTATAATTGATTATAGTGGATTATATTTAACAAATAAAATTATATTAAATAAAGGTTGGGAGTAATTAAATTTATAAATAAATGGTAATTAATATGTCTCGTCCGCTCGCGTTCGCTTTAATAGTTACATATTCTGAAAGAACAAAATATACTCTCAACGTTCTTGACCATTTAATCTGCCACAACCTGCCTCCATGGGAGCCACTATTTTTTTTGTAATTTTTGTCAGTACACTTGTTTGGTTTATATGGGTATTTTATTACTGTTTGGTAAGAGAATTTAACTAGCCCTCAAACGCAAAACTTATACATTTAATGGCCTTAATTAGTAGTGTATAATGATTAATTACTGCCCGTTCTCAGACCTTAATGGTCAAGATTGTAAATCGTTTTAATACTTTTTTATTTCTTAAACAAAAAATTAATAAACGCATATATAATTGCAGACTTCTACTATTTCGGGTTTGTTATCCTAATAATATTATCAGTATATACATATATATGTAAATACTGTAATGGAATCTCTATAGATTAACCTATAAGTTAACCTAGTATATAGAACATGATTAAGTTAATAACATTATGTTATATATACACAGGGTGTCCAGCCTTAAATTGGGCAATTGCTATCTTTTTTATGTCCGACAGCTAACTTCTTATGGGGGACCACCTTTACCTTTTTAAGCTCCGTTTTAAAATGCATTTCATTTCCAAAAATTTCCCGTCATTTTTCCAATATGGAACTTGATTTTTTCTTACGGAATGCCCTTAGTTCAATTTTGTTATCGGGTAGAAAATGTAATTTTAGAAAAATGTTTTTATTTTGTTTTGTCGTTTAGCTATGTTTTGATTTTTTCAACATTCCGTTAACTCAACAGTCCTAAATCGTAATTTAAAATTAGTTTTGCATTATTTGTCTTTGGTGTTTTTATACTTAAAAATACTTAAATTGTAACTCAAGGTCCATAACAGAATTGTGTGTATTAAAGCGAGTTTTATTCAATGTTTGTTATGGTAAACATATATTTTGTATAAATCATCGTACATTATAGTAATTGTTAAAACGAATTTCCAGTATCTGTACAGATTAATTAAATGTGAAAATTATTTGTATAAAATGTTACGTGAAAAAAATTTAACAAACAACACTTGGTTTTTCTTTCATATCCCTTTTAAAACTGTTTAAGTCAAGTGAAATGTTCTTCGCTTAGTCAGTCTAATTGTATATAAATAAACTAAAATTATCAATAAATTATTCACTATTATATTGTTCACCTAAAGAAATGTGAAAGACATAATGATAAAAAGGGAATTTTAACTTTACTAATTATCCCTATTTAACTAACGAATCTCATATTAATAAAAGTGTTAACAATATAATACTTACTTGATTAACTTTAAAAAGTATTTTTTTCTTCACGATAAATCAGTTTAAACAGTTTTATGACGGTTCTTATTGTGAATATTAAGAGCATTGACTTTAGCTCTCCTAATCATCAAAATTTCCCCACTGTGCGACGGAATTATGGTGGAATTATCCACAGACGCAACTACAGTGTAAGGAATCACAAACTTCAATCGTCAAACTTTGAAATTTGCTCACTAGATTGGTCTGGGAGATCGAGTGTATGTCATTCGATTTTCATTTCCATCCCAACGATTGTTATTTCTTGTTCATTGCAAGCAGGAAGTTCTAGGGAGAAGAAACTAAGACACTGCACTATTGTGCGTTATTTCCATTAAAAAAAACCTACCATTATTTTTTAATGAGACATTAACATGGTAGTTCAGTTTTATTTTACTTTAATTACATGACCAAACGTTCTTTGAAATACGAGGTTTATGTGACTTGTTCACTTAATTTTATTGGGCACTACCCGACCAATTCATATGAGTAGTTTATATGTACTGTCTTCGTTATGTCTTTTCGCTCGGTTCGTGGAAGTGTTATCAGAGTAATTTATTATGTTAATTTGTTATAGTATTTTGTGTCTTTGTAAAATAAATTAATAAGAAGATTTTTTTACAAGGTCGGCGCTGAAATTAGGACCAACTCCACTAACCTGAAGTTGGGTGGTGCCCAGTAAAATTAAGTCTTTTGAATGACGAAGTTGTGTGACTCCCAATCAGCCTATCATTTAGTAAGTTACACCCAAGGAAAAGTTTTACATATAAAATGACTCGTAATGTGCTGCAGAAGAATATATTTTAAGGTTCTTAACGGATACAAGAGTAAATCTAGCTTTGACAATACGTTCTTTTTGTTCAACGTTTATATTGTAGCAATTTTATTTTAATTTCTTTCTCAAGTTTTGAACCGTCCGTGTACATTACATTAGAAAACCTTTGATAAAAAGTAACATAACAAATGAATGTCAGTCAGCGTTTTCGCTCGACGTTGTGCCCCTACAAGAGGGCGACACCGGCAGCTGGATAGTTGAAGGTTTTCGTCGGAGACAAGAGCTAATCTGTTCGCACCTTATTTAAAGCACAGTTCTGGGTGCTGAGTGTTTTCGCAGACCACAAAGGCTTCCCTCCCGCCTTGAGCTCCCCTCTGCCTCTACCGCAACCTCGTACCTCGTGCTTCCAAACCCTAATTGGATCCAAGCCGCTCAACATTTTGGCTTCTTCTCACCTAACCTATACTGATTGCATCTTAAGGTGTGGAAAAACAGAATACATATCTTCACCAAGTCAATGCCCAACATGCAAGAACATGAAATAAAGCACAACTGAATAAATTACCAGTCGGAAATACAAACTTTTAGCGATGGTAGTTTAAGATCAATATCACAAATAAGCTTTAATGAGTTCGTTGCATCAAAAAATCTCACTAGGGTTAAACAATATCCCTCCCCTGATGATGAATATTATTTATTTACACGGCTGTTATGGAGGTTGTATACCGGCTGTAATAAAACGTGAAAACAACACGTTAACAAATTTCAAACAATTAAATGTTCACTGATTACTATAACAACAGTAATTAAGTTGGAAATACAAATTTTCCTCATTAAAATTACAATAGCTAACACGAATGCAGATAAGGACTAGTGGAATGCAGATGAGGTAGTAGGTTGTGGGATATTAGTGGCTCCGGCAGAACATTCCATTCCTGTTCGCATTCCCGCCTCGCCTAGTGTCGGTCGCAGTCACCACAGACATTACCTGATCACTGGTATTGCCGTTAATTAACTGAGGAATAAAAGGTTTAAATGATCCTGTAGTATATTGTAAAATGCAGGGTTACGTTAAAGAATAATATCTGATGATAAATGATATCATCATTTATGCTTCATTTTTTGCATCTTTCAAAAACTTGCAATGCGCAACGCGTTAGGGCCAGATCAGAGCCTGAAGTTTATTAAATTGGCATTTATGTGATTTGTTTAACTTAAACATTGTAACCAAACTCTTTTTTTTAAATAGTTAAATCACAATCAAAATTACTCGTTTGTAGTAAAAATAAAATTATTGTTTTTCTTGTTGTTATTTGGTTTAAATTGAATATATAAATGATAGACGAAGGAATTATAGTTGTTCTGGTGAATTATAATACTTATGAGACGTTTCATTTAATTTTGTTCATACACACTTTCAGGTTCACAAGCACCCTCACAACATGATTATTAAACATAACAACAGACGTTATACTTATTCGTTACTTTTAGGAAGTGTAACAGTCACTAATTGCTGTTAAATTCTAACAGCAATTGAGGACTGTACTGTAACGGCACACTTTGTTGTTCTAAGTTGTGGAGAGCGAGAGGTCGACGGTGTCGCCCCCTGCCAGCGTCATTGCCGCTAATGCCGTCCACTCCTTCCTCTACGGCTCCTATGCCAGTCTCGGCCGTGAGTCTAAGTGTCGGAGTGATATCTTTTTACTAACAAATCCTTCGCAATTAATCTTGGATGCGCCTTGGATATTTTAATGTTGTTTTGACATTTATGCTTTCCCCCTTAAACAGTTTCCTTCTGGCGTTTTGCTTGGACTAATCGGGTTGACAGTTTTAAACATTGAAAATAATTCATATCATTGATTTTTTACCATTCCAGCATTTCTAGTGAATGCTTCTCGTTTTAAGCAAAAGAAATTTACTGCAGATGACACAAAATATAAATCTGTTGACAGAATTAAATAAATATTCCAAAAACCAAAGCTGGGGAAATTTTGAGTTAGTTTTATATTTTTTTTTATAGAAACAGCAGAGGTTTGTAAAATATTATAACTTTCCTACATTATAAAATTTGTTGGTGACAAAATGATAATCTAATGCTACGTATAACTGTCGGTAAAATTATATTAAGAAGTCATGAATGCAAGGGATTATATTGACAACGAATCAAATAGATGTAATTACTTGTGTTTATTGACGTGACTTCGACGAACAATTGAAACCTTAGGTAATTTAACGTCATGTTACTGAAATAATGTGTAGTATTTAGGTATTCTAAATATAAGGCGACTAGTATTATAACAGTTTGGATACTTTAAATTAGATTTTTAGATGATTAATAAAAAAGGAAAAAGCGGAATCAAGTGTAAAGTGTAAACTATGGGCAGAGGAAATAAGGCTTAAATGCTGCCAAATTAGAACAATAATTATCAGTGCTCAGCTATTTTCCTAACTCAACTATTCTGGAACTATTCTTGCCAATATTTGTCAAGAACCGAATAGGAGTGGCTAACCACACTGATTTGTCACGGAAATTTGGTTGGTTGAAATAGTATGATAGCAGTGGCGGAACTGAAATAGAATAAAATAAAGATAACAAGCCAATAGGAGATTGCAGGGGTACAGTCCCGGAGGAAATTGAAAGAAGTGATGATACAACTGAAGTGAGAGCTCGTGTTCAGAGCTCCAAAGTTTGAACCTATGCCACTAGGATTAATTATAATAAAAAATTATCATTCAAGTATTTATATACACTTGAAAACAATAAACACGAGTACAACTCACAAAAAGGCACAGGATTCTGTGGTGCGGGGACCGAATCCTTGTAACATAACATGAATTGAATAATGATGGATAATTCACTTTACCGATGGTAAAAAAGGAAGAAAACCAATAAGATATTGACTTTACTGTTCAATTATGTATATCTGATCATGACTCAATCAAGCAAATACGACACTTATAAAATGATTTTTGAAATGATATAGTATAGTGCCCAGTTAAAAAGTATGATAATCACGCAAAATTAATGCCAAGAAATTGAATAAACTGCACGCTATTATTTTTTCCATGTTTTAAACATCTTTGCAATAAAATAATATGAATGTCTTTTACACTACTCAATTTAAGCTTAATCTTTTCCTTAAGATGGTTCAAAATTTAAAATATTCTCCTCTCAGAAACCTTCATCTTAAGGAAAAGATTAAGCTTAAATTGAGTAGTGTAAAAGACATTCATATTATTTTATTGCAAAGATGTTTAAAACATGGAAAAAATAATAGCGTGTAGTTTATTCAATTTCTTGTCATTAATTTTGCGTGATTATCATACTTTTTAACTGGGCACTATACTATATCATTTCAAAAATCATTTTATAAGTGTCGTATTTGCTCAAGATAATATGAATAAAAATCCATAAAATAACAGGATTAATTATATAATTTTAAACATAATTCATATAAATAATGAATATAATTCATATATATTCATATAATATTTATAAGTAATGACGGATTACATATAAATATCAAATGTTATATTTAGTATAACACATTAATACACATGCACTTAAATGTAATATATGTACCTCACTAACACATGAAGCCAGAATTTATCAGAATTAATTCATTAATGAGCGAGATATGACACTTCATTTATCGTCCATAAGAATAACATTACGCCTGAGTTCGTAGGTGTTCTTCAGCGGGGACAACAATAAATGAGTTTTCATGCAAATATCAAGAGACCTCTAGTAGGATAGATAAATAAACAATATTTCATTAATTGATGTTCATAAAGGGAGACATACCATTTACTTCAACCACATTGAAGGATATCCTCTCAAAACCTAAGATCCCAAAATCAGTGTGTAGAAAGATTCACCAGTGCTCACCCTTGCAATAAAGCGCAATGCATAGTGTGTAACAAATTAGAGGAAAGTAGGCGAGTCAAAAGTAACAAGGAAAAAATAAATAAAGTTTATTTTGTGCACAAGGCACGTGGTATATGAGGTTAGTTGTAAAAAACGTGTAAAAGACTACATAGGGTTCAAAAACTAATTAATTTAGGATCAGAGTAACAGGCCATCACTATGACTTCAGACAAAAGGGTATATGGTAAAACCATCATTGTATCAGTAGTCTTGCCCAAAAATAGGATTACTATTTTGAACCGCTAATTTTAATTAAATAATTAAATATGGCTGGAATTATCATTAATGTGTTTAAATTAGTATAATTTATTTATTTAAGTTATTTAGTTTACACTGTGATCACGGAATAATTCTCCGAAACACGTGTTAAGTATCTTAAAATATTATTTAAGAGCACAGTCCTACAGTTTATTTCAATTAAACTTTGTTTTAATATTAAAATAGCTCTCTTTGGTGATTACAATATAAAATGTATTTATAAATAGTACTAATATTAGGTCACCTATAATAAGCAGGGGGAATTCATTTATTTGAAAAAAAACAATATAAGTTATGTATGGATGACGCTGAAAGTAGCTAACAAAACTGGATTAAAATGGCTCAGTATAGTTCAATATATGGTACCCCTGAAGTATTATTAAATGAGAAATACTGTCGCTCTTAGTTAGGGATAAAATACTGCTTACTAGTTCATGCTTTGGATCGCTGGCTTTGCCTGAAACATCGCCAGTCCCGCAATATTCCACTTTGATCTTTAACCTTTGTAACACTGGGGGAGAGTAAACTCGTTATGAATGCCGTATGAAGATATGAAATAAAACTCTATCTAACACGTTTTATAGAAGTAGTTAATGATACAAACAATTAATTATACGATTAGCTTTGAAATAATTGAAACATTTTTAACACACAAGGTACTATTTATTAAAAATTGACTTTATGATATTCAGGTTAAAGAAACACTTTAACCAATGATTCTTATTCCATTTTTTATGAATTAGATTGACTAAAATGGTGAGCTATTTTTACGTTTTCCCAATCGTTACGCAATATAATATATACCAATTTAAAACTACGCTGAAAACCGTCATATCTTTGCTATTATACTGCAGATTATGCTTCACAATATAAGATAAATTGTACATGCCACTAAACTTTATACTTCTTTGATTACCATCAGGTGTCTATTTTCACATCATGAGAAAGACCCTCCCTCACAGTATGGTTAATAGTGATACTATGTAGAAATTTATACATAACAACCGATTTATACATGTATTGTTTTATTTATTTTTACTAAAACAATACATAATCAAATCTCTGAAAGTGCCACAGCCAATGTGTTACTGATATAAGGGGAAGTTGTACGCTTGTTAAAAAATAACTTATAACCATAGCTTATAATTTAACCTACCCCTAATTAACGATGACCTGTGTCTTGGACAAATTCCGAGGTGTGATATATATTCCGAGTTGTGCAACTACAACTACTACTACTTATTCCCTGAGTGACATTCACGGGATTTTCTTGTGGATTTTGTATGTGATGTATGATTTATTTGTACATTGCCTACACAACATTTACGAGTTAGTACTGTTTAATAACATGTACCCGAACTCCTAGTAATCGTATTTCGTGAACGTATCTTATAAATTTAGATATTTCACGTTGTATTGTGAAGTATATTTCAGTATATTATGTGTTTTATAAGTTTTTGCGAATTTCCCCTATGGGGAAGAAGCTATTGCCGTAGGTCTCATGGTAAGAGTTAAGCCCGAGACCATGATAACTTTTTTTGAGGTCCCCAGATGCCAAAAACACTATACGTTCAAATGTGTATACATGTATATATATATTCGTTCAAATTTGTATACATGTATATATATATATATATATATATATATACGTGTCCGTTAACACGTAACTTGAGTAAAACTTCCGATTTCGATTAAATTTGGCTCAAATGTGTAAAGTGACATTCATGACTTTAAGTTCGATAAACCAGAAAAATCGGACCATGGGAAGGGGGGTTTATGGGGGTTTTAAATTTTCCAAAAATCAGTTTTTTGCACTTTTCACCCTAAAATTTGTAAAACACTCAATTTTAATTTTGAGCATTTTATAGAGCTTAAAAAAACAAATAATTTGTTAAGTGGTTGCAGAGAAAATACAAAAAACCTGCTCATAAAATCTCCCATGTTAATCTTATGGGAAAAAGGTTTTTGGCTTTTCCTCAGTTCATTTTAATGTAAATTTCACATTTGCTTTAACCAATCAATTCAGTTCTACAAAATAATCATTTTGGGGTTTAAATTGTGATTCTACGTCCATCTGTTGCAGAGATATTCAAAGTGCTAAACACAGTACGTTGTCCAATATTATCCTTATGGAGAATAAATAAAATTTGATATCTCGATTATTTATGAATGTATATTGATTAAACTTGGAGAATAAGTAAAGTTTTATATCTCCCTTAATTATGAACATAAATTAATAAAACTTAGTATGTAGCTTAACCTGGTTGAGTTATATTGATAATTGCATAAAAACACATATTTTTTCTTCCTTGTTGCAGCAAACCTGCGTAAGCCCTATGTTATTCTTATGGAGAATAAATCAAATGATATAGATCACTTATTTATTTATGTATTTTCATGAAACTTGGTAAGTGGCTTTATGTGGTAGTAAGAAACATATGCATGCATTGTAAATTCGCTGAGTATGCAGGTTTGCTGTGACGGGGGTATTTTTTATATACAAAGGTTATTGATAAAAAGTTGGATTTATTTTATGGAGTAAAATAATAATAAGTGATACGGAAGTTTAAATATGATCATTTTCGGTTATAATGTCAGGTGGGTTACATATAAATATCAAATGTTATATTTAGTACAACACATTAATATAAATACACCTCAATGTTATATATGTACCTCACATATCAAGTGACTTACGCAATGCTGAAAACAGTACAAATTACCGGTTTGGGTAGCTCTGGAGGCTGAACGGTTAAGTTTAGAAAACATCTCCCAGGAGGAAAACCTTTTAAAACTAAATTTTATACCCAGTTAAACAATAAACTCAGGGGTATTTCATAATACAAATTTAAGTTGGCCACCATATTGGAAAAATGGCGGGACATTTTTGAAACTGAAATGCAATTTAAAATACAGTATACAAATTAAAGAGGTTACAGAAGATTACAGAAGAAAGAAGAAATTATCCTTAAGAGTGACTACCAGACATGAAATAAACAAGGACAGCAAATCTATTACTTCAAAAAGCTACCAGTTCTCTGTTGTGCTGAGTACAGTCAAAATGACGGATTTTAATAGCTCTAGAGCCTGAACGGTAAGGGTGGACGTGAACTATCCCGACCTTGGCCATGACTCTGCGCTTTAACTGCTCAGGGACTTTGCGCTTTATTGGTCGGGTCGGAGGCAATGTTCGTCGCGCCGTAACACTCTGTATAATTTTATTTGTAATGTTTAAGAAGAAAAACAAGAATGAAAATGTATTAAAATTACACTTACCACCCAATAAAACAACAAAGTTAGGGGCATTCCATTAGAACAAATTAAGTTGGTCGCCATATTATAAAAATAGCGGGAAATTTTTGAAATTGAAATACAGTACATCTCAAAACACAGCTTGAAAAAGTAAATGGGTCTCCCGTAATAAATGTCCTATTAGATATTAAATATAAAGTTGCTGAGTACCCCATAAACAAATATGTACTTTAGAGGTATCTGACACAGAACACTGTGGCACAAACCTAAGGGCAACTTAATCTAGAATGACTGCCTTGCTGATGGTTTGCTATTTTCCAATGTATTAGTTTAGTTCAGTTGCATATTATCAACATAATTCAATTAATTAGTCTAATATTATTATTTTTATTTATTAATTAAAGTTCATCCTTGATAAAATATTATAATTCATTACCATATGAGTGATCAGGGTTTCCACAAGAGCGTTCAATAAATGTTCAACAAAAAATGATCTAAGATTAATTTAAATTATTTTCAAAAACAAACAATGTGTACAACCTATTAAACCACAAAGACTTTACGTAATTGCTTCATAAGCATACCCGAAAGACAAATTGCAACTCTTTGAGTTTTATCTGTTCAACATATAACATACAAGGTTAAAATTATGTTACAATAACAGTAAATATATGCGAGTAAAAGTTTGGCACGATAATAAAAAGTCATGGTTATTATAATTTAAGTTAGTGTTGAATCTTCCTTTGTTGGATTTTACCATAATATTGTACAATTTTTGTTATTTTTATGCGGAATAAAAAGAAAACCCCTGTGGGGTTTTGCGGTCACCTAAATTGGTTAAATTATCATTTAGCTATCGTTAGTTAAATTAAAATGTTTAAGCAAAACTAGTAGTTACAAATTGGGTGACACAGTGTTTGATTCAAATGCCAGGTGGGCAAGTTAAGAGTAATTCGAGTCAGTTAATAACCCAGTCAGTTATGGCTGAAGGGAGGGGTCAGGAGTCAGTTATAGTTAGAGGTTTCAATCCCAGTAAATTTTTGGCCGGGAGAGATATTTCTTTTAGTGATTTATTTGCTCTCATAAAACCTATAGTAATAATTAATTCATTATTAATGGTATTTCGTAATTTATAAACTTAAATCTTAATATATAAAATCCAAATACCACTAACTGACTGACCTATCAAGAAATATCCATAACTATAAGGCATGCAGAGTTTAAATTTGACATATAGGTTCCTCTTTGGCCCTAGGTGCTTTCTAAAAAATGGTATTACGAAATTTCCCCTGTGTTCCGCCCCGCTGAGTCCCAAAGTTCCCATGTATTCCTTATGGACATTCACATTGGTTTTAGCTGATGAAAATTCAAACAGCTGATCTTGGTTCGTATTATTTCCACGGACTAACCACAGATTGAAATACACACGACTATCATAGTTTATGCGAGCAAAGCTGCAACGGGTTGGCTCGTGAATAATAATTGTTTGACAACTACTATAAAGTTGTTTTTTAATCATCGTATGAGGGAGCGGATTTAGTCTTAACAGAAACCGCATTGTTATTCAAACCACAGCTCAATTATTTTAACTAAATCGTATCTTAATCCCTTCGATGTAGGGTGATCCTTCCGCAACATGTCAGCCAGGACCTTGCACAAAATGGTGAAATATAAGAAGAAAATATGAATATGGTATGGAGATGGATACTCTATATGGTATTAGGCTTAAGATCGTCAGTATGATCTTGCCAAAGTTAAGATAATATATCATATTAAGGAACTGATTTAACATTTCTTAACATAGTACGATTACAAGTCCACTGAAACTGAAAATCTTCATACATTGTGCACAGTAACGTTTGCATTTCTACTCTTTTCGTACTTCTGATGACTCCCCTCTTTTATAGTCAGGGACCCAGTACCCTAGATTCGCAGGGAGGTGATACCCAAAAGAAATACTTTTGTTGATGATTGGGCCTTTTACGGGACACTTTGGGGCTTATGAAAACCTATTTTGGAACGAAAAACTCTCTTGCAAAATATTATTTATAACATGTTAAAGTTTTATAATTTTTACAATATTTTAACTGTACTTGGTGCATGTTTATGCCCATAGCTTCAAAGATATTAGCTCCAATTTGACAAACTAGCTATCATGTTCAGAAATAGTGTACTCAAACATATTACACCTTCATATCCAAAAAATGTCTTGTAAGTTTTCTATGTAAATTAATACATAAGTTCATCATCACTAACTGCCTTCTGATTAATTGTACTGAACCTTTACCAAGCAAGCTAAAGTCAGTATTCATTAAAATGTTATGAACAATTATTTTTCGGCGTATTTTTCAAGGGAACTTGTTTCAAATTGTTGGACTTAATTAATTTTGAAATTTTTATATTATAAAATAATAATTTATGCGGGTTTAGTAACATAACCTACATTTATTCCAAATTATTGTTTATGGGAGACCTATTATTTTGAAACAAATTAACAATAAAAAGTATGCCTCCTTTATTTGTTTGTAATTTACGAATCGCTATAATATCGTTTTGTAGTTTATTGAAGCCGTTCCAGTAGATAAACAAAATACCGATATAACAACAAACGATAACTTTTGGCCAAGCGCATCGCATTTGCCGTATATTCTGTTGTCATGGAGACCATGACGTAGACCGTCGCCGTAGCCGTGTTCTGTCCCGGGCACAAGTTTAGTGTTTGCTATGTTTTACTATAGGGTCATCAATTTAATTATAATACATTTTTGTTAAAGCTAAAACTAGAGGTTTTTTCTATTATGAATGTCCGATTACAGTATTTTAATTGTGCAAAATCAATTAATACAACAGATTGTATAACACGAAATAACTTACAAAACAATGAGTTTTCATTCATGATTAGGCAATTTGGAATTGGTTATCAATATAAACAGGTTAACATATCTCGATGTCGCAAATGCATATATAGTAACAATCCGTCGATTACAGTTTCGGGTCACAGGGAGCCATTGGCAAAACTGCAGAACGTTAATCCAGAATTCAGTGTTGAGTACCAGCCGGTGAACTGTTTTAAATTTGCATTACTTTATGTATTTCGAGTATTTAACGAAAACAATTATGACATTCAGCGGGGTGGATTAACGTTCTACAATTTTGGTATTGGCTCTATCTGAGCTAACACTATAATCAAAGAGGTGTTATTATAAGGATTGTGACATTAAGATTTGTTAACATATTTAAATGAGTTTTTACTTTTAGGAGAAATTCGCTAATTACTGTAGGATTTATATGTACACGTGCAATTCCAAATAACATAGTATGAATGTGTATTGTTACAGACAACCAAGTGCCAAACAACATCCACCACAAGCGAGAGGAGGAGATGACGTCAGAGGAGAAGATCGCACTAGAGGGTAGGCCCAAGCTGGGCGCCATCGCCAGGGTGCAGATTAACATCCGAGAGAGCGACGAGTTCAAGGTTCGTTTATATTCCAAGTGTAAGAGTATCAGGAGGGAAAATAAAGAGAAGTTAAAACAACGTATTTAGAGAGAGATGACAGTTTAATACTTGGGGACTCAATTCCCAAACATGCGAAAATTCCGAATGCTGCCATGAAAACGTACAGAGCAATAAAAGCCGATGAACTGAAAAATAAACTTAATTGAAAAAAAACTCACAATTAATCCTAAAGTAGTAATTCTACAAGTTGGATTCCAATCACTTGTCCTTATTACGGAAACCGGAATATTCTACAGAGGAATTCTACCAATTTTGTTACAAATGCAAAACAACTTTCATGGTTAATTTGTAATTATTATTAGTCTGCTTTATCGAAGAGATTTAAACCTGCATTTAATAAAGAGAGCGAATCAAAAATTTGTAAGATGGATATGCTCTGATGTTAATAAATGTTTTGAACATAAACGGTCTAACTTCAGTAATATATTTGGGTAAATATGGGTTACATTTGAATAGAACAAGATCAGGGGTGTATGAAGATCTTTCACAAAACATTTATCGATATCCACAAAACTGCATCATAAAAATTATAAAGAGAGCATACGATGGGGGAAATGAAAAATCCCCCATATTGAAACATATTGAAACTGAAAACTCCAACTTATATAGTAAATTTATCGCAAACACAATTTACAAGGTATCTCTAAACATTATCATTTTAAAATATATGAGCTTCAAATGTTTTCGGGCATAAACCGACACTTATTAAAAATAACAATAACCATAACAAGGATTTAAAATGAAGGCAAAAGGTTACTTAGTAAATTATGCAAGATTAAATTTATCTTAGGATTTTTTTAAACCGTAAAAAGAGGAGGTTATTCAAGAGCATATTACAAATGATTTTTATTAAAGGAAGGATATTACCTCTATCTAATTTTTAAGTATAAGTGAATTTTAAATGATGTGACTTAATTTAATATTTAGTATTTATATTACTCCTAAAAACCGATAAATTTATTTAAAAGTTACAGGATATTTTTAAAATAATATTCCAAGTTAAAAACAAGTTTTAGTGAAAATTAGTTATTGGGATGATTTTAATATGATGAAGAATTGACCAGCTACTTTCAAATTTATATATCTATTCAATTTTATTATCCGCATCCAAATATAAATATTCCAACTAGAATAACGTAAAAATCTCAAACATGCATTTATAATATTTATACAAATATCTCAACTACAATTTATTTTAGTCCTAAATCATGAATATCTGATCATGAAACTCAGGTTATCGGTGCGCAAATCGATAATGTCATCCAGATACCCAATTACTTAAAATAATTTATTCTTATAGCAATATCAAAAAAATTAGGGAATCAGAAAGTGAATATTATTTAAATAACAAATCAAAGTATGACATTGTAAATACAAGTTATGACAAATTTCTTTATTTGTATATATTTTAATTAGCATAATTTAATTTATGGTTAAGTCTACATTAAATTATCAGAAAATATAATTCTAATAATAATTAACAGAATCTTTAAACTGCAAAATTTTGTTTTTAAAAATTGATGCTACATTTTAATTGTTGTTTTATACAAAAGGTCTTCGATTTTATATGGACATTTCTCGATAAGCTAATGCTTTAACTTATTTTTGAATTGCCTTTTGTTTTTGAGAGATTTTATTTTTGAAAGAATTTTATTGTAAATTTGTATTGATATGTAGTCTGGGCATATTCGTCGGAAGGTTGAATTTGGAGTGGCAAGTCTATACGGTTGATATTTCTTGTGTTATAATTATGAATTTGTCTTCTGAATTAAAATCTATCAAGGTTAAAATGTACAAAACGTTTTGCTTGTAATATAAAAAATGACCATATATTAGAATATTATATTTTTTTAATAACTTGCACGATGTTCTTCTTGAGGCTTGACAAAGAGTTCTTTTGGCTTTTTTTCTGCATTTTAAAAATAATTTTGATATTTGGGCTTGAACCCCAAATAATTAGTCCATATGATATAATTATGTGAATGGATATAAGTATAATAACTCATTTTATTATTATGTCTAAAGTGCAACATTTAGAAAGACATTGTATCAAAAAATTCCTGACTGATTGTTTTGCAAATTTTATCAATGCGAGATGACCATTGTTAAGAAAATATAAGGTTTTGTTCTGATGTTAAACCTAGAAATGTATACTCAGTTGCAATTGTATTGTTAAGTTGCCAAATACAACATGTTGAATTGTTTAGTTATTAACTTGTTTATTATATTGTTAAGATGAAGATTTTAAATTATAGTATAATTACCGATATTATTAATCAGATAATTCCTAAGAAACTACAATAGTTAAAACAAAAAATAGGGTCGATATTGGCTGATTAATGAAATAAAATGAGTAAAAATAAAATAAGAGTAGTGGTGAAATACGGGTTTAACCCCACAATCGGCGCTTTTTTCCCATGTTATTCTTATGGGGATCAGTTTTTGCACCGACGCCCGATCCTACCCTACACAAATTTTCTTTTTGGCCCCTGCCTTATTTTCCCCCATTTAAAATTTGCATTAATTTTAATACATCCTTTGCAGAAATCCACGAGTTCAAAAATAACTCCAGACTAAATAAACAACACATGTAAACAACTTAGAAGTTATTGTATAGTAGTGAGTAAACAGCGGTTTAACCCCACAATCGGCGCTTTTTCCCCATGTTATTCTTATGGGGAGCCGTTTTTGCACCGACGCCAGCTCCCGCCTATAGAGCTCCCGCGCCCTAGCCTATATTATTGTCCAACCCTTGCCTATATTAAATATATTGTCCCCATCCCCATCCCTCCTCTATATTTTTAAAAATTAATTTTCAAATTCAGGCTAAAAAACTATCTTTGGTGTTTATGGTCCGATTTGTCTGCAATTTGGATATGTTATTGTCCTAGGCAAGTGTTTTAATAAATTTCACTTACATTTCCCAAATTCACTATAACAGTCAAAAATATTTTTGAAAAATACTGCCAATTGCCAACTTCTTTATTTACTGTCCGATTTGTCTTCAATTTGGATATGTTATTTTCCTAGGCAAGTGTTTTAATAAATTCCACGTACATATCCCAAATTCACTATTACGGTCAAATTAAAAAATATTTTTTGAAAAATACTGCCAACTGCCACCTTCTTTATTAACTGTCTGATTTGTCTGCAATTTGGATATGTTATTGTCCTAGGAAAGTGTTTTAATAAATTTCACTTACATTTCCCAAATTCACTATAACGGTCAAATTAAAAAATATTTTTTGAAAAATACTGCCAATTGCCACCTTCTTTATTAACTGTCTGATTTGTCTTCAATTTGGATATGTTATTGTCCTAGGCAAGTTGTTTAATAAATTCCACTTACATATCCCAAATTCACTATTACGGTCAAATTAAAAATTATTTTTGAAAAATACTGCCAATTGCCAACTTCTTTATTAAATGTCCGATTTGTCTGCAATTTGGATGTGTTATTGTCCTAGGCAAGTGTTTTAATAAATTTCACTTACATATCCCAAATTCACTATTACGGTCAAATTAAAAAATATTTTTGAAAAATACTGCCAATTGCCAACTTCTTTATTTACTGTCTGATTTATTTAAAATTTGGATATGCTATTGACCTAGGCAAGTGTTTTAATAAATTTCACTTACATATCCCAAATTCACTATTACGGTCAAATTAAAAAATATTTTTGAAAAATACTGCCAATTGCCAACTTCTTTATTTACTGTCAGATTTATTTAAAATTTGGATATGCTATTGACCTAGGCAAGTGTTTTAATAAATTCCACTTACATATCCCAAATTCACTATTACGGTCAAATTAAAAAATATTTTTGAAAAATACTGCCAATTGCCAACTTCTTTATTTACTGTCCCATTTGTTTAAAACTTGGATATGTTATTGTCGTAGGCAATTGTTTTAATAAATTACACTTACATTTCCCAAATTCACTATTACAGCCAAATTAAAAATTATTTTTGAAAAATACTGCCAATTGCCAACTTCTTTATTTACTGTCCGATTTGTTTAAAATTTGGATATGTTATTGTTGTAGGCTAGTGTATATGCACCATCCACATTTTACAAATATTGCGGTTAAATGTTAAAAAATTTTGGAAAAATACCGCCAATTGGCAACTTCTTTATGGTCTGATTTGTTTAAAATTTATGTCATTATTCTAGGCTAGTGTATATGTACCATCCACATTTGACAAATTAACTATAATGGTCAAATTTAAAAAATATACTAACAATTTCAAACTTCTTTATTTATGGATATGTTATAGCTCTTATATAGGTAACAAGACCACACTACCACACGCTCCACTACCCCCATACAATACAGTATTTTGCTATAATCCCAAAACTGACTGTTTATTGTCCGATTTGCCTACACTTTGGATATTGTCCTAAGCATTTATTGTCTGATTTATTTTTGGATATGTTATAGCCCCCCCCCCCCAACTATTATATCTAAAATTACAATATTATTTCCACCTATAATACTGTTGTTTGTTTTGCTGCAACCTAAAAACTAACATTGGTATTTGTGTTTTTACAAAACTATATTTTGTAAATTACTACCAACAACTCCTTTATTTACATTTCGACTTGTTATATCACCCTATATCTAAATTTACCATATATTTTTTCCCCTTTTAGCGCTGTTTTGTCGTAACCAAACTTTGAATATGACTGCAATATATTACTGGCCATTGCATAAGTAAATACCCCATTTCCAAATTCAATATTACGGTTCGATTAAAAAAATAAATGCAAGCTTATTATATTTGCCACAAGCTTATTATATACATCCAGCTGTTATATTTGCCACATTTCCAATATTGTTGTGACCCTCTCAACTACCTCTCATTGTAATATAATAAGTAATCCACAAAATATTTATGGAACTGCCTAAACTTTGGATATGTTTTAAGCCAATGCAAAAATAAATTTTTAAAACCCAAAACAACTAATCTTTCTTTGTGCTTGTTTGGAGTAGTCTTTATTTTATCCAACTTAATTTTGTAGTTAAAATCAAACTTCCCACATTCTAGCTCCCTTTCCAGCCAGTGACATAAAGGTTACGAATATTTTCAAACAATATATCTTTTTCTTCCCCTATGTTGGACTTGTTTAATAGCGCACCATTCCAAATCCTCCAGTCTACTACATTCTTTAAATTTAACATTGCCTTTAATATCTCTATGTCTTCTTGTCCATTGTTACGGAAACTTAGGTTTTCTATTTTTGGAATCGCCACAAAATGTTGCGGTTCCGTTAAAGCTTGCAAGTGGCTCGTTGGTAGGTAGATAAATAATGTCCATAAGACTGTAATAAATATCACTGCATTAACACGGAGGTGACGATTTCAGAAATGAAATATGAAACATATTGATCAGTCCAGCGACGATTCATTTTCCAAATAATCCGCAGATTAAAATCCACTCACTCAAACTATGTCTATCTGTAAATTAATGCATTTCAACGTAAATATTTGGGGTTATAAAATTGATACCTCTTTATGAAGACATTGCAGATATTTATTAATGAGATGACCGAGCTGCTTTCATTACAGTTTAAAATGAGCCTTTGCGGTACCGATAAAACAATGTGTTGGCTTATTCATGATGAGTTGTTGGCTTATTCATGATTGTTGGATTTTTATAAATCTATTTTGTGAGGGAAGACCTGTTCGAAGGAAAGCCATTAAAATTGAACTTAAAATCAAATGCAGACTTTGACAGGATAGAAGTTGAATTTTTGAGCGGTAAGGCTATGCTAAATAGCGGATTCTCTAAAGAAATGGTTATAAAAAAAGTAGCTAAATTCTCCACGATGAATTAGAATATAACATTTATTTTGACGATACTTTTAGCGCTCTTTATTCTTAAACGTTAACTTCACTCTACCTCGGTCACTTTTGAGGTAAGACCTTACGTTGCTCTGATCTGTTCTATTGCACGATACTTGATATAAAATGTCTAACTTAACCTCTTATATATTTAATAACCAGGCCGTTGCTGTACTGTTTGACGGAGAAAATAATCCTTGGTTCAAAGGAAAAGATGTTGCTCAAATCCTAGGCTACTCTAACCCTAAAAGCTCTTCTAGCACATATCAGTGAAATATACAAATCAACTCAACCGGAAGTAGTTGGGACCCAAAATGGGTCCCAACTCAATTATCATGATTCTAAAGTAGTTTTTATATCAGAACCGGGTTTATACGAGTTGATTTTTTCCTCTAAACTACCAGTTGCTAAAACATTTAAATACTGGGTTTTTGAAGAAGTCCTGCCTTCCATTAGAAAGAATGGAATGTATAAAATTCAACAAGAAAATAATCAGTTGTTACAATCACTTACAAAATCACTGGAAACTAACCAAAAGCTCACTCAAATTAACTCAGAATTTAAAACTAAAAACGACATATTGTGTAAAGAGAACCGGTCACTGAATGAGTTGTTGAGTTAAAGTTTTCTGTAAGATATTGGCACATTTCCTCTTTATTAAATATTCCAGCCAAATCTAGTGTTATATCGAAATCCATAAGATCTTGCAGTATCTTTGGAAGGTCTTCCAACAAATCCTTAATTTTAACATTTGCAAGCTCTATTTTATAGGGAATTGCTATAGGATCATCATACTTTTGTTTAATTTGGTCAATATCTTTCTTTATTATTTGTAACACACCCTCGCTTTGGGAGAATGGTAGTTTGGCCACAACACCATGTCGAGCTAAAGAGAACTTTTTAAATATTCCTCATAAGTAGCTATTAAACGAGCCACATATTTCCTTCTTAACTTTAAATTTATTCCGAACGTCCCCATCACAATCCGTAACATTGGTTATCTTAACTAACATCCGTTATAGATGTTAAGTTATTTAATTTTGGTTCGCCCTCGCAATGGTTTATATTACCTATGTCTGTAAGAAGGTTATTATTACGCAGATTTTCTAATAACAACCACATACCAAATCTTTCGTTAGTAGGCGGAAACATGTAAACAGGACAGATATATAGGCATATAGAGGTTGTAAATATATATTGTATATAAACATAGGCGAGCGGCAAGTGTAACATGTAAGTGGACACCCATACGCAAATATGGAATACCCACAAATTCGACCAAATAAGTTTATAGTCTCAATATAATTAACATATTAACATTAGTACCCAAATTGTCGAAATTCTATAATTCTATTCTTAGTCCTTGTATTAGGTTTTGTACTATTAAACCCAACACCCCATGCAGTAGAGTAATATATGTATTTAATATGCACATTCTACAAGACCTGTACATCTGTTGTATAAGCAGCAGAATAGACATCTCATTGTGTTGTTGTAAAGTAAAACATAAATTGTGCTGGATACAACCGGCCAGATATTAGACAGGAAATGTGTTGGAAGTGTATTGCCAAAGACAAACACCACATAGTGCAGCATGTAATCAATCCATTACTATTTAGACAGCATTGGTACAACATCCGATATATTAGCCAAACCCACAATCAAACTTGGAAAACAAACAGTAAAAGATAAATATTATAGTAACAGAAATAGTAAGAGTATAAGGACATAGTAATATTTAAAGTTTATAAAACAACACAAATGCAGAGACACAATAACACACTCCAACACATTTGGACACAGGCACAGATACTGGTTTACATCCATTTAACACAACTTTACACGTTCTGTCAACCGACACAAAAATTGTTTGTAAATTGTGTAAGAAATATATGTAATATAAACAAATTTAACACAATCATAACATTGTCCACAATGTTATGATTGTGTTAAATTTGTTTATATTACATATATTTCTTACACAATTTACAAACAATTTTTGTGTCGGTTGACAGAACGTGTAAAGTTGTGTTAAATGGATGTAAACCAGTATCTGTGCCTGTGTCCAAATGTGTTGGAGTGTGTTATTGTGTCTCTGCATTTGTGTTGTTTTATAAACTTTAAATATTACTATGTCCTTATACTCTTACTATTTCTGTTACTATAATATTTATCTTTTACTGTTTGTTTTCCAAGTTTGATTGTGGGTTTGGCTAATATATCGGATGTTGTACCAATGCTGTCTAAATAGTAATGGATTGATTACATGCTGCACTATGTGGTGTTTGTCTTTGGCAATACACTTCCAACACATTTCCTGTCTAATATCTGGCCGGTTGTATCCAGCACAATTTATGTTTTACTTTACAACAACACAATGAGATGTCTATTCTGCTGCTTATACAACAGATGTACAGGTCTTGTAGAATGTGCATATTAAATACATATATTACTCTACTGCATGGGGTGTTGGGTTTAATAGTACAAAACCTAATACAAGGACTAAGAATAGAATTATAGAATTTCGACAATTTGGGTACTAATGTTAATATGTTAATTATATTGAGACTATAAACTTATTTGGTCGAATTTGTGGGTATTCCATATTTGCGTATGGGTGTCCACTTACATGTTACACTTGCCGCTCGCCTATGTTTATATACAATATATATTTACAACCTCTATATGCCTATATATCTGTCCTGTTTACATGTTTCCGCCTACTAACGAAAGATTTGGTATGTGGTTGTTATTAGAAAATCTGCGTAATAATAACCTTCTTACAGACATAGGTAATATAAACCATTGCGAGGGCGAACCAAAATTAAATAACTTAACATCTATAACGGATGTTAGTTAAGATAACCAATGTTACGGATTGTGATGGGGACGTTCGGAATAAATTTAAAGTTAAGAAGGAAATATGTGGCTCGTTTAATAGCTACTTATGAGGAATATTTAAAAAGTTCTCTTTAGCTCGACATGGTGTTGTGGCCAAACTACCATTCTCCCAAAGCGAGGGTGTGTTACAAATAATAAAGAAAGATATTGACCAAATTAAACAAAAGTATGATGATCCTATAGCAATTCCCTATAAAATAGAGCTTGCAAATGTTAAAATTAAGGATTTGTTGGAAGACCTTCCAAAGATACTGCAAGATCTTATGGATTTCGATATAACACTAGATTTGGCTGGAATATTTAATAAAGAGGAAATGTGCCAATATCTTACAGAAAACTTTAACTCAACAACTCATTCAGTGACCGGTTCTCTTTACACAATATGTCGTTTTTAGTTTTAAATTCTGAGTTAATTTGAGTGAGCTTTTGGTTAGTTTCCAGTGATTTTGTAAGTGATTGTAACAACTGATTATTTTCTTGTTGAATTTTATACATTCCATTCTTTCTAATGGAAGGCAGGACTTCTTCAAAAACCCAGTATTTAAATGTTTTAGCAACTGGTAGTTTAGAGGAAAAAATCAACTCGTATAAACCCGGTTCTGATATAAAAACTACTTTAGAATCATGATAATTGAGTTGGGACCCATTTTGGGTCCCAACTACTTCCGGTTGAGTTGATTTGTATATTTCACTGATATGTGCTAGAAGAGCTTTTAGGGTTAGAGTAGCCTAGGATTTGAGCAACATCTTTTCCTTTGAACCAAGGATTATTTTCTCCGTCAAACAGTACAGCAACGGCCTGGTTATTAAATATATAAGAGGTTAAGTTAGACATTTTATATCAAGTATCGTGCAATAGAACAGATCAGAGCAACGTAAGGTCTTACCTCAAAAGTGACCGAGGTAGAGTGAAGTTAACGTTTAAGAATAAAGAGCGCTAAAAGTATCGTCAAAATAAATGTTATATTCTAATTCATCGTGGAGAATTTAGCTACTTTTTTTATAACCATTTCTTTAGAGAATCCGCTATTTAGCATAGCCTTACCGCTCAAAAATTCAACTTCTATCCTGTCAAAGTCTGCATTTGATTTTAAGTTCAATTTTAATGGCTTTCCTTCGAACAGGTCTTCCCTCACAAAATAGATTTATAAAAATCCAACAATCATGAATAAGCCAACAACTCATCATGAATAAGCCAACACATTGTTTTATCGGTACCGCAAAGGCTCATTTTAAACTGTAATGAAAGCAGCTCGGTCATCTCATTAATAAATATCTGCAATGTCTTCATAAAGAGGTATCAATTTTATAACCCCAAATATTTACGTTGAAATGCATTAATTTACAGATAGACATAGTTTGAGTGAGTGGATTTTAATCTGCGGATTATTTGGAAAATGAATCGTCGCTGGACTGATCAATATGTTTCATATTTCATTTCTGAAATCGTCACCTCCGTGTTAATGCAGTGATATTTATTACAGTCTTATGGACATTATTTATCTACCTACCAACGAGCCACTTGCAAGCTTTAACGGAACCGCAACATTTTGTGGCGATTCCAAAAATAGAAAACCTAAGTTTCCGTAACAATGGACAAGAAGACATAGAGATATTAAAGGCAATGTTAAATTTAAAGAATGTAGTAGACTGGAGGATTTGGAATGGTGCGCTATTAAACAAGTCCAACATAGGGGAAGAAAAAGATATATTGTTTGAAAATATTCGTAACCTTTATGTCACTGGCTGGAAAGGGAGCTAGAATGTGGGAAGTTTGATTTTAACTACAAAATTAAGTTGGATAAAATAAAGACTACTCCAAACAAGCACAAAGAAAGATTAGTTGTTTTGGGTTTTAAAAATTTATTTTTGCATTGGCTTAAAACATATCCAAAGTTTAGGCAGTTCCATAAATATTTTGTGGATTACTTATTATATTACAATGAGAGGTAGTTGAGAGGGTCACAACAATATTGGAAATGTGGCAAATATAACAGCTGGATGTATATAATAAGCTTGTGGCAAATATAATAAGCTTGCATTTATTTTTTTAATCGAACCGTAATATTGAATTTGGAAATGGGGTATTTACTTATGCAATGGCCAGTAATATATTGCAGTCATATTCAAAGTTTGGTTACGACAAAACAGCGCTAAAAGGGGAAAAAATATATGGTAAATTTAGATATAGGGTGATATAACAAGTCGAAATGTAAATAAAGGAGTTGTTGGTAGTAATTTACAAAATATAGTTTTGTAAAAACACAAATACCAATGTTAGTTTTTAGGTTGCAGCAAAACAAACAACAGTATTATAGGTGGAAATAATATTGTAATTTTAGATATAATAGTTGGGGGGGGGGGGCTATAACATATCCAAAAATAAATCAGACAATAAATGCTTAGGACAATATCCAAAGTGTAGGCAAATCGGACAATAAACAGTCAGTTTTGGGATTATAGCAAAATACTGTATTGTATGGGGGTAGTGGAGCGTGTGGTAGTGTGGTCTTGTTACCTATATAAGAGCTATAACATATCCATAAATAAAGAAGTTTGAAATTGTTAGTATATTTTTTAAATTTGACCATTATAGTTAATTTGTCAAATGTGGATGGTACATATACACTAGCCTAGAATAATGACATAAATTTTAAACAAATCAGACCATAAAGAAGTTGCCAATTGGCGGTATTTTTCCAAAATTTTTTAACATTTAACCGCAATATTTGTAAAATGTGGATGGTGCATATACACTAGCCTACAACAATAACATATCCAAATTTTAAACAAATCGGACAGTAAATAAAGAAGTTGGCAATTGGCAGTATTTTTCAAAAATAATTTTTAATTTGGCTGTAATAGTGAATTTGGGAAATGTAAGTGTAATTTATTAAAACAATTGCCTACGACAATAACATATCCAAGTTTTAAACAAATGGGACAGTAAATAAAGAAGTTGGCAATTGGCAGTATTTTTCAAAAATATTTTTTAATTTGACCGTAATAGTGAATTTGGGATATGTAAGTGGAATTTATTAAAACACTTGCCTAGGTCAATAGCATATCCAAATTTTAAATAAATCTGACAGTAAATAAAGAAGTTGGCAATTGGCAGTATTTTTCAAAAATATTTTTTAATTTTACCGTAATAGTGAATTTGGGATATGTAAGTGAAATTTATTAAAACACTTGCCTAGGTCAATAGCATATCCAAATTTTAAATAAATCAGACAGTAAATAAAGAAGTTGGCAATTGGCAGTATTTTTCAAAAATATTTTTTAATTTGACCGTAATAGTGAATTTGGGATATGTAAGTGAAATTTATTAAAACACTTGCCTAGGACAATAACACATCCAAATTGCAGACAAATCGGACATTTAATAAAGAAGTTGGCAATTGGCAGTATTTTTCAAAAATAATTTTTAATTTGACCGTAATAGTGAATTTGGGATATGTAAGTGGAATTTATTAAACAACTTGCCTAGGACAATAACATATCCAAATTGAAGACAAATCAGACAGTTAATAAAGAAGGTGGCAATTGGCAGTATTTTTCAAAAAATATTTTTTAATTTGACCGTTATAGTGAATTTGGGAAATGTAAGTGAAATTTATTAAAACACTTTCCTAGGACAATAACATATCCAAATTGCAGACAAATCAGACAGTTAATAAAGAAGGTGGCAGTTGGCAGTATTTTTCAAAAAATATTTTTTAATTTGACCGTAATAGTGAATTTGGGATATGTACGTGGAATTTATTAAAACACTTGCCTAGGAAAATAACATATCCAAATTGAAGACAAATCGGACAGTAAATAAAGAAGTTGGCAATTGGCAGTATTTTTCAAAAATATTTTTGACTGTTATAGTGAATTTGGGAAATGTAAGTGAAATTTATTAAAACACTTGCCTAGGACAATAACATATCCAAATTGCAGACAAATCGGACCATAAACACCAAAGATAGTTTTTTAGCCTGAATTTGAAAATTAATTTTTAAAAATATAGAGGAGGGATGGGGATGGGGACAATATATTTAATATAGGCAAGGGTTGGACAATAATATAGGCTAGGGCGCGGGAGCTCTATAGGCGGGAGCTGGCGTCGGTGCAAAAACGGCTCCCCATAAGAATAACATGGGGAAAAAGCGCCGATTGTGGGGTTAAACCGCTGTTTACTCACTACTATACAATAACTTCTAAGTTGTTTACATGTGTTGTTTATTTAGTCTGGAGTTATTTTTGAACTCGTGGATTTCTGCAAAGGATGTATTAAAATTAATGCAAATTTTAAATGGGGGAAAATAAGGCAGGGGCCAAAAAGAAAATTTGTGTAGGGTAGGATCGGGCGTCGGTGCAAAAACTGATCCCCATAAGAATAACATGGGAAAAAAGCGCCGATTGTGGGGTTAAACCCGTATTTCACCACTACTAATAAGACTTATCTACAGACAACAAAATCCGTAGACAAAGAAAGATGCAAAACATGCAAAATGTTTTAACAAAAATTAAGATGAATGCAAATGGAAAATACATTATGAAATTAAAAATAAAAATAAACTGGTTTGTGGGTAATTAAATCAGAGTTATGACTTAATAATAAATTTAACCGTTTAGAAATGTGTAGTATGGACGACCATTTTGCAAACGTAACCAACTTATTAAATCTAAAGCATGTGAGGAGAAAGGAAAATAACCGTTTAAAAACCATCCCAACAAGGTTCAAACGTCCATGTAAATCAATCACACTACCAAGAAATAATAATTAAAAAGTCAATCCCTTACAAGGAAAATACACAACTGGATGTCAGGTTATTTCTGTCAATCTCCTAAAGCAATATCCCCCCCCCCCACAATACCTTGTCCGAACCTAATCGTAGCCCACATGACTTACAGTTTTAATCTATCGTCAAATCATAAAATATTCCCAGAGCAACTAAAATCATCCGTCGTGACACCTACAAACAAGAAAAAAAATATCAATACTTTTTGAAAACTTTATACCCTTTTCAATTGTCCCTGCTTAGGTCAATTTAGGGGCCTATGTTATTTATATTTCAACATAACTACATCGATACTGTCATAAGAACTTTGCATCACCATCAAGCAAACTAATACAATTTACAGGCTCTTTAAGCCACTCACATTAGGAAATTAACAGTTTTTCTGTAAACGGGATTTTTTTATCTTATTTAATGTTTTTAGCGAATTTCCCCTATAGGGAAGAAGCTATTACCGTAGTCGGCATGGTAAGACCTAGGCCCGGGATCATGATAACTTTTCGTTTTGAGGTCCCCAGACCCCAAAACACCATTCGTTCGAAACTGTATATATATATTATTTATATATTATATAATATATTTATATATTATATTATTTTATATATATATTTATATTTATATATTATATTATTTTATATATACGAGTATATTTATATATATATTATTTATTCTTATGGAGAATAATTAAATGCTATGTCTGTATTAATTATGAACAGAAATTAATACAAACTGGTATACGACTTCACCTAGTTAAGGTCTATTGATATTAGCGTAAATATTGTGTTCCTTGTTGCAGCAAACCTGCGTACTCACCCCATGTTATTCTTATGGAGAATAATTAAAATTGCATATATCGCTTATTAGTGAATATATTTTTATGAAACTTGGTAAATGGCTTTATATAGTATTAAGACATTATATCTCCATTGGAAATTCGCTGAGTATGCAGGTTTGATGCGACGGGGGTATTTTATAATGTTTTAATGTATTACTTGATAAAAATGAAACATGATATTAAACCTCTTTTACTTGCGTGTAGTAATCAAATAAGCAGATTACTTCATCACAAAGCTCGTATGTGTAATGGTATTTCTCCAGTGACATACTGTACAGCCCTCGGTTGCTGCTGTTGCAGAGTACGGTGGACAAGCTGGTACAGAAGCGCGGCGCCTCCGCCATCTCCGTGTCGACGTCCTCCTGGGGCGAGCAGTTCGCCGAGGCCATCCGGGTCAACCCGGGTAATGCATTGCAATATCACAACTCATACATAGGGAACTCAAACTCCAAAGAAACAAATCGGGAAAAACGTTGAAGCTACCTTCTGTTTTGTCAGGTTTTATTTTTAAAAGCCAATTCTTGGAAAAGGGAGGGGTTTGGAAACAAAAATTCCATTGTTAAAACCATGATTAGTTATTTGAATTCCATGTATTTGAATTCTTACGAAAGTTACTTGTTACATGAAATTTTTTCCAAAGATTATAGCAATTACTTAAAACGATATGTTTACCTACTTTACGAGTCATAAGTTTGTATATTTTTTCCACCATTTAATCCTTGCAACAGTATATAGTTTTTCAAGACAACTTGCATCATTTAACTTGACTGATACATAGTATAAATAAACATTCAATAACATACAAAAAGACAAAAATAATATGATTTTTCATATACCTTTACATCAGATCAAAGTAAGATCGAATTTGTTATGAATTCACTTAGTTTATGCACGACCAAGTTGCACAAGTATGCTGCTCTGATGTATAGTTTAGTTATCGATTCCATCCGAACTTAAGACTATCACACACTGTGTTACAGATGCGCCGGAAGGGGAGGAGGACGGCCTCCCTGAAACCACGAGCTGTGGAGGATACATTTTACATTTCTTTACCCTCTTCTGGAAAATATTGTTTGCATTTGTGCCGCCAGCAGGTGAGTGTGTGAAAGTGTGCGTGCGTGTGCCTGCGTGTGGCGTTATATCACAGCTGGCTGTAAGTGTGTGTTTGTGTGTGGGTTTTGTAGCTCGCTACATTGCACCTCACTCACATGGGACAAATTTTAAATAATCATCATGCAACTTTTAAACAGATCATCGTCATATGAAATTTTCCAACTTTATTTAATTACAAATTTATTCTATAAATATATTTCCTTTAAAAAGTCGAACCTGGCCTTTGACTTGACTTAGTGTTTTGTGGAACCGCTACAACCTAGATAACAGTAAAACTATAGATCTAAATAATGATACACACTTTAATATCAAACGTGTAAGATACATATTTATATAATATACAATAAATATAGCCTTTGAATACATCCTAATTACATTTTAGGGATTTATATGTTATCCCTTAAAATAAGTTGTATTATTACTAGAATGTTTTACACAATACTTACAATAAATGTGACGAGATCATATACATTACTCTTATCCAGTAAATTTGTCTCCATTTGAGATGTGTGTGGCTTAACACTTGATTCTTCCTCAGATATGTGTTCCGGTTATCTGTGTTTTGTGTTCTCCATATTTTGGATCGGCGTGCTGACCGCCGTCATCGGCGACCTCGCCTCCCACTTCGGGTGCACGGTGGGGCTCCAGGACGCCGTGACGGCCATCACGTTCGTGGCCCTCGGTACCAGTGTGCCCGGTAGGTACCCGTAGGAAAACCCGGAGTAGTGCAGGTCTCCTGGAGCGACGTTTAAATATAGCTATACCATTGTTGACACACAATTTACATTTTCCCCGGAGAAATGTTATATATATTAAACATATTCCACATGATATGCTCTAAATACCAGATATTACCGTACTTTTACATACAACGTAATCTTATGTATTATGATGTTATTTAATTTTTCCACAGTTACTTGAAGAATGCATACAGCTTTGGAAGGATGAGAATAAAGTAAGTATCATGATTTTAAAATGTAATACATTGTGTATAATCTAATTAGGTTTTACAATATAGCCAATAACTTTACTGTATTGACAATAACTTTGGTACTTTTTTATGAAAAATCATCGACTTATAAATAGTCTAAACAAAACAACAAAGAAGAAAAGCTATGCATATTGATAGCTATGTTCTGCGTCGGTGTAGAGTCTATTCACGATTCTCATACCAATTAGGTGGAAACGCATGACAGATCCTGCTTGCCTAAGTTCATAGTGTCACTGTAGAGCCATTTGTTTGTAAATAGTGTTATATTAAGGTTTTACCCCATCTTGTACATTTAGCTTTATAATAATCATTACTTACATTTTTATAAATAATAAAATAAAATAAATAAGATTTGATCTAGTAGGCTATATTTACACGATGAAAAGACAAAGGCATAACAAACATTTTTTTGTTAAAGCCAAATAATTTTGTTCAAGTTAAAACCAGAAGATAAGTACACTTTATTGTAATTTTGTAATTAAAATTACTGGAGGATCATTGTGCTTCAACTACTTCAATTAAAACGAACAGCTAGTTCGACTCAGATTTTTATTTGTTCTTTTATAAGACACCAGGACGTTTATGAATTATTTCGCCGTCATGGGAGTTTGGAGTCACTCAGAAAATCACAACTATATCGTATATATTAAAGTGGTTAATCCAACTATAAAGCAAATATTAATTTGAATATAAGATATTTAAACTATTTAGATTATATGATGAGGCGGATCAGTGTATTAAGCGAAAAATTGTAACAAATCTTCGCTCGACCACAGGTACAATCGACACGTACTATTTCTACTACAATTAATGACCTTGAAAACACTCCCACTGTAAACCCACTTAAACGCTTCAATGTAAATTACAAAGATTAAAAATATTCTTTAATGCTTTTTATTGAACGATTTTCTTTCATTCAATAACTGCAGTACTTTTTAATAACAACTAGAAAACATCCCCTCTTGAAACTTAGTGTTGGCTATATGAAATTATCCTTGATTCACTTGAATAACATTGAAACGTAGATGACGTAGGTCGTGAATTCATTGTACTATGAATGGGTGTAGTTAAAATCCTACTTTTTTTTAAAAAGAAGGATATCATTTGTTTACCTACATTCAGTTTTCAATGCCTACATTTAGTAGTACATTATTGTAAAATTTTGAAATCGTAAGCTTCCCTCACTGGCACTATTTGAAAAATCTGATTTTTAAATATTGTTAATAATTTAAAATTTGAAATAAAGTAAATAATATTGATATTACAACTAAAACCAGTACTTGGTTTACAATTTATTGTTGGCAATGGCGAGTTTTATGTATTTAAGAAATTATTTCCGACGTTTGGCATCAGTGAATGAACAAAACAAGTTTCACGATGTTTCAGGATCAGGAATCTGCTCCCGTCTTCAGGTGAGACGAATACCTATAACATAACAAAATTAATGACACAATCAAAGCAAAGCTCAAAAAAACGCTGGAACAAAGAACTGTAAAAACAGTCAAAATCAAAAATCAAGTTGATAAAATAATAATATATAGTATATCTACATCTTAATATATATATATATATATATATATAAGAACTTGAGATATTTTAGATATAAATAGAAAATACTTTATGTTGTGTACAAATGCAGCCCGATTGACCTGAGGCGATCATCTTCTACTATCAAGGTAAAACGTGTTAAAGTGTTCGTAGACCCTTTGAACTATTCTATACCCGTATATGTGTGATTTGTACAAATTGATTAATTTCCCTATTTCCCTAACCAGTAAAAAGTAGCGTTGTGCCATCAGTTTACTTTTGGAACTGAAATATTAAAAGCAGCAAAATACATTTATTGCAACTATCTACTGAGAGCATTAAAATCAATCTCAAATATACAAGTTTATAAATGCTCTTACTGTAAAAAGCTAGAAAGAGATTATCAAACATAAGCTGTTATGAAGTCACAGATTGAGAACAATACTTCTTGTTTAAACCTGACTGTTAATAAATAGTTCTGTCTTGACATCAGATAACGCTCTAACACAACTTTAATAACGACCCTACATTAATAGCGCGTTAGAACATTATTTCAGCAATTGGGAATTACTACTTAGTTAAAGGACCATTACTAATAGTTTTTTATTTAATTTCTTCAAGAATTAAATAAATAAATATTTATCAATTGGTCTTTGTTTTATTCTTGGGATGTCATATGTCATCGCAAATTCCATTCTGTTTGCAATTTTGTTGTTTATTTGAATCATAATGTCAAATTATGTAGTAAGGCTGTGTAAATTGTTTGGTTACAAGTTACCTCTATTCCCATCTTATTCTCATAAACCTTACAAAATAGTATACAAATTCGTTGGTATCGTGAACGATTAAGTCACTTCATTTAAAACATAACCTTTAAGCTTTAAGTGATGACAAAACACTTTAAGGCCTTACTGTGCGAACAAAAATGAAGCTGGTTTCGATTGAGATTCCCACAATCGTCATAAAGAAACTACTTTTCTTCCTGCACCGTGATCATCACTTGTCTATCTGATTCTGATAAATCATGTCAGGATTTTGGTTTTCACTGGGATGTAACACTAAAATTTGTCACAGACGGAATATAAGTACTCAACGATTCGTACTTAACATTATACGTATCAGGCAGCTGTCATGGTTTATTACAAATTACGGTAGTTTTAAGGTACAAATTTACGGTTGGCCATTTTTATCAAACCAACATGGAGTGAATTAAGAATTATCGTCGTTATTAAGTTTCTTAAAAGGTCACTGCCACCGAGTAGCAGAGGGAATCAAACACAGTCCCACCTTAACAACGTGATGGGGTGTTGATCAACACAGTCAGGCTAAGCCTGTGGGACTGTGAGGCTGTGATGTTAGAATGATTAGTGGTGTTGTAGGATGGTGCAACGGTTGGCTGTGCTTCTGGACGTCCATCTCGTTCATCGGCTTGTTGACGGCGTTCATCGGCGACGTCTCGTCCCACCTGGGCTGCACCGTGGGTGTCAAGGACGCCGTCACCGCGATATGCCTGGTAGCTATGGGTACCAGCCTGCCAGGTACGTGAGCTATCATGTGGAATGTGCCGGTACTAACAATCACCGCTGTATCTGCGAGGTCTAGCAACTAACACGAAACTGTTGCATGCTAGCTTTTAACATTCAAACATACAATACATGTTCTAGCTGGTAAGCTTTGCATAATGTTTGTAAAAAAAACTTTACTAATAGAATTTGTTCTACAGGGTTTAAATGAGATGCGAAGGTAAACCAGACTACAATAAATTAACACAGATTGTTTACCGTCGCTGTAATGGTTTGTTGCGAGATAAGGGAGAACAATAATGGAAATAGCTATACAGCCGAATGTTTTTATTGCGAGTAAGAGGAACTAAGTGGCTTTAAATCACTTTATAGCGGTCCTCTGAAATTACGTTGTTAAAGCAAAACCGTAATTTATAAGTTAAAATCTGTAACCACTGTAATACAACTGATGGTGTGTGGCATTAACCATGTTTGGTTACTGTTTTATCTTAATCCAAGATATATAAATCACTCTTAGACCTATTGTTCCAAAAAGTAATAAAGATCAGATGATTTAATTACTCAATATTACAAAATATTAACATTATTTTATGTAATTATTTTATACCATAAAAGAAGATTTTATACCATAAAAGAAGATTTTATACCATCAAATCAAAAATGGAGTGTAACATTTGGAAAACCCTTAATTGAAAGGGGTTACATTATCCCATTAACCCATTATCCATGTTACATGAAATGTTACATGTTTATTAACTAACAAAATCACGTTAATAATCTTATCCAATCTCATTCAGATTAGTCAAACAAATAATAGTTAATTACTAAACATATTTAATTAAGCTCAAATTTGCGAAGGATAACGACGTTTGAAACCAATCATTTGATTGCTTTCATTGATCACTGGCAATGAAATGGAGAAATTAAATTTTAAAATAATTATTTTGTAATCGACTTCGTTAAATTTTACTACTCAACCTTTCTTTGCTATAAAAAAACACGTTATGAGAATTTACTAGCATCACTTAAGTAGGGATAACCGTCACATAATAACGTAAAGTAACATAACGTAACGTAACTTTGAAAAAATTAACATTGCATTTAACAAAAATATTGTTGTACATGTAGGAACTATTTGATTAACTCGGTGGTTGTATTTTATTATTATTAGTGAATTTCCTATGGAAAAGTGAATTATTAGCATGGCCCCCACGATAAAACTTAAGCCCGGGACCACCATAAAAGTTCCTAACGTGTCCCCCTGAACACGTTTTGGGGGGTCGCTCAAAATTATATATTATATGTGAATACTCTGGCGGTTGCAATTGTTGTCCGATTTACTTAACATTTGGTAGGGACATTCCTTTTTATAATCATTTGGTTCCTTGGGCAAAACAATCGGTAAACTCTACTCCCTTTTTTGGGATTTTAATTTTTCATATTTTGAGTTTTGGGCCCAAAAAGGGTCTGGAAAGCCCTTAATGTAGGAGTAATGCATTTAAATTTTTAGGAAGTAAAAGTTCAACAATTTTAAGCCCTCTCCTATCATTACTGCACAAATATTAACAAACTTATTAAAGAAAATGTAAATTGACTAAACACAGTACGTTGTCTTATGGTGATCTAACATTGGAAAATGCTATTTTTCATTTCTTGATGTAGTTTTATCAGCCCTTATACGCCCATACAAAATTTGTATCCTGGTGGAACCTCCTCCTAACCTTATTATACAAATTTTTCCCAACACTACAGGTAAATCAGAACAGAAGCATCAGAACAGCCAAAAAATGTAATGTTTTCAGATATTCATAAAATTTGGAATAATTCTCTGTTTTAACACTGTTTGATTTTTTAGAATTTTGTTATGTGTATTCTCTTCCCTACGCGAGTGTGCTGCATGGGAACTCGTTTTACGTTGATGCTACAAAACAATTTATCTTTCTTGTGTAAATTATATTTTATCCGTCGTTTATGCTTGTTTTCCACATAATTTGTTATCATGCTTTAAAACCTTCTAGAATATGGAGGTTTGCATTGCTTTTACTCATACATAAATTCTTACTAACCAAGAATGTATTGTAAGTGATGATATGTAAAGTATTACTAACCAAGCTGCTTATTTGTACATGCATGATAAGGTGTATTTTTTATAAAAGAGTTGGTTAAAGTAACTATCACCCACCCTCCCTTAACGTTTATGCTTTTAAATGGCAAGACAAAAGAAAATGGAGGTTATTCTTCTGAAACAAACGTTTAAGACCGTTATTATGTAACTATGCATAGCCAAATGTCTATTTCCTATTAATAATTTTTCTTGTTTTAACAACAAAAACACGGAGAAAGAGAAATAGCCTACGCTTATACTATTTTAAAATATTGAAAGATTTGTCATTACTAAACAAAAAACACTGACAAATATAGAAAACTGCTTATGCTAAATATATTTGTAATGTAGAATGCCGAAAATAAATAACGAAGAAGATAAAAGATCATTATGGAAATTTTAGCTCCGATATCTGCAAAACTAATATAGAAGAAGATAACCGAGTTGAGGGTTGACACTAGATTCACCGTTATATATTTACTAAGAACATTAAAATTCTGTATCTTACAACCAAATGCCATTTCAAATTTTAAGTCTCGTACTTCCTAACCAGCCTCCTCTCTCTATGTATGAAAATCAATAACTGACTCTTTTGTGTAGCCTATCATATCCGGGGAAATTAACACAGAAAAAATAAAAAAATATATATATATATTATTTAGCAAAAAGGTTAATTTCAATTTACCTAGTGTGCACTGTAATATTCTGACAAATACTTGTTAAACCTAACCTAACTCTAATTTATAGGGTTTTGTTTTAATCAATTAAAATTAAAATTACTTTTTAACAATATTTTTGCCGTCTCTTCCATCCTCGTGGCATTATATAATGTATATAAGATGACAAACTTATACTAGTGAGCTGTCCGGTTATACAAGGTATGCTGAGGATCAAGTTTGACCGGGTCCATCGTGTATCGTGTACATATCAACACGATTAGTAATTAAGTTATTGGTACCATACATAATCAAAGAACGAGCGCAAATAAATCATTCAACAACCTGAATAAACCTATTAAATTACTGCACACGATCCTATTTTTAGCCTACAGTTGATAGTTAGGTAGCAAGAATTGTGTATTCGGATTCTTGTTCCTGGGAATACAAAGTTAAAGTTTTGTTTCGTAAGTTTTATAAGAGAACCGGTATTATCGTTATTTGTATTCAATATTTTTTAGCCCTCTCCTTGCCCGGGCTTCTAAAACAGAAGAAATTACTCACCTCAAGAGAGTTTGGCCATGACTAGAAAACAAACACGTTTACAGCTTATAACCATTTATTTGATTTACATTAATAATTATTATTAACAGTTTTATTTAAGTTATTACTGAGCTCGAATTATGTTGTTAGAATCAGATTAAGGCCCTCTTATTGCAAGGAGAAAAAATAACTTACAAGATATTTAAGAGGTGGGACAGTTATCGTTGCATCATGTTTAAACGATACGATTCCTAAACAAAAATAGTGGGATTTAGTGGTTCACTATAGGTAAGGTTTGGCGGTTCTTACGGAGGTGGTTGAGAGTGCTGTGATCAGAACAGAGGCGTATTTTTAGGACAGTAAAAAATGGAAGATTAGTAAGTCACTCTCTAGTAATAGACGCCTTCCTATATGTACAATTTCTAAGGCAACAAATGGATGATTTTTTATCTCATAGTGCACCAGACTTGACTACCACAATATACCCATTAGAGCAGAGTTAATCAAACTTATTATGATTCAAATCGCTTAACAATAATTTGCCGTTCGTTTGTAACGAATTTTCAGGGTCCTGTTTTATTATTTGGAAGTTTAACTCATGAATCCGTTGTCTGCAATATTTCTGGGCTAAACCGTAAATGATTCAAACAGACTTTCATTATTACTATGCTATTTTAGTAATGGAACCCCTTGTCATACATATATACAAGATGGACGCTTGAAGTATGGACAACAACGGATTCCATTTTATATTGTGAATCGATAGAGGATAGGTGACTAATTTGCCAAAAAAACACCAATTTGATCCAAGATTAATCAAAAAACACGTAATTCAGCCCGCACCTATGTTCCAGACACGTTCGCCAGCAAGGTAGCGGCTATTCAAGACGCCACGGCCGACAACTCGGTGGGCAACGTCACGGGCAGCAACGCCGTCAACGTGTTCCTCGGCATCGGCGTCGCCTGGTCCATCGCGGCCATCTACCACGCCTACCACGGCAACGTCTTCATCGTGCCCCCAGGAAAGTGAGTAGCAACCACCATTAACTAGAATATAACTCATTACAACTACTTGTTGACAATGGGTAAAACCTCATTTCGTCTTAAATCTAAGCATAGAAAAATATGTAGTAATTAGTAAAACCATTGACTATAAATACTGAAGGAGACATCCCATCCATATGGTCAAGATGTCCCACTTTTAGTGTATGCTAGAATTTAAAACTGAAGTAGTTTGATTAGGTCACCGACAGATTGTGCTGCTGTCAATTATTTATTTTAATTATTTACGTTAACTTTTAAAATATTTCCACCCCAGAAAGCAAGTTATAATCAACTTATATTTGCTTCCTGACACACCAACTGTTGTATTATCCCCTCCTTGAGAGGATAAGTAATAGTTGACAGCAGTATACTCTGTTGGTGATTGGTGTAAACCTCAATTCAATCTGGCATACACAAAACTAGGGACACATTTTATAATGGCAATGAGAAGTCTACTTCAGTATTTATAGTCAATGGTAAAACTCAAGTACACTTAGTTAGCTCAGCGTAGATCTAATAAACCACAACAAGACGTAACCGGTAGCATGTTCGATGTTTGGATAACAACGCGGTGTTGCGTCGTTGCGATATCTTCGCCTCTTCAGATCACCGCAAAGATGATTGACCTATTACAATGGGTTGCAGAGTATTTGTTATAAATGAATAAACGTTTGAAGCAATATCAAAACTTATATTTGGCACAGTACACCTGAAATTTCATCGTAGTTAATGAGGATAATCGGTTTATCATAGCACTCACAGAGTATAACAGAACAACATATAAATAAACCAGTTTAAAAGTGGTTTATATACTTGCATTTAAGTAATCCAATTTGTTGCTTCATGCAAACGGTTTCAACTCCATGGAGTCATAATCAGGTCGTTGGTAAACGCCTCCGGCCAACGGCCAACGGCCTGATGATGACTCCACGGAGTTGAAACAGGTTGCATAAAGCAACAAATTGCATTACATAAATGCAGGTATATAAACCACTTTTAAGTATTATACAGTAATCCGGAGGCTAAAATCCACCAATAAAATAATCACGTTTGAAAAATATTAACACTCTTTGAACTCTTTGTGGATTCTATTCAAACATATTAAATATGAAATACAAAATATTTATTATTATTACATTAGTCAAATTTGGTAATGTTTGTTTTATTTTCCAGCATATCTAGTC
This sequence comes from Allygus modestus, assembly GCA_963675035.1. Lineage (NCBI taxonomy): Eukaryota > Metazoa > Arthropoda > Insecta > Hemiptera > Cicadellidae > Allygus > Allygus modestus. The sequence continues at coordinate 160,313,848 of OY776111.1, read as the reverse complement.
AGACTATACGCTTACGAGGAGCGTACCAATTTACCAATATTAAACTTGGCCATATTATACTCCACAATCAGGACGTAGCCACAATCACACTACTGTCAGTTAGTTCTACGACATGTCTTGACTTATTAGGTGTCACATGTTTCAGCCTGGGGTTCTTGGTGACGTTTTTCTCCACAGAAGCTCTGTTTGCCATTGCAGTACTGCTCCATACTCAGAACGTAGCCACAATCCCACTGCTGTCAGTTAGTTCTACGACATATCTTGACTCATTAGGTGTCACATGTTTCAGCCTGGGGTTCTCGGTGACGTTCTCCACAGGAGCTCTGTTTACCATTGAAGTGCTGCTCCATACTCAGAATGTAGCCACAATCCCACTGCTGTCAGTTAGTTCTACGACATATCTTGACTCATTAGGTGTCAAATGTTTCAGTCTGGGGTTCTCGGTGACGTTGTTTTCCACAGAAGCTCTGTTTGCCATTGCAGTCCTGCTTCATACTCAGAACGTAGCCACAATCCCACTGCTGCCAGCTAGTTCTATGTCATGGCTTGACTCATTAGGTGTCAGATGTTTCAGCCTGGGGTTCTCGGTGACGTTGTTCTCCAAAGAAGCTCTGTTTACCATTGAAGTGCTGCTCCATACTAAGGGCGTGGCCACAATCCCACTACTGCCAGTTAGTTCTATGACATGTCTTGACTAATTAGGTATCACATGTTTCAGCCTGGGGTTCTCGGTGACGTTGTTTTCCACAGAACCTCTGTTTGCCATCGCAGTGCTGCTCCATCCTCAGGACGTAGCCACAATCCCACTGATGTCAGTTAGTTCTATGTCATTTCTTGATTCATTAGGTGTCACATGTTTCAGCCTGGGGTTCTCGGTGACGTTGTTCTCCACAGAAGCTCTGTTTACCATTGAAGTGCTGCTTCATACTAAGGGCGTGGCCACAATCCCACTACTGCCAGTTAGTTCTACGACACGTCTTGACTCATTAGGTGTCACATGTTTCAGCCTGGGTTTCTCGGTGACTTTGTTCTCCACAGAAGCTCTGTTTCCCCTCGCAGTGCTGCTCCATACTCAGGACGTGGCCACAATCCCACTACTGTCAGTTAGTTCTACGAAACGTCATTAGTTGTCACATGTTTCAGCCCGGGGTTCTCGGTGACGTTTTTCTCCACAGAAGCTCTGTTTGCCATTGCAGTGCTGCTCCATACTCAGAACGTAGCCACAATCCCTCTGCTGTCAGTTAGTTCTACGACATGTCTTGAATTATTAGGTGTCACATGTTTCAGCCTGGGGTTCTCGGTGACATTTTTTCCACAGAAGTTTTGTTTGCCATTGCAGTCCTGCTCCATACTTAGGACGTAGCCACAATCCCACTACTATCAGTTAGTTCTACGACATGTCTTGACTCATTAGGTGTCAAATGTTTCAGCCTGGGCTTCTCAGTGACGTTGTTCTCCACATAAGCTCTGTTTCCCATCGCAGTGCTGCTCCATACTCAGGACGTGGCAACAGTCCCACTACTGTCAGTTAGTTCTACGACATGACTTGACTCATTAGGTGTCACATGTTTCAGCCTGGGGTTCTCAGTGATGCTGTTATTGACAGAAGCTCTGTTTCCCTAGGCAGTGCTGCTCCATACTCAGGACGTGGCCACAATCCCACTACTGTCAGTTAGTTCTACGACACGTCTTGACTCATTAGGTGTCCCATGTTTCAGCCTGGGGTTCTCAGTGATGCTGCTCTCCACAGAAGGTCTGTTTGCCATCGCAGTGTTGCTCCATACTCAGGACGTAGCCACAATCCCACTACTGTCAGTAGGTCTATGACACGTCTTGACTCATTAGGTGTCACATGTTTCAGCCTGGGGTTCTCAGTGATGCTGCCCTCCACGGAAGCTCTGTTTGCCATCGCAGTATTGCTCCATACTCAGGACGAGGCCACAATCCCACTACTGTCAGTTAGGTCTACGCCACGTCTTGACTCATTAGGTGTCACATGTTTCAGCCTGGGGTTCTCAGTGATGCTGCTCTCCACAGAAGCTCTGTTTGCCATCGCAGTGTTGCTCCATACTCAGGACGTGGCCACAATCCCACTACTGTCAGTTAGGTCTACGCCACGTCTTGACTCATTAGGTGTCACATGTTTCAGCCTGGGGTTCTCAGTGATGCTGCTCTCCACAGAAGCTCTGTTTGCCATTGCAGTGCTGCTCCATACTCAGGACGTAGCCACAATCCCACTACTGTCAGTTAGGTCTACGACACGTCTTGACTCATTAGGTGTCACATGTTTCAGCCTGGAGTTCTCAGTGACGTTATTCTCCAGAGAAGCTCTGTTTGCCATCACAGTGCTGCTCCATCCTCAGGACGTAGCCACAATCCCCCTGATGTCAGTTAGTTCTATGTCATTTCTTGATTCATTAGGTGCCACATGATTCAGCCTGGGGTTCTCGGTGACGTTGTTCTCCACAGAAGCTCTGTTTGCCATTGCAGTGCTGCTCCATACTCAGGACGTAGCCACAATCCCACTGCTGTCAGTTAGTTTTACGACACGTCATGACTCATTAGGTGTCACATGTTTTAGCCTGGAGTTCTCGGTGACGTTATTCTCTAGAGAAGCTCTGTTTGTCATCGCAGTGCTGCTCCATACTCAGGACGTGGCCACAATCACACTACTGTCAGTTAGTTCTAAGACATGTCTTGACTCATGAGGTGTCACATGTTTCAGCCTGGGTTTCTCGGTGACGTTGTTTTCACAGAATCTCTGTTTGCCAAAGCAGTGCTGCTCCATACTCAGAACGTGGCCACAGTCCCACTACTGTCAGTTAGTTCTACGCTATGTCTTGACTCATTTGGTGTCACATGTTTCAGCCTGGGGTTCTCAGTGATGCTGTTATTGACAGAAGCTCTGTTTGCCATCGCAGTGCTGCTCCATACTCAGGACGTGGCCACAGTCCCACTACTGTCAGTTAGTTCTACGACATGTCTTGACTCATTTGGTGTCACATGTTTCAGCCTGGGGTTCTCAGTGATGCTGTTATTGACAGAAGCTCTGTTTGCCATCGCAGTGTTGCTCCATACTCAGGACGTGGCCACAATCCCACTACTGTCAGTTAGGTCTACGCCACGTCTTGACTCATTAGGTGTCCCATGTTTCAGTCTGGGGTTCTCAGTGATGCTGCTCTCCACAGAAGGTCTGTTTGCCATCGCAGTGTTGCTCCATACTCAGGACGTAGCCACAATCCCACTACTGTCAGTTAGGTCTACGACACGTCTTGACTCATTAGGTGTCACATGTTTCAGCCTGGAGTTCTCAGTGACGTTATTCTCCAGAGAAGCTCTCTTTGCCATCGCAGTGCTGCTCCATCCTCAGGACGTAGCCACAATCCCCCTGATGTCAGTTAGTTCTATGTCATTTCATGATTCATTAGGTGCCACATGATTCAGCCTGGGGTTCTCGGTGACGTTGTTCTCCACAGAAGCTCTGTTTGCCATTGCAGTGCTGCTCCATACTCAGGACGTAGCCACAATCCCACTGCTGTCAGTTAGTTTTACGACACGTCTTGACTCATTAGGTGTCACATGTTTCAGCCTGGGTTTCTCAGTGACGTTGTTCTCCACAGAAGCTCTGTTTCCAATCGCAGTGCTGTTCCATACTCAGGACGTGGCCACAATCCCACTACTGTCAGTTAGTTCTAAGACATGTCTTGACTCATTAGGTGTCACATGTTTCAGCCTGGGTTTCTCGGTGACGTTGTTTTCACAGAATCTCTGTTTGCCAAAGCAGTGCTGCTCCATACTCAGAACGTGGCCAGAGTCCCACTACTGTCAGTTAGTTCTACGACATGTCTTGACTCATTTGGTGTCATATGTTTCAGCCTGGGGTTCTCAGTGATGCTGTTATTGACAGAAGCTCTGTTTCCCTAAGCAGTGCTGCTCCATACTCAGGACGTAGCCACAATCCCACTACTGTCAGTTAGGCCTACGACACGTCTTGACTCATTAGGTGTCACATGTTTTAGCCTGGAGTTCTCGGTGACGTTATTCTCTAGAGAAGCTCTGTTTGTCATCGCAGTGCTGCTCCATACTCAGGACGTATCCACAATCCCACTACTGTCAGTAAGATTTACGACACGTCTTGACTCATTAGGTGTCACATTTTTCAGCCTGGGGTTTTTAGTGATGCTTCTCTCCACAGAAGCTCTGTTTCCCATCGCAGTGCTCCTCCTTTCTCAGGACGTGGCCATAATCCCACTGCTTCAGCTAGTTCTACGACACGTCTTGACCCATTAGATGCCACATGTTTCAGCCTTGTGTTCTCGGTGCGTTGTTCTCCACAGAAGCTCTGTTTCCCATTGCAGTCCTGCTCCATACTTAGGACGTGGCCACAATCCCACTGCTGTCAGTTAGTTCCATGTCATTTCTTGATTCATTAGGTGCCACATGTTTCAGCCTGGGGTTCTCGGTGACGTTGTTCTCCACAGAAGCTCTGTTTTTTATTGCAGTGCTGCTCCATACTCAGGACGTAGCCACAATCCCACTGCTGTCAGTTAGTTTTACGACACGTCTTGACTCATTAGGTGTCACATGTTTCAGCCTGGGTTTCTCAGTGGCGTTGTTCTCCACAGAAGCTCTGTTTCCCTAAGCAGTGCTGCTCCATACTCAGGACGTGGCCACAATCCCACTACTGTCAGTTAGTTCTACGACACGTCTTGACTCATTAGGTGTCCCATGTTTCAGCCTGGGTTTCTCAGTGATGCTGCTCTCCACAGAAGGTCTGTTTGCCATCGCAGTGCTGCTCCATACTCAGGACGTATCCACAATCCCACTACTGTCAGTTAGTTCTACGACACGTCTTGACTCATTAGGTGTCACATGTTTCAGCCTGGGGTTCTCAGTGATGCTGCTCTCCACAGAAGGTCTGTTTGCCATTACAGTGCTGCTCCATACTCAGGACGTATCCACAATCCCACTACTGTCAGTTAGGCCTACGACACGTCTTGACTCATTAGGTGTCACATGTTTCAGCCTGGAGTTCTCGGTGACCTTATTCTCCAGAGAAGCTCTGTTTGTCATCGCAGTGCTGCTGCATACTCAGGACGTAGCCAAAATCCCACTACCTTCAGTTAGTTCAACGACATGTCTTGACTCATTAGGTGTCACATGTTTCAGCCTGGGGTTCTCAGTGATGCTGCTCTCCACAGAGGCTCTGTTTGCCATCGCAGTGCTGCTCCATACTCAGGACGTAGCCACAATCCCACTACTGTCAGTTAGATTTACGACACGTCTTGACTCATTAGGTATCACATTTTTCAGCCTGGGGTTTTTAGTGATGCTTCTCTCCACAGAAGCTCTGTTTCCCATCGCATTGCTTCTCCATACTCAGGACGTGGCCACAATCCCACTACTGTCAGTTAGTTCTACGACATGTCTTAACTCATTACGTGTCACATGTTTCAGCCTGGGGTTCTCGGTGATGCTGCTCTCCACAGAAGCTCTGTTTCCCATCGCAGTGCTGCTCCATACTCAGGACGTGGCCACAATCCCACTACTGTCAGTTACTTCTACGACTTGTCTTAACTCATTACGTGTCACATGTTTCAGCTGGGGTTCTCGGTGATGCTGCTCTCCACAGAAGATCTGTTTCCCATCGCAGTGCTGCTCCATACTCAGGACGTGGCCACAATCCCACTACTGTCAGTTAGTTCTACGACATGTCTTAACTCATTACGTGTCACATGTTTCAGCCTGGGGTTCTCGGTGATGCTGCTCTCCACAGAAGCTCTGTTTCCCAATGCAGTGCTGCTCCATACTCAGGACGTGGCCACAATCCCACTACTGTCAGTTAGTTCTACGACATGTCTTAACTCATTACGTGGCACATGTTTCAGCCTGGGGTTCTCAGTGATGCTGCTCTCCACAGAAGCTCTGTTTCCCATCGCAGTGATGCTCCATACTCAGGACGACGCCACAATTTCCACTACTGTCAGTTACTTACTTCTACGACATGTCTTAACTCATTACGCGTCACATTTTTCAGCTTGGGGTTCTCGGTGATGCTGTTCTGCACAGAAGCTCTGTTCGCCATCGCAGTTCTGCTCCTGCGACGCACCAAATACGTCGGCGGAGAGCTCGGCGGCCCTGTGGTCATCAAGTACGTCACCAGCGCGTTCATGTTCGGCCTGTGGCTTGTATACCTCACCCTGTCAACCCTCGAGGCATACGGAGTCTTCAAATCTTAAAGACATTAACATTTGTTAACTTTAAGTATTACTTTTTATAAATAACTTCATCATAAAGTTGCGATTCCGTGTTTCGGAGAGTGATATATGTACCTATAGTTTATTTAAGGCCCATCCTATTATTACTTGTAAAGAGAGATTAAACATTGTTAATTAAATTTACTTTTTAATTCGAGTGTGTTACTTTTAGAACCTTTATTGCCTGTTGACATGAGCTATGCACTTTTTCATGCAAAAAACGAATTTTTAAAAAATATAGTCGTAAGAACAACTAAAATGGACGTATTAAAAAGTAAATAACAAAAAATAAATATTCTAGTTTCATGTTACAACAACCTAATCACAATAACAAGACATTTTTACATTACCAAACTCAAAAAACATAATTTACTAGCTGGCCCAACAGACGTCCTGTCCTTATGTCAGTGAATTTGTTTTATGTCAAATACTTGTTTATTTTCAAGATGAGCTCGTTTGCTGCACTCACTCGCCTATCCAAAAAAGAGTTGAGTTGCCATTCAAGTAGATTTTTTTATTTTCGTAATGAACATATGTTTAGGTATAATTTTTGTTAACAGCTGTTTGGTGTACCTAACTGAGATTTGATTAAATCGATGGGAACTTTGAAGGCCAGTGGGACAGACCTCTTAGGTCGGATTAAAAATGTTATTTTATAAAAACCTTGTCCTGACATTAACGAACACAACAAAAAAAGAATTATTCAATTTGGTGCACTCATTCTCAAGTTATGATGTGACCAAGGGAAATAGGGATTCGTCTTTATATATTAAGATAAACAAAACCAATGGGGAAAAATAACAACTAATATTTATTTAATATATATGTTTTGATTTAGACTACTTGAGCCCATTAATAGCTTGTAGAAAACCCCTAAATTTAATGTTGGGGTGTAAATTCTTACTTTTTATAGTGTACATAAGTGGCACAAACGATACTCTGTAATTAGTGTCATTCAGAGTAAATCTATAATATTATAAAGAAGAGGCGGTTTCTGTCTGTCTGTGTGGCTGTCTGTCTGTCTGTCTGATGTTCCGGGTGAACACAAAAACTACTGAACCGATGAACCGACTAGGCTGAAACTTTACACAAAGTAGATCTAGAACCCATGCAACACATAGGCCTGTCCATTTCCTTAAACTCCCCTCGGGCTAAGCCCCGTGAACGTTCTAAGTTTCAGTGTTTACATTTCATAAGAAAGTAAACATTCAGAAACTGTAATGCGAACAGCTGAGGGCACTTAGATTTGACAGCTTAAAGAGCAGAAGCAAGAACAACAGCTGTTTCAAGCTAACTAAAATGCAATTTGCATTGACCAAATAACGGGTAGAGAAAACTCCTGTGCGAAGAACGGGTACGTCAAGTATATATATTTATTTCAAAATACAGTAAAATTAATCTATATAAATAAAATTAGAGTTTTGTCTGTACATTGCTTGGAATTATGAAATTGTTGATATTTTCTCGTTTTACACTCTAGGGAAACCAAAACAAATCTTATCTCAATTTATGTCTGTCTGTCTATCTGTCTGTCTGCCGGTAACGCTCAAGGACGGGTTTTTGTTCGCTTTTCACTGGAAAATGGGTGCACTGACATTAATGAAACTTTGTTTCTTTGTTCTATATATGCGTGAGAAGGTGTTAGGGCACTATAAACTGGCATACACCTTTGAAGCAAATAATGGCGTCCGCTCAAAAACGTGATTTTGTGCGGTTTTGGTCATGTTTTGTTCATTTTTCACAGGACAACGGGTGCACCGATTTTTATGCAACTTTTTTTCTATGTTCTATATGTGCGTTAGAAGGTTTTAGGCTAATTGAATTTGGATTGGATAGGGTTTTAAATATCCTATGCTATTCTTATGGACAAAGCATTTATTTATACTGAACCAAATGATGCATAGTTATTCTATAAATAGGTGTTGTAGTTCTTTTTTAAAACGTTGAGTGAAGATTGGTAATAAATAACATAAGTGGATATATGATCTAAATCTATATTTGTCAGACTCATGCACTCACTGACATAGTGATCACTTTATCTAAGAAACGACCATGTCTATTTAAGATAACATTTTGGATGGTGGTGCCCCTTATGCTGCAGATTCACAATAAGAATACGTTTAAAAAAGTCCTATAGGTCTCTTAGCTAATTTACTTTTATGGCAATTTTATGAGTATTAGTATTTACTGGACTTTTGTAAGTTACATTTCGGTAGGAACATAACTAATTCACTAACAAAACGCAAGCCTATTCCTGTTACGAAAATGTTTAAGGGCTTCGCACCCCGGAATTTCAAAATACAATATTTTAACAATCTTGCACATACTCTTGGACTGATGGATCTGAAATTCGGTAGGAATGTAGCTGATAGCTCAGTGCAGATATTTACCTACTCCAGACACAGATGTACTCAAGGACTCTGGCCCAATGGCCTTTAATATAAGCGTGTTAGTCATAACACACCAACTACTCAACCAGTAGAGCTGAAATTTGATGCCTTAAAGGAAATAAGAAACATCATGGGGAGTCACGGTGTTGTTCTCTGGAGATTTCACACAGACCCTTTGTCGTAAGTGAGACATGAGTGGACGAGTCTACGCCTCCCTAAAAATATATTTTATGTAGCCGGCCACTGAGCGTCTGAACTTAACAGTAAATATGAAAATGTATTTTTGAGAAGATTAAGGGATTGAGCAGTTTTCTTATGCGCTTTTAAAAGTTGAGATTGGGACATTGAAAAACAAATTAAGTTTCAGAAACATCTATCCTTCACTCGGCACTATCGATGAGTCACAGGATTTAGTGATCGACAGTTTGTTACACCGAGGTTCATAAACAGTTTAATCTGGAAAGTGCCTGGCTCTGTGATTGTGCCATCCTCACGTTCACCAATGAACAAGCAACGGAGATCAACACAAATGTAGATCTATTCCAAAGGGAGGAACGAACATATACAATATTTAATACCGTTCATTTAACCATGACCACTGTTAGAACACTTCGTATATATTGATTTACATTTATTTAAATAAAATCAAGTAGTCATATGTTTTTAAAACATATGATTTTTCTAAGTTTAAATTGTTTATTTACAATTTTCATGAAAACAGGACCTGGCAAGAATGGTGATTTTAAAAGTGGTTTGTCAATGTTTTTAAAGTTTAATGTTTCGTTACATTACTATTAATTTATTGGAATGTAAAGATTAATGTATCAAAGTATTTAAAATGTTAAATTAAACAGGGTTAATATTTTGTTGTACTTGAGTTCTTTTATTTCTAAAATCGAATCCAAAGTGTTACGTGTACCGATTTGGAGTCGCTAAAACCACACCGTTCACTACCCGACAGAGTTCCTCGACTTGGCAACAGTACCCGAACTATCTGCCATAGTATATTTCGTTAAATTTAATTTAATTCTACTTTAAAAGTGTAAAATGTAATTTTAATATTGTAAAATTATGTGGGTTGTTAATTTGTTTAGTAAATCTACCATTTATATACAACCCGTACGAAGTACGGGTACACAGCTAGTAATTCATAAAGATTTGAAAACATAAAAGATTCATAAAGATTTGTAGCCATTAATATCCCCACAAAGCTGAAACGGCATACAAGGTTTCAATGCGATAGCGAGATAGTAAGTCTTAATTTCCTTTACAGTTGACACTATCGCGTCATTATCATTTGTTTGGTGGTCACGTGGAAACAAATTGACCGATATCCCACAGGCCACCCGCCGCGCTGTGGTTACATAATTAGCTCCCCTACAATCCCTCGTTTATACTAATGAACTCTGTAGCAGTTGTACAAATGAACACGCACATTCGTCGTTACGCAAGCAATTAAGAACTAATGCACTTATAACTTATACATATTTTATGGTTTTGACAAACTATTAATCAAAATTTCAAACGTTCACTAAAACTGGCTAAATCTCTTTTAATTAGCATAACGGTTTTGTTATGTTTCCTTCGTCAATTGTCTTCAATTAGTGAAATTTTCAGAGCTCATTAACTGTTTGTTATTTAAAGTTTTTACTCTGAAGTTTAAAAAACAAAGTTTGACAGAATGAATATGGAAGCAGTCGGAAGGACGGAGGTGCAAAGATCTCGTACTCGTCCTATTGTCTGAGGAGAGCGTTTTGTGCAACTTTCATTACTCCAGTTCCTCCCCCTTTCTGTCTGTGTCAGCGAGGCATTGATCCCGTTTCTTCTACAGGCATGTCCTCCCCAGTGATTTGACTCCAAATAAATAGAGGTATTTGTTTTTCGTTATGTTACGACTAAGCAAATATATTCGTCATGGTAGAATATGCGCCCTCTTCCATCTCGAGTCTTCGTGGACATGGAAGGGGCGGATGTTACTATATCCACTGGGAAATAAATGCAGTCATAGAGAGGGTGTGTTTTCAATATATTTTATTTAGGTCTAACGACAATTTTAACTTATTTTTATCATTACGCAAAAGTGGCATTAATTTAAAGCCAATGATTTAGATGAAACCACCATGTTATGAACTGTTGTGATGGAATTAACATCGATTTATATTAATATTGGTATTCAACAAAATATTGTTCAAAGTAAGCTTACCAAAGTCAACTTAGACTTGAACTTTTAAACGTGTTTGAAAGTTATAAATTGCTTTACAAGTCCGAGCCTTATAAGTTTCCTAGATTGAGAGGCTTGTAAACAAAGTTCTGCTTGATGAACGACAACTTTTAAAAAAAAATTTGCTATACCATTTACTATGGTGACAGCTTTTCTATGGGTGTGATTTAATTCAAATACAAATATGATTTTTTAACGATATCGGAACAAGATGAGTGATAATGAACTTTTTACCACGAAAAACTAATTAGTAATTATATAAAACAAAACAAGCGATAATAAATATTTAAATAAATTGCAAAACGTTGTCGAGTCCATTGGACCGGTCTACTGGGCCAATTTTCATCATTTTTTGTTAACTGATAGGTAATTATGTCTATATGTCATCACTCATTCAAACGAACACATCTTCAATGTGCTTTGCCCCAGTGGCTCTTAAAGTTCCCATGTTACTCTTATGAAGGAAGTTTGTTTACATCAGATGGTTACTTAAAACATGTGTTTATTAACCAAGAGAGTTCATTTGGTTCGCTAAAGAGTAATGCAGTGCACCATTAATCTACCATATATTTACAAATATTAAACAAATAGTTGCAATAATACTTAATTTGCGGGTGTTTATGTAGTCATGAATGTACATGTAATTCAGTTATTATTGTGTGATGATAGGTTGAGAAAATCTGCTACATGAGCTTAGAAGGCTTGCTATGTCTATTTGAATAGGAACATTTTATGTTTTGAGGGTTTGCCATTAACTTTGGGGCTCTTTCATCAATCTCTTACCGATTGACGTTTAAAGCTTTTATAAAACACATGCATGATAATCTAATTTGCTAGTTCCTTAATGAACCTTTCTACTAAATGGTATTTTCTTTGATGTGCATACATATGTTTCTGGATTCTCTCTGCAAACATCATAAAATGTTTTCCCCTATAAACCTTTGGGATTTCTCGCTCTTTTCTCGGAAGTGTCTTTAAGCAGATACATGCACGCGTGTGTGTAGGTGTGTACTTGTATTACGATATCAATTTTAAACCTGACACTATTTATGTTTCAGTCTTATATAGTTTTGAAGTTTAAGTTTCCAGTTTTAACGTCTTTTTTTGCTGGTTTTAGCAATTTTGTATTATTTGTTAAAGTCCTACATTGAATCCAATGACATTACAAAATGACACACAAAAAGGACTTCAAAAATCGAGCATCAAAGCCAAACTAAATCGTAGGGGCATTATTCTTTTAAATAAATGCCGGGTAGCCTTTAGAAGTTTTAAAATTGTGTTCGATTGATTAGTTTTGTATATAGGTAGTTTTCAAAAAATTAAAGCCATCTAGCTATGCTGTGCTGTTGACTTAATTAAAACAATAAATTAACTCTGCATCACACTTTACCACTAGCTCACACGATGAGAAAAATCATAGTTGATGATAAAATATTTGCTTTTCTAGCGAATTTATCCCAAAGAGAAAAAGCTATTACCGTAGTCTGGGACCTATAGCCAAGACCTATATAGACCAGGGGCGATGATAACTATTCGTTTTAAGGTCCCCAGATGCCAACATCATTCGTTCAAATATGTATTTATATTTTATCGTATAGTGTAATGGAATGAGCTTACAATCGCTATTATGACGAAAGTGTGGATTTTCTTAAAGGCACAGCGTGGCTAGGAATGAATTCTCAGTCAATCAGCGTTACGATAGAAATTCTAAGAATATTATTCTTAAACTACGTTTATACGTATAAAACAACCATCATAGTATGATCATAGATTATCTTCCTGTAACTAATTTAAGCAGATAAACTGGCAATAAAATCACAAATGTTATAATAAATATAACCCCTGCTGCTGAACTTTAATGAGAATAATATTACTTCTAACGATTTTTGGGATAAGGTTACCATTATTACCATCACCATTATTATATAGTTAAAATTGGTTAGTTTTCAGTGCAAAAATTAGGTTAAAAATCTTTTCACCAAATATTTATATAACTTTTAAAATAATTACCGCTAACACAAAGTATTTTTAGATTTTACCATAAAAACATACGTTATTTTAACTATATTAGCCCTTTACTCATAAACTCAAGTTGCAACATTGACTTATGCTACAGAGAACCGCGGGTTCTCTAGAACATACTAAAAGTCCTTAAAATTGATCGATTTCTACGGCCGCTATTTGCCAATATGGCGGCCGCAGCAGTTCACTTTTTCACTTTTTTTCTTACAAGTATTAAAATACAGAGAAAAATTATCCGGTTAAAAAGTGTAGGGCATAAACAAATATTTATTTTTGTTATTACCATTTTAGTTCTAAAACTAATGGTTTTTACCTGTAAAAAAATGTGTTGTTGTAGATGTATTGTTATAAACTTAAAAGAAGCGTTATGTTTTATGAACAGTATTAAATTTATTTTATGTATCTAAATAAATCCTTTAAAATCTTAGTAAAATTTACCTAACATATGTTATGTATGATTTTATAAAATTTACGTGCTTTAGCACTGAGGTCAACTCAGCTGATGTACGTTATTTCAACGTTTTTTAGCGAATTTCCCGTATAGGGAAGAAGGTATTACTATAGATTAAGCATACCCCTTAGGAGTATGCTTAATCTATGGAATTACCATAGGTCTCATCGTAAGATTTATGCCCGAGACCATGATAACTTTTAGTTTTGAGGTCCCCAGATGCCAAAAACACCATTCGTTCAAATTTGTATCTACTTATATAAAGCTAGACGGGTTCACTCATTCACTGACATAAACTAGGAGGCACTTCCGTAATCTAACCCCCCTCAACATCTTACTTGAGTTAAAGCTCTTGACGAGAAACTGCCAGAAAAATTGCCAAAGGTTAACATTTTTTAGTTTTTGTGGCATTTTCGGGTTGGGGAAAATTCCACTGTTTCAATTTTTTCTAGTTTGAGCACGTTTTGTACGGAAACGGTAAGAGATGGCCTAAAATGTTAAATACAAAAGTTGTAGAAAATTTAATTTCCATTTAACGATTTGCCGTCAGATTTAAGATCCGATCATCCGCGTTTAGCCACTATTCATCTGAGAAGGAGTAATTTTCAGTATTTTGGCCCATTTAAGTGTGTACAGTTTAGGAAAGCCGTTTAAATGAAAGTACACTATCCTTGGCTAATGCCACATGTTTGTATCAACTGATTTAAATAAACAATAGCTGATTTATTTAGTAGTGTAGGCGATCCTAATTTGCTCACATGAGGTGTATATAAATCAGCTGTTACAAAACAAGGTGAGCACATTATCGCCAACACGGGAGGTTCAGTATCGCGAGTATCGTTTGTTACGAGATTGGAAAATGTAGTCAACCGATTGTTTGGTCTATCGAAGGAATTTAGCCCAGTAGCCTAGTGGATATGTTGTCAGATGATTCAAGATCATGTGGTCATGGGTTTGAATTATACTTTTGATGCTTACTTTTTGAGGTCTGCCATTTATGTTTAATTTGACTTTATTTTGTTTTTACAAATTCATTTATTTGTAATTATGATGCTCAACGAACAGCCACCATGCAGTGCTCTGTGGAGTTAGGTTAGATTAGGTTACTATAATTTTGTCGTGAACTGAAGTATAATTTGTTGTTATTTTTTGCACGTAAATCTATTTGTAGAACTCCAATTTAACATTGTAACCACAACTTTTTATTTATATCTGATTGACTTTGATTGAGTGAGCAATTTATTTTTTGCTTTTATAAACCTTGAAAAAAAACATCGTAGTCGGGAGTTCATTCGATAAAACGAACAAGTAGCCGGTTGGTAAAATGTTTCGATATCGAACCGATATGGGACCGCCTGTGTAGGTGTTAATGTCCTCACCAAAGGTCATTTTTGTGTAGCTTTTCTTTGGTTAATGAACTACGAGTTTGATTTAAACTTGAGTTGACTGAGGAATGCAAGTGAGCGAAGCGAAATCCGAAGGGGGTTTGGGGGCGAAGCCTCCAACGGCGATAAGCCAACCGCCGTATGTATGTATTATGGGTGTGCGAGTAGTGATTTTTTTATTCGAGTCGAGTAGTACGAATTATTTTCGAGTTTCGACTATTTTCGAGCGAGTATTTGCCATCAGTTGGTAGATTAAAATAATGTAATGGGATTTGAATACCACTCTAGATTCAAACAATCTAAACATGGTTTCTAACTAATACATGAGTAGCAATATAAAGTTTTGGCTAGTACAACCAAACTGGATTATGTATTGACAAACAAAACACGGTTTGACATTCGATAAAACACGGTCCGGTTGTCATTTGGCCAATATCACCTGGTCCAGACATTGCTTATAATCAATGATCGATTATAACGATGACGAAATCGTTAGTTACGGCCGATATTAAGTGGCCCGGTCGCCACTTTTGCCGATATTATGTATACCGTCATCATTTACGGCCAAAATTAGGTGGTCCGATCGTCATTTTCGGCCGATTTTTCGTGATGCGTTCGCCTTGTGCGGCTGTTACTACGCGTTTTGGCCGGTCGCAATCGTTAGCGATCGTCATTTTCGGCCGATTTTACTTGATACGTTCGCCTTTTGCGGCCGTCACTACCCGTTTTGGCCGGTCGAATTCGTTAGCAATTGTCATTTCCGCCCGATTTTACGCGATGCGATCGCCTTTTGCGGCCGTTACTACGCGTTTTGGTCGGTCGCAATCGTTAGCGATCGTCCGGAAATCGGCGGGAAATACTCACTCGAACTTTCGAGTGGTTTTCAAAACTTCGAGTCGAGTTCGAGTATTAAAATACTCGGCCGAAAACTCGAAGTTTCGAGTACTCACACAACCCTAGTATGTATGTATATATATATATATATGTGTGTGTGTGTGTGTGTGTGTGTGTCCGTAAGCACGATAACTCTCGTAAAAAAGGTCCGATCTTAATTAATTTTGGTACAAATGTGTAAAGTACCATTTATTTGAACGAGTTCGAAAACCAGATGAATCGCACCATCTGAAGTATTTATTTAGTATTTATATATCTGAAGGTTTGTACCCCAAAAAATGTTTTTTTTGGGGTTTCCACATGTAATTTTGATTTCAATCCAATTTTTATTTTATTATTGAATTCAGCATAAAAACCTAGGTATTTTGATCATTTCTCTACGTCATTTTAAGTTTTACCATATGGCTGCCTTTACAGTAACTGACAAACATTTTAACTACAGCTGGTAATTTGATAAATGATATCCTCCCATAAGATTTTCATTGGATCTTACAGAGCCCGTGGGGTGGAGCTCTAAGGTTGGATGTAGACATTATCAGGTCTATATGTTAATTTGATATGTATGCTATTTTCATGCAAAGTTCTAGCCTAATAGGTCTAGTAGTTTGTGCGTGATGGAACTCCAAATATCCATACATACATCCAAACATACATCCAAACTTTCACATTTATAATATTAGTAGGATGAATCCTGTTAAGTGTTTTTATGTGTTATGTTATATATTCATTGGAAATTCGCTGAGTATGCAGGTTTGCTGCGATGGGGGTATTTATTATTCAGGATGTATTATAAGGTCAAGGAAGGGACTCATACGTGTGCCTAACAATTCATTTGTATAAGAATCTAGCTGTTTCCCGCAGTCTTCGCCCCGCAAATCATTTATAAAAACTATGACAGTTGTGTGTGCTGCATTCTTTGGTTAACCCGTGGAACTACTACGAATCATGATCATCTGTTTGTATTTTCATTAGCTCAAACAAAAATGAATGTTCATAAGGAATACATGGGAACTTGGAAGTCCCGTGGGGCTGAGCCCTATAGGATTTTCAAAACTAAAATAGGCCTATGTGTTTATTTGGTATATAAGGAAAATTCCTGTAAATTTTCATGCCAATCGGTTCAGCAGTTTTTGAGTTTTTGAGGAACACACAGCAGACAGACAGATAGACACACACCATCCCATTTGTATATATTAGTAAGGATAAGGATTACATTTTTGATCACCTAATACGATCAGCCCATTTGGAGTCAGAAAAAATAATGAATATATAATTGCATATCGGTATGTCAAGTTTTGTAAAGAGTTTTGCTGTTTTATATTATAAACTCAAAACAATATTATATCAAATCGTAATACGTTAATGTCATGTATCTGTCGTAGGCTAGATCTTCTGGGCAGACTTTATAACTTTAAAAAGTATTTACTTTTACAGAACTAAAACTAGTATTTCAATTAGCAATTTACATGAATTATATGTTAATTATTTTAATAACTATAGCGTCCCAATTGTAATTGAAACGCTATATATAATTAAATTTACTATTTGTTATGTATTAAAATAATTAATGTATAAAAAAATAAAAGATGTTTTGTGAATAATTGCTGACAGTTGCAAATAAGAATTGCTGGTGCTACTTGGTTTTGCAAGTCAAGGCAAGATCGCGATTTTCTTGTTCGGGTTTGTAAGACAGAGAGTTGGAGACAATGATTTAAATTCTTCCTTGGCTGGATTGAACCGGAGCTGGGTCACGTGACGGCCGGCGTGGCCGGGTTTTGGAAGTTTCTTAGCCAAGTGGTATATATTCACGATCGCTGGGAGGCTACGGCATTTTTACGTTGACCATTGGTCTTGTGTGTGTGTCGTACGTCGCCCAACGAAACGTGAATCTCTTCAGATTTGAAGGTACAAAGTTGTTTTAAAATTTAGAGTTTCAATTTAAATAATTGCTCCAATTTCTCATTTGTTGTTTTTCAAAAAGGGGAACAGTTAGTAAAACAATTATTTCTTTTTCAGGGTTCGAAGCGTTTCATGGTTTCATCGTTTCATGGTTTCATCCTTTCATTGTTTCTTGGATTTATCTTTAAAGGAAGATTTAAAATTAAAGTCCAGTAATATAAAAAAAAGGATCGAACAGTTAATGTTTTATTTTGAAAGACAGAAGTGATAAGCAAAACCAAGTTTAATTTTATTTTGAATTTTGAACTGATTTATTTGAGAAGAAAGCCTTTTAATTTGCTTATTTAAATAAATACAAGAAGAGTTTATTCAGTTCTTTATTATTTTTCTTTAATTACCACTTCTTTAACTCAATAAAAATTGTAGCCTGCTAGGCAGCGCTATATAACCTAACCAATTTTAATGATTAAACTTTGCCTAGAATGTGTACATGTATGAGCCTATGTTTTATTTTCAATATACAGTCCATAAGCAAGCATTTTTCATCCCGAAAGGGGGCAGACGGCTTGGAGTTGAAAACAAAATCGGTAGGTAAATTTTTAATTAGAAGTCTTAGTCTTTAAAATACAATTCCACATGATCTCGATAGGATAACTTAGTTTAACTGGTTAAATGTTAAAATGAATGTTATTAAAGGTTTTAGGTGGTATTGAACAATGCGTTAGTCACGATCTCGATAACTAACACATTATTCAAGATGACTTCAATATGTTGTGGCATAACCCAGGAATTCATCTGGTATAGAAGGCAGGTCTAACCTGTATTGTCCAGGAGTTGGATAGGTCGAAACATGGATTTCCCTTTCCTTTTGGCGTGAATTGTAGTACCTTCTCTATCCATTCTAATCCTTACACTGCTGTTGCTTTCAGAAGCTGTAAAATATAACAAAAGGGTGATTAGCTTCGGTGGCAGACAACAGTGGTAGAGGGTCGTCCTCGTATCTCGAGTTTTAAATAAACTACAGTTACATATTAAAGCTAAACCTTTAACGCATTTGTCAACATGGTGTTCTTTGCAATGGGTTCTGCAATACAATATAATACAATGCCGTTGTTTAGTGGTGAGCTGTATCCCTTACTATGTGTTTGGACGAACCTGTGCAGACTGTCGCAGCATGTCAACCACATTGTTATGTAATAGTACATAGTACAACACAACGCCGCAGGCTCCAGGTGCCGTTGGCGCTAGCGGTGGCAAGCCGCATCCCTAACGAACTTATGTTGCGGTTGCAGGTTACCCTCATACCTATAAGAACCAACAACGCCACATGATGCACAGGAGCTTAACTTTTCTTTATGTGTCATGCCTTTTTTATGGTTTACACCATCGCTTGGCTTTTCGCATAATACATTTTTAGGGTAATAAATATGTTTAAACAACTTGTTATGTGGTTTTAAGGTAAAACAAAACAATGAAGGGTTATAAAAAGGTTGTATAAACTCATTTTTAGGAAAAAATAGAACCGACTCCAATAACTATTAAAACGTGCTAAACAATGTAAAATAAATAATTACCGTTAAGTGTTTCTTTAAATGTATCAGAATGTCAGGAGCGTTAAATAAATAATACAAAGTAATTTTCTTATATTAGGGTAGGGAGTTAGGTAGGCCTACTTGTATAACGGTTTGTTTTGATTTGGAGTAGGTGCCGCAGTAACGCAACATTTGATGAAACAGTTGACTAACGGCACAAACTCCAAAACGAATTTAGATACAATACTGTAGATGACAATCGATTTTGTCCAGTTATCAGAGAATGACATCTATCATGTTTACGGGATCTACCCAAAGCTTAGAATATTTAATTAATATATTAAATGATCGAGAAAATGTTTATATTTCTTAAACTATTATTTACAAATTTGAATAATAATTTCTTAATAGATTTTCTGATGTTGATTTTAACAAAAAATGGATTTTCTGAGGCAACCACATTTTGTTCTTTTTATAAACGGTTTTTAATACAAATCTTATTAATCACGAGATTTACTATTTCCATTATAAATATGTTTTGTTTACACTTTACGGCTTAGCAAAGACTATTCTTACACACTCGTATTAGTTATAATAAATAAATAAATATTTTCCAGCATCCTCTTTTATTGGTATGAAAATCGAAGTAAGGAAGTACACAATTTGTAAGAAAAAGCTGCTTTATTTGTATAACTATAAAATATAATTGTTAAAAACATGTATACTTTGGTGTCACTGGACGATACTTTGTTCATGTGCACAATTACTGCAGCAGTGTACAAATAAAAAGTGAAATTTGCAGTTGTTTTGTGACCTTTATGATCTCGAATATGAAAAACAGATGTTCCAGCAAGATGGAGCAACTGCAAATGTTGATTGTTGTAACAAACAGCTGTTGGACGATTATTTTCCTGGAGGAATTGTATCTCGAGGAACAGAATTCATCTAGCCATCCCGAGGTTCTGACCTGACGCTGTCCGATGGTATCTTTGGGACTGTTAAAAATATGTTTACGCCGGTTCCAAGAAGTATTCTATAGCTTCGTCAAAACATAAAATCTGTTCTCGAAGATCTTACTCCTGACAAATGTAACGACATGGTCACTGCAATGAATAGGCGCTTGAAATATGTTGTTAATACTGGAGAGAAACGTGTTGAACAAGTAATTGTCATACGCATGTTAATGCTTGGTTTAATAGTATTGCTGTGTCAATAATAAACCAATTTATTTTTTACTTACATTTTTTATATAATCGTAATTTTAAAAATGCTTAGAATATATGAGTTGTGTAACATTTTAATGATAATTTGGTATAACGTCAGTTAATCAGACCAAATGGTTTAAAGATATACAATATTCCTGGGATTACTACTTGTAATCAAAATTTACTCAGCATTATTAATATAAAAAAGTAGATTTAAATTAGCTAGTTTTGGTTTTAAACCCAAAAAAACTAAATAAAAGAATTCATTAGTTGTTCTTTTAAACGTGTTTATGACCGAAGTATACACCAGCAAGCATGCGGTTAGTTATATGTTAGATATAATTACATTTTCTGACCAATAAATTTCAGCCATCAATATCTCAGATTAAAAGCCATCTATTTTGTCTAGAAGGACTACAACTAGAATTACGATTTAAAAACGTCAGCTCTGTATACATCAATTTAGTCCATGTTAATTAAAATTGTTTGTAATCCCCAACTATCTTCAAAAGTGTATAATTTAAATTAAACCGCATACTATAAAATTGTAACTACTTCTACAAGCTAAAAAATACTTTTATATCGATAAAAAACGCGTTAAAATAACTGATAAGTGTCAACGTAAAATAAAACTAGCAGTTTTGCAACAAAGCATCATTGTAAATCATGTTCATGTAAAATATTGAGCGTCGTCGTCAGTGGTAAACTATGGGAGCACGCGCGACGCAAATTATCATGTTCTGCTCCCTTCCCTTTAGTCCAGTTAGACGGCAAATTTATCTTATAGAAGGGCAATTAAGCACAAATTTTACAATAGAATTATTGAAGCGGGGATTATTCCAGCAGTCAAACAAAACGTGGTAATGAGTTTTACTGTTTAATCACTCAATTATAAGGTTTTAAAGTAAAAAGGGTGTTTGTTTGTCAAGTCATTAAAACAAATTAACTCTTGCTCTTAAAACAGTTTTTGCATATTTAGTGAGTTTCAATTTGCAACCTTTATCTTTCAAAACTCGGAAGACCCTCTGCTGCGCTCATTAGGGGATGTGAATTAAGCACCAAAATATAATACAAACGGCTGGGTCAGACATGCTCTCTTTCACAGTTATTATGCTCTCAAGATAAAAATTTAAAACACTTTTATACCAAGTTACTGCAACGAAATATCATTTAAATGTAATAAAGATTACCATACAAATAATTTTACCTGCCCGTTTTTTTTTTGTTTGTGTTTTTTTGTTGAAGTATGTAGAACTTAAGATATCTCTGTAAATATTAAGTAATGTATTAAAAATGAAGTATGAAAATTAATATAATTTGAAAGTTACCAATTTTATCTCTTAACAGAATAGGTAGAGTTAAAGGGCTTAAAAATAATACATTCATAAATTTGCAATTAAAATATCAATTAACTGCAAATTGCTCCAGTCCACACTTGAAGGTTGCTTCCGACTTTTGTAATTTCATGTATCATAACCGGCAGCTTATTTTCGTCTAATTAGAAACTCAATACAAAATATCCTGCGGTAACTAGATGGCAGCAAAACTTCTATATTAATTGAACAGATAACTACTACTACGATAAGAGAAGCGTTCACGCTTATATTGAATGACACATTTAAACATTTTCTTATGAATATATTTAAAACTGCGTCCATCTAAAAATAAATCGGTAAATACAAAAGTTCAACAAAAGGGTGCAATCAATTTCATGGGCCCATTGGACTAATATATTTTCCTACTAAAACTCTTAATTTTCCTTCCCCTACCAAGTAGTAATAGTGAGCTAAAGAAGTGAATTATACAGGAGTATAATTTAATCTTTAGTATATATTCAAATTATTTGGTTGATAAAACTCAGAATTGCTTTCAAGAAACTCATTCTGTGATATTTTTAATTTGCTAATTGATGATTTCATCTAAAGACTGGCACACTAGGAACTTGCTTACCACTCTATAGTTCCTCGTTTGAACGGTTTTTATCGTTTTGATTTATCTAGCAACTTTATATCGTACTGGTCTGTTTTTTCTAATAACACTTTCGTGTACTATTTATTTTAAGTATCCTATAATCTAATGCGAAAAATGTCTGTTGGTTTGTTTGTTTACAAAATTAGTCTCGGAATCGAGCGGAAGGATGTTGCTTAAAATTTGGGACTAGGAGGTTTTGGACCTAAAAAATCAATTGGTCCACCTTTACCTCAGGAAAACTTAAATTTAGCTAAAAAAACGCAATTGGAAATTTTAACACCAGGATTTTTTTCAGTAGATTGAAAAATGAGTTAAATTAAAAATTCAGTTTGACACACTGTTTTACAAATAAAAACAAAAGAATCGTAACAGCTGTGAATAAATAACGAGCGTAATAGAGTGGACATGGCCAAATTAATCAAAAGTGCATTAAAAAATACTACCTGAAAGGAGATTGAGTTGTAATAACAAGTGGAGGTACAATAATATGCGTAAAAGAAGTAATTGAGCAAAGCAAATCTACTCTTAAATGGGAGGGGGGGGTGAAAAACTACCTCAGGACTATTCAACAAACTGGTATAAAATATAGATATATTGGTTATTAAACATTGAGACTGGCATTAGAAGATTTCTTGTAAATTATGTAACTATTCAAGTTATATATTACGTTTTTTAACCAATGAAAAGTTGTTGTATATCACTGATCATGGCTTGGTCTCCCCCGTATACAGATATTAATGACAGTTATTAATCAAATAAATTAGTTATTTTATTAATAACTATATATCTGGTTTAAATTACTATGAATCGTCTATATAAATAAGATTAGAGTTTTGTCTGCACATTGCTTGGAATTATGAAATTGTTTCATATTTTCACGGTTTACACCCTAGGCAAACCAAAACAAGTCTTATCTCAATTTCTGTCTGTCTGTCTATCTGTCGGTAACACTTAAAACCGACATCTGTGTATCTGTTAGGCCACTTTAAACTGGCATCCACCTTTTTGAAGAAGAATGGTGGCCACTCAAAAACGTGATTTCGTGCGGTTTTGGTAATGTTTAGTTCGCTTTTCACAGGGAAACGGGTGCATTGATTTCGATGAAACTTTTTTTCTATGTTCTACATGTGCGTTAGAAGGTTTTAGACTACTTGAATTAAGACTCTGCCCCACGGGGGTTTAAAGATCCTGTATTGTTCTTATGAACAAACCATTTTTTTTATTGAGCCAGATAATTACTTAAGAATAGTTATTCTATAAACATATGATGTAGTTCTTTTAAAACGTTGACTGATCATTGTTAATAAATAACAGAAGAATACAGAGTGGATATGACTTAATAATATTTATTCCATATACAGCTGTTGCAGTTCTTCCTTAAAACGTTGAGTGAAGAATGGTAATAAATAACATAAGTATACAGAGTGGACATATGACCTAAATCTATATTTGTCAGACTCATGCACTCACCGACATAGTGATCACTTTATCTCAAAAACGACAATGTCTCTGTAGATGAAATTTTGCATGGTGGTTCCCCTTATGCTGCAGGTGTAAAATAAGACGTTAGTACCTAATGAAATAAGTAAAAGAATGTCCTATAGGGTTCTTCCCTAATTTACTTTTATGACAATCTTATGAGTATTAGTCAGTATTATAATCATATTTACTGTACATTTGTAAGTTGAAATTCTGTAGAAACATAGCTAATACATCAGAACAAAACGCATTTCCCGTTACGGAAATGTTTAAGGGCTTCGTCTCCCGGAATTTCAAAATACAATCTTGCACATACTACTGGACCAATGGATCTGAAATTCGGTAGGAATATAGCTGATAGCTCAATGCAGACATTTACCTACTCCAGATACAAATACACTCAAGGACTCTGGCCCACTGGCCTTTGACACCAGCGTGTTAATTATCACTCACCAACTACTCAACCAATAGAGCTGAAATACGATACCTTAAAGGAAATAAGGAACAACATCATGGGGAGTCACGGTATTGTTTATGGAGATTTCACACAGACCCTTTGTCGTGCGTGAGACATGGGTGGATGAGATATACGCCTCTCTAAAAATATATTTTATCCTGCAGACCACTTAGCTTAACAGTAAATATGAAAATGTATTTTTGAGAAAATTAAAGGGTGAGGAGTTTTCTTATACCATTTTAAAATTTGAGATTGGGACATTGAAAAACATCTCATAGATTGGTAGTCTCATAAACAGCTCTCCTTCACCCGGCACAATCGATGAATCACAGGATTTACTGATCAACGGTTTTTTTACCGAGGTTCATAAACAGTTTAACTTTTACTTAATTGTACATTGAACA
This sequence comes from Allygus modestus, assembly GCA_963675035.1. Lineage (NCBI taxonomy): Eukaryota > Metazoa > Arthropoda > Insecta > Hemiptera > Cicadellidae > Allygus > Allygus modestus. Next base: position 160,289,281 of record OY776111.1, on the reverse strand, counting down.
TGTAAAATGTAATTTTAATAACGTAATATTATATGGAATGTTATTTTCTTTAATTAGTCTACTATTTATATATATATATATATATATATATATATATATATATATATATATATATATAACCCGTACGAAGGACGAGTACACAGCTAGTATTTTATATAGTAACTCGTACGGGGAACAGGCACCCAAACGAACAAGAAAATTAGTAAATAATTAGTTCGTTATTATTTGGAAGAATTACCATTCATTAGCAGACATTGTTCGTAAAAACACATATGAATTGAAAAAATGTGTGGGGTATAAATCAAATTTTACATTGTGAGGGGAAAAGCCGCTCACAGGTGGCTACGCTAACAATGGGGGTTAGCCACTCGCAGTTGGCTTGGATTCCTATTGGTGTTAAATCAGCTCTTCCAGTTTTCCTACCAGTCACCCTTCACGCAACTCCCTTTCTACATAAGAGGTCAGTCGTATGTCGAGGTGTTTTACAAGTCTCGCCAGATAATAAAGCCCACCTATTCCAAGGGCAGTGTCAGTTCCATGCTTATCAGTCAGCGCAATGAGATGTTGTAAAATCATCAACAGTCTCCTCATTTTCATCGTGAAATCTAGGGTATTTCTTCTTTAGCTTTTTGTGGCACCTCTCTCATTGCTTGCAAGAGAATTAGACTTCTTATTGCCATTGCAAAAGCTGTCGATACTTTTGTGTCTGCTAGGATTCAAAGAGGACGTAGATACACTAATCACTAATAGAGTATACTGCTGTTAACTATAACTTATCCTGTCAAGGAGTGGATAAAACAACAGTTGGTGCGTGAGGAAGCAAACATAACGGCGTCTGGTGACCAAGCTGCGGGTTGGTATTATCGGGAGAGACTGGACCAAAGCTCGGTGATTGAACTTTCCCTGGGTATCATTTCTAGGGATCTCCCAGTTGGTCCAGTGGGGCCAGTCTTTTTGTTGTCAGTCCTCTTGGTTTCAGTTACTCCAACCTGAGTTAGATGGTGGGAATATATGGTGCAACGCTGGTAGCTTGGGCTTTTCTTGGTCTCTCCGCGTAGCTTCATATATTCAAGAGCCGTAATGGCGCATTGTACGGAGATGACAACTCCTCAGGCATCGGACCTCCAATACCGCATATCCCGTCTCCTCTGACGTAGCCTAGATGCAGAGACTCAGAGTCCATAACAAAACATACATATAGACGAGGATTATTATTGTTCACAATATAAATAATATAGCTAATAAACCAAATTTAAGTCATTACTTTGCTGAATCTTTACAAATAAACAAACAATTTATGGGGTTTGTAATACAGCACTATTGCGAATGTGCCAATAGGCAACTGTCACATCCACTCTGGGCGATACAACATGCCATGTCGAGTAACATCATCGCCAGTTGTCACAATATTGATGCCGATTACCACTCATGACATCTGTGAGCAACTCCTCAAACCCACTGTTAGCTTGTTGTATCCAACCCTTACAAAGGTAACACGGTACCATTAACGACATAAGAGATTTTGGACAATCTTCAAATGTTTTAAGAGATTGAGGTTCCGTAAATATGTGTATGATAATATAATCTGAGAATAAGTTCCCAATACTACCATATTTGAATCATTATAATGTGCAACAAGATAAAATTGAGTAGTAAGAAATACGCCGACTAAGGTTGTTCAAGAGAAGAGGCGTGATCAAGAAGAAAAACAGCGATAAATTAGACAAGGCACGTTCCGCCGGAGCCTCGAGCTCCTTACAGCATCACGTGATGTAACAATGCTTTACAAGTATTTCAGGTCATAATAGCGAAACCGATAACGTTATTTATATATATTTCATTTGCATAGCGATCAAATATTCAATGGCAGCCAACTTATGAATATAACTCATAGCCTCAGTCTAGAATTCTAGGACATAGACGGTATATCAATACAACATCCGTCTTTGCTGTATCTAAACATAATTTGTATCATAAGTCAATGTAAAAATACTACTAAAATAATGCAAAAACAATAAAATAAATTGTACAAGCAATTGTATTTTTGTATTTCAAGAGAGTGCTTATGTATTTTAGTGATAGTAGCGTAATAATCATAACATGACGGATTTAAATGTTTTATAAGTACGTTATATAAACCTGTACTTCCGACTAACACAACTGCATATGCCTAAAAAGGTAAAAAACACTGGAATTTAAATCTGTGTTGCATATTTTACAAATTATATTTATTTATACTATGACATTTTATTTTTTAAGTTATCGCCACTAACTTATTTTCAAATGAATTTATACATGTTTTTTTACAAGGAATTTCTTGAAATTAAATTGACTACTTGTCACAAACTTTACCTTTATGCCTTACTCTTGTTTACAAAATATGGACCCTTTCTTATTTCTGATTTTACATTGATCGTCTAATTTTATTTTGGTTCAGTAGATACTAATTACTTTTAACTGCAGAATATGTCATAATAGTTTTTATGTTAAACTAGCTGGCCCGACAGACGTTGTCCTGTCCTAATGTCATTGAATTTGTTTTATGTCAAAAACTCGTTCATTTTCAATATGAGCTCGTTCGCTTCGCTCACTCGCCTATTTTTATGTAGTGCTAACTTCGGCATCGAAAAAAGAGTTTGAGTTGCCATTCAAGTAGATGTGTTATTTCCTTATTAACAAATGTTTATGCCTTTCAAGTATGTTTAGATATCATCCTTGTTAACAGCTGTTTAGTGTAACTAACTGAATTTGATCAAATCAATAGGAACTTTGAAGGCCAGTGGGACAGAGCCTTTGGTCAAATTAAAAATTTTCTTTTATAAAAACATTTTCCTGACATTAACGAACCCAACAAAAAAACAATTATTCAATTTGGTGCACTCATTCTCAAGTTATGGCGTGACCAAAGGAAATAGGGATTAATTTTTATATATTGAGATAAAACCATTGACTATAGATACTAAATTAGACTTCTTATTGCCATTGCAAAAGCTGTCCCTACTTTTGTGTCTGCTAGGATTCAAAGAGGACGTAGATACACTAATCACTAACAGAGTATACTGTTGTTAACTATTACTTATCCTGTCAAGGAGTGGATAAAACAACAGTTGGTGCGTGAGGATGCAAACATAAGTTGATTATCAGTTGCTTTCTGGGGTGGAGATCTTTTACAAGTTAACGTATATAACTAAAATAAGTAGTTGACAGCAGCACACTCTCTCGGTGACCTAATCAAACTACATACACTTCAAATTCTGGCTAACACTAAAAGAGGGACAGCTGGGCTATATAGATGGGATATCTCCTTCAGTAAATATAGTCAATGATAAAACCTAGACAGAGGCGTTTTAGTTTATTTCAATATACTTTTAAGTTTACCGCACTGCGTTATCCACATTTTTAGCTTAGGAGAAATAGCTGGACCTTTAATTTACGTTTTTAAGAAATTTTTAATACAATTTACACTCGAAAAATTGTCAATTTTACTATATAACTTTGATTGATTTCAAGTTAGAAGACAAAGTAAATATATTCCTATAGAAATTTTATCTACAAACATAATACATAAAACATGATTGTTGATATAATATGTTGTTAAAAGATACATTAATTACTTTTAACCTCTATTTAATTTTTTATAGAAACATTTCATACACACAAAAAACCATCACAGTTTCACACACGTAAGCCATAAAGAGAAGACAGTTAAATTTAATTGCTGTGTACTGCGTATGCGCTTCGCCCATTCGTCATCAGAACGGAGAACCAATTTGCTGAGATCCCCCCACCTCTCTATATGTAAAGCATTAGCTCAGAATTATGAGCTTTATTGTGAGACCTATATCAACGTGCATGTGAGTGGAAGTGAGAAAAATACAAATAAATTGCGAAAATGTGTATACAAAAATTATTTCTAAAAGTCAAGTATAATTAGGATTACAACATATTTAATATAAGCTAGAGTTGTTTAGTGGTAAACAAAAATTAGTTTAAAGATTTTTTTAATTTGTATGTGTTCTTCCATTATGTTTAGTCTAACCAAAAAAGTCTTTTGTATTAGTTTTTAACGAGCACAATAATAATTAAAACTTTATTTCGCGTAAGTAGTAAAAGATGTATACATTTTCAACTTTATATTTTGGTTGTTTTTACTCACAATTTACTTAAACTGTGACCTCAAACACTGACTAACTTTTAGCGAATTTCCCCTATAGGGAAGAAGCTATTACCGTAGTCGGCATGGTAAGACCTAGGCCCGGGACCATGATAACTTTTCGTTTTGAGGTCCCCAGACCCAAAAAACACCATTCGTTCCAAAAATGTATATATATTTTCATCAAAATCGGATAATTTTTACGAGAGTTGTCGTGCTCATGGACACACAACTCCGTATATATATATATATATATATATATATATATATGTGTGTGTGTGTGTGTGTGTGTGTGTGTGTGTCCGTGAGCACGACAACTCTCGTAAAAATTATCCGATTTTGATGAAATTTGGTATAAACGTGTAAAGCAACATTTATGACTTTAAGTTCGAAAACCAGCCAGATCGCTCTATCCGAAGGGGTATTTTGGGGGGGTTTTGTACCCCAAAAATGGGTTTTTCGAATTTTTTACATATAATTTTGGAAATAGTCAAATTTCAGTTTTTACCATTGCATTCAACTTAAGAAAACACACAATTTGGTATTTTGATAATTTCTCTACGTTAATTGGTTATCGAGATATTGAAAGTGCTAAACACAGTACGTTGTCTAATGTTATTTTTATGGAGGAAAATAAAAATTTTATATCTCGCTTATTTATGAACGTATACTGACGAAACTTGGTATACGACTTCATCTGGTTGTGGACCATTGATATTTGCTTAAAAACAAAATTTTTACCAATGGCTCCTGTAGCAGCAAACCTGCGTACTCAGCCCCATGTTATTCTTATGGAGAATAAGTAACGTGTTATCTCCCTTCATTATGAAAATAAATTAATGAAATTTGGTATATGGCTTTACCTACATGAGTTATATTGAGATTTGTATAAAACCCCATTTGTTGTGCTCCTTGCTTCAGCAAACCTGCATACTCAGCCACCATGTTATTCTTATGGAGAATAATTAAAATGTCATAAATCGTTTATTTATGAATGTATATTGATGAAACTTGGTATGTGGCTTTATGTGGTATTAATATACATATATATGCATTGGAAATTCGCTGAGTACGCAGGTTTGCTGCTGCGGGGGTATTTATTATTATATTTATTTTCATCCTAAATTATCAATATGTTTCCGGTATACTCATAAATTGAGTATCTTATGTATAACACAGTTTATAACTATTTTACTTTTTGTAAAGTGATGATATTGTTTTGTTAGATAATTACATTCTTTGTTTAACAGAAATGTTGTTTTTTTATAAATATAAATGCGCAGTAAGTGACAGTATGTGATATTTGTAAAATTAAATTAAGTATACAGATTTGCACAACAAAGCCGATTTACAAGCCAATATAAGGGATGAATATTACTTCATTCATATAATAACAATGACTTGCATTTATGGCTCTCTACGTAAAACCCGAACAATTGCCTGTTCCATTCAGGTATAGTGTTCCTCCTCACATATATTTACGAGGGCTGCTGTGTTTTAATCCCAGCATGCTTTAATTTTAACTTGTTTGTAAGTTTGGATGTTTATATATTACTTACTTTTTCGTTAACAAAAAGCTCCCACTATCCAAAAATCTAAGGGATTTTTATTTTCATTCATTCATATCGTCAAGGAAGATAAAATAGTTCAAAATAAATCAGCAGCAGAAAACCCCAGAGATTACATTTAATGTTGAATAGGAATATGTTTAACTAATATATATTACAAACCATTACCTTATATATGAGGGATATGCTTGTCACTGTCACCCTTTGTCTATTGGTACGTCCTAACAGTCCGGCATGCATATAACAGAGCTATGATTCACTCGTCAATGCATGTCGATACTAGCCCACAAACTCTCAATACTACATAGAGAATTAGCAGAAATTAGTTTTATATTAAGTAGTTTTTTAACAATTTAAATCAAAAACGTTTTATTTTTTTCATCTTGTTCAGCGACACCTTTTACTAATTTAACAAACACCTGTTTTCAATTAACCTAATTCAACTTGTAAGTCAAACAAGACTCTAAAACTGAATACTGATTTTGGATTAAAAGTTGAAGACTAACCTTCCTAATTTTTTTACTGGTGATAGATTTAAAAAAGGGTTAGAAAAGACTGATTTTGCTCCTTAAGCGAAATGTTGCATCTTTAATTGTTAATAGTGGTAGTCTTCAGCAGTAATTTTGTTAAGTGTAATTGATCAAATTATTCAATGAAAAGCATTACTTAATATTAAATTTGATAATACTTGTACAGCATATGTTTTACAAAGTTCAGTGTGGAATTAATAAAATTAATAAATTCAAGACATAGACATACGCCAATAATTTTGTTATTAATATAATCTTGTTATCTCAGATTATATCATTATATCAGTCAGAAATTCCAAGGTATCGTGAGATTAATGTATTTATAATATATCGCAGTGAAGTAGATAACAATACAGGTGTAATGCATCAAGGGAATATAAAGTTGTTCATCCGCTATTTATCGCCGTCATAAATCATTCTGATGTAGGCGACTGCACGTCACTCAACAGCTTTCAGAAGATTTACACAGTTACACAGGCAAATCAACAATACCGGCAATGATCGTGAACATCTCCGTCCTCTTTCGTGAGATACTTGATGTAGTTCTTTAACTACGCATTAGTTCGGGGTAATAAATCGATCTTTACCAAAATTATTAGTTGCAAATTTTCGAATACACAACCTTAGAGCGTAATGTGTTTAACATTTTGTATTCTTTTACTGTGCATAAATATAATCACTATTTATTTTTTTAACTATATGTGTTTGCAACTAATAATTATTCAAATTCCGGCTGCTATAGTTTGTTATTCCAAGTTAATTTTATAGTTTTAAGAAACGTTACTGTTAAGTGGCAGCAACTTCGAGATCTCTCAGAAGCTAAATAATTTTATTCAAGCATTTCCGCCCACTGGGGAAACTCAAACTCAGTAGAAGAAGTAACTCGTGTTATAACCCATTCCCGGTCAATATAATCAGTATAACCTCATTGTAAAACTGTCATTGATTTTAACTCTTTTGGGAACTAAATACCTACTACTCTTGGTAGCTGAACAGTTTTCATTAATTTGTAATAATTTCCAAGGAAATAATCTTAATCGTAAGCATTACATATAATAGTGCATTAATAATAAACTGTTAATACTGATATACTTATAGCCCTTAGGATTATTGAACTTTTTTGCCATACAAAGTCCGTCCGTTCGTAGTAGTATGTTAGAGATAATGTCCGTCTTTAATGCGGACTTTAAAAAACTTATCACGTCCTTTTTAACCTTTTTACGTTATTATATAACTAACAATGATCATGTTCAATTATATTATGTTATTCCTACTGCACGACAAATGGACTGCCTCATCTTTAACGATCATGACTTTAGATGTCATAGTTAGCTGCTTAATGTTAATGCTGTTAGGTGTTAATGTTGACATTAATAATCTTATACTATACAAACGATAGTAATGTAAATAAAAATACGTGAAATCTGATGGAGACTTGGAAACATTGAAAGAAAAGTTTTTAACTGCCCATAGTTTGGATGCCGAGCAACAGCGCTGGGAAAGGCCACTAATGGCCCCGACCTACATTGTCGGTGCAGTCGAGTGGTTTTTAGTTCTACCTGCAATTACTAACACAAGAAGTTAAAGCATGCTACACCAATAAATACACAATATAATCTTATTAGCATAATGATGACATACTTTCATACACGAAATTGTACATTAAAATTAAAATTGCTGCTATTTAAAATTATATCGGACCGAAAGGCAATCAATGGAGGATAGTTCGTTAAACCAAGATTTGGACGACGTTTGTTGTTAATTTGTGTCCACGACAGCATAGCCCAACTTTGTAAATTAGAAAATTTTTTCCCTCTATTCGCGCTGTAAAAAAAAAATAAAAAATGTTAATGATAATGTCATTGAAACAATCTTGGACATACCTATTTATGTGTGAATTATTATATATCCTGAACAATTTACTTCAAAGTCATAAAAATATAAGACAGCCCATATTTTTACAGTTAAACACTTACTGTGTAATACTGTGTAAGACTGCTATTTGACTTAGCTTTTTCACCTACACGGTAAATGACACGGAACCGAGAAGCGTCGTCCACTGCAATGAGTCCGGGCTTTTGATAACGTCTATAACATATCACTACAAACATACGAGTATGTATTAACATTATAATTAGTTAACACTTTTTTTTAAACATGTATCGAAAATAAGTAAAATGAGGAAATTCATAAATGTTTCTCATTACAATCTTACGTGAATTTCACGTGAACACATTATCTTAGCAAACTAATAGTTGTGTTAAAATTGATTAAATTATAAACTTCAATTATTATAATCGAATTAACAATAACAAAATATTACTAAAATAAATTAATAATTGGTATATTCTTGTCATCAATAAAATTATAAATACTTTTAATCAAACAATTAACAAAGTTTCATATTACAGCCTAGTTGATTGTCCTTATTTTCAGTTATGAAAATATTGCAATTTAAAATATAAATATATAAATATAAATTCTAAATAATGTATATATTACTGTGTATGTGTACTGTATCAGTTATGTAAATGTATATTACTTCGCATAAGTGTAAGGAGTTTCGGCAGAGAAAAAGCTAATTTGCAGTGAAAATAAACACTGGTGAGATTTAGCCAATCGGAAGTTTAATTTGAATTTATCTTGAAATAGTTGTAATGTTCATACTATTTGTACAGTTTGTCATCGCAGTGGTTTTATTTCGATTAACCATCCAAAATATGTTGATTTACTATCTATTATAGCTCTATTTGTAATAAATTCATCTTTTCATGGAAAAACCTTAAAAGAGAGTAACATAAAACCAAGCTTCATACAAATTTGAAAGTTTGTAGTATTTGTTGTTTTTAGGAATAGCACTAATATAACTTGGTAAAAATAGGGGTTTATATATTTACACTTAGTTAAACAAATATCAACATTGTAACGTGTTTTTTAAAATCAATTAAAAGGTTTTTAAAATCAATTAACCTAGGTGATAAGGCGAACCTTGACCTTCAAAATATTTCACTATGTTACCCAATGCTAGGTGGGAGTCTTTATTTAGTCTTACTTATACAAATGCAGTACTTTGACGATTGGTCAGGTCTTCCGCACTTGCGCTAAATAAAAGTCAAGAATTCTAATATATTGAAGCTAAGTTTTCTCCATTTGTATGCAGGCGGTAGCCTCCAACAATTTAGCAAACTTTTTCATCCTCCGACTGGATATATTCCCTCACAACCTATTTCTCTCTCGCCCTTAAAACTTTCTCCTCCCAAGACTAAATGTATGTAATTTTGAATGCGAATACATTCTTTAATTGCGCTTGGTAAAAAATAGGGGTTTATATTTACACTTAGTTAAACAAATATCAACATTGTAACGTGTTTTTTTAAATCAATTTTACAGATTGTATGAGGATAAAGTTAAACGTAGAATTATGTAACAGTTGGTTAAGGGGGTTCTGATTTCATAAATACTCAAATGTTCTGCGTTATCACCTTTTTATGTTTAAAATATATGTGGATATAAACAAGCGGTGAAAATTTCAATTTTTGACGTTTTTATATTCTTGATTCTACTTTGTTATGACGGCAATGTTATTACAAGGTAATGAATCACTGTATATCATACGTTAATTTGAGTTTATATTAAATTAAACAGTGACGTAAGGACTAATAAGGGAGTGTCAATGAGACGTAACTGTTTTGTTCAAAAGCTGTTACGTAATATTCAAACAAGGATGGAAAACTGGGACTTTGAAAAATATATATTTTTTATATTCTAGAAGAGATTAGTAGGTTTGCTGCTTCGGGGACAGTAAAAATAAAATTGTGCAAATATCAATAAACCAGTACTAGGTGAAGCCACGTTGCAGTCTCATCAATATACATCCAAAAATAATCGAGATATGATATTTTTATTATTCTCTATAAAGGAAACATTGGACAATGTGCTGTGTTTAGGACTTCAAATATCTCTGCAACGGTTGCACGAAGAATCACAATTTAAACACCAAAGTGCTTTTTTGTAGAGCTAAACTGATTGGTAAAAACAAATGTGAAGTTTTCAGTAAAACTAACTGAGGAAAAGCTAAAAACCTTTTTCCCATAAGATTAAGATTGGAAATTTTATGAACACTTTTTGGTTTTTCTCCACAACCACTTAACCTAGGTAATGATTCAAAATACTATATATATATATATATATATATACATATATATATATATATATATATATTTAAGCTCTAGGAGATGGTCAACAAATTGAGTTTTTTTTAGTTTTAGGGTGAAAATTGATTATTGGTAAATTGTAAACCCTCTTCCCATGGTATAATCTTTACGGTTTTCGAAAATTGAACAACAAGTGTTTTTGGCATCCCGGGCCCTCAAAACAAAAAGTTATCGTGGTCTCGGGCTTAAGTCTTACCATGCCACAAACAGAAATAGCTTCTTTCCTATAGGAGAAATTCGCTAAAAATCTTACAAACACTTTCTTAAACTCAATTTAAATATTGGGTCATTGGAAAACGGCGCAAACAACCCAAATTATGGCTTCTGTCGCCCACGCACAGATGAGGGAATCTGCTCTTTAACAAACAAGTTTGTACTTTATATTCAATTTTAAACAAACATAAACACAGTACAAAACGTATAAAAAAATACCTAAAAACATAAGTAAAAGTTCAGTAGTTTATAAACAATGTAGTCTCAATATATATTTTATAGCTAACAATGCAATTTTGTTTTACTTAGAAAACGAGTTCGCACGCAGCACACTGACGTGAGGGAAGTGAATTTCCACATAACAAATTTTAGAACTCAAAATCAGTGTAAAAACTTACAAGAATTCCAATTTTTATTGAAATCTGAATCATTGATTTTTTGGCTGCTCTGATGCTTCTGGTTTCATTTACCTGCAAAGCTGGGAATACAATTTTGCACATTATAATGTTAGGAGAAGGTCCAGTCAGCTTGAAAGTAGGCGTGAGGTTGCTGGGAATGATAAAAGTACTCTATCAAAGGAATAACAGGCTTTTCTAGTGCAAAACCCCCATAAGGAAACGTACTGTGTTTAGTCGAAACACATTTTCTTTAATAATTCGGTAAATATTTATGCTAGAATGAGGAGAGAGGGCTTAATGCTTTCGCCTCACTAATTCCCATCTTTTTACATCCATTAATTGTACATCTGAGGCTTTTCTGACACTTTTTGGGCCCAAAAACTCGAAATTTTAAAGATTAATCCCCAAAAAAAGGTTTAGAGTTTTTCGATTGTTTTGCCAACAAACTTGTCCAACTGATTACAGAAAGGAACAACCCTACCAAATTTGAAGTTAATCGGACAAAAAATGCGACTGCTAGATTGCAAACACATATTTATATATACTTTTATATACTTTAATTATATATATATATATATATACTTTATATGTATATACAATTTTTAACGACCCCCCAAAACGTGTTCAGGGGGTCATGTTAGGAACTTCTATGGTGGTCCCGGGCTTAAGTTTAACCTTGCGGGTCATGCTAATAGTTCACTTTCCAAAGGAAATTCACTAATAAGAAACAGTTAATTATCAAGTAATTATGCATTAGTATATTCGATAGCAATAAATTGTGCATTAAACACTATGGACATAGGCTCTGGTTCTCAAAAGTGCACAGTAACTGACGCCGTGTTACTTAGCATTTGGCAAACAGTTTTGGCAACAAGGAAGAGTTACACTTCTTGAGAGAATATTGAACGGGCTAGTACAATAACTTTGAGGATTTTTTATCAGTAGAGGAGAACTAGCAAAGAGGGGCCGAAATCGGCGCTTTTTTCCCATGTTATTCTTATGGGGAGCCGTTTTTGGACCGACGGCAGCTCCCGCCTTACACAAGTTTCCTTGTTAGCCTATACTAGTATCTGACCCTTGCCTATATTAAATACATTTTCCCCATCCCCATCCCTCCTCTACATTTAAAAACATTAATTTTCAAATTCAGGCTAAAAAACTATCTTTAGTGTTTATGGTTCGATTTGTCTTCAATTTGGATATGTTACTGTCCTAGGCAAGTGTTTTAATAAATTCCACTTACATTTCCCAAATTCACTATTACGGTCAAATTAAAAAATATTTTTGAAAAATACTATAGTGCCAATTGCCAACTTCCTTATTTACTGCCCGATTTATTTAAAATTTATATATGTTATTATTCTAGGCTAGTGTTTTAATAAATTCCACTTACATTTTCCAAATTAAATAATACCTTACGGTCAAATTAAAAAATATTTTGAAAAATACTGCCAACTGCCAACTTCTTTATTTACTGTCCGATTTGTCTGCAGTTTGGATATGTTATTGTACTAGGCAAGTGTTTTAATAAATTCCACTTCCATTTCCCAAATTCACTATTATGGTCAATTTAAAAAATATTTTTGAAAAATACTGCCAATTGTCAACTTCTTTATTTACTGTCTGATTTGTTTAAAATTTGGATATGTTATTGTCCTAGGCAAGTGTTTTAATAAATTCCACTTACATTTCCCAAATTAACTATTACGGTCGAATTAAAAAAAAAAATGCCAACTATTTACTGACTGATTTTTTGCACCCGCCCTAATTTCCTTTTTGACCAGTACTCTTGCCTTAAATATATTTTTCCCCTATATTTTTAAAATTTGCTCTAAATTCATTTTAATACATCCTTTGCAGAAATCCACGAGTTCTGGCTACTTGGGAACCCGAGCCATTTGACATATAATAAATCACCCTTCCTCCTAATTACCTTCTCTACCAAATACATGTCTTTATATTTAGTCTTTAACAATTCTTCTGTATAAAATCCTCCTTTGATTATATTGCCATTCTCATCTTTCAAAATATAAGTCACAGGCTTTGTTTTCTTAACTTCTGCTATTGTAAAAAGCTCTCCCGTCCAGTTAGGGGTATATCCTTTACTAAATATATGTTTATATTTCGATATCCTTACACTATCCCCCACCTTATATCTTGGCTTTTTGACTTGTACTTTAGATGCTAACCTTTCATGTACATCTTTAGAGTTCTTAGCACTTACTTGGTTAGGCTTCATCCCTATGGATCTATGTACTTTATTATTATATATCCTTATTAACTTTGGAAGTAAATCCAACCACTTGTAACTCCCTTGTGCACTAAACTCTCTATACAACCAATTCTTTAAAGTTCTCTGGAACCTTTCCACAATAGCCGCCTTAGTTGTGGAGTAAGTGTGGTAGTGATTAATATTTAGCTTTTTCATTAGTTTGGTAAAATGTTCATTAAGAAATTCTTTTCCGTTATCAGATTGAACAGTTTCGTTTATACCCAACACCTTAAAAGACCTTCTAACAAAATTATTTCTCGCGGGCTTATGCAATTCGTAAGCAATTTTTTCAATTTTTTATTCTTTATTTTTAATGTTAACGTATCTGCCAGTCTCTGTCGTTTCAAAAACACCTCCATTGCTACCAATTAACATACCATCACTCATTCTTGTAACATTCTCAAACATTAACGATGAACAAAAAGGTACTCTCTTTTGATGACGACAAGAGGTTTATTCTGGATGGCATTAACACTCTTGCCCTTGGTCATTATAAAATTGGTCAAACATAAATCTATATTTCCCATTATTCTTTGGCCTTTCCTTGTCTATTACAAAAAAGCCATATTTAGACCTGTCCCAGCATTGATGGCAGAGATTTCTAAATTGGTTAAATGAAAAATCATTTCCCACATGATTGTTATACACATGTTTTAAATTTAAATCGTCTTGTTTAAATAATAATAGAAAATTAACATTGTCACGTAAATGTTTGTTTACTTTACTGTAAGATTGACACAAGTAAAAACTGTTAATATTTTTGTGTCTGCCCATTGAGAAAAATTGTGTGATATTTGGACTATTTATGTCGTCAAATACAGCTATTGAGTGTGATTATACATCATTTGGTGTGATTTCACAGTTTGAATATGTGTGTAATTTAACATCATCACACAGACGGAATATTTCAAGTATTTTTTTATATTTTTCTTGTTCTAAAGATTTGGATATTATATATAAATTTGTAAACTTTAATCCTTGCTTTTTTACAATTATGTTATAAATTACAACGGTCTTCCCCGAACCGCTAGGCCCTATTATAAGACAGCGAATATTATTAGGAAATAGACCCAACTTCTTTGGTGTATTTTCTTTATGTGCTATTTAAAATTTGTTCTTTTGTTGAATAAATGACATTTTTTATATAATAAAAATGGCAAAAAGAAAGTGTAAAAAGGTCCAAGGTAAGGAATTATTCTTAAAGCCATATAGAGGCCGTGGCTTGTTAAATACCCTTATAAACAACCTTCCTTTCCCCCTCCACATACCGTCATATACATATTGTGGTCCTGGAACTAAGATACGTAAAAATTTAGCCAGAAATGTACCTCCAAAAAATAAGCTAGACTCTTATTGTAAAGAGCACGACATATTCTACATGAATAATCCTCATACAGCCGCCCGGAACAAGGCAGATATGAGATTAGCGGACCAGGCTTGGACTAGGGTTTCGGCAAAGGACGCCAATCTGGCCGAAAAAGCAGCAGCTTATGCAGTGACAAATTTGATGAAGGCAAATGCAAAAATGGGAATGGGATTAAAATTTAATAAAAAAGATGGACAACTTTCAGCTGTTAGAGGCCGCAAGAGACGTGCCTCACTTTCGAGGAGTGTACCTAAAAAACGAGCTAAGAAAACAGAGACCAAAAGTAAGAGAATGTGGAATTATTAATTTAGACAATGACAGGGGCACACATTGGACAGCATATCGTAAAAATAAAGATATTGTAATATATTTTGACCCATTCGGAATACAGCCTCCAAAAGAGGTAATTGAATATTTTGTACCATCTAAAATTTACCATACAACTGATCAAATACAAGATTTAAACAGTTCCATTTGTGGAATTTTATGTTTATCATTTCTGAAAAATTTTAGTTTATAAAAATGGATTCATTTACTATAACATTTACGGGTACAGAGCCAGAGTTGAAGTCGGTTTTCTTTCCTCCTATAGAATTAAATGATGATTATGTAATTGGACTGGTAGATTTTCAAAGTTATAATTCTATATTTAATGTTAAAAAACCTCTAAATACTTTGACATATTACAAAATGCACAAAATTACAACCCCAAAAGGGGAGGTCACAATTGACGAATTAAACCGGGCATTAGATGGTAAAGTTGAAGTTATTATACAAAATAAAGTAGCATTAATTAATACAAAAGTCAAACTTATATTTTACAAAGGGCTAGTTCCAAAATTAAATAAACTTAAAGACACAAAATTAACTATAGACGAAGGTGAGGATGTGTATTATTACGATCACAAAGCTCCAAATGTAATTGAAATTGCTGAAGGTACATACGAAGTGTTTGAGCTTGCGAAGGAAATTCAAAAGCAACTCCCAGATTTTGTACTTATAGCCGATAGTAAAACTATGAAAGCCACATTACATTCTGGCCATGTGTTTGATTTTACAAAACCGTGTTTAGGGTCTGAATTATTGGGATTTAAAGGATTTTCTACTCCAGATATTGCGTTTAAATCCGTAAATAAAATCAACATAAATACTGTAAATGTGATTAGAGTAAAATGTAATATTGCGAATGGGTCTTATTTAAATGGTGACAAATCACACACCATACACAGTTTTTACCCAGATGCTCCTCCCGGCTACAAAATTATTGAGGTCCCCAGAAATATTATATACTTCCCTGTAAATAAGAGAAGTTTAGATGTTGTTAGCATTACATTTGCAGATCAACACGACAAGCCAATTGACTTTAATAAAGAAGAAATTACAATTACTTGTCATATAAAAAAGATATGAGAATTTACAAGAACGGACTGAGTGTGCAAAATGCCAGGTTTCTGCGATCAATTGGGTTGAAGTTAAAATTTTCTATTAATAAAAATGGAAGATATTCTAGACGTTACAGGAAAATTCCAATACGACGATAGCGTGGTTAAAATTACAAATCACTCCTATGTTCCACACAACACTTTAGCAATAAATAATTCCGATGAAATTCAAATATGCATAAATAATCAAGATTTACTAACACTCCCATGTAGGAGTTATCTGTATATTAAAGGAGAAATAGAGAATCATGATAAAGGACATTTTATAAATAATGCATTTGCATTCTTATTTGACGAAATTAGATATGAAGTTGCTGGTAAAGAAATAGATATTGTAAGAAATCCGGGAATTTCCAGTCTTATGAAAATATTGTGCTCTTACAATAAAACAACGAAATTGTCAAATGTAGCATTTGATTCTGATGAAAATTTAAAGGAGTTCCATAAAAGCGGCAAGTTTAGTACTTGTGTCCCGTTAGAGCTGTTAATGGGTGTGTTTGAGGATTTTAATAAGGTTTTAGTAAATGTTAAACAAGAATTGGTGTTGAAAAGATCCAAAAACGACTTAAATTGTATATTAACAACATCTAATGCTCCAACTGGGGTCGATCCTATTCCTAAAATTACACTTAAATCGATTCAGTGGGTGATGCCGCATGTGGTGCCATCTGATGGGGAGAAGCTTCAATTACAAAAGATGTTATTGCAAAATAAAAATTTGCAAATTGCATTTAGAAGTTTGGAGCTACACGAACTCCCATCATACCCCGAAACCAAGAGACATACATGGTCAGTTAAAACGTCTTCGAGTTTGGAGAAGCCCAGGTATATTATATTTGGTTTCCAAACTGGTAGGGACAACAGTGCACGAAAAAGAACTGATGAATTTGATCACTGTAAATTGAAAAATCTCAAAGTGTTTTTAAACTCTGAATATTATCCTTATAGTGATTTAAATCTCGACTTTGAAAATGGAGATGCCTCTAAAGCTTATGAGATGTTTGTGAGGTTTAGGGAGAGTTACTACAACACCGTCCCCGATCCTATGTTTAACAGAGCTGACTTTATAAAGAAATATCCTCTAATTGTAATAGATTGTTCTAGGCAGAATGAATCAGTAAAAGAGGGGGTTGTAGATATTAAATTAGAAATTGAAACTGCAGAAAATGTCCCTTCAAACACATCTGCATATTGCCTAATAATACACGATAAAGTGTTTGAGTATAATCCTTTGACAAATGAGATAAATAAAATGTAAATAAAATGAAAACAAATATTCAACAAGAATTGGTAGACTCTGCAAAACAAATAAGAGAAAAATATAGGACGTTAAAACGTGGTAAATTTCTAGAGGCTGAAGAGAGGTTCCAAACATTCCAACCGTTAATAGAGCCTTTGCAAGAATTAAAAAATTTAGCCACCATAACAGAGAGGCCAGTTCTCCCAATTATTTTAGAAAAGACCCCGTCTAGAATACCAAGAATAACCCAGATAACACCGCACAAATTAGATTTTGGTCTTTTAGCATCAGACTATTTAGGAAATTACCTTAGTAGAAGTAGTATCACAGACACCACATATGGTATTAGGCGAGAAGGAAATAAATTTTTTATTGGGAATCAGGAAGTTCAAATTGCCAATGATGATGTTACAGTTGGAGAAAAAATGTATAAAGGGACAAAGGGATTGTGGGAATTGTTAACTTTAAAAGAACCCGTAAACTATAGTCAGGTTTATTTGCAAAATTATAAAGAGATTTTGGAAGCTACAAATGCACATTTAAAGGGTTATAAAACGGGAGCGGCGATGTCAAGTAATAAACACACTAAATATCTTAATATAATTAAACCCCTGTTTAAGACTGTCGGTGAAGGTTTAAGGCAGGTAACTGGTAATAAAATAGACTATGTTTATTGGGACGATCCTAATGAGCTTGTAGATAGGTTAAGACTGCTTTGGTTAAGCCGATTGGCGGGAAATTCTGGAGTGGATAATGAGATAGATTCTATCATAGAATAATTGAGGGAAAGTGGAATTGTTTATTAAATAAAAAGATGATAAATAAATTTTATCGCGTATATAACCCGTATAGTAAACCAGAAGCTAGAAGTTTTAAAGAAACTACTTTAAATCTAAAAGATGATGGTTGGAATGCTTTAAATTATAAAATTAGTAGTGTTAAAGGTGGGGAGTTTACTGATGATGTATCGACTTTGGGGCAGACGTTAACCAGAAAAGGTGATGCTTTTGTACAAGGTAACACTAAATATAAGTTTTTAGAATCCAAGAGTAATAACTGGAACGCTAATAAACGCAAAATTACTAATGTTAAACGAGGTGAAAGCTCAACCGAT
The DNA here is from genome assembly GCA_963675035.1 of Allygus modestus. Classification (NCBI taxonomy): domain Eukaryota; kingdom Metazoa; phylum Arthropoda; class Insecta; order Hemiptera; family Cicadellidae; genus Allygus; species Allygus modestus. The sequence continues at coordinate 160,270,771 of OY776111.1, read as the reverse complement.
CTACCCACATTAGAGCAAACTTTAATAAGAAAAGATGGTGTCTTTGTACAAGACAAAAATAATTATGAATTTTTGGAATCGGAGAATGGTATTTGGAATGCCAAAAAGCGAAAGATTAGTAATTTGTTGGCTGGTAAAGAAAGCGATGATGTTGTAAACGTCTCTCAAGTACCAAAAATGGATCTAAACTTTTGGGATTTTAATAATAAAAGGCTAGTTCGTGTTAAACCCGCTGTTGATGAGAACGATTGTGTTACAAAGCATCAGACTGTGACTTTAGACGGTCTTAAATTTGATGGTAAAAATAAGCAATTAACAAACATTTTACCTGGAACATTGCCAAATGATGTGGCTGTTGTTAATGAAATATTAACAAAAGGTGAGAAAAGCATAATAAAACAGGGGGATAAAAATTATAATGTATTAACATTAGATAGCGATATGTGGGATGCAGAGGACAAATTAATAAAGAATGTACCTGAAGGCAAAGATAGGAGTGATATTTGTTTAATGTCACAGGTTTTGAGGTATGACGATAATATTAAAACTTTTGGACAAGACAATATTAAATTTGATATTTGTTTAAAATCACATGCATTAAGGTTTAACAATAAAACTAATAAATTTATGCAAGACAATAATCAAATCGATTTGATGATGTACAATCCTAAATTGTTGGTTGCAGACCCTACATCTTTAAGCGGATTTAAGACTTTAGATGGAGAGGCATATTTGCCAAAAAACTATGTATATCAAAGAATGAGTGATGGTATGTTAATTGGTAGCAATGGAGGTGTTTTTGAAACGACAGAGACTGGCAGATACGTTAACATTAAAAATAAAGAATAAAAAATGGAAAACATTGCTTACGAATTGCATAAGCCCGCGAGAAAGAATTTTGTTAGAAGGTCTTTTAAGGTGTTGGGTATAAACGAAAGTGTTCAAATAGATTTAATAGATATGCGGAATTATGCTAGAGAGAATTCTGGGAATAAATATATTTTAACTTTAATAGACACATTTTCTAAAAAAGCTTATGCTGCTCCACTAAAGAATAAAACTGGATTAGTAGTCACAGAAGCTATAAAAACTATTCTCCCAAAGGGAATTAAAAATATTCAATCTGATAACGGAAAAGAATTTTTTAATGAACATTTTACCAAACTAATGAAAATTCTAAATATTAATCACTACCACACTAGTAGGGTTGGCAGTGATTTAGAACCGGAAATGGCATAGTGGTTAGAGCGATATATTCCGGAAAGAGTAAGAAGAAAAACTTCCCGCCAAATTTGCGCGCCAAAAAAAAATTGGCGCCAAACCTAACCTCAATTTTCTTCCCTCCAGATTTTCCCTCCAAAGTGTTACCAACTTAGCAGAGCTAATGTACCATACATAATTATATGTATCATATATAATTATATGTACCATATATAATACTACAGTGTATAATCATATATGTACCATAATAGTGTATAATATACCATCACCAGAAAGGTAAGTGGCTATCTAACCTCACTTCCTGCTGTGGCTAGCCTTCCGTGGCTAACTATCTAATCAGTGTTGCCACTCTAAACGCTACCTACAAAACCTATATCAGTTACGAAAAATTATTATTATAATATGTATATATATATATATATATATATGTATTATGTCAAAATATCTAAAATTATTATATGTATATATTAGTCACGCTACGATGTGTTACCATCCTATGGCAATGTATACCTCGCAAGCAAGTACCGCCAAACCATTATATAAAACCATTACATGTATATATACCAGAAAGTGACGCTAACTCAAAATATAAAACTATTACATGTATATATCGCAAGAAAGTGTTGCCAAAAAACTAAAAACCGCTTATATCTCGAAAACGGTAAGTCCTAGGGTCATTTTGACCCCGGAAAACTGCCTACTACGTAGTGTAGGCACTCCAGGGGGGTATCTACCCATATGAAAAGTCTTAACCAAAATGTTGCGGGTTGCATCTCAAAAAATGAAGAGGCTAATTTTCAAAATTAAATATCTCAAGAACGGCTTGGCCGATTCTAATGAAACTTGGCATGTATGTACCTGTTAACATCCTTTACATCTTACAAAAACCTAAACTCTGTACTGCGGGAAAGTATCAAAATAATTGAAGAAGTCATACTTTAAAAATCAATATCTCAAGAACGGCTTGGCCGATATAATTGAAACTTGGTATATAGGTACTTGTTAACCTCCGCTACATATTACAAAAACCTAAACTCTGTACTGCGAGAAAGTATCAAAATAATTGAAGGAGTCATACTTTAAAAATCAATATGTTAATAAGAGCCGGGCCGATTTTATTAAAACTTGGTATGTATATACTTGTTAACCTCCGCTACGATTTAAAACCACTCAAACCGTGTACTGCAGGTAAGTATCCGAAAGAAATGAAAGGGCAGCAATCCACAGCGGTGCGAAGGTCAGCGGGACTAACAACGGTGCATATTACCAAGGTAAGTAATAAAAAGAATATGTTTACAGCTAAATTAATTTATTATACATATATAACACTAACTAGTATATACATTTATCATGGTCTGTCGCCAGACTCCCACTCCTGTCTCCCGGCATCCTCTTCTTCTCCTTCTTCTTCTGCTCCCCTCCCCCTCTCCTCAGGTCCCGCCAGCCACGGCCTTCCTCCGTCAACTGTAACAGGGAAAACCTAAGGTTAGCCACTATCTAACCACAACATCCGCAACATTATTTGTCAGTAAACTTTCCGTTACCTGTTAAAATACTGTTCTGTGATTGGCCGGAATAAGCTCGCACCCCATTGGTTGTAATTAGGCGTCCTGCGCTCTGATTGGTCCATACACCCGCAACAAACAACACTGTTGCATCAGCCACCTCCCCACCACCCCCAATTACCGCTATTTTCCTCTCACTTTGCTCTCAGCTTTCATTGCGATCAGACGTGTCCCTGTGTTGCTCCGTTTGCTGCGTTTTGCAAAGATAACCTCACTTTTCCTAACCTCAATCTTGAGCGGTTGCTTACCCTATCTTACGTGTAACATAACCCCACTTTTTAATTTGTATTATATATTTTTGAGTAACATAACCTCACTTTTTGATTTGTATTATTGTATTCTGTGTAACATAACCTCACTTTTGATTTGTATTATTGTATTCTGTGTAACATAACCTTACTTTTGATTTGTATTATTGTATTCTGTGTAACATAACCTTACTTTGTTCTATAGTAATCCTTCCAAAATGGCTGTAAATCCTGTCGAGATACTCAGTTCTGATGATACTTATGTAAAACACTTTAGACTTTACGGAACTAGAACAATTTTCAAATTTTCTAATCCTCCTCCTGAAACTACCGAAATTGATTGGCTAAGACAAGGTTTTGCTAAAATTGTGAATGAGATGAAAGAGCGGGCCCATGAAAATGATCAGCTTGGTTTCACCTTGCATAGTCTAAACTTAAAAAGTAAAGAACCTGGTTTTGTAGCTTTCCGGCCCGCGAACGAAGTAAATGAAGATATCCTTTGGCAAATTTTCGGGGGTATTGTTCAGTCAAATTCAGAATCCATCAAGTCCACTGACACGTTTCAAGTTGAATGTACCCGAGTTAATCTCCCTGTAGGTTCTGGTCGTCCTGGAAAAGTAAGGCCTGGATTTTACAACACGTTTGATGAGGAGTGTAAAGCTAGACGGGGAATAGTTGTAATTAATAATAAAGATAATTTGTGTCTCCCTCGGGCTTTGGCGGTGGCCATAGCAAACTTGACTAAAGACCCTCAGTATAAGGCAATACGCCAGGATATGGGTAAAAGACAAACGTTTAGGGCCAGGGAACTTGTTCAGCGGGCTAGGGTAGAGATCTCAGAGGAAGGCGCCGGTATCCCCCAATTGGAAAGGTTTCAGGACCTGCTAAGAGATTACAAAATTACCGTCTACAACTATGACAGAAAAGGCCGTGATGTTTACTTTGAAGGGGCTGTTGAAAATCCTAAATTTAAAATAAATCTTCTGTTTCACAATCGGCACTACAACGTAATCAGCAGTTTGACCGCGGCTTTCGCCTGTAACTATTTTTGCGAAGCTTGCCATGTCCCTTTTGACCACAAAGCTAGGCACAGATGCTCAAACATCTGCCCTCAATGCCAAACCATCTCGCCTCCCTGTAAAGAGGAGCATGGGGGAATAGTTTGCCCTGACTGTAACATGACTATGAGAAACCAGCACTGTTTTATTGCCCATAAGGTTGATAGATGCAAAGCTTATAAAAAGTGTCTTGACTGTGAAAAATTGATTAACTTAAAAGAGAGATCAGGACCTCACAGATGCGGGGAAGTTTTTTGTAAACCCTGCAATGCATTCAAAGATCCCAATCATAAATGCTACATGCAACCCAATGAAGGAAAACCTAAAACTAAAGACTACCTTTCCATTTTCTTTGACTTGGAGACTCGCCAAGACGAGTCTCTTCCCTCTGACCCTGAACAAAAATTACATCAAGTTAACCTGTGCGTGTCACAACAATTTTGCTTTAATTGTATCGATGGTAAATTTTGTATGACATGTAGAAACCGTACAAGAGTCTTCAACTCTGACCCGGTTCACCAATTCATGGAGTATGTGATGCAAGTTCGTAAACAGTTTAAAAATGTCTGTGTGATTGCCCACAACGGGCAGGGCTTTGATTTTCAGTTTTTACTAAAACATATAATGGAAGAAACAAAATTCACGCCTGAGCTGGTAATGAGGGGAACTAAAATTATTTTGATGGAAATGGACAATGTCAGATTCATTGACTCCCTAAGCTATTTCCCCCTGGCCCTCTCTGCGCTCCCTAAAGCCTTTGACCTGCCTCCCGAGAAAAAGAAGGGCTACTTCCCGCATCTTTTCAACACTCTGGCAAACCAAAATTATGTAGGCCCTATGCCCGATAAAAAATACTACTGCCCAGAGTCTATGTTTGAGAAACCACACAAGGCATTTGAGATTTGGTACGAGGAACAAGTAGCGAGTAACTATATTTTTGATTTTCAAAAAGAAATCCTGGAGTACTGTATTTCAGACGTAGAAATCCTAGCTCAGTCCTGTCTTAAATTCAGAAGTATTTTCTTGAAAGAATGTAACGTAGATCCTTTCCTCGAGGCCGTAACTATTGCCAGTGCCTGTAACCTGGCCTTCCGCCGCAATTTTCTAAAACCAGACACAATTGGCTTGATTCCTAAAAACGGTTACAGACTGACTGACAACCAATCTACAGTGGCCCTTCAATGGCTAATCTGGGAAGAGGAGGAACGGGGAGTGAGGATTGAGCACGCTGGCCGAGGCAAAGAAGTTAAAATTAACGGGGTAAAAGTAGACGGGTTTGATGGTGAGCGAATTTATGAGTTCCACGGGTGTTATTGGCACGGGTGTCCAAAATGCTTCCCTTGCAATCGAGAGGCTCCTCTGAAGGAGGATCCCTCAGATTCACTTAATTTAAGATATGAAATAACTTTGAAAAAGATGTCAAAAATCAGTGATTACGCAGTTGCAGTAATGTGGGAGTGTGAGTTCCGTAAATTAAGGAAAGAAAAAAACCTTAAACACTTGAACAGCTTGCCGATCCTCAACAACCTTCCCCTTGACCCTAGGCAAGCGTTCTTTGGACGCAGAACGGGCAATGCAAAAACCTATTATAAATGTGAAGGGGGAGAAACAATCCAATATGTAGATGTTTGTTCTCTCTATCCATATGTTTGCAAGTATGGCAAATATCCTTTGGGCCACCCCACAATCTATGTGGGAGATAGGGAGTGCAGGCAGCGAGGACTAAATGTAGATGGTTTGCTGAAATGTAAAATTCTGCCACCTCGGGATCTCTACCACCCGGTTCTCCCAACAAAAATGAATAATAAATTGATGTTTGTGTTGTGTAAAACTTGCGGGGAAATTCAAAATCAGGGGGATTGTGAACATGAGATCAGCGAAAGGGCGTTAGTTGGGACATGGACTATGGATGAAATCAGAAAAACCGTAGAGAAAGGATACATTGTGCTTGATATGTATGAGTTGTGGGAGTATGAGGTCGCTACATACGAGAAAGGGGGACTTTTTACAGACTTTATTAATAAATTCTTGAAAATGAAGCAGGAAGCCTCAGGCTATCCTAGCTGGTGTAAGACAGAAGAGGATAAAGATAAATACATTTCAGACTATTTCCAACATGAGGGTATTAAATTGGACAAAGACAGAATCGTTAAGAACGGGGGTTTGAGACAATTGGCAAAATTAATGTTAAATTCATTCTGGGGAAAATTTGGACAGAGGGAGAACCAAACCAAAGCAACAATTGTAAGGGAATCCAAAGTTTTGTTTAACATGTTAATAAGTCCTGAAATACAAGTCAATAGGATCCAGCTTGTTAACGAAGAGGTTGTTGTTGTAAACTGGGAATATATTGAGGAAGTTGGGGAACCTTTGAGAAATGTAAATGTTGTAATTGCGGCCTACACCACTGCCCAGGCGAGACTTAAACTTTATGAACATTTGGAGGCTCTTGGAGGTCAAGTCTTATGTTATGACACAGATAGTTGTATTTATTTCTACCGGGGAGGATTGTCCCTACGGGAGATTACCTCGGGGAAATGACCGATGAATTGGCAAGCGAGTACGGGCCCGGCTCTTATATTGTTGAATTCGTTTCTGGGGGGCCTAAAACTTATGCATACCTTGTCTGGTCAACTAACAAACAAAAACTAGAATCTGTGTGTAAAATCAAAGGCCTCACCCTCAACCTAAAAACCTCCGAAACGCTAAACTTTGAACAGTTAAAAAAGATGGTCCTTAGTGAAGCTGCTGAAATTTTAGAAATTGAAGAGAATAGAATCAGGAGGACTAAAGACAGAGATATTGTAACAGTAAGCGAAATTAAAAAGTTTAAAATCACAGGACCAAAAAGGAGGCTCGGGGTGAGTACGACACCTTACCATTTGGCTATAAAAAGACTCAAAGACTCGAGTAACCCGACAGGAATTACGGGAGGAGCGATTCGCTCCCTGCGCTGCTCTTTGCGTAACATAACATTACTTTCGATTTGTTTGTTTAAAATGTCTCATATAACCTCCTATATATTTAATGATCTGCCCGTACAGTGTTGTACAGTATCAGTAAATATTGATGAGGAAGTTAAGTGTAATGACTGAAATATACTCTCTGAACTGCACTGAGTTGACTTCCCCCTTAGTAATATATTGTAAGTAATAACAATGAATTGTTAATATATATTAAATAAAGCTAAAGAGGTTATGAGGAGTTATGGTAATCACTTTGAATCTGCTCATAACAATATCCTCACCTCTGTAAATATAGTTGAGCAAGTCTTGAATAATGCAAAAAATCCCCACTGTATGAATGGAGGTCTCTGGCGTGGGTGACGAAAAGCCCCGTAAACCTGAAAGGGGGTCTAGTAGATTGAGGTGTCGGGCTAACACCCCGGCTACTCCTTCGAACGACCCATGTGTGAATGAGGGGTCCAGTAGATTGAGGCGCCGGGCTAACACCCCGGCTACTCCTTCGAAAAGACCTCGGGTGAAAGAAGGACCTTGTACATTGAGGCGCCTGGCTAACACCCAGGCTACTCCTTGGAACGGTCCGGTGGGTGAAACAAAAAAATATATAAAAGTAAAATACAAAAAAGTATAAAAGTAAAAATAAAAAAACGGGGGAGACAGCTAGTTTGTTTTTGGAAGGTCTCCACGGGCCATGGCGGTGGAGGGGCCATGGTTTATCTTTAAAAAAAATCTCTATCCTTTGTTTGCTCAAAGGGAGAGGACATTAGTCTGTACTGGGCATAAACCAGGTAATCTGGATTGACTCACGCACGAAATAATGTTTAACCTGGGTGCATATGCACGGATGGTCTCAAACCCCATCCAAGCAAACAGACACTTACAGGGGGTTTATCACGGTGTGCAAGGGTTCCTAGACTTCTGAATCAAATAGTAATAAAAAGTGACAGTCATTTTAGGTCATATAAAAATTTAATACGTTACTATAATTCATTGGTAATAAGCGGTAAAGGTTTATCTAAGTACTTTAGTTAAGAACAATATAGAATAGTTTACACGGGGTTTGGGAAATGGTTTGGTGTTAAAGTAATTTTTGTTAAATTATGTTGATTTTTACCTGTTTTTTAGGAGCAGTTGGGTTCGTCAAGCTTTACCTAATTTTTAGCCGTTATTTAGGGACATGTCTCTGCCTTTTTATTATATAATTAGTACATTAACTGGGTATAAGTCCTGAGCTTGTAGAGGCTAGTATGTGGGAGTTGGAAAGCCTAAGTTGTAACTTCTATTTTGTATGTTAAATTAAGTGAATAAATTCCTGGCTCTTTGATTTAAACCGTTTGGAATTGGCAATACAAAGGGTGCGGGGTAGGGAAGGGGGTCAGTCGCCAGACCCCTCTTCGCTAAAATGGCTCTCAGGCTAATTTACAGAGCCTTAGCCGTTACGATGTATAATTAAAAGCAGTTATTGTTCAGATATGTTTACATTTTACCTGTTATCTATGAGTATTTTTCCAGTTGGGTTTATATTTACAACCCCGTCTACAAGTCGGAATATGTTATTTAAGTGGGTTCTGGCTTCATGTGTGGAGATTCTTTTTTGCTTTTTAGTATTGTTAGTGTATGTAATTTAAGACGTTGAAGAATACTTGTAATACCATGCTTATAAAAGCAGGATTCTTTCAATTTCGATTACTTTGGGAAACTTTCTATGCGTTTAATTGTTTAGAAACCTCAAGATACTAAAAACAGTAATTTAATAGAGAGAAGAGGCTTATAAACACAGACAAAAAAAAGCTATACCCCTATTCCAAGGGAAGCGAAACGCTCCCTTTTGATAACATTACACCGGAAGTTGTAGGTCCAATCTGGACCCACTTTGAACTGATTCTAAGTGTTAGACACAGCTAAATGCCGGGTCCAACGTGTTTGAATTAAATTAACGGTCCGAGAAAGAGACAGATGACAGTAGGGTACTTTTGTAAAGTTAAAAAGGTACAGAGATTACACACTTTAGATTTCAGATGTGACTTTTTGTTGTAGTTTGTTGCTTGTTAAACTCTGTTACGATATACCAACAACCAGAATATATACTCTGTCTTGAATACCTGCAGTCTGCATTCACAAGTAAAAAGATTTTTATCAACACCAAAACTAAATTTAACGAGGAGTTGACCACATCAAAAAAAACATGAACAAGAGTAAATCTAAGAAGGCAACAAGCGGTGAAATTCGTTCTTTATAAGGACAGCAATTATGGAGTGTTTTCTCCTCGGTAGTTTTATTTTTGTTTCCCCTGAAACCAGAGCAGCAAGCAGTGTGAGGGGGCCGAGCGCAGCAAATGAAAGTAGCGTGACGTAATAAATATATACATATAACAATCAGTATAATTTAGCGTGACCTAGTATTGCAAGAAAAAAAATAGGTTGGCAGCGCTACAAAGAAAAAAAAACCAGGTTGGCAATACGGTCCTAACGTAGGTTAGGAAAAGTGGTATGAGAGGCCAGGAGGGAAGGGGGAGGGGGATGTGGAGGGGGAGGGGGAGGGTGGGGGAGGGGTGGGGAGAAGAGGGGGAGGGAGGGGAGGGTTTTAATTTCCCTTTGACGGTGTTATTCCTTGGTCATTTGTATCCAAGTCCGGTGAAACGACGGGGTCGTCCTGCGGTTTTACGGTGTAATCTTTCGGTCGATTGTGTCTACCAGGGTTACATTTAACATGACCGTAACTTCTTAAAGTTCCTTACCAAACGTCTGTCACCGAGTCCGCTAAAACTGTCCACTAAGGAAACATTTAACTTTGCCTAAATATTTCAAATTCCCCGGTCAAACGTTTCCAAGTCCTCTCCCCTCGATGTTATCATGAGGATGGGGTCACACGCTCTGTACTTCTCACATCAATATCAGTTATGGAGCCGGCTTGCACAGATTTTGTGGTATTCTCAAATTTTCATGCACCCTTACGGATGCTTAATGTTTGTCATCCGATACATGGTGTGCAGGTGACGCATCACATGCACATCATGTATCATTATTGTCTCCTCCATTGCCTCTAGGTTGAGTAACGTGCAGATAGTATGTGTGTGGTTTGATTGCCACGTTTGCCATTTGAACTTCTGCACTGGTTGGCTGGACAACTTTTTTTTAAAAGGTATGTGTAAAATGTCTTTAACTCCAGTGTAATCAGGGAGAATACAACTTGGAAGTTTCACACTCATCCTCATTAATACATTTAAAGCAGTACTGTTGAGAAACGCACAAGTTACCTTTATGAACTTTTATCAGGGTCTGAGGGAAGCGACTCGTCCTGGCGAGTCTCCAAGGAAAAAAGTATGAAAAGAAAGTATCGGTCTTTTGGTGTTCTCCTATCTACCCTTATGAAACACTGATGCGCTGGGTCCTTGAACGCATCACAGGGTTTACAATAAACTTCTCCGCATACGTGAGCTGTCTTACGTTTTTTTGGATGAATCATTTTCTTACAGTCACGGCAAAGTTTTAAAGTTTTACAAACTTGCCCCTGATGGGCTATTAAACACCGCTCGTTTTTGAAGAAACGGTTACAAAAACGACATGTGATGCCTCCGTATTCTAGTTTACAGGGTGGGGAGATGGTATGGCAGGAGGTGCATCTGTTTGAGCATCGATGCTCTGCTTTGTGGTCAAAAGGGATGTGGCAGGCTTCACAGAAATAACGGCATACGAAAGCAGCAGTTAAGTTTGTAATTACATTATAATGACCGTTATAAAAGAGCAAGTTAATTTTGAATCTAGCGTCTTCATTACCTCCTTCAAAGTAAACATCTCGGCCTTTTTTATCGTAGTTGTAGACGGTAATTTTGTATTTTTTAAGATGGGACTGGAATTTTTCAAGCTCAGGGATACCGGCACCTTCCTCCGGCATTTCTACACGGGCTTTTGCTATGAGCTTATTAGCTCTGAAAGTTTGTCTTTTACCTTTATCCTGACGTATTGCTTTATACTGAGGATCATTTTTTGCAAGTGCTTTACCTACTACCAACGCTCTAGCCAGGCATAAATTGTCTTTATTATTAATTACTACAATACCCTTCCTAGCATAACATTCCTCGTCAAACGTGTTGTACATCTCTGGATGTACTCTCCCCTTACCTACTGGTACGTTAATCCTAGCTACATCTACTTTAAACGTGTCGGTAGATTTAATGGATTCAGCGTTGGATTGAAGAATACCCCCGAAAACTTTCCAAAGGACATCACCGCTAACTTCAGAGACCGGTTTAAAATCTACGTACCCTGGTTCTGCACTTTTTAAATTTATCGATTGCATTTTAAACCCGAGATAATCAGTGGGTACAGCGTCGGCTTTAGCTTTTTCAACAATTTGATTAAGATCCTTACGAATCCAATCAAACTCATAGACACCCTTGGGAGGGTTAGTGAATTTAAAAACAGTGTTAGTCCCGTTTGCAAAAGTTAAAGCTGTAGAAATTAAAGACTTCAGTTAGTTGCTTGAAAAATTCCGTTACGATATATACCAGCTATCCACCACGATACATACTTTGCCTTAAATACCTGCAGTTTACATTCACAAGTCAAAATATTGTAACCAATACCAGAACAACTAAAATTATCGAGGAGACACAACATGGACAAGAGTACATATCAACAGACAATTAAAGCATAAAATGCATTATTTATAAAGGCAATAATTATGCAGATAATCTAAGAAACTTGATCAGCCGTGTCTCATCGTTAGGTTATGTTATGCTCTGTTAAGATAGGTTTGTGCATGGAAATATGAAACATCGTCAGTCTTAGTTACGTTTATTGATGCAGGTTTAAGTTAGGTTTGTCGATGCCAATTTTTGGACATCAACATCGCGCGCGGTTACAATATTTTGACTTGTGAATGTAAACTGCAGGTATTTAAGGCAAAGTATGTATCGTGGTGGATAGCTGGTATATATCATAACTGAATTTTTCAAGCAACTAACTGAAGTCTTTAATTTCTACAGCTTTAACTTTTGCAAACGGGACTAACACTGTTTTTAAATTCACTAACCCTCCCAAGGGTGTCTATGAGTTTGATTGGATTCGTAAGGATCTTAATCAAATTGTTGAAAAAGCTAAAGCCGACGCTGTACCCACTGATTATCTCGGGTTTAAAATGCAATCGATAAATTTAAAAAGTGCAGAACCAGGGTACGTAGATTTTAGACCGGTCTCTGAAGTTAGCGGTGATGTCCTTTGGAAAGTTATCGGGGGTATTCTTCAACCCAACGCTGAATCCATTAAATCTACCGACACGTTTAAAGTAGATGTAGCTAGGATTAACGTACCAGTAGGTAAGGGGAGAGTACATCCAGAGATGTACAACACGTTTGACGAGGAATGTTATGCTAGGAAGGGCATTGTAGTAATTAATAATAAAGACAATTTATGCCTGGCTAGAGCGTTGGTAGTAGGTAAAGCACTTGCAAAAAATGATCCTCAGTATAAAGCAATACGTCAGGATAAAGGTAAAAGACAAACTTTCAGAGCTAATAAGCTCATAGCAAAAGCCCGTGTAGAAATGCCGGAGGAAGGTGCCGGTATCCCTGAGCTTGAAAAATTCCAGTCCCATCTTAAAAAATACAAAATTACCGTCTACAACTACGATAAAAAAGGCCGAGATGTTTACTTTGAAGGAGGTAATGAAGACGCTAGATTCAAAATTAACTTGCTCTTTCATAACGGTCATTATAATGTAATTACAAACTTAACTGCTGCTTTCGTATGCCGTTATTTCTGTGAAGCCTGCCACATCCCTTTTGACCACAAAGCAGAGCATCGATGCTCAAACAGATGCACCTCCTGCCATACCATCTCCCCACCCTGTAAACTAGAATACGGAGGCATCACATGTCGTTTTTGTAACCGTTTCTTCAAAAACGAGCGGTGTTTAATAGCCCATCAGGGGCAAGTTTGTAAAACTTTAAAACTTTGCCGTGACTGTAAGAAAATGATTCATCCAAAAAAACGTAAGACAGCTCACGTATGCGGAGAAGTTTATTGTAAACCCTGTGATGCGTTCAAGGACCCAGCGCATCAGTGTTTCATAAGGGTAGATAGGAGAACACCAAAAGACCGATACTTTCTTTTCATATTTTTTTCCTTGGAGACTCGCCAGGACGAGTCGCTTCCCTCAGACCCTGATACAAGTTCATAAAGGTAACTTGTGCGTTTCTCAACAGTACTGCTTTAAATGTATTAATGAGGATGAGTGTGAAACTTCCAAGTTGTATTCTCCCTGATTACACTGGAGTTAAAGACATTTTACACATACCTTTTAAAAAAAAGTTGTCCAGCCAACCAGTGCAGAAGTTCAAATGGCAAACGTGGCAATCAAACCACACACATACTATCTGCACGTTACTCAACCTAGAGGCAATGGAGGAGACAATAATGATACATGATGTGCATGTGATGCGTCACCTGCACACCATGTATCGGATGACAAACATTAAGCATCCGTAAGGGTGCATGAAAATTTGAGAATACCACAAAATCTGTGCAAGCCGGCTCCATAACTGATATTGATGTGAGAAGTACAGAGCGTGTGACCCCATCCTCATGATAACATCGAGGGGAGAGGACTTGGAAACGTTTGACCGGGGAATTTGAAATATTTAGGCAAAGTTAAATGTTTCCTTAGTGGACAGTTTTAGCGGACTCGGTGACAGACGTTTGGTAAGGCACTTTAAGAAGTTAAGGTCATGTTAAATGTAACCCTGGTAGACACAATCGACCGAAAGATTACACCGTAAAACCGCAGGACGACCCCGTCGTTTCACCGGACTTGGATACAAATGACCAAGGAATAACACCGTCAAAGGGAAATTAAAACCCTCCCCACCCTCCCCCTCTTCTCCCCACCCCTCCCCCACCCTACCCCTCCCCCTCCCCCTCCACATCCCCCTCCCCCTTCCCTCCTGGCCTCTCATACCACTTTTCCTAACCTACATTAGGACCGTATTGCCAACCTGGTTTTTTTTTCTTTGTAGCGCTGCCAACCTATTTTTTTTCTTGCAATACTAGGTCACGCTAAATTATACTGATTGTTATATGTATATATTTATTACGTCACGCTACTTTCATTTGCTGCGCTCGGCCCCCTCACACTGCTTGCTGCTCTGGTTTCAGGGGAAACAAAAATAAAACTACCGAGGAGAAAACACTCCATAATTGCTGTCCTTATAAAGAACGAATTTCACCGCTTGTTGCCTTCTTAGATTTACTCTTGTTCATGGTTTTTTTGATGTGGTCAACTCCTCGTTAAATTTAGTTTTGGTGTTGATAAAAATCTTTTTACTTGTGAATGCAGACTGCAGGTATTCAAGACAGAGTATATATTCTGGTTGTTGGTATATCGTAACAGAGTTTAACAAGCAACAAACTACAACAAAAAGTCACATCTGAAATCTAAAGTGTGTAATCTCTGTACCTTTTTAACTTTACAAAAGTACCCTACTGTCATCTGTCTCTTTCTCGGAACGTTAATTTAATTCAAACACGTTGGACCCGGCATTTAGCTGTGTCTAACACTTAGAATCAGTTCAAAGTGGGTCCAGATTGGACCTACAACTTCCGGTGTAATGTTATCAAAAGGGAGCGTTTCGCTTCCCTTGGAATAGGGGTATAGCTTTTTTTTGTCTGTGTTTATAAGCCTCTTCTCTCCTTTAAATTACTGTTTTTAGTATCTTGAGGTTTCTAAACAATTAAACGCATAGAAAGTTTCCCAAAGTAATCGAAATTGAAAGAATCCTGCTTTTATAAGCATGGTATTACAAGTATTCTTCAACGTCTTAAATTACATACACTAACAATACTAAAAAGCAAAAAAGAATCTCCACACATGAAGCCAGAACCCACTTAAATAATATATTCCGACTTGTAGACGGGGTTGTAAATATAAACCCAACTGGAAAAATACTCATAGATAACAGGTAAAATGTAAACATATCTGAACAATAACTGCTTTTAATTATACATCGTAACGGCTAAGGCTCTGTAAATTAGCCTGAGAGCCATTTTAGCGAAGAGGGGTCTGGCGACTGACCCCCTTCCCTACCCCGCACCCTTTGTATTGCCAATTCCAAACGGTTTAAATCAAAGAGCCAGGAATTTATTCACTTAATTTAACATACAAAATAGAAGTTA
The DNA here is from genome assembly GCA_963675035.1 of Allygus modestus. Classification (NCBI taxonomy): domain Eukaryota; kingdom Metazoa; phylum Arthropoda; class Insecta; order Hemiptera; family Cicadellidae; genus Allygus; species Allygus modestus. The sequence goes on along the minus strand of OY776111.1, from coordinate 160,255,545 downwards.
CAACTTAGGCTTTCCAACTCCCACATACTAGCCTCTACAAGCTCAAGACTTATACCCAGTTAATGTACTAATTATATAATAAAAAGGCAGAGACATGTCCCTAAATAACGGCTAAAAATTAGGTAAAGCTTGACGAACCCAACTGCTCCTAAAAAACAGGTAAAAGTCAACATAATTTAACAAAAATTACTTTAACACCAAACCATTTCCCAAACCCCGTGTAAACTATTCTATATTGTTCTTAACTAAAGTACTTAGATAAACCTTTACCGCTTATTACCAATGAATTATAGTAACGTATTAAATTTTTATATGACCTAAAATGACTGTCACTTTTTATTACTATTTGATTCAGAAGTCTAGGAACCCTTGCACACCGTGATAAACCCCCTGTAAGTGTCTGTTTGCTTGGATGGGGTTTGAGACCATCCGTGCATATGCACCCAGGTTAAACATTATTCCGTGCGTGAGTCAATCCAGATTACCTGGTTGATGCCCAGTACAGACTAATGTCCTCTCCCTTTGAGCAAACAAAGGATAGAGATTTTTTTTTAAAGATAAACCATGGCCCCTCCACCGCCATGGCCCGTGGAGACCTTCCAAAAACAAACTAGCTGTCTCCCCCGTTTTTTTATTTTTACTTTTATACTTTTTTGTATTTTACTTTTATATATTTTTTTTGTTTCACCCACCGGACCGTTCCAAGGAGTAGCCTGGGTGTTAGCCAGGCGCCTCAATGTACAAGGTCCTTCTTTCACCAGAGGTCTTTTCGAAGGAGTAGCCGGGGTGTTAGCCCGGCGCCTCAATCTACTGGACCCCTCATTCACACATGGGTCGTTCGAAGGAGTAGCCGGGGTGTTAGCCCGACGTCTCAATCTACTAGACCCCCTTTCAGGTTTACGGGGCTTTTCGTCACCCGCGCCAGGGACCTTCATTCAGGTTTACGGGGCTTTTCGTCACCCACGCCAGAGACCTCCATTCATACAGTGGGGATTTTTTGCATTATTCAAGACTTGCTCAACTATATTTACAGAGGTGAGGATATTGTTATGAGCAGATTCAAAGTGATTACCATAACTCCTCATAACCTCTTTAGCTTTATTTAATATATATTAACAATTCATTGTTATTACTTACAATATATTACTAAGGGGGAAGTCAACTCAGTGCAGTTCAGAGAGTTTATTTCAGTCATTACACTTAACTTCCTCATCAATATTTACTGATACTGTACAACACTGTACGGGCAGATCATTAAATATATAGGAGGTTATATGAGACATTTTAAACAAACAAATCGAAAGTAATGTTATGTTACGCAAAGAGCAGCGCAGGGAGCGAATCGCTCCTCCCGTAATTCCTGTCGGGTTACTCGAGTCTTTGAGTCTTTTTATAGCCAAATGGTAAGGTGTCGTACTCACCCCGAGCCTCCTTTTTGGTCCTGTGATTTTAAACTTTTTAATTTCGCTTACTGTTACAATATCTCTGTCTTTAGTCCTCCTGATTCTATTCTCTTCAATTTCTAAAATTTCAGCAGCTTCACTAAGGACCATCTTTTTTAACTGTTCAAAGTTTAGCGTTTCGGAGGTTTTTAGGTTGAGGGTGAGGCCTTTGATTTTACACACAGATTCTAGTTTTTGTTTGTTAGTTGACCAGACAAGGTATGCATAAGTTTTAGGCCCCCCAGAAACGAATTCAACAATATAAGAGCCGGGCCCGTACTCGCTTGCCAATTCATCGGTCATTTCCCCGAGGTAATCTCCCGTAGGGACAATCCTCCCCGGTAGAAATAAATACAACTATCTGTGTCATAACATAAGACTTGACCTCCAAGAGCCTCCAAATGTTCATAAAGTTTAAGTCTCGCCTGGGCAGTGGTGTAGGCCGCAATTACAACATTTACATTTCTCAAAGGTTCCCCAACTTCCTCAATATATTCCCAGTTTACAACAACAACCTCTTCGTTAACAAGCTGGATCCTATTGACTTGTACTTCAGGACTTATTAACATGTTAAACAAAACTTTGGATTCCCTTACAATTGTTGCTTTGGTTTGGTTCTCCCTCTGTCCGAATTTTCCCCAGAATGAATTTAACATTAATTTTGCCAATTGTCTCAAACCCCCGTTCTTAACGATTCTGTCTTTGTCCAATTTAATACCCTCATGTTGGAAATAGTCTGAAATGTATTTATCTTTATCCTCTTCTGTCTTACACCAGCTAGGATAGCCTGAGGCTTCCTGCTTCATTTTCAAGAATTTATTAATAAAGTCTGTAAAAAGTCCCCCTTTCTCGTATGTAGCGACCTCATACTCCCACAACTCATACATATCAAGCACAATGTATCCTTTCTCTACGGTTTTTCTGATTTCATCCATAGTCCATGTCCCAACTAACGCCCTTTCGCTGATCTCATGTTCACAATCCCCCTGATTTTGAATTTCCCCGCAAGTTTTACACAACACAAACATCAATTTATTATTCATTTTTGTTGGGAGAACCGGGTGGTAGAGATCCCGAGGTGGCAGAATTTTACATTTCAGCAAACCATCTACATTTAGTCCTCGCTGCCTGCACTCCCTATCTCCCACATAGATTGTGGGGTGGCCCAAAGGATATTTGCCATACTTGCAAACATATGGATAGAGAGAACAAACATCTACATATTGGATTGTTTCTCCCCCTTCACATTTATAATAGGTTTTTGCATTGCCCGTTCTGCCTCCAAAGAACGCTTGCCTAGGGTCAAGGGGAAGGTTGTTGAGGATCGGCAAGCTGTTCAAGTGTTTAAGGTTTTTTTCTTTCTTTAATTTACGGAACTCGCACTCCCACATTACTGCAACTGCGTAATCACTGATTTTTGACATCTTTTTCAAAGTTCTTTCATATCTTAAATTAAGTGAATCTGAGGGATCCTCCTTCAGAGGAGCCTCTCGATTGCAAGGGAAGCATTTTGGACACCCGTGCCAATAACACCCGTGGAACTCATAAATTCGCTCACCATCAAACCCGTCTACTTTTACCCCGTTAAATTTAACTTCTTTGCCTCGGCCAGCGTGCTCAATCCTCACTCCCCGTTCCTCCTCTTCCCAGATTAGCCATTGAAGGGCCGCTGTAGATTGGTTGTCAGTCAGTCTGTAACCGTTTTTAGGAATCAAGCCAATTGTGTCTGGTTTTAGAAAATTGCGGCGGAAGGCCAGGTTACAGGCACTGGCAATAGTTACGGCCTCGAGGAAAGGATCTACGTTACATTCTTTCAAGAAAATACTTCTGAATTTAAGACAGGACTGAGCTAGGATTTCTACGTCTGAAATACAGTACTCCAGGATTTCTTTTTGAAAATCAAAAATATAGTTACTCGCTACTTGTTCCTCGTACCAAATCTCAAATGCCTTGTGTGGTTTCTCAAACATAGACTCTGGGCAGTAGTATTTTTTATCGGGCATAGGGCCTACATAATTTTGGTTTGCCAGAGTGTTGAAAAGATGCGGGAAGTAGCCCTTCTTTTTCTCGGGAGGCAGGTCAAAGGCTTTAGGGAGCGCAGAGAGGGCCATGGGGAAATAGCTTAGGGAGTCAATGAATCTGACATTGTCCATTTCCATCAAAATAATTTTAGTTCCCCTCATTACCAGCTCAGGCGTGAATTTTGTTTCTTCCATTATATGTTTTAGTAAAAACTGAAAATCAAAGCCCTGCCCGTTGTGGGCAATCACACAGACATTTTTAAACTGTTTACGAACTTGCATCACATACTCCATGAATTGGTGAACCGGGTCAGAGTTGAAGACTCTTGTACGGTTTCTACATGTCATGCAAAATTTACCATCGATACAATTAAAGCAAAATTGTTGTGACACGCACAGGTTAACTTGATGTAATTTTTGTTCAGGGTCAGAGGGAAGAGACTCGTCTTGGCGAGTCTCCAAGTCAAAGAAAATGGAAAGGTAGTCTTTAGTTTTAGGTTTTCCTTCATTGGGTTGCATGTAGCATTTATGATTGGGATCTTTGAATGCATTGCAGGGTTTAAAAAAAAACTTCCCCGCATCTGTAAGGTCCTGATCTCTCTTTTAAGTTAATCAATTTTTCACAGTCAAGACACTTTTTATAAGCTTTGCATCTATCAACCTTATGGGCAATAAAACAGTGCTGGTTTCTCATAGTCATGTTACAGTCAGGGCAAACTATTCCCCCATGCTCCTCTTTACAGGGAGGCGAGATGGTTTGGCATTGAGGGCAGATGTTTGAGCATCTGTGCCTAGCTTTGTGGTCAAAAGGGACATGGCAAGCTTCGCAAAAATAGTTACAGGCGAAAGCCGCGGTCAAACTGCTGATTACGTTGTAGTGCCGATTGTGAAACAGAAGATTTATTTTAAATTTAGGATTTTCAACAGCCCCTTCAAAGTAAACATCACGGCCTTTTCTGTCATAGTTGTAGACGGTAATTTTGTAATCTTTTAGCAGGTCCTGAAACTTTTCAAATTGGGGGATACCGGCGCCTTCCTCTGAGATCTCTACCCTAGCCCGCTGAACAAGTTCCCTGGCCCTAAACGTTTGTCTTTTACCCATATCCTGGCGTATTGCCTTATACTGAGGGTCTTTAGTCAAGTTTGCTATGGCCACCGCCAAAGCCCGAGGGAGACACAAATTATCTTTATTATTAATTACAACTATTCCCCGTCTAGCTTTACACTCCTCATCAAACGTGTTGTAAAATCCAGGCCTTACTTTTCCAGGACGACCAGAACCTACAGGGAGATTAACTCGGGTACATTCAACTTGAAACGTGTCAGTGGACTTGATGGATTCTGAATTTGACTGAACAATACCCCCGAAAATTTGCCAAAGGATATCTTCATTTACTTCGTTCGCGGGCCGGAAAGCTACAAAACCAGGTTCTTTACTTTTTAAGTTTAGACTATGCAAGGTGAAACCAAGCTGATCATTTTCATGGGCCCGCTCTTTCATCTCATTCACAATTTTAGCAAAACCTTGTCTTAGCCAATCAATTTCGGTAGTTTCAGGAGGAGGATTAGAAAATTTGAAAATTGTTCTTGTTCCGTAAAGTCTAAAGTGTTTTACATAAGTATCATCAGAACTGAGTATCTCGACAGGATTTACAGCCATTTTGGAAGGATTACTATAGAACAAAGTAAGGTTATGTTACACAGAATACAATAATACAAATCAAAAGTAAGGTTATGTTACACAGAATACAATAATACAAATTAAAAGTGAGGTTATGTTACACAGAATACAATAATACAAATCAAAAAGTGAGGTTATGTTACTCAAAAATATATAATACAAATTAAAAAGTGGGGTTATGTTACACGTAAGATAGGGTAAGCAACCGCTCAAGATTGAGGTTAGGAAAAGTGAGGTTATCTTTGCAAAACGCAGCAAACGGAGCAACACAGGGACACGTCTGATCGCAATGAAAGCTGAGAGCAAAGTGAGAGGAAAATAGCGGTAATTGGGGGTGGTGGGGAGGTGGCTGATGCAACAGTGTTGTTTGTTGCGGGTGTATGGACCAATCAGAGCGCAGGACGCCTAATTACAACCAATGGGGTGCGAGCTTATTCCGGCCAATCACAGAACAGTATTTTAACAGGTAACGGAAAGTTTACTGACAAATAATGTTGCGGATGTTGTGGTTAGATAGTGGCTAACCTTGGGTTTTCCCTGTTACAGTTGACGGAGGAAGGCCGTGGCTGGCGGGACCTGAGGAGAGGGGGAGGGGAGCAGAAGAAGAAGGAGAAGAAGAGGATGCCGGGAGACAGGAGTGGGAGTCTGGCGACAGACCATGATAAATGTATATACTAGTTAGTGTTATATATGTATAATAAATTAATTTAGCTGTAAACATATTCTTTTTATTACTTACCTTGGTAATATGCACCGTTGTTAGTCCCGCTGACCTTCGCACCGCTGTGGATTGCTGCCCTTTCATTTCTTTCGGATACTTACCTGCAGTACACGGTTTGAGTGGTTTTAAATCGTAGCGGAGGTTAACAAGTATATACATACCAAGTTTTAATAAAATCGGCCCGGCTCTTATTAACATATTGATTTTTAAAGTATGACTCCTTCAATTATTTTGATACTTTCTTGCAGTACAGAGTTTAGGTTTTTGTAATATGTAGCGGAGGTTAACAAGTACCTATATACCAAGTTTCAATTATATCGGCCAAGCCGTTCTTGAGATATTGATTTTTAAAGTATGACTTCTTCAATTATTTTGATACTTTCCCGCAGTACAGAGTTTAGGTTTTTGTAAGATGTAAAGGATGTTAACAGGTACATACATGCCAAGTTTCATTAGAATCGGCCAAGCCGTTCTTGAGATATTTAATTTTGAAAATTTGCCCCTTCATTTTTTGAGATGCAACCCGCAATATTTTGGTTAAGACTTTTCATATGGGTAGATACCCCCCTGGAGTGCCTACAGTACGTAGTAGGCAGTTTTCCGGGGTCAAAATGACCCTAGGACTTACCGTTTTCGAGATATAAGCGGTTTTTAGTTTTTTGGCAACACTTTCTTGCGATATATACATGTAATAGTTTTATATTTTGAGTTAGCGGCACTTTCTGGTATATATACATGTAATGGTTTTATATAATGGTTTGGCGGTACTTGCTTGCGAGGTATACATTGCCATAGGATGGTAACACATCGTAGCGTGACTAATATATACATATAATAATTTTAGATATTTTGACATAATACATATATATATATATATATATATATATACATATTATAATAATAATTTTTCGTAACTGATTTAGGTTTTGTAGGTAGCGTTTAGAGTGGCAACACTGATTAGATAGTTAGCCACGGAAGGCTAGCCAAAGAAGGAAGTGAGGTTAGATTACAGGCGGCGCGGGCCTTCGCGCCACTGAGCGAAAAGTGAGGTTATGTTTGACGCGTTATATGGTACATGTAAATATATATGATTATACATTGTAGCGTTATATATGGTACATATAATTATGTATGGTACATTAGCTCTGCTAAGTTGGTAACACTTTGGAGGGAAAATCTGGAGGGAAGAAAGTGAGGTTAGGTTTGGCGCCAATTTTTTTTTTTGGCGCACAAATTTGGCGGGAACGCCACCATGGGCGCCGCCATCTTGAATCACGTGACCTAATTAGACCAATCAGATGCCAGGATTTAGGCCCATACGACCCCATGTTACGGCCCAATCACTGCCAACCCTACTCACACTTACTCTACAACTAAGGCGGCTATTGTGGAAAGGTTCCAGAGAACTTTAAAGAATTGGTTGTATAGAGAGTTTAGTGAACAAGGGAGTTACAAGTGGTTGGATTTACTTCCAAAGTTAATAAGGATATATAATAATAAAGTACATAGATCCATAGGGATGAAGCCTAACCAAGTAAGTGCTAAGAACTCTAAAGATGTACATGAAAGGTTAGCATCTAAAGTACAAGTTAAAAAGCCAAGATATAAGGTGGGGGATAGTGTAAGGATATCGAAATATAAACATGTATTTAGTAAAGGATATACCCCTAACTGGACGGGAGAGCTTTTTACAATAGCAGAAGTTAAGAAAACAAAGCCTGTGACTTATATTTTGAAAGATGAGAATGGCAATATAATCAAAGGAGGATTTTATACAGAAGAATTGTTAAAGACTAAATATAAAGACATGTATTTGGTAGAGAAGGTAATTAGGAGGAAGGGTGATTTATTATATGTCAAATGGCTCGGGTTCCCAAGTAGCCAGAACTCGTGGATTTCTGCAAAGGATGTATTAAAATGAATTTAGAGCAAATTTTAAAAATATAGGGGAAAAATATATTTAAGGCAAGAGTACTGGTCAAAAAGGAAATTAGGGTGGGTGCAAAAAATCAGTCAGTAAATAGTTGGCATTTTTTTTTAATTCGACCGTAATCGTTAATTTGGGAAATGTAAGTGGAATTTATTAAAACACTTGCCTAGGACAATTACACATCCAAATTTTAAACAAATCAGACAGTAAATAAAGAAGTTGGCAGTTGGCAGTATTTTTCAAAATATTTTTTAATTTGACCGTAAGGTATTATTTAATTTGGAAAATGTAAGTGGAATTTATTAAAACACTAGCCTAGAATAATAACATATATAAATTTTAAATAAATCGGGCAGTAAATAAAGAAGTTGGCAATTGGCACTATAGTATTTTTCAAAAATATTTTTTAATTTGACCGTAATAGTGAATTTGGGAAATGTAAGTGGAATTTATTAAAACACTTGCCTAGGACAGTAACATATCCGAATTGAAGACAAATCGAACCATAAACACTAAAGATAGTTTTTTAGCCTGAATTTGAAAATTAATTTTTTTAAATGTAGAGGAGGGATGGGGATGGGGAAAATGTATTTAATATAGGCAAGGGTCAGATACTAGTATAGGCTAACAAGGAAACTTGTGTAAGGCGGGAGCTGGCGTCGGTCCAAAAACGGCTCCCCATAAGAATAACATGGGAAAAAAGCGCCGATTACGGCCCCTCTTTGCTAGTTTTCCTCTACTTTTATCAGCATTGAACTTTTTTTAATTTACATGTTTTAAATGGCCAAAATTTGTAAAATCGCTTTAGCTGATAATTTTACGAAAACTAATTCCTGATTTGATGAAGGAAGAATAAATTTAAATTTAAAAGCCACTGGTTGAACCGATTTAGAAAAACAGATAGTTATGCACATTTTTTAAAATTTTTAGAAACAATGAAAACCGAAGGTTTAAGAGATTAGATGTATAAGAGATTTATTTTTTGTTTTTAACGCTTGTAGGACCCGCTGGTAAAAGTATCAGTCCACCTTCCAAAGGGACCCTGAATATCCCACCAGTCTGCACACGCACACATATCCAACATATCCAACATTTATTTCCATATTTCATTTATTTCATGTGCTCCTTTAGGAAATACATTTATTTTTTGGGTTGATGGAATTTTAATCCCGAGTACTTCCAATCATATATCGGTTCTCTTATGTCCTTAGCTTTCTTGTCTACTCCCAAATAAATACGTATTTAATGTTTGGTGGAGACGCCAAATTATTTTTGTCCAATTTTTGCATAAATTAGGGTTCTTAGGGTTCCAAGTAGGTTCAAATTGGTCATTATCTCTTACTTACCCTTTAAGATAAGCCAGGGGGTTTTTTTAATTGCCGTTATTTGTAGGATCGCATTATAATATTCCAATCATTAATAGTTTGTATAACTAGTTTTAACTACTGGTCACGAAAGCTACATATTCAACATACGTCAGTAAATTAAAGATGACAATTTACTCCTTTGAAAATAATACACAATAATATATTCCTCTACATTAAGAAGTAATGGAAGCATGTAACCACAAACTTATCCATGTATTAAGGCATTTTTATTTTTAAATATTATTTTGGGAAAAATATGAGTTTGGCACCAAAAGTATATTTGTAATAAAATAGATATCATCTCTGCCAGGATCCTATTACCAGCGGAACCGCCTCGCAAAATAACGTAACGGTGACAGCATCAGCATCAGTCGGAGTGACGGCTCTTTTATGTCCGGGAAATGTGATTGGGACTCTCAAGTCTGCTATTAAAATTATATCTCTTTTTAGCGAATTTTTCCTATAGGGAAGAAGCTATTACCGTAGGTCTCATGGTAAGACTTAAGTCCGAGACCATGATAACTTTTTGTTTTGAGGTCCCCAGATGCCAAAAACACTATTCGTTCAAATTTATATATATATATATATATGTCCGTGAATGGGATAACTTGAGTAAATACCCCCCGTCGCAGCAAACCTGCGTACTCAGCGAATTTCCAATGCATTGATATGTTTCTCACCAGTACATAAAGCCACTCACCAAGTTTGAGAATAATACATTCATAAATAAGTGATTTATTACATTTTATTTATTCCCCATAAGAATAACATTAGGACTGAGTACGCAGGTTTGCTGCAACGAGGAAGATAAGAAATGAGTTTTTATGCAATTATCAATGTAACTGAACCAGGTGAAGCTACTTACCATGTTTTATTAATTTATGTTCATAATTAAGGGAGATATAAAACTTTACTTATTCTCCATAAGAATAACATTAGGGCTGAGTATGCAGGTTAGCTGCTACGGGGACAATCAACAAAACATTTATTTTTTGTGCAATTATCAATATACCAGCACAACATGAAGCCACATACCAAATTTCATCAATATACATTCATAAATAATCAAGATATCAAATTTTATTTATTCTCCATAAGGATAACATTGGACAACGTACTGTGTTTAGCACTTTGAATATCTCTGCAACGGTTTGACGTAGAATCACAATTTAAACACCAAAATGATTGTTTTGTGGAGCTGAAGTGATTGGTAAAAGAAAATGTGAAGTTTAAAGTAAAATTAACTGAGGAAAAGCCAAAAACCTTTTTCCCATAAGATTAACATGGGAGATTTTATGAGCATGTTTTTTGGATTTTTTCCGCAACCACTTAACCTAGGTTAATAATTCAAAATACCATATTATTTGTTTTTTTAAGCTCTATAACATGGTCTAAACCTAAATTAAGTGTTTTAAAAATTTTAGGGTAAAAAATGCAAAACACTGATTTTTGGAAAATTTAAAACCCCCATAAACCCCCCTTTCCATAGTCCGATTTTTCTGGTTTTCAAACTTAAAGTCATAAATGTCAGTTTACACATTTGAGCCAAATTTCATCGAAATCGGACGTTTTTTACTCAAGTTATCGCATTCACGGACACATATATAGATATATATATATATATATATAGATATATATATATATACATATATATATATACATATATATATAAATTTGAACGAATAGTGTTTTGGACATCTGCGGACCTCAAAACAAAAAGTTATCATGGTCTCGGGCTTAAGTCTTACCATGAGACCTACGGTAATAGCTTCTTCCCTATAGGGGAAATTCGCTAATTCTTCCCTATAGGGGAAATTCGCTAAAAACGTCCGATTTCGATGAAATTTGGCTCAAATGTGTAAAGTAACATTCATGACTTTAAGTTCGAAAACCTTATAAATCGAACCATGGGAAAGGGGGTTTATGGGGTTTCAAAATTTTCCAAAAACAAATTTTTTGCACTTTTTACCCTGAAATTGTTAAAACACGCAATTATTGATGTAACCATTTTATAGAGCTTAAAAAAATTAATATAGTATTTTCAATCATGAACCTGGGTTAAGTGGTTGCGGATAAAATCCAAAAAACGTGTTCATAAAATCTCCCTTGTTATGGGAAAATGGTTTTGAGATTTTCCTTAATTAATTTTACTGTAAACTTCACATTTGCTTTTACCAATCAGTTTAGCTCTTCAAAACAATCATTTTGGTCTCCAAATTGTGATTCTACGTCCAACCGTTGCCAAGATATTCAAAATGCTAAACACAGTACGTTGTCCAATGTTATCCTTATGGAGAATATTTAAAATTTGATATCTCGATTATTTATGAACGTATATTGATGAAACTTCGTATGTAGCTTCACCTAGTACTGGTATATTGATATTTGCAAAAAAAATTGATTTTTTGTTGATTATCCTCTTAGCAGCAAACCTGCATACTCATCCCTAATGTTATTCTTATGGAGAATACGTAAAGCTTTATATCTCCCTTAATTATGAACATGAATCATTAAAACTTGGTATGTAGCTTCACCTGGTTGAGTTATAATGATAATTGCAAAAAAAATCTTTTTATCTTCCTCGTCGCAGCAAACCTGCGTTCTCAGCCCTAATTTTATTCTTATGGAGAATGAATAAAATGTTATATATCAGTTATTTATTTAAGTATTTTTATGAAACTTGGTAAGTGGCTTTACGTGGTAGTAAGAAATATATTCATGCATAGGAAATTCGCTGAGTACGCAGGTTTGCTGCGACGGGGGTATTTTTATTTACTTTTAAAGAATAGTTTTTACGTAAATGTAATCATTTTCATGCTAAAATGAAGTCCAGATTGCTCTCGTATTTTTCATCTAACTAGTGTTAGTACATTTGTATTGTTGTTTTATTGATAGTAAATATATTTTATTCCAAGAATACCATCAAAAATAGCTCAATAATAAACGAGTTCGCACGCAGCACGCTGACGTGAGGGAAGTGAATTTCCACTTAAAAACTTTTAAAACTAAAAATCAGTGTAAAAACATACATTTATTCAAATTTTTATTATAATCTGAAAACAGTGATTTGTTGGCTGTTCTGATGCTCCTGGTTTCATTTACCAGCAAAGCTGGGAATACAATTTTGCGCATTATAATGTTAGAAGAAGGTCCAGACAGCCTAGAAATTTTGCGTGAGGTTGCTGGGGATGTTAAAAGTACTCTAACAAAGGAATAACAGGCTTTTCTAGTGTAAAATCCCCATAAAACAACGTACTGTGCCTAGTCGAAACACATTTTCTTTAATAACTCGGTAAATATGTATGCTAACATGACGAGAGAGGGCTAAACAATTTTGCCTCACTAATTTCCATCTTTTTACATGCATTAATTTTATATATGGGGTTTTTCTGACTCTTTTTGAGCCCAAAAACTCGAAATTTGAAACATTAATCCCCAAAAAAGGGGTGTAGAGTTTTTCGATTATTTTGCCCAACGAACTTGTCCAACTGATTACAGAAAGGAACGTCCCTACCAAATTTGAAGTAAATCGGACAAAAAATGCGACCGCTAGAGTGCAAATACACACATATATATATATATATATATATATATATATATATATATATATATATATATATATATATATATATATATATATATATAATAAAATGTTGAACGACCCCCCAAAACGTGTTCAGGGGGTCACGTTAGGAACTTCTATGGTGGTCCCGGGCTTAAGTTTCACCGTGCGGGTCATACTAATAGTTCACTTTCCAAAGGAAATTCATTAAATACTTTAACTTTGTACTTTTATAGACAGCATATACAGTTTAAAATCATTGGCTACGTTCACAGCATAAGCAGTAACTAAACGGATAATTAAATTTATGTTTCATCGAGTACAATTGTCTTCTGCTTTATGTATTTTACCGATAATGTATTAAGACCTATTAGATTTTACCTAAGGATTTTCAAAATATGAAATAAAGACGAAGTGGAGTTATTTATTTACCTAAATTTTAACTGGAATAAAGAATAACAAATGTAATAAAATTGTGTCCGTTGAAAATTTTGTAAATTCCAAAAGAAATTATATTTGTTTTAGTAGTTGATTAAGTAAAATATATACTTTATAACATATAATCCTATTCCAACTATAAAGTAAGCAGTTTCTACCACAGTTATCACCTGAATATGCAGTTACTATTGCTTAAAAGATAAACACATCACAGTAGACATTACATTTAAATGCAAACACTTCTTCATCCCCACAGACCGAATGACACGAGTGAGGCCGAATCTCATCCTCAGTTTAATTAGTTTTGTTGCCAACTTAACCCGTCTCTACTGACATAAAACTGTTAGGAATTCTCGATTAGTTTGCAATTCTCGTTTACTATTGGATAGTATTTTCAGTGGTTTCTATAATGACTTTAGATTGTACTCTTTGTTCAGAATGTATTGTACCTTAAATTATATAATGATTTTATATTTGAATTATAATAACACTAACAGATATTAAATTACTGTATTTCACAGCAGTTATACACATGTCATACAGAAGAAGAGCAGTAATCTTTCAACACGGCCTCGAGGTCACTCTACTTAAGGTTAGGTCGTTAACATTATTGTGAGAAGCTATGTTTTGTAAACGGATTGCGAGTCGCCTTCGCTCATAATTTAGTTGGCGAATCATTAGCATGTAGCTTAGGTCGTTAACATTATTGTGAGAAACTATGTTTTGTAAACGGATTGCGAGTCGCCTTCGCTCATAATTTAGTTGGCGAATGATTAGCATGTAGCTTAGGTCGTTAACATTATTGTGAGAAACTATGTTTTGTAAACGGATTGCGAGTCGCCTTCGCTCATAATTTAGTTGGCGAATGATTAGCATGTAGCTTAGGTCGTTAACATTATTGTGAGAAACTATGTTTTGTAAACGGATTGCGAGTCGCCTTCGCTCATAATTTAGTTGGCGAATCATTAGCATGTAGCTTAGGTCGTTAACATTATTGTGAGAAGCTATGTTTTGTAAACGGATTGCGAGTCGCCTTCACACATAATTTAGTTGGTGAATCATTAGCATGTAGCTTAGGTTGTTAACATTATTGTGAGAAACTATGTTTTGTAAACGGATTGCGAGTCGCCTTCGCTCATAATTTAGTTGGCGAATCATTAGCATGTAGCTTAGGTCGTTAACATTATTGTGAGAAACTATGTTTTGTAAACGGATTGCGAGTCGCCTTCGCTCATAATTTAGTTGGCGAATCATTAGCATGTAGCTTAGGTCGTTAACATTATTGTGAGAAACTATGTTTTGTAAACGGATTGCGAGTCGCCTTCGCTCATAATTTAGTTGGCGAATCATTAGCATGTAGCTTAGGTCGTTAACATTATTGTGAGAAACTATGTTTTGTAAACGGATTGCGAGTCGCCTTCGCTCATAATTTAGTTGGCGAATCATTAGCATGTAGCTTAGGTCGTTAACATTATTGTGAGAAACTATGTTTTGTAAACGGATTGCGAGTCGCCTTCACTCATAATTTAGTTGGCGAATCATTAGCATGTAGCTTAGGTCGTTAACATTATTGTGAGAAACTATGTTTTGTAAACGGATTGCGAGTCGCCTTCGCACATAATTTAGTTGGCGAATCATTAGCATGTAGCTTAGGTCGTTAACATTATTGTGAGAAACTATGTTTTGTAAACGGATTGCGAGTCGCCTTCGCTCATAATTTAGTTGGCGAATCATTAGCATGTAGCTTAGGTCGTTAACATTATTGTGAGAAGCTATGTTTTGTAAACGGATTGCGAGTCGCCTTCGCTCATAATTTAGTTGGCGAATCATTAGCATGTAGCTTAGGTCGTTAACATTATTGTGAGAAACTATGTTTTGTAAACGGATTGCGAGTCGCCTTCGCTCATAATTTAGTTGGCGAATCATTAGCATGTAGCTTAGGTCGTTAACATTATTGTGAGAAACTATGTTTTGTAAACGGATTGCGAGTCGCCTTCGCTCATAATTTAGTTGGCGAATCATTAGCATGTAGCTTAGGTCGTTAACATTATTGTGAGAAACTATGTTTTGTAAACGGATTGCGAGTCGCCTTCGCACATAATTTAGTTGGCGAATCATTAGCATGTAGCTTAGGTCGTTAACATTATTGTGAGAAACTATGTTTTGTAAACGGATTGCGAGTCGCCTTCGCACATAATTTAGTTGGCGAATCATTAGCATGTAGCTGTCAACTGCTTTTAATGGCTTTCATCGCGTTTATGATAAAACCTTATTGCAGATGACTTTCAATCGAGCTTTTTAACAATTGAGTTTATCTTATTGTCAGGTGAAGTGCGTCTTATTTAAGTCACAGTGGGTAAGAAATGTAGCACATGTGAGAGGCCTAGTTGGTACAAATATAATTTTTGAGTTGAATACAATTTATGTATTATTAATACGATAGTTCTTTTAATGCTCACGTAGTAATACTTCTAATAATACAAAATATTAAATTATCTTTTGAAAACTGTTTGGACAATTACATTTATTCAGACTTATAACTAATTATTTTATTCCAAATTGTTCAGTGTCGGATGGAAAGCGCAATGTTTACACAAAACCATATTCAAATTTTGAAACTATACGGCATAAATACAGTTGACGGAATTATCAATTATCTTTTTTCAACTGATTTTGTTTATAACTGAATAGGGTAGTATGATCCAGTATTTTATTCATACTATAAAATTTAAAAATAAATTTTAAAAAAGAACTCAGACACTAAAAAGAGTTCGCACGCAGCACGCTGACGTGAGGGAAGTGAATTTCCACTTAAAAACTTTTAAAACTAAAAATCAGTGTAAAAACATACATTTATTCCAATTTTTATTAAAATCTGAAAACAGTGATTTTTTGGCTGTTCTGGTGCTCCTGGTTTCATTTACCTGCAAAGCTGGGAATACAATTTTGCGCATTATAATGATAGGAGAAGGACCAGAGAGCCTAGAAAGTTTGCGTTAGCTTGCTGGGGATGATACAAGTACTCTAACAGAGGAATAACAGGCTTTTCTAGTGTAAAATCCCCATAAGACAACGTACTGTGTCTAGTCGAAACACATTTTCTTTAATAACTCGGTAAATATGTATGCTGACATGACGAGAGAAGGCTTAAACTTTTGCCTCACTAATTCCCATCTTTTTGCATGCATTAATTTTATATATGGGGCTTTTCTGACCCTTTTTGAGCCCAAAAACTCGAAATTTGAAAGATTAATCCCCAAAAAAGGGGTTTAGAGTATTCCGATTATTTTGCCCAACGAACTTGTCCAACTGATTACAGAAAGGAACGTCCCTACCAAATTTGAAGTAAATCGGACAAAAATGAACCGCTAGAGTGCAATTACATACATATATATATATATATATATATATATAAAATTTTGAACGACCCCCCAAAACGTGTTCAGGGGGTCACGTTAGAAACTTCTATGGTTGTCCCGGGCTTAAGTTTCACCGTTCGGGTCATACTAATAGTTCACTTTCCAAAGGAAATTCACTAAAAAACACTAAACAAAGCATCTCTATTATTAGGATGGGAATGTGTTAAATCGTCTGTAAGGATATCTCTTTAAGCAAACTCTACTGATTATTGATATACTTAAGAAAAGTTAAAAAAACTAAGTTTATTTTGATAAGTTATGTTGGGTGGGCGTTGTTTTACTGTTATCACTTAAAATATATTGACACAATTGCATCATTAATCGGTTCCCTAAATAGAGATAGCAGCTAGTTCGTTTATTAGTGAATTTCCTTTGGAAAGTGAACTATTAGTATGACCCGCACGGTGAAACTTAAGCCCGGGACCACCATAGAAGTTCCTAACGTGACCCCCTGAACACGTTTTGGGGGGTCGATCAAAATTTTATATATATATATATATATCTATATGTGTGTGTGTGTGTGTGTGTGTGTGTATGCACTCTAGCGGTCGCATTTTTTGTCCGATTTACTTCAAATTTGGTAGGGACGTTCCTATCTATAACCTGTTGACAAAACGTTGGGCAAAACAATCGGAAAACTCTAAACCCATTTTTTGGGGATTAATCATTCAAATTTTGGGTTTTTGGGCCCAAAAAGGGTCAGAAAATCCTCAGATGTAAAATTAATGCATGTTAATAGATGGGAATTAGAAAGGCGAAAGTTTTAAGCCCTCTCTCGTCATTCTAGCATAAATATTTACCGAGTTATTAAAGAAAATGTGTATCGGGTAAACACAGTACGTTGTCTTATAGGGGTTTTACATTAGAAAAGCCTGTTATTCCTTTGTTAGAGTTCTTTTATTATCCCCAGCAACCTCACGCCTACTTTCAAGCCTGTCTGGACCTTCTCCTAACCTTATAATGCGTAAAATTGTATTCCCAGCTTTGCAAGTAAATGAAACCAGGAGTATCAGAACAGCCAAAAAAACAATGTTATCAGATTTCAATAAAAATTGGACAAATGGATGTTTTTACACTTATTTTAAGTTTTACAAGTTTTTATGTGGAAATTCACTTCCCTCACGTCAGCGTGCTGCGTGCGAACTCGTTCCTATTCAACTGTTCAATGGATTCGGCTTTAGGAGGTCACTATTTATTTTCAAAATGAAGGGAAATCAATTATAATACTCGTACAATTTCTTACTTAATAGCGTCTCATGGGATAAATCGCCCAAACTAACTTTATACTGGGTTCAATTTAGGAACTTTGACAACAAGTTCGAAAGGTGGAAGTACGGAAGGATTATTAAAAATTATGGACATTTACACTACTGGATAGAATCCGAGGGTAAGAAAGAAAGACGCCATGTGGATCAGATACGTTCTACCCTCGTTAGCGCCAGTATGGATTCCACATGTTAAAACCTAGACTACTAGGATGGCCGACATCTACTGGCCGCAAATACAATGTGCGAGAGGAAAAGGAGAGTCCCAGTCCACGAGGAAATGTGAGTATTTCAAGTGGATGGACTGGAACTCATAGCTCAAATAATGAATTGAATGAAACTCAAGAGGCAGAAATAGTAGAACAATAAATAATTCAACCACAACAAGTGGAGGATAGAGAAACTGAAGCCATCCAGGGAGGAGAAGAGGGTGCTCCAGTAGCTCCGCCTGAACCACCAGAATCGTTGTCTACAAGAAGGTCGACCAGAAAGAGAAAACCAGCAAAACTATGCTGTGAATACTGATATATTTAACTGGATTACAGTGAAATAAAAAGTAAATATCCCATAACCTGCATCTATTTTAGTCATGTGTTTAATTTAATCATGTGATTCTATTTTTAAATAAGAACATGTTTTTTTGTTTGATCTCAATGTTATTGTTTTCAATTTATCTTTAAAAAAATTATATTGTTTGCAAAATGTATTGATCTGAATACAATAACTAGCTTAAACTGATTTGGTAAAATATTTTGTTCATTAATGTAAATTGATCTGGTTACCACGCACTCTCGATTGATTAAGCTTTTTCACCGACTGATACAGACATTACCCGATCCATCTTCAATGAGACTAGGATTTTTGTTTAAACGCTGTAAATTTTCCTTAATTATTAATTCCTTAATTTAAAAACTGTCTTCTAGATTTCTTGTATAGCCTACATGTAATAGGTCTGTAATTTTCGACAACAGAATTTAATAGCCGGTGTTATGTATCTTATTTGCATAATTTTACAGCCAAATAAGTAATATAAAAATAGATTCCCAAAAATTATTCCATTTATATAGGAGGGTTTTTATTCCATTTCTAAGATAGAAATCAAATCATATTGAAAATGTAATTTACTCATGAAGGAATTCATTTAAAAATAATTTAACAGAGATTATGTTTAGAATCAACAAAATAATACGTTTGGTAATTTCATGAACTAATTAAAACGAACACGTAAACGAGCGCTCTAATACTCATCATTAAGCTGTTTTGAAATCTCGTTTATCGAACAAAAGCTTTATTTGGACATAATTTATTAGTGATCAATTGATTAAACCTTACTCTAATGAAGTAAGTTCGACTGGGTGATTGAACGTTTTAAAACTAACTTCGTGTGTTTATTTATAAACAAGGAGAATAACAACAGTATCACTGAGGTTCCGACCTCGCCTGCAGCGTCAGGTTTTACTGAGATGCAAATCAGCGACCCGGTGACACTCGCTGCTCCACTGGTACATTCCTACACGGTATTCTCTATTTGGTCCAGCTGTATCCTCATGATTAACTCAGAATTCAAATAAATGTGGTGCATTATAACCAACTTGAGCGGAAATTCCACACGTTTAAAAATAATTAAAACATTGCCTTATGTAATAAAAGAGTAGTATAGTACTTTTAAAATGTGTTGATATTCAACGATCAAATAAATTGATGTATACAACTTCCATTATATGTTTAGCATCAATATTGTGTTTAAGTAAAAAGAAAAGATCACTTGGGGATGTACTAAGTGACGAAATCTATTTATGTTGATCATGTATATCTCTTTTCTGAGTAATATTGATGCTGTTCTATTTGAAAGAACAAAAGGGCACTTACTTGAGACAGATCGAGAGGTCAAAAAGCTTAGGACAGAGTCTCACAACAGTTTCTCGTCGCCGGAAACTTCGGAAGCTCACGAGAGCACTGTGGCCTAGTGGTCGTTTATACAAGTTTTAAAGTCACTCACCTCTTCGTTGAATTACATTAGTCAGAAAAAGCATAAATGAAGCGTTTTCACTAAGGCGTAAGTGCAACAAAAAATAATTCAGGAGGGATAAAACTCTTTTCGTGTGAAATAAATGATTTAATTAACTTTATATTCGTTTTTTTAACAAGTGCGATTAAAGTGTAATTACTTACGAAATTCATAATAGCAAAGAAAGTTGTAAATTCCAAATAAAATATTTGGGTTTGGAAAGCTAGTAAAAGTGTCGTAAATGCCACTATGCAACGGTTCTGAAGTGAGCAGTGTTCTCAGGTGGATTTTAAGAGCAAATCCTTAAAATAAGCACGTGTTTTTGGGTTGAGATAAGGGCACATATTGGAAATGTATGTTCTTTTGTAGGATTCACCATCTGGTTCTTGAATTAGGCAACTGCAAATTCTTCACCAAGCGACGCCTATTCAGCCTGCCTACTGATGCATGCAGATTACGGTCAAGCATAACTATTACCTCTCCGACTGTTGTTGCATGTTGCAGGTCATATTGGATCTGTGATATGGATTTATTACAAACAATTTTTGGTAAATTAAACTACTGCTTTGATATCCTTAGAACAAGCTTATAGAATATTAGAATAAGCTTATTAGAGTAAGTCACTAATTTACTTGCTTTAATGTCATATACCCAAAGCTGACTTAACAAATAAATCAATGTCATTCTTTTTGGGAATACCTTTGTAATTTAATTCCAGTCAGATAAAATAGTTAAGTTGTTGTAAAGAAGTGCTAATATTTTAAAAGGTTAAGCTAATTTATTAATCCCAGAGATATAGCCTTTATTCAGGTGGAAAAGGACAGTGAGAGGAATGATCGTAGAATAAAAACAGTGATAAATTAGACAAGGTACGTTTTGCCTCTGGCTCCCTCACAGCGAGACCCGGGAGAGCCCCAGCATTTATATCACGCATGTATCAAACTGGCATGAGGGTCTATCTTCAATGAACGAGTAATTGAAATACAGGAGTATTTAAAATACAATAACAATTTGTATATAAAACTTAGGACTTGATAATTATCGTTAGTAATACTGGACAGTAGAAGAATCGTTTTATTGAATTCCATAAGTCGCAAAATGATTCAGAAGATAATATGGCGCACCTCATATTTTCCCTATTGTCCCTATTGATCCTTTTGCAATATTAAATTTTTCTTCTGGTTTATTATAATTTAGCTACATAGAACTGAAGTTTAAATACATAATTATTATTATTTGCTGTCTTTTAACTAGTTTTACTAGGACTAAATAGTATGCCTTCTTTAATGAGTATCATTTTAAAAGGGCAGTCAGTCTGTAAGTAAATGAACAAATTTGTGGGTATATTTCTTGGTATCCTAATTTAAATTATCCAGTAAAACATTTTTAATAACTTTATTTTGTTGGTATCAACATAGGATTCATTTTAAAATTGCATCAGGTTACGGTCTGACATTGCATTGCCAGATAAAATTACAGGTTACAGGTAAAATTAATTTGCATTGCCTGATCTTGGTTCTGAGCCCTAAAAAGAGTTTGAATTTGTGTTCTATTAATAGGCCACTAAGTTTTAATCACGTTAAACTACGATTCGGGCCTGGTTAAGATAATGCTAAAATATATTTTAAATAATTCTTCCTGGACAAATAGCCAGCAAAGGTGAAAGAATTCTGAGAGGAGAGTAACCATCGAAAAAACATGATGACAATACCAGGCACGTTCTGCCTCTTGCTTCCTTTAATTAACAATAGCCGAGTAATTAAAATGCAGAATAATGAAATAATATTTTTACTTTCCTTATATAAAACCAAGGATTTGGGTTTTTCTTTGTAGTAATGCTATGCCAGACATAGATTGGTAATACGTTTTTCCAAATAAGAATCATTATTCAAATAATTCTCTATAATGACTTTAATTTTAACTTGAAGTAATTAATTTTAAAAATTAGAGAAATTAGTTTTACCGTAACAAACGTACGGGTAACAGGCAATAATGATACCAAAAAATTGTATGTAAATTATTAATGATGTTTTTGGTTATTTAAATTAAATTCTTGAAAAATAAACTACTTCGCCTGTACAAATGATGTTTCATATATATTTAATAAAAAGTAACCCTTTCAACCATTATGATGAATAATCACAATTTAAAATTAATCTCTTTTGTGCAACTAAGTAATTCAATGTAGTCAAATTCTTTATATCAGTTCACGAGTACATATTTTGTAATATGTCTCTAGACACAATTTAATGTTCCTTTTTTATTTCTTGAAACATTTAACTTTAAACCTCACTGCAACCATAAGTGATATTAATTTAAAACATAAAATGTTTAAGTCATCTTCTTCATGTTCATGTCGTATCCATGATGATATTTTATGTTAATATTATACTATATTATATACTATATTACATTATACTGTATTATATTATTATGATGTTAGTTTTGATACTTTAAAAACTTGATTTAAATTCATAAATAACGACACATGAATAGGATATACAAGCGGAAAGTTTAGTATGAATTAAAAACTGAGTTAAATAAAGCGTCCAAGAGACTCGTGGTCTCTTTATTAGAAAACATGCATAACACAACGTTATAAAGCGATTGTTGTGTATGGGACAGTCAATTTAACTTTTTAACGGTATGTTAATGTTTGGACTTCCCTCCTAACTGCCTTTTCCAAGTGAAAATATATTATTAAGTATTAATCAAAAAGAACATACAAATGTAATATATACGTATATATGGCAGCTTGGCTTTAACAAATACCACAACATGAGGGCACAACGAGATCAAGGCCCGGTGCTTTACTGGCGACGAACGTCATTGCGGGTAAACGGGACGAACAATAACGATATCTCCTCAATAAATATCCTATCGATAAGGCTTAAACTAACTGTATTGGGAGTTAGTGCTCGGATGTAAGTAGAAAGTTTATTTTATTGTTGCTAAAACAGTGGTAGAATAGGAAACTAGCTAATCGAAAGTATTTGCAATAACTGGGGGTTTCTTGAACTAAAAACATATTTTATGAATTTTACTGATTTGTCCAGAATTCAAACAAGTTTTTAAATAGAATCTACAACAAATCTTGAAGCCAGACAATTATTTCAATATCTCGCTGTAATGCCACTGCATGATGCAAAACCGAGTTAGATTTAAAACGATTAAGGAGTAGGAGGATAGTATATCCTGTATAAGGTTCGTGATCAACCGAAACAAGAAATACTAGAACATCACCACCTTGGCCAGGCGAGAACTTTCTCTTCCACCATAAAATACAGACCTAATAGTTTTTATCAAATTTACAATCAGCTTGAAAAAACTATAACTTGTAGTTTATTATTTTTTAATGTTTTCATTTAACTACTTTAACAAATTGTTTTTATTAGTGGGGTAGAAATACCATAAAATAAAAAGTAAACTAAAAACGATAGATTGAATGTATAAATCACTTTTCGATTTTGTCAGCAACTAGTATTCTACATTCATAGATGATTAAAATAATTAAATAAGTCAATTAAAATAGTTAAATATATAACTGTTTATGAAGATTATCGAACTTAATATAGGCACTGCTATAAGTTGTCACGATTATTAATTTGTACGTGATTCTATGGATTTTCGGTGGAGAAAAAATAGTGGTAAATCATTTTAGAAAATGTTATACAAATAATCGTTAAAGATGGTTGTTATAATCAAAAGACTATGTAACTGGTAACCACTTCTATTAGTTAAGAAGGGGTTTAATGCATTCTTGTACAGGTTCAACGCATTTGACACAAACATACACTTGCAGTTTCAAAAGCCTTGCAGTGCCAACGTCACGGTTGTCACTACCTCTCGAAATCGGAATCGTTTCCTTCATTCACCTACGACTTAAAAAGAGAAGTAGCCTTTACAAAAACCACTGTGGAAAAACTTTATTAATGAGAACTTTGTTTTTTGTCAGCCATTATCTCCTATAGGGAAGAAGGCATTACCGTAAGACATCATGGCCACAGACTTCAGGCCGAGATCATGAGGCCCAAGATGCTAGGGATGCTAGGCCCCAAGATATATATGCAGGGTGCTCAGAAAAAGTGTTCAGAGAAAATGTATAATGTAATTGTATACATAAACATAAGCATAAAAAAGATAAGAGTTCCAAGTAATCAAAATAATATACTTACCATCTTAAACCAATTCAGAAACATTCAGAAGAAAAACAAGCATACATGTTTGTTTATATAAAGATGTAAACCTATAATTTTCCGTTATCTGATTGTATGTGTTGTTCCACATATTTAATCATGACTTATTAACATCTTAAGGCACAACTTCAAATTTGGTATATGTATGGTGACTAATAAGGCCTATTAGCAAATATCCCCTTTAGGGAAGAAACTATTACCTAGGTCTCATGCCCGAGACCTCATGCCTAGGACTTAAGCCCGAGACCATGATAACTTTTTGTTTTGAGGTCTCCAGCTGACAAAAACAGCATTCGTTCAAATTTAAGAATATGTATATGTGTGTGTGTGTGTGTGTGTGTGTGTGTGTGTGTCCATGAATGTGATAACTTGAGTAAGCATCGCCCTATTTCGATGAAATTTGGCTCAGTTGTGTATAGTGACATTTATGTCTTTAAGTTCAAAAACCAGAAAAATCGGACTATATGAACGAGGATTTATGGGGGTTTTAATTTTTTTATTAATCGGTTTTTTGCATTTTTCACCCTAAACTTTTTAAAACACTTAATTCTGGTTTGAACCATGTTATAGAGCTTAAAAAACAAATAATATTGTATTTTGAATTATTAACCTAGGTTAAGTTTTTGCGGGGAAAATCCAAAAAAACTGCTCATAAAATATCCCATGTTAATTTTATGGGAAAAGGTTTTTGGCTTTTCCTCAATTAATTTTAATGTAAACTCCACATTTGCTTTTACCAATCAACTCAGCTCCACAAAACAATCATTTTGGTGTTTAAATTGTGATTATACGTCCAACTATTACAGAGATATTCAAAGTGTTAAACACAGTACGTTGTCCAGTGTTATCTTTATGGAGAATAAATAAAATTTGATATCTCCATTATTTATGAATTTATATTGATTAAACTTGATATGTGGCTTCACGTAGTAGTGGTATATTGATATTTGCACAAAAAATCTATTTTTTGTTGATTATCCCCGTAGCAGCACACCTGCATACTCAGCCCTAATGTTATTCTTATGGAGAATAAGTAAAGTTTAAAGTTGTTATTCTCCCTTAATTATGAACATAAATTAATAAAACTATCCTGGTTGAGGTATTTTGATAATTGTACACAAAAATGTCTTCTCTTTTTTGCAGCAAACCTGCGTACTCAGCCGTAATGTTATTCTTATGGAGGATAAATAATATGCTACAGACCACTTATCAATTTATGTATTTTTATGAAACTAGGTAAGTGGCTTTATTTTGTAGTGAGAAATATATGCATGCATTGGAAATCTGATTCTCATAGTTTTTCCTAAGTATTTTCAAATATATTACATTCAGTTGGGAAAAACAAAAATGGCCCCCATTTTGAAATGGTACAAAGTAGAAACTCAATACTCTGTACCAAAATAGGAATTACGAGTCATATACGTCCCTAGTTTAAAGTTGGTACCTTACGATATAATAATTTATGATTAATTATGTAAAATACACATTCAGACAGATAGACGGAAAACTATAGGTTTTCAGTTAATTTGTTCCAGTCAAGGAAGTTTTATTTTTATTCGTTGTTAACGCCAATGGAAATTTTAAAATTTGATAAGGAACTATTCAAATCCTGGTTTTGCTTCAGTATAATGTTTACTTTCCCCTATCAATCCCCTATAAGTATGATTTATTTCAATATATGTCAGTCAGGATATTTATGAGAGTTGTGTACAGTTACAGGGTAACGACATACGTCTGTGGTACATACGTCTGTGGTAACCACCATACATCTGTGGTAAATCATTTTAGAAAATTGTATACAAATAATCGTTAAAGATGGTTGTTATAATCAAAAGAATATGTAACTGGTAACCACTTGTATTAGTTAAGAAGGGTTTTAATGCATTCTTGTACAGGTTCAACTAATTTTACACAAACATACAAGTTTCAAGTTTATTCGTGCTGGTAACTGAAAGGAACGAACTTTTTCTCTATTGAATGATGCAGCCAAATCCCAGGGCGAGGCCATGCTCTCTGGCTAGTAATGGAATGGATTCAACAGAATTAAAGTGGTATTTTTAAGAGCGGTTCCGTTTACGGTCTAAGACAATTGAGGCGCCAAGTGAATGAGAAATTGTCCATTGTTCTCAGTAAAGAGAACAAATGAGCCCATTATATCATTTCTACATCGTTTTTGTTCCACTTTAAATGTTCATTTGCGAAGTTAAGTAGCTCAAGTTGTAGTTTTTATTAAAAAATAAAAACTCTGGGAGAAATGGTTTGGCTGTCTAAACCTGAATGAAGTCGATCATTCACTTTTTTGCCCCGCCACATATTTTCTTTATACAGGGTGTCTCAAAAGACCAAACTTCACAGGCTTGTTATATGGACTATTTCCAAAAAAAGTTATATATATATATATATATATATACATATCATATTCCTCTACAATAGTTTACGATCTATTGACGTTTTAAATAGTTTATCTAATCTACATATTGCAATCTCAAAAATCATTTTCTGGCAATAAAATATGCACGTAGCGCCATACAACTTTTACAGCGTATAAACATAAATAGTAAGTATAAATAAATTAATCATTTTGGAGTTTAATAAAATTAAAAATCAAATTAACGCAATTTTTATTTTTATTCAATTTTTTTTGTTATTCGAAATTATTGGCTAATTTCATGAAAAGTGTACTAATTCAAAAAAGTACGCCATTACTGAAATTTGGGAAATAAATCTTTTTAACATCTTAATAATATTATTATTTGAAATAAATGGGTAAGCTTTTAAGATATAATATCACTCTTTAAGGCAGTAATTGTAAACGGTAACATCGTTTGAATGTAAAAAGTTTGTTTGAAATTTAAAATTTAAATTAAAATTGCGTTAATTTATGTTTATAAACTCCTAACAACTACATTTTTGTATAAATACTGTCCATTGTTATACAGTGTAAAAGCTGTATGGTCCTACGTGTATGTTTTCTTGCCTGAAAATTAGCTATGATATTTTAATACAAGGATTCAAAAAAATATTAAAAACGTCATTAGCTCGTAAATTATGAAGAATATCATAAAGAAAGACAAGACTTTTTTGTTGGAAAATAGTCCATATAACATGCTTGTGAAGTTAGGGTCACCGATTTTTGAAACACCCTGTATAAGTAAACGATCGATATAAATTAATAAATTTTAATTTTTCATGAGATTAAAAAAGAAGAACAAAACTTATTTCACCAAAAGTATGGTCTTCATAGTATTAGATTTCTAAAGAGTTTTCAGAACGATTGAATGTACTACCAAGTGTATTTTATATGATTTTTGTTCAATATTCATGATTTGGAGGGAGAACTTGGAACATATTCAGGGTAAAATTGCATAGATGTATTTAAAACATGCAATGTTTAGACATTATGTACAACCTTTCAGATATTATTCTTTACATTTCAACTTTTGTACTAATTAAAAATAATCCTTGCCCATTGTTACCTTCACCTTATTTTTAAATGTGGCCCAGTCGTGCAGTATAATTGTTAGATGGAATCCTGATGTAAAACTCGGAGTCAAAATAGAGAAAGCCTCAGTTCAGGTCAGTTCATTAGGCACCCCCAGCACAGAGTATAGGCGAGTACGGCGTGATGTGTTCTAACCTCAGACTCTATACTCGTTGAATTAAATATAATGATTGGCATACTTCTCTGTAATTTGTTTGACCACACGTTACACCTAATAGCTTACAGCTTAATAGGATTAGTTAGCTTACAGCTTACAGCTTAGCTTATAGCTTACAGCTTAAGAGGCTAGTAAGTCGACCATCAACAGCGCAGTACTGTTGAATGTGTAAATTGTCCTTGGTGAAACACAAATGTGAATGATAAGGGTTTTTATAAACTATTGTTAACTTGCATGCGGCAAGCCAAAGGTGTAATCACACCGGGAAACTTCGCCGTAGAGGTTGTCATGAAACTCGTGTTGCGCAATAAGACAGTGTCAGCAATATCCAAACCAACTTGTAAGGTAGATTTCTCCTGTTAGTCACACTAGAACTTCGCAATATTTTTCTTTGTGTTGTGTGAATGGTAAATGTATTTTTACAATCTGAAAAAAACATGATTTGCAGTAATTTTAAATTTCAGAAAGTGGCATTTCCGCTTGCATATGCAACTTTGGAGTTGCGGCTTTGCTTTAGGATTTCGTGAGATTTGTTTATATAGGTATACGTTAGCATTAGTTGAATGGTAAGTTTCACGCCCATGTTTCCAGTGAAATCGCACCTTTATTAGGCAGTTACGTTCAGTTCACCTCATACTAGTGTAAATATATTGTTGATTGCAGTTTATAGGGGTAATAGTATGTTTTAATATACAATTAAAACAGAAAATTTCAAATAAGTGAGATTATAAAATCAATATACCAGCTTATCGAAAAGTTTGCATTTTACATAGTACAAGTTGCACTTAATTTAAAAATATGAAATCCGTGAACATTCCGCTGAATTGTTTTAATGTATACTAACGTAATTTAAATATTATTCAGGAAAACTTTTTAATTCTTCATTATTTTGCCATTAGTTCATTTAATTTAGTACAACCACAAATCTATTTCGTTGTTGTTTTGTTATTCGAGTGATCCAGCTTACTGTCTTATGTTTGTGGTTCGAAATCGAACGACCGAGGTTATGTTTACACAAAACCACCCTCGTAAACATGTACTTCTTAGGCTATGTAATTATAACAGCACTTAGGCAATGGCATTGTAAGGCAATTCCTCCAAGTGCAAGTGGCACAATGTCAGCTCAGAGCTACTGCCATTGTCCTCAGCTCAAGAGAACAGCGGCGGTATCCATGGAGGGTAGAGACCAAGGCACAACAGTCTGTCAACATCGCGTTTAATGAAATGGTGCTTTTACTTGGGATTGATTTTCTGTTTTGCTTTGAGAGTTTTAATCTTCATATATATTTTAATGTTTCTTGACATTTTTAACCTTAACACTTTACACTACAGCATCTAAACTTCATTTTATGTTTTATTCCGCAGTATGTAAGATTTGTAAACCATAATACAACTAAATATTTAGCGTCTATAAAATTGTCCCCGATAATTTCATACTTGCACTATTCTTTGGGAAATGTAAATAATATAATAATTACAATAAAATATAAACTTCAAAGTAAAGGAAAATATAAATTGGTTGATGGTTCTGGTTCAAATGAATCAAAGTGCAAACGTGTGTGAGTATAAACTTCAGGGCTTTTTATTTTGGGATTTGTAAAACGAGGTAATGCCTCAGCCTTAACGGATATGTATTCAATTACTATACATTAGGTAGCATCTGGAATTGTGTAAAGTATATTACTTACTGTTTTTAAATAAAAAAAAAGCAAGATAAAATGCAAATTCAATGTTATACATTTATTATACTAATTAAGATGTAATGTAATTTTTTTAAGAGAAAATGTATAATAACAAGTAATTACTAACTCACATATTTAAATAGCAAAGAATTGTCCCTAACTCATCAGATGCTAATAAAGTTCACCTTTAAGAAAAGCTTAATCAGTGATCTGAGATATTAGAGAAAGCTATAAAATTCTGAGTTAAGAACATCAACCTTATCGTTTTAGCTAACGATGTCAAATGCAATCTTCAATCAACTAAATACCACATTATGATTAACTATTACCTTTATTATGTGGCCCTAATCTAAACAACATAATGGTGTCTTCAACCTTAATTAATAGTTTGTTATTATATTTTACAGGAGTTCTTCCTGTTAATGAATACGTTAATGAGATATAAATTAAGTCTAACTCAATCATGTTTAAAAATATTAAAAAACATCATAATTTTGAAATAAAAAGTATTATTTGTGAAAAATTAAATCATCGTCTAAAACATACTGTCATTTAAAGATGGTGAACTAAACTGTGTTCACTTTAAAAAGACGAAAACTAACCTATCAGATGGCATACATTTTTAACTTCGTTAATCAACAGGGAGTTCATTTAATTTGGCCCAACATTAGTTTCTCAAAAACTCAAAGACATTCAGGGAACTTTAAATAAGGGACGTCCCCACTTTTTAGTATCCATTTAAAATATGAAATCTGAGTTATGAGCATGGTTTACAACCGTTAATGCAAACTCCCACTTTGTATTTTTTTTTAGATTATATACATAATTTTAAGACATTTGTATTGTTTTGTATATCTCCTAAGCTAAACGGGTTTGCCCAATGTGATCAAGGTTGAACACTTTCAATGTTTTTACCATTATAAACGCATCATGCTATGATGACCTTTATTTAAAAAATTTGTAATAATAAAAATATAGCCATATATGAAATTTATATTTCATCCATACGTATTATTCAAGAAAATACTGTATTTTTAATTTCTGCGATTTGTTGAAAGTGGCAAATCACATTCCACCCATTCTAGGCTATTAAACGAATTTCCCCTATATGGAAGAAGCTATTTATTTTGCAAAATTGTTTTCTGAATAAATTCTGTCATATTTCACTCCATGAATTTCTAATAGTAAAACACTGAAGTTACATGACCTGTATCTAAATACTAAATCCGATAGCTTAAGGAAAATTATGAAAGGATGAACATTTCTTAGGGTTACGTTTACAATCTAAAAACACATAAAATTTGGCTTTTGCATTGATAAATTTCGAGTAGGAAATTTTAAGTTCGCCTTATTGGAAAGAGGTAGCAGAATATTTAAAATCAGAATTATCTATTTTAATGGGCACTACAAATTAGGGGAGGTCCCCTAATTTATAAGAGATTTACAAGTTACGCATTGATTAGTAAACTATTTACAAATAATATTTATGAAAATTTGTTGAAACTGAAATTATTTAGATTATTTCAAAATGTGATCCGGAAAATACTAAAATATTTTAATAACTGGTATAATAAACAAATGTGAAAATATGTATTCAATCCCTTGGGACGATTTTACAAGTACTGTATGACTAACCACGTAAGGAAAACAGGAAATTTACAAAAAGAGTTCATAGCCGATAGAAATGAGAGACACGCGATGAGCGGTCACGGAAGCTTCGCCCGCTAACTTGGCGACCTGCGTTACCTCAGCAGCCGAGCCATCATGTAGCCATCCTGTAAGCTGGTTGTAGTGAACCAGCTTACTTAATAACCAGTTTCGGTTTGTCACTGTAGATTTCTCAACTACAATACGATTCTTTTAAAACGTAAGAGTACACACCTTAGTAATTTCCTGTAACCATTACATTTTGGATGCATGGGAAACTGCTGATAATTTCCTATTAGCAGCATACATTCTGATTACTATCATTAAAAAATAAATGGCTTACTTATATCTCACATACAAATAAATGTATCCTATGTATACCTCATTCGAAAACCCTTTCAGTAATGCGAACATGTTTGAATATTTTGTTTCCATCTATTGTTTCTTCGGTACAAGCTGATTTTCATTAGCCTGATGTGTATTCACATCTACAAAATGTAAGTACTGAATGAATAAAAGATAGTTTTTCTGATAAAAGTTATCAGTTGTAGTTATGCTATGTAAATATGCTCATTAGGTCAAACTTTTTTGATTACCCATTATAATAATCTTTTATTAAGAATTAACCTCATGAGAAAGTTACTAGACGACAGCATATGTTAGTTAGTATTCATGTATTCAAGTATTCATAACGCATGCAAATGAGAGAATACTTCTAAACCCGAAGTATATTGAACGTGAAAGACCAATTATGTACATATATAATGAATCTGATGTCGCACATATATTTGAGCGAATGCAATTTTGCGCATAAAGGGAATTAAAAAGAACAAACACTGTCCTTGTCTGCATCTAGGGTCTACCACGTCACGTATGGCTACAGGAATGGCGTGAAAAGGTGAACATTAAATTGAAGAATTATTCAGCTTAAAACAACTGTTAGAATAAACTTGAAGGTGATACTCAATGTGTTTATAGTTATGCTTTAACTTTATTACCCACGTTAGATTGACGTACAACTAACATTCCTAAATTACACCACACTTTAAAAAAATACTGAACCATCAATTGATGCACTATTATATCAGTGTCCAGGAATACAAGTTGCTTTAAAAAAAAGTAAGGAAAATAATTATGGGATTTGTAATTGAAAGTAAGCATACAAAAATCATTAAATCAAGTTAGCATGTAAATTATAGCTGAATAATTGTTATTGATAGTTCATCTTTTATTATCTACGGTAGTAGCATTTTATATTTGACGTCATTAGAAGACAACGGTTGAACCATCTCAAGTCATGTCGGCACCCAGTATCCGAAGCCGTGACCTGTTGTTACCGAAATCCAAGACGCCTTGTCATTTATATGTTTAACTTATTAAAAATAAAACCACTGTTCACATAGTCCTCAGCACAGATAGCAGTGATAAAATTATACGTTTGAGTATTATAAGAAATTAATTTATACTATGAAATTGAAGATCTTAAGAAAATATAGTGGTTGTCATAAAACCGACGCGACGGAGAGCTAGATATATTTTAGATCTTAAATTAAATTTCTGAACCATTTTATTTTCATCACAATAACATATATAAGTAAACTAGATCAATTTTACATTAGGAAGACTCTGACCAATAGGCCATGCCCTGGATTTCGTCTCCATCAAACTTTACTGCAAATCAAATTATTCAGCGACGTGACTGCCGGAATTACATGCACTTCGCAGAATTCCCCAGCGCTCACTGTGACAATACTGTTAAATGTCTAAAGGACCGCAACTAATTTTTACATCCTCAATAGGGACCAATTTTAATATTTTACAAAACGTGTTACAAAGCAAATGCTTTTAAAAAGGTAAAATGATTATTTTTTTATAAAGAACAATGAAATCATGTAGAGCAAACAATTTAGTAAAGTAAATGTAAGTAACGTTAAACTATTGAAATATTACTTTGGACTACAAATGTGGCCTGCCCATCCAACTCTTTTTATTTTTAAATTACATGGTGCCTTATTTTTAACTTTACAGATGTGTTACGACCACCATAATGATGAATACCGTCTTTAAATAGGGTTTTAACACATGTTTGACGTTTACCATTTAAATGGTTAATGTTTTGTGCCATTCATTCATGGGTTTCTAAACATATTTACCATAGGTTAGCTACATGGTTAGCTACTTGGTTAGCTACGTGGTTAGCTACGTGTATGTTACAAGCGGCAATGTATTCTTGATTCGCTCTCCAACCAACCGAATGTTCTCCTTTATTTTGTTTCAATGGTTGCAATACTTTAACAGTGTGGTTTTAGAATCAATCAGATTATTAAAATAGTTTTATTTAGATAGATAATGCATGAAACTTAAATCCCCAATTTCTGGTCAATGTGTTTCCGGAGGTTTTGGGCGGTGATCAAAGTTTTTGCTAATTAAATAATACAAATACATTGGACATATCGAATGTTCCCTACGACCCGTCAACACATATTCTAAGTAGTTGGAAGAATCCTAGCATCCTAATTAGACATATTCTTAATATAACATTTTATGGTAAATGGGTAATATAAGCAAACAGTTTAAAACCATAAACATTATAGTAGAAAGGGTGATAATCATTTATTTGTCAACGTATTGGTAATACCATCTCAGAGCGAAAAGTTCCACTAACTCAAAGCAGGTGTTTCAACGTGCAAGCTACAAAGGGTGTGTAGTCTATTATTGTAGCAGCATTGGAACGTATCGTAAATTTAGGGTTAGAGTAGCGAGTGAGGTGCTGAGAAAATTATTCAAAACGGCCACCAGAAATTCAAAAGCTATTTAATTCGCATAGGGTTACGATGATGAGTTATGACTGATGAAACTTAGGTTCAAAATCACTAATCTGGATTACCTTAATTAATTGGTTTTCTTTTGTTTGTCATATGCGTTGGCAGTCTTTTGTTGAATTAAACTTACATACATTACCGTGAGTGGTTTAGCTTAGCAATTTGATATAAGTGAGCCGACTTTTGACTTCCGACCTCAGGATTTTCCCAGAGCGATGATAAAAGGTTTGTGATAAATAAAGAGTTAGAAATCCCGCCCCGCCAGTCTTCAGGGCTTGGGGGTGTTTTATGAGTTTTAGAGTCGAAACAACGCTCGCGCGATACGGTCGCAGTCAGCTTCCTGCATTTTGTATTTATATTTCTCACAGTTTTAACCGTTCATATAGTTACATTAGACATTCATTAAACATAAACTGTTAGTACATAGTGTTTAATAATTTACATGGTTTTATGTGACTCAATAAACCGTTCATAATTATTGTGAAATCAGTGACTTTTCATTTATGACTTTCCAATATACATCAAAATTAATTTAATGGCTTTAATTCAACTAACCAGCCTCAACATCATAAACAAAAGTGATAAAATAAAAGGCTTTTATAGAAAATCCCTCTAATTGCATAAGAGATCTGGCGTAGGTTTGTGTGGTTTTCATTGGCCTCTTAAAATCCATAACAAATTGACTTTGAAGTAAAAAAACCGTATGCAGTACTTAAAACTTACATGTTGGTAAGTCAACTATTAGAGTTAAGCTCAAACTACCCAGATCCATGGCTAATGCCGCCGGATTACAAAAAATGTGGACAACATATCCACGACAGAAAATTGTTATTGAACATAATCAAGAATTAAATGAAAACATGACAACTTATATCAGACGTATTTGAATCAAATTTTAAACATTTTAATTAATAAATAAATATTCATTTTATCATATGTACAACATTTACAATTACCAGTAAAAAGAAAAAACAAAAACAAAACAACATACTTAAAAATTGAACATTTCACATTCATTAGCTACTACAAAAAACATCACAAACCGATATGAATACAGTTTATTTTTAGATAATAGAACTAGAAAGAAAAATACAACCAAAACAAAGTTAAAATCATACATTGGGAATACATTGAACAAAATAAAAGGCAAAATAAATAGGGATCCACTAGGATAATCTGAGTCGGGATCGCCATCACATGTTTATAAAAAGAAAAGAAAAAAGTCACTCAGCTAGCAGCGACACACAGCTCACAAGTAAAATAAAATGTTATTAACGTTTACAAATAACTATTCACTCTGTGCTGAGTAGAGAGAAACTAGGAAAGAGGGGCCACTTTCGGCGCTTTTTTCCCATGTTATTCTTATGGGGATCAGTTTTTGCGCCGACACCCGATCCCGCCTTACACAAGTTTCCTGTACTAGTACCCTTGCCTTAAATACATTTTCCCCATCCTCTATATTTAAAAATTAACTTTGGATTTGTCTGAAATTTATCTAATGCATTAATAAATCCCAAATTAACTATTACGGTCGAATTAAAAACTGCCAACTTACTGATTTTTGCACCCTAATTTCCGTTTTGACCCTTGCCATATTTTTCCCAATTTTAAAATTTGCATTCATTTTAACACATCCTTTGCAGAAATCCACGAGTTCTGGCTACTTGGGAACCCGAGCCATTTGACATATAATAAATCACCTTTCCTCCTAATTACCTTCTCTACCAAATACATGTCTTTATATTTAGTCTTTAACAATTCTTCTGTATAAAATCCTCCTTTGATTATATTGCCATTTTCATCTTTCAAAATATAAGTCACAGGCTTTGTTTTCTTAACTTCTGCTATTGTAAAAAGCTCTCCCGTCCAGTTAGGGGTATATCCTTTACTAAATACATGTTTATATTTAGATATCCTTACACTATCCCCCACCTTATATCTTGGCTTTTTAACTTGTACTTTAGATGCTAACCTTTCATGTACATCTTTAGAGTTCTTAGCACTTACTTGGTTAGGCTTCATCCCTATGGATCTATGTACTTTATTATTATATATCCTTATTAACTTTGGAAGTAAATCCAACCACCTGTAACTCCCTTGTGCACTAAACTCTCTATACAACCAATTCTTTAAAGTTCTCTGGAACCTTTCCACAATAGCCGCCTTAGTTGTAGAGTAAGTGTGGTAGTGATTAATATTTAGAATTTTCATTAGTTTGGTAAAATGTTCATTAAAAAATTCTTTTCCGTTATCAGATTGAATATTTTTAACTCCCTTTGGGAGAATAGTTTTTATGGCTTCTGTGACTACTAATCCAGTTTTATTCTTTAGTGGAGCAGCATAAGCTTTTTTAGAAAATGTGTCTATTAAAGTTAAAATATATTTATTTCCAGAATTCTCTCTAGCATAATTCCGCATATCTATTAAATCTATTTGAACAGTTTCGTTTATACCCAACACCTTAAAAGACCTTCTAACAAAGTTCTTTCTCGCGGGCTTATGCAATTCGTAAGCAATTTTTCCATTTTTTATTCTTTATTTTTAATGTTAACGTATCTGCCAGTCTCTGTCGTTTCAAAAACACCTCCATTGCTACCAATTAACATACCATCACTCATTCTTTGATATACATAGTTTTTTGGCAAATATGCCCCTCCATCTAAAGTCTTAAATCCGCTTAAAGATGTAGGGTCTGCAACCAACAATTTAGGATTGTACATCATCAAATCGATTTGATTATTGTCTTGCATAAATTTATTAGTTTTATTGTTAAACCTTAATGCATGTGATTTTAAACAAATATCAAATTTAATATTGTCTTGTCTAAAAGTTTTAATATTATCGTCATACCTCAAAACCTGCGACATTAAACAAATATCACCCCTATCTTTGCCTTCAGGTACATTCTTTATTAATTTGTCCTCTGCATCCCACATATCTCTATCTAATGTTAATACATTATAATATTTATCCCCCTGTTTTATTATGCTTTTCTCACCTTTTGTTAATATTTGCTTAACAACAGCCACATCATTTGGCAATGTTCCAGGTAAAATGTTTGTTAATTGCTTATTTTTACCATCAAATTTAAAACCGTCTAAAGTCACAGTCTGATGTTTTGTAACACAATCGTTCTCATCAACAGCGGGTTTAACACGAACTAGCCTTTTATTATTAAAATCCCAAAAGTTTAGATCCATTTTTGGTACTTGAGAGACGTTTACAACATCATCGCTTTCTTTACCAGCCAACAAATTACTTATTTTTCGCTTTTTGGCATTCCAAATACCATTCTCCGATTCCAAAAATTCATAATTATTTTTGTCTTGTACAAAGACACCATCTTTTCTTATTAAAGTTTGCTCTAATGTGGGTACATCGGTTGAGCTTTCACCTCGTTTAACATTAGTAATTTTGCGTTTATTAGCGTTCCAATTATTACTCTTGGATTCTAAAAACTTATATTTAGTATTACCTTGTACAAAAGCATCACCTTTTCTGGTTAACGTCTGCCCCAAAGTCGATACATCATCAGTAAACTCCCCACCCTTAACATTACTAATTTTATAATTTAAAGCATTCCAACCATCGTCTTTTAGATTTAAAGTAGTTTCTTTAAAACTTCTAGCTTCTGGTTTACTATACGGGTTATATACGCGATAAAATTTATCTATCATCTTTTTATTTAATAAACAATTCCACTTTCCCTCAATTCTTCTATGATAGAATCTATCTCATTATCCACTCCAGAATTTCCCGCCAATCGGCTTAACCAAAGCAGTCTTAACCTATCTACAAGCTCATTAGGATCGTCCCAATAAACATAGTCTATTTTATTACCAGTTACCTGCCTTAAACCTTCACCAACAGTCTTAAACAGGGGTTTAATTATATTAAGATATTTAGTGTGTTTATTACCTGACATCGCCGCACCTGGTTTATAACCCTTTAAATGTGCATTTGTAGCTTCCAAAATCTCTTTATAATTTTGCAAATCAGCCTGACTATAGTTTATGGGTTCTTTTAAAGTTAACAATTCCCACAATCCCTTTGTCCCTTTATAAATTTTTTCTCCAACTGTAACATCATCATTGGCAATTTGAACTTCCTGATTCCCAATAAAAAATTTATTTCCTTCTCGCCTAATACCATATGTGGTGTCTGTCATACTACTTCTACTAAGGTAATTTCCTAAATAGTCTGATGCTAAAAGACCAAAATCTAATTTGTGTGGTGTTATCTGTGTTATTCTTGGTATTCTAGACGGGGTCTTTTCTAAAATCATTGGGAGAACTGGCCTCTCTGTTTTTGTGGCTAAATTTTTTAATTCTTGCAAAGGCTCTATTAACGGTTGGAATGTTTGGAACCTCTCTTCAGCCTCTAGAAATTTACCACGTTTTAACGCCCTATATTTTTCTCTTATTTGTTTTGCAGACTCTACCAATTCTTGTTGAATATTTGTTTTCATTTTATTTACATTTTATTTATCTCATTTGTCAAAGGATTATACTCAAACACCTTATCGTGTATTATTAGGCAATATGCAGATGTGTTTGAAGGGACATTTTCTGCAGTTTCAATTTCTAATTTAATATCTACAACCCCCTCTTTGACTGATTCATTCTGCCTAGAACAATCTATTACAATTAGAGGATATTTCTTTATAAAGTCAGCTCTGTTAAACATAGGATCGGGGACGGTGTTGTAGTAACTCTCCCTAAACCTCACAAACATCTCATAAGCTTTAGAGGCATCTCCATTTTCAAAGTCGAGATTTAAATCACTATAAGGATAATATTCAGAGTTTAAAAACACTTTGAGATTTTTCAATTTACAGTGATCAAATTCATCAGTTCTTTTTCGTGCACTGTTGTCCCTACCTGTTTGGAAACCAAATATAATATACCTGGGCTTCTCCAAACTCGAAGACGTCTTAACTGACCATGTATGTCTCTTGGTTTCGGGGTATGATGGGAGTTCGTGTAGCTCCAAACTTCTAAATGCAATTTGCAAATTTTTATTTTGCAATAACATCTTTTGTAATTGAAGCCTCTCCCCATCAGATGGTACCACGTGCGGCATCACCCACTGAATCGATTTAAGTGTAATTTTAGGAATAGGATCGACACCAGATGTTGTTAATATACAATTTAAGTCGTTTTTGGATCTTTTCAACACCAATTCTTGTTTAACATTTACTAAAACCTTATTAAAATCCTCAAACACACCCATTAACAGCTCTAACGGGACACAAGTACTAAACTTGCCGCTTTTATGGAACTCCTTTAAATTTTCATCAGAATCAAATGCTACATTTGACAATTTAGTTGTTTTATTGTAAGAGCACAATATTTTCATAAGACTGGAAATTCCCGGATTTCTTACAATATCTATTTCTTTACCAGCAACTTCGTATCTAATTTCGTCAAATAAGAATGCAAATGCATTATTTATAAAATGTCCTTTATCATGATTCTCTATTTCTCCTTTAATATACAGATAACTCCTACATGGGAGTGTTAGTAAATCTTGATTATTTATGCATATTCGAATTTCATCGGAATTATTTATTGCTAAAGTGTTGTGTGGAACATAGGAGTGATTTGTAATTTTAACCAAGCTATCGTCGTATTGGAATTTTCCTGTAACGTCTAGAAAATCTTCCATTTTTATTAATAGAAAATTTTAACTTCAACCCAATTGATCGCAGAAACCTGGCATTTTGCACACTCAGTCCGTTCTTGTAAATTCTCATATCTTTTTTATATGACAAGTAATTGTAGTTTCTTCTTTATTAAAGTCAATTGGCTTGTCGTGTTGATCTGCAAATGTAATGCTAACAACATCTAAACTTCTCTTATTTACAGGGAAGTATATAATATTTCTGGGGACCTCAATAATTTTGTAGCCGGGAGGAGCTTCTGGGTAAAAACTGTGTATGGTGTGTGATTTGTCACCATTTAAATAAGACCCATTCGCAATATTACATTTTACTCTAATCACATTTACATTATTTATGTTGATTTTATTTACAGATTTAAACGCAATATCTGGAGTAGAAAATCCTTTAAATCCCAACAATTCAGACCCTAAACACGGTTTTGTAAAATCAAACACATGGCTAGAATGTAATGTGGCTTTCATAGTTTTATTATCGGCTATAAGTACAAAATCTGGGAGTTGCTTTTGAATTTCCTTCGCAAGCTCAAACACTTCGTATGTACCTTCAACAATTTCAATTACATTTGGAGCTTTGTGATCGTAATAATACACATCCTCACCCTCGTCTATAGTTAATTTTGTGTCTTTAAGTTTATTTAATTTTGGAACTAGCCCTTTGTAAAATATAAGTTTGACTTTTGTATTAATTAATGCTACTTTATTTTGTATAATAACTTCAACTTTACCAGCTAATGCCCGGTTTAATTCGTCAATTGTGACCTCCCCTTTTGGGGTTGTAATTTTGTGCATTTTGTAATATGTCAAAGTATTTAGAGGTTTTTTAACATTAAATATAGAATTATAACTTTGAAAATCTACCAGTCCAATTACATAATCATCATTTAATTCTATAGGAGGAAAGAACACCGACTTCAACTCTGGCTCTGTACCCGTAAATGTTATAGTAAATGAATCCATTTTTATAAACTAAAACTTTTCAGAAATGATAAACATAAAATTCCACAAATGGAACTGTTTAAATCTTGTATTTGATCAGTTGTATAGTAAATTTTAGATGGTACAAAATATTCAATTACCTCTTTTGGAGGCTGTATTCCGAATGGGTCAAAATATATTACAATATCTTTATTTTTACGATATGCTGTCCAATGTGTGCCCCTGTCACTGTCTAAATTAATAATTCCACATTCTCTTACTTTTGGCCTTAGATGTTTTAGCTCGTTTTTTAGGTACACTCCTCGAAAGTGAGGCACGTCTCTTGCGGCCTCTAACAGCTGAAAGTTGTCCATCTTTTTTATTAAATTTTAATCCCATTCCCATTTTTGCCTTGGCCTTCATCAAATTTGTCACTGCATAAGCTGCTGCTTTTTCGGCCAGACTGGCGTCCTTTGCCGAAACCCTAGTCCAAGCCTGGTCCGCTAATCTCATATCTGCCTTGTTCCGGGCGGCTGTATCAGGATTATTCATGTAGAATATGTCGTGCTCTTTACAATAAGAGTCTAGCTTATTTTTTGGAGGTACATTTCTGGCTAAATTTTCACGTATCTTAGTTCCAGGTCCACAATATCTATACGACGGTATGTGGAGAGGGAAAGGAAGGTTGTTTATAAGGGTATTTAACAAGCCACGGCCTCTATATGGCTTTAAGAATAATCCCTTACCTTGGACCTTTTTACACTTTCTCTTTGCCATTTTTATTATATAAAAAATGTCATTTATTCAACAAAAGAACAAATTTAAAATAGCACATAAAGAAAATACACCAAAGAAGTTGGGTCTTTTTCCTAATAATATTCGCTGTCTTATAATAGGGCCTAGCGGTTCGGGGAAGACCGTTGTAATTTATAACTTAATTGTGAAAAAGCAAGGATTAAAGTTTACAAATTTATATATAATATCCAAATCTTTAGAACAAGAAAAATATAAAAAAATAATTGAAATATTCCGTCTGTGTGATGAAGTTAAATTACACACATATTCAAACTGTGAAATCACACCAAATGATGTAGAATCACACTCAATAGTTGTATTTGACGACATAAATAGTCCAAATATCACACAATTTTTCTCAATGGGCAGACACAAAAATATTAACAGTTTTTACTTGTGTCAATCTTACAGTAAAGTAAACAAACATTTACGTGACAATGTTAATTTTCTAATATTATTTAAACAAGACGATTTAAATTTAAAACATGTGTATAACAATCATGTGGGGAATGATTTTTCATTTAACCAATTTAGAAATCTCTGCCATCAATGCTGGGACAGGTCTAAATATGGCTTTTTTGTAATAGACAAGGAAAGGCCAAAGAATAATGGGAAATATAGATTTATGTTTGACCAATTTTATAATGACCAAGGGCAAGAGTGTTAATGCCATCCAGAATAAACCTCTTGTCGTCATCAAAAGAGAGTACCTTTTTGTTCATCGTTAATGTTTGAAGATGGTGGTTTGTGGATTTAATTCTTGTAACATTCTCATAGTAATCTTCCCCGGTTGCAAGACAGTTTAAGTAATGTTGGTGTCTTAAGAGATGTTTAACTGTAGCATTGTCAGCCCCCTTTGCCTTTTTAACCTCTAGCTCATTTTGCTTTTCTTTTTCGTATAACCATTGTAAAGGAATGAAAGAGTATAATTTTGGCCTTAAACCACAATATTCATACATAATTTGACCATTTAATTCGTCTTTAAACTTGCCCGTAACTTTTTTATTTTTATCAGAGTATAAGAAATGGTCTTTACTATATGCAGAGGTGTCGAAACAGTCCAAGTCACATTGTATTTCCTTGTAAAAGTCCTCTGTTACTATAGAATAAAGAAGGCTGTCTGTGTCTGTCATTAAGAACTTTTTATTCTTAAATTTTGACATATAATTATAGTGGAAATCATACATTATTACTTTACTGATATCCAAAATGGTCATTCCTAAATATATTGGTTTATCAAAATTTACAATTAATTTATTTAAATGTACAGCATGCAAATTGTTATCGAACATTTTGCTACAGTCAAACCTTGGCTTTGTAACGTATTTTGTTAACTTAGACTCGTCTACAAGATGTATATCACGAAACTTACGTTGGTTCATAATTGTTCGACCAAAGAGACTGTTATTTAACAGTTTGTAAAAGTCTTTTTCAAAATCATGTTTAGCTTTTTGTCGCTTTTCAATATTAAAATTAATATAGGGTGCAAGCCATTTCGACTGTCTAAATTTTAAAATTCTGTGGTATTTTGTAACTACCAAACCCAGTTCTTCGTATTTTTTTAGTGCTTTATAATGCAAAATATATTTAGTTTTGTTATTTAAATTTGGTATTAATTTTCCATTCATTTTTTCTGGTGCGAGCGGGTAGTCATTATGCAAATCGTGTAAACTTTTATCGTATTTTAAATCAACTTCCAAAATAAATCCAAAGTTTTCATTTTCGTTGTATTTATAATCTTTCTCATTTGTCCATCTAAAGCCATCGATGGGCAACGACTCGCACATTGCTGTAGAGTATAGCGAGTTACAGTCTAAGTATACAAGATAGGTGCTTTCTTGATTTGGGTCATAATATTCGCCCATATACTTATTATTGGCTTTAGCATAGCGCGTGGAAATCATACTTACACCGCCTCTAATGGCATGTTCTATAAACAAATGCATGTCAATGTTACGAAATAATTGTAATTTTATGCCGGTCATTCTAAGACATGCCTCCCATGTTAGTCCAGGCAGTGAGTACATATGAACAGGGTCGAGTTTATAATCCTTTAAACATAAGTCCCTAAATGTCTCAAACACATCAGCCAATAACAAAACATCTGTTTTAAGGTATAAATCGTGATATTCTTTTAAATTCTTTATATTAAAATGATTCCATACGTTTTTAGCATGTTCATATTGTGCAGGAGATATACATTCTTTAGTTAGACTACTGTAAAATGCCTCTATGGGTGGGAGAGGCTCTAAAAACTTTTCTGGTCCTGTCATGTATTCGTACGGAAATTCGCCCTTACGTTGTAGTAGTGGATTGTCTATAAATCTAAATGTATTTAAATTGGAAGCTAATTTGCTTAAGGGAAGGGACAGAAAGTTGTAGGAATCCAAAAATACTAAATCATCAACAGAGAATGAAATATACTTTTCCATATCTTTGGCTATGCAATTCAATTTGCGATTAAATTTTCCTAAGTGTTGCATTATTAAATGACCATCATAGTTTTTAAGATTGTGGAAGAATACTGGAATTTTCTTGGTTACTTTATAGTTTAAATTACAAGAGTTGTGGGTGGGCCCTCTGAACTCACCTGTTAAGTGACAATGGTCGCGCACTTTATCACACAGTAACGGCTGGCGGCATATGTGGCAGCGTGTAGAGTTTTGAAATAACGTCTCTTGCTCTGGAGTCATTACAAGGGGAACATATACTCCCATCTGACTTTTAATAAAGTCATAAGTTTTAAATAATTTTTCGAAAAACACATCCATTACATTTTCACCACTGTACAACTCTTCGTAAATAATTTTAGAATCTCTCACTACAACATAAGCAAATCCAGGTGTGTTTGTTAGAGTTTATAAAGCATTCGAAATCTGCATAAATCACAAAGGGAGCTTTAAGTTGATATTTGTAATTCGTAAATTGTAATGTATCTTTTTTAGACATTTGTACTCTTTGGGGATCAAAGGTTTTACAATATGTTATGTGACGTTCCAATATATCTTTAGTGTAAAAGTGTTGCACACAGAACTTGCAAAAATATTTTGTATTATTGTATTTTGTAGACCGTAGCATTAACTTATCAAAATCACGAATTAA
Source organism: Allygus modestus (assembly GCA_963675035.1). Lineage (NCBI taxonomy): Eukaryota > Metazoa > Arthropoda > Insecta > Hemiptera > Cicadellidae > Allygus > Allygus modestus. The sequence goes on along the minus strand of OY776111.1, from coordinate 160,211,191 downwards.
ACAGTAATGTGATTTGCGGCCTTGTTGTAAAAGCAGCAGGTTTGCGTGCGTATTGCTATTTAGTTTAGTTATTCTCAATGGATATATTAATTGTCCTTCAATTCCATATACATTAACACTTATATTATTTTGTTTTTCAAATTTATCAATGTCGGATATTTTTACGGGATATTTTATATTTGACATATTCAACTGACCTTCATAGGGTTCGTAGTAAAATACTCGATTTGCATGTTCTCCATGATTTTTTGGATTTAATTTTGCTAAAATACTCCACAAAAAACATTTATTATCACTATTTTTAATATTTAAAACAGCGTGTTTTGATTTTATATTTTCTGGTGTGGGGATGTATGACTTGGGAGTTAGGGGTTTATACTTGTAAACATGCAGCTGCCAGTATTTAGTATGGTCATATATCCATCCACTACCTTCTGATTGAAATTTGTGTAAAGATGTGTCGATTTTTAAAAGTGAATTTTCAATTTGTGTCTTTAATTGTGCTTTCTCAATTGATAAATTAGTTAAACTTCGAAAGTTAGCAATAGTTTCTTTATCAATTAATAATTCACCATTCTTACTAACTGTGTGTTTGATAAATTTCACTCTCTTAATAAGAATCCATTTTATTGGTAAAGGACATGATTGAAGGGTGTTTAATATATCCACGGACTCACCTTGAAACTTAAACACATTATAGGGTCGCTTGTCACATCGTAGGTGGTGGCGTTTCTTGTCACGGGTGATGACTCTCTTACACACATTACAAGTATTGTGGTTCTCTAGCATATGCATTTTAAAATTGCTATTGTCAAATATTTGATGGCATTTTTTACAAATTTTAGGAATAACTTTGTGGATGTTACGATAGTGTCTGATTAAATTGCTTCTGTTGGAGCATGGCGCGGAGCAGATTGCACAGGACAACATTTTGTGTTGAAATGACTGTAGAGATGTCATGCTCTGCTTTTTATAAACAAAAATTACCATTTTAAAAATTTAAATACGATCAAAATATGAAGATTTTAGACAAAAACACAAATTCAAAATTTTTATAAAAACTAAGCCCTTTATCAAAAATCTGGGAAACTACTTTTTAGATAATTGTATAAAGTACCTCCAAACCAAATTTGAATTTTAATCAAAAATGAAAATGTTTTCAAAAATAACGATTCCCTTTCATCTTCAAAGTTATTAAGTCATAAGAACCACTCTAAATTTTTCTAAGTCCAGAGTAAAAAAAGTATATTTTAGCCGAAATTATTTTAACCACTAAATTTTTCTAAGTCCAGAGTAAAAAAACATATTTTAGCCGAAATTATTTTAACCACTAAATTTTTCTAAGTCCAGAGTAAAAAAAACCATATTTTAGCCGAAATTATTCTAAGTACTGAATTTTTTCTAAGTCCAAAGTAAAAAAAGTATATTTTAGCCGAAATTATTTTAAGCACTAAATTTTTCTAAGTCCAGAGTAAAAAAAGCATATTTTAGCCGAAATTATTTTAACCACTAAATTTTTCTAAGTCCAGAGTAAAAAAAGCATATTTTAGCCGAAATTATTTTAACCACTAAATTTTTCTAAGTCCAGAGTAAAAAACCATATTTTAGGCGAAATTATTCTAAGTACTGAATTTTTTCTAAGTCCAAAGTAAAAAAAGTATATTTTAGCCGAAATTATTTTAAGCACTAAATTTTTCTAAGTCCAGAGTAAAAAAAGCATATTTTAGCCGAAATTATTTTAACCACTAAATTTTTCTAAGTCCAGAGTAAAAAACCATATTTTAGGCGAAATTATTTTAACCACTAAATTTTTCTAAGTCCAGAGTAAAAAAAGCATATTTTAGCCGAAATTATTTTAACCACTAAATTTTTCTAAGTCCAGAGTAAAAAACCATATTTTAGGCGAAATTATTCTAAGTACTGAATTTTTTCTAAGTCCAGAGTAAAAAAAGCATATTTTAGCCGAAATTATTTTAACCACTAAATTTTTCTAAGTCCAGAGTAAAAAAAGCATATTTTAGCCGAAATTATTTTAACCACTAAATTTTTCTAAGTCCAGAGTAAAAAAAGCATATTTTAGCCGAAATTATTTTAACCACTACATTTTTCTAAGTCCAGAGTAAAAAAAGCATATTTTAGCTGAAATTATTTTAACCACTACATTTTTCTAAGTCCAGAGTAAAAAAAGCATATTTTAGCCGAAATTATTTTAACCACTACATTTTTCTAAGTCCAGAGTAAAAAAAGCATATTTTAGCCGAAATTATTTTAACCACTACATTTTTCTAAGTCCAGAGTAAAAAAAGCATATTTTAGCCGAAATTATTTTAACCACTAAATTTTTCTAAGTCCAGAGTAAAAAAAGCATATTTTAGCCGAAATTATTTTAACCACTACATTTTTCTAAGTCCAGAGTAAAAAAAGCATATTTTAGCCGAAATTATTTTAACCACTAAATTTTTCTAAGTCCAGAGTAAAAAAAGCATATTTTAGCCGAAATTATTTTAACCACTAAATTTTTCTAAGTCCAGAGTAAAAAACCATATTTTAGGCGAAATTATTCTAAGTACTGAATTTTTTCTAAGTCCAAAGTAAAAAAAGTATATTTTAGCCGAAATTATTTTAAGCACTAAATTTTTCTAAGTCCAGAGTAAAAAAAGCATATTTTAGGCGAAATTATTTTAACCACTAAATTTTTCTAAGTCCAGAGTAAAAAAAGCATATTTTAGCCGAAATTATTTTAACCACTAAATTTTTCTAAGTCCAGAGTAAAAAACCATATTTTAGGCGAAATTATTCTAAGTACTGAATTTTTTCTAAGTCCAGAGTAAAAAAAGCATATTTTAGCCGAAATTATTTTAACCACTAAATTTTTCTAAGTCCAGAGTAAAAAAAGCATATTTTAGCCGAAATTATTTTAACCACTAAATTTTTCTAAGTCCAGAGTAAAAAAAGCATATTTTAGCCGAAATTATTTTAACCACTACATTTTTCTAAGTCCAGAGTAAAAAAAGCATATTTTAGCCGAAATTATTTTAACCACTACATTTTTCTAAGTCCAGAGTAAAAAAAGCATATTTTAGCCGAAATTATTTTAACCACTACATTTTTCTAAGTCCAGAGTAAAAAAAGCATATTTTAGCCGAAATTATTTTAACTACTACATTTTTCTAAGTCCAGAGTAAAAAAAGCATATTTTAGCCGAAATTATTTTAACCACTACATTTTTCTAAGTCCAGAGTAAAAAAAGCATATTTTAGCCGAAATTATTTTAACCACTAAATTTGTCTAAGTCCAGAGTAAAAAAAGCATATTTTAGCCGAAATTATTTTAACCACTAAATTTTTCTAAGTCCAGAGTAAAAAACCATATTTTAGGCGAAATTATTCTAAGTACTAAATTTTTTCTAAGTCCAAAGTAAAAAAGTATATTTTAGCCGAAATTATTTTAAGCACTAAATTTTTCTAAGTCCAGAGTAAAAAAAGCATATTTTAGCCGAAATTATTTTAACCACTAAATTTTTCTAAGTCCAGAGGAAAAAAACCATATTTTAGGCGAAATTATTCTAAGTACTGAATTTTTTCTAAGTCCAGAGTAAAAAAAGCATATTTTAGCCGAAATTGTTTTAACCACTAAATTTTTCTAAGTCCAGAGTAAAAAACACATATTTTAGCCGAAATTATTTTAACCACTAAATTTTTCTAAGTCCAGAGTAAAAAAAGCATATTTTAGCCGAAATTATTTTAACCACTAAATTTGTCTAAGTCCAGAGTAAAAAAAGCATATTTTAGCCGAAATTATTCTAAGTATTGGACCACTGAATTTTAAGTTAAAATCTGCAACACTGAAGGTCTTGTTGGTGCAGGGGCTGTAGGATATGAAGTGAGGACCCTAGCCTGCAGCAGCTCTTTATATAGCCGACAATTCACAAAATTAATTTGTAAAATTACGCATCGGTTACTATGCATCGGTCGCTGCAACACTGAAGGTCTTGTTGGTGCTGGGTCTGTAGGATATGAAGTGAGGACCCTAGCCTGCAGCAGCTCTTTATATAGCCGACAATTCACAAAATTAATTTGTAAAATTACGCATCGGTTACTATGCATCGGTCGCTGTGTCCTTGGTGTCGATCTTGCAGAATCTCCTTCAAGGTTGATTGTCGCGCTTGTGGCGATAACCGAGTGCACTTCTAAGTTGTTTACATGTGTTGTTTATTTAGTGTGGAGTTATTTTTGAACTCATGGATTTTCACAAAGGATGTATTAAAATAAATTTAGAGCAAATTTTAAAAATATAGGGGGAAAATGTATTTAAGGCAAGGGTACTACAGGCTAACAAGGAAACTTGTGTAAGGCGGGATCGGGCGTCGGCGCAAAAACTGATCCCCATAAGAATAACATGGGAAAAAAGCGCCGAAAGTGGCCCCTCTTTCCTAGTTTCTCTCTACTGTGCTGAAACTGAATACAGATCAATACAATCCCAAATATACAAACAAACAAAAAAGTTCTTACATGAAATAATGGAGCAAATTTAAAACTTAATTTTATACCACAGTAATAAAAATCATACCTTAAATTTAAATAAGCAAAAGATTAAGTAACAAGAAAATAATCAGTTCAAGCCTTAATTGACCATTAATAAGATTTTCAAGTTATAACCTTTAGCAGGTCTTCAGCATTCTCTTGATCTAGAACCTATTTTTTTAAGTTATTCAAAAATTGCCTACAAGATGAGAAATTTCCAATTCTATAATTTAAAATATTGAATAATCTCGGTGCTACACTAATATAAAACATTTTATGAGCTGTTAGATGTGAATTTGGTACATAAACAACTTGATTCCTTCTTAAATTATAGCTCAGATCACGTACTACGGAAAATGCAGAGCTTCAAATAAAAAACATTTTGAACACAAAAATGTACGTAATTTATGTACAAAAATGTACATAAATGACGCAAGGAAAGAATTGTTAAATAAAAAAACATTGGCCATGTATGTTCAAGACTTTTTTAGCAGCAACGAGTCTAACAAATCTTTTTTGCAGAGTAGAAATTGGATAAATAATTGAACTGTAAGACCCAAAATGTGATACCGTAACAGAGCCTAGAACCAATAAGAGCATGATAGACACTTACTTAAACTTTTCTTGTGCGACACATTTGATTTAATAAATAAAATTTCCTTAAGGCAATGTACATCTCCTTTTTTAGTTTCAAAATATGTTCCTCCAAGTCAAATGATTATTGATGACCAATCCTAGATACTTAATTTTATTAACCTCTACTAATTCCAAACAACCACAATTTGCAACACCATCAGGATAAAAACACTGAAATTCATGAAATTTTAGAGGACAATCAAACTTAAATTCGTTCCTGAGACTAAAAATCATAAACTTTGTTTTCTCACTTAATATCATAACATTTTTATCAAACCACAATCTTAAAAAGTACAAATCTCTCGATATCTCCATATAGAGTGTATTAATGCTATAATTTCCGCAAATCAATTCTGAATCATCGGCAAAATCAACCAATTTACCTCTAAAACGGCCGTTACACAAATCATTCATGTATATTAAAAACAGTATAGGCCCCAATACAGAACCCTGGGGAACGCCATACTCAATTGAACCCGGATTACCTAAGTCACCATTGATACTAACCGATTGTTCTCTTCCTAAAAGATAACTGGAGAACCAGCTAAGCGGTAGACCTCTTATACCTGCCAACCAAAGCTTATCTAACAATACTTCATGATCAATTGTGTCAAAAGATTTTGTTATATTGATGAATAATGCAGATACTTTTTTACTGTTGTTAATTTGGTTATAAACTGATTCCACGAAAGTAAGTAAAGCGTCTTCAATAGATATACCCTCTCGAAAACCAAACAGGTTATTACTAAAAAAATTATTTGTATTTAAAAAAGAAACTAGCTGTTGCTTTAAAATTGTCTTCAAAATTTAAAAAAACAGAGAGCAGAGATATTGGGCGGTAGCGATTTGGTAGCCTAGAATCCCCACGTCTAAAAATATGGACGACAACAGCTTTTTTCAGACACTTTGGAAATACTCCTGTAGTTATACCATAGTTATAAAGATGTGTTAAGACACTGAATATATTTCGTTTTTACCGTTGTTGTATTAACTCTATCAAAGCCTTGTGGTTTGTTGTTTTCCAAGCCATGAATGATAGTTAAAACCTCATCAGTTATAGTAGGTTGCATAAAGAAAGAAAGATTTGATAAAACTTATGTTTCCGAGTTGACTAAGCAATTTTGGTATATACCACTCTCCATCACCAAAGCCACTTTTCTATTGATTGGTAATGCGTGTTTGGATTGTCCCCTTAACATGTTAAAAGTTCAAACATTAACATTAACTGAAAAATAAGCATTAATTATTTTCCTTTGTTTTGAAATTTCTAAAGTATGAATTTTTAATCAACTGATGCGGACCTGATTCATAATAATTAATTAAGATAATAATTAATTAACTTACTGCCCCTACAGCCACGTTGTTTCACGCACGGTGAAGTAATTACTTTTCTGTGATTCCACAACAGGCGCGTATTACTAGTATTACATATTTAGTATTCAACTAAACAAATCTTAATATGTATATTTTAAAAGAAAAATACTTTATCTTTTTTAAATTCGAATGTGGCTTCATCCTGAGCAATATACGAGGCAGCAAGATCAATTTACGAAACAAATATATCAAGTGTCAAAATACCAAAGACGCAATGTGTAATATTGTTTAGCACTATTGATTTTGTATAGGAATCACTATCTTGGCATTGCAGTATCTACAGATTTCGTATAAAAGTATGATAAAAAACATTAAACTTTATTGCATTATGAAACCATGGTGGACCATGTATGGACCATGGTGGTATCCTACCCTATCAAATTTGAATAAATTTTTCGTAATTTTAATTCGTTTCAGGCAGATGAGTTTGCAACCGAACGTATATTTGTAATAACAAAACATAATCTCGGCTCCGTTACCACTATCAGCGGAACCGCGCCTCAATGTAAAAAGACGGCTCTGTTGTCCGAGAATGTGATAGGAACCCTCGGTCTACAATCGACATCCTCTCTAGACATGTTTATTTTTAATTATCATGAACAATATATTTTAAAGAATGAATTTTCCATAGTCACAATGCTTTTTTTACTGAATGAAAGTCCTTATTTTTTTACCGCTCTATTATTGTTAAATTTATTTTGTTTATTATTTATCTAAAAAGCATTCAGAAGATAACATTGGCAAATAGTTTAAGAGCTACATTTAATGACATAATTATGGATGGCTGATAAAGGTTAAATTATAAAAATTATTTTACAGTTTTAGAATCATAACTAGATGGAGTAGTATTTTAGAACGGATGAAGTCAGAATATTCTGGCAAGCGGTTTAATGGATCAAAGATTGTAAACAGCACGGGCCAGCCTGATTGTCCGCGTGGAACTGGTGCTGATTATCCCCCTTTGTTGGGATTGAATCACATTTGCACGTGGAGGTAATTGAAACACTCTTCTGTTGATTGGAGATGGGACTCAAGGATTGTCCAGGGATGTTGAAAATCAATTGAGATTTCCGTGACTCTTTTAACTTTGTACTTTACATTACATTATTTATAAATATGTTTTGAATAATCCAGTTATGATTTTTCTAAACTTATGCTTTTTATAATATGTTATTAGCACATGTTTATCTAAATAGGATAGAGTTGTAGGTAATATTACTAATTTTGTGGGCCGTTAAGGCCTAATCAACTCTTGCTTAATTGTAATCAACTCTGTGAATTAATGTTCACAGAACATTAATTCAAAAATAATCCAGCGGATGAGATTTTCTAACGTTGAGTTATAAATTACAGTTTCCTCCGCTTCGTTAATGATTTTTGTGGTTTAAGTGTTACCCAAAATAAACACAACTGACGTTTTATAACAAATATATTAAGCTGTAACTCATTAAAACCTTCGATTCGACCATTCGACCATTTCGACGATTCGATATATTTAAAGGCTACGGATTTCCTCCTGTTCGCCTTACATTGTGGTAAAATATAATATTAAGCTATTCTTTTATTATGAGTACAAGACATAAACAAGTACATTAAAGTAAAATACAAAATACATTATTTATATATAAAACACGACCTTAACTGGTCACGTTCTGTTCGTTGCCCAACATGTGCTATGGTTTCAGGTCTTAGAATTATAATGCTTTATAAAATGCATATACCAAAGTGTTTCCTCATCTCTTTATTTAGTATTAAAGAGAAGAAATCAGTGCACGGATGGCTCAATACCCTTCCACAGGCTTTGGCCATAGAGTATACTCTATGTTTTGGCCCATGCTGGGATTATTCTCTTCACAATATTTTATATCTAATGGTTGTAATTGATTTCAATAAATTTAAGTTGATTTTTGATATGTAGATTATCAACTAAAAGCTGATTTCATTTTATTTATTATTATGGAGCATTTAACTCAGTTTCACGCCAAAACAATTTAGTCGAATTAAACGGTTTTAATTTGTAATGTGGATTTTATTTTATTACGTTTTTTTTAAATATTCTTGCGTGTACATTTATAAACAAGAAGAAAAATAAGAGTGCCACTGAGGTCCCGACGGCGCCTGCAGCGTCAAGTTTTACTGCGATGCAAATCAGTGACTCGCTGATACGCGCTGCTCCATTTGTGTATTCCCCCATATGGCCCAGTTTACTTTACGACAGTATTTTAACCAAAATAAGCGTGTTTAAATGTGGATATACTCAAATAAATTTGTGGGTTACCTCATTGAGCAAGAATTCAACACACATTTCCGAATATCCCCTATTGAATTGGTGCAATGTTAACTTTACCTATAATCAAATTTTAATTAAACTGATAAGTAATTATATAAGTGAGAAATTATAGTCTATTGATAATCTTTAAAAGTCAATATACAACTTCCGCATTCATGGCTTTTTAAAATATTGAATTTCCCTCCGCAGTCTTAGTTATACGGTAGAGTAATAACTTTTCATACATCTTATATATTAATTCGCTAAGGAATTTCGTTGTCGGCCAGTAGTGGGCATTTGGGGCTGCTGGGGCGGAAGTGACGTCATCCGGTCACGTGACCGGATGCGCTGAGTCATTAAACACGTCATCTGAGCCTCAGCCAGTGACGTAGGCGGTTTTGTGACGTAATGAGGGAAAGGTTAAAGTTCAAGGTCACTGGGAGGTAATTTTAAAAAAGTACAACCTCGCACGCGTAAAATCCGATTGTGATTCGATAGTTTTAATTCGATAAAAATATCGAATGAAAACAATCGAATGGAGCAATCGAATGATACGAGTGCGAGGTAGTACTATTTCATTTATTACTTTAATGTTTACATTTATTTTTATTTACAATAAGTTATGTTTACAATAATTTATGTTTACAATAGTTCCCCGTTGTTCGTCGTCATCGATGTTATTGATCCGGACGAGTTGCGGCCATCACTTCGCTTTCTGATGAAAGACGGTAGATACTTCGATTCCTGTGCAGAGTCCATGTTGTTTTTTGATGCGTAAAGTTCCAAAGATAAATCGTAGCCGGACGCAATTAGAAGTCTTAACTCTTCATTAAAAACCTCGAGGTCTTGGAAAGTCGCCAGATGAATAGAGTCATAATGAATACACCTAATTTTGATGGACATTTCAACAGAGAGCTCGATGTACACTGGTCAAGAGCCGGAGGTGTACTGACTATTCGCTAGCTAGCGTTTTGGTATCAAACAAAATGGTGGGGGTAAAATTGTGGTGGGGCGGAGCAGATGGCGGACGGCAGATGGCAGGCGGCAGGTGGCAGCTGGTGCGAGGCAGATGGTTGCTACTACATCCACCATCATTAGTCGAACCCTATTAGGGATGACATTATTGCTTCTGCATCAGAAGATATTGTGCTAGAAACTTCATGTACTTGTATTTCATCATTTGTATTGTCAGCTTGCTCAATATTAAAAGAAGAACATGTGGAAGAAACAGTAGTGCCTTGTATTTGCGAATCCATGTGAACTATGCAAGAGCCGCAGGTATACTGAAGTGATACAAGCATGTAGGATAGGCCTCGCCTTTACCCCCCACCACACCAGTTTCCCCCACCAAGTTTCCACATCGCACAATAACTACGGGACATGCATTAGTTAGGGTCTAGCTCTGACTCTGTGAGGATCGGAGCTCCGTAACTGAAAACATTAACAATTCTTGCTCGACACTGTTTTTGCGCAATCATAACAGTCACTGTGATCTAATTTATTGCATGTACTCATATGATGCATCTTGCGTAGCAGACAACTTGCTAAGAATGTTTCAGCCTGGAGTATTCTACGGCGAAATCGCTCACAATCCACTAACAGCGTAGACCTTCTATCTTCACAGTCGGAGAAGTAGAAGGTGGTGGCAGGCGGACTGTTGAAGGACACCTTCGTCATATTTCTGTAAAACTGTGACATCTTTAGAATAACACAAACTCTATAGGTAGATGTTAATCCTGCAAGAGCTGAAAGTATAATGATATAGCACTAGCGTGTATGATACCCACACGACCTACCCGCACCACAACGTTACCTCGGTATACTGTAAACTATAAATAACTTGTCGTAGGTTAATCCATAAACAAAGTATTTATTTATGTCAGGCCTTGAAAGTGTTGTTTTCGCGCTATTTCTTCCCTACTCTCAGTCGGATCTGAATTCTATTCGCACCATCTTGTTCGTCTAATTAACCCGCGTAATTTGAGTACCCACTCGCTATACTTTAACTCAATAATAAAGAAGTTATTAATATGTAACCTCGAAAACATTGGTTTTTTCGCTATTTCTGCTATACCGTTGGTCGGATCTGAATTCGGTTTGCACCATCTTGTTCGTCTGATTATTCCGCGTAATTTGAGTACCCACTCGCTGTACTTTAACCCAATAATAAAGAAGTTATTAGTATGTAACCTTGAAAACATTGTTTTTTTCGCTATGTCTGCTATACCGTTGATCGGATCTGAATTCTGCTTGCACCATCTTGTTTGTCTGATCAATTCGCGTAATTTAAGTACCCACATGACATACTTTGGACAAACTTTGTACTTTTTTCGCTTCTGCTGCTATACCCTTGGGTGGATCAAAATTCTGTTTGCACCTCCTTGTTCGTCTGATCAATTCGCGTAATTTGAGTACCCACATGACATACTTTGGAAAAACTTTGTACCCCCCCCTCCCCAACATGGGTCATGTTCAAGGTCAAGGTCAAGTTCAAGGACCTTGGGACTTAGAAATTTTCACAAAGTGGACTGTACTCAAACCGGAGACTAACAAAATCTTGGCCTATGTACAGGCCAAGTCCCTAACTTGAAATGCTTAGGGTGGTCCTGAAAAGGACCGTTTGTGGAGGGAGGGTGGGATGGTAAGGGATTTTACTTTACAGTCCACTTCACTCTACTCTCTTCTTTAACCAAGGACAAGGTCTGCTTGTATGACACTTCTGGTGGTGCCGGAATTGATCGTGGCAATTCAACCTCAAAGAGAACTTCACCGGCAGTTAAGTAGTAGGTGCTTCCGTTCTTCAGCACCGCTCTGTACGGGAAGTTTCTTCTCAAATGTCTGAATTTTGTTTTGGTAACTTCAATGGGAGATACCAATTCGTCTTCCGTCAAGGTCTTCATCTTCTGCAACACGTGCAGATGATCCCGTGTGGCAGAGTGTCGTTCCGTTGTTGATGAAGAGTGTCGTTCCGTTGTTGATGAAGAAGTCGAACCAGAAGAACCTTGTTTGTAGTAAAGAGGGTGGTTTTTAAAATCCCTCTTTAGCCTCATTCTGAGGGAAGAAGGTTGTTTAAATCCGCTTGTCTTTGGAGCCGTCTTCTTCAAGGATTCCTTAATCCTTTTCAGCTTCTCGTTGGTTATCGGCGAAGTCATTTTGTAAGAAGAGAGAGAGCGAGAGCTGTGAAGTGTACCAGTCAATGGTTGAAGCTGGAATGAGGTACCAGACGGAGCAAAGCGGGTCGTCAAGTGTAACCGTGACATTTCCATATACGGGTAGAAAGCTAAAGACCGGTCTACATCCTGTTCCCCTTCCACCGTGACGACACCCCCCCCCTGACGTCACGGGAGGAGCCCCCCCCCCTTGACGTAACCCCCCCCCGATTTGGGTCATGTTCAAGGTCACCCCCCCCCCCCTTCGACCTCCCCCCTTCCGCTTCGGTGACGTCACTTTGCCTTTATAAGCGGGAGCAGTCCGCAGTCTCGTCGCAGTAGCTTGCCGCCCGTTGTTTGGATATACGTCCCAGTGGGTTGCACTCTGCTGCAGCGTAGGTCTGTTAAGTGTGCGTTGGGCCCGACGCGCAATTAAGAGATCCGTGCCCTTGCATGTTTAGTTAGTTTGTTTATGCATGTTAGATAACGCTTGTAGTTTGCTGCTAGGTAATGTAGTTAGTCTAACATATATGTTAGTGTGTGGTATTGGTTTGAAGTGTTTTATTTACTAATAACATATGTACTCCCGGCCCTACAGGTCCCTCAACAACCTTGGTCAAAACTTGGGTTCGCAGCAGCCTGACGCCGGGTGTTTGGGTCTACGTCCCACCGGGTTTCAGTGATACTGTTGACCTTTGCAAAACCGACCTCGGCTGTTTTTGTAAAAGTAACGTTAACTGATTAATTTGTTTCTTTTACATAGTTGCTGGTAAAGTCTTTATTTTCAAAGTAATGTATCTTGTTTCTCATCCTTTTCCTAAACCCCTGACAATAAGGTTCGGCCCTGAAAACCGGCCTTGTCAATAAGATCAATACGGCCATGCAAACCGGTTGACACCACCTATCTCACCCATGAGAAACGTTTGTGAAATATAAAATCAGTCTCTTGTTTAAAATCAGTCTCTTGTTTGTTGTCTTTTGTCCCCTTCCCTAATACAGAGCGGGGAATAGAGCAGTATGTTATGCTCTATTCCCCGCTTTGGCATTATGTCAGATGACCTTGACCTACTGACGGGACTTAGAAAAACCGTCGTTTGATCAAATATTGGAAGAAATGTGGACTTAGAGATATTTCATGCGGACAAGGTTGACACAAAAATGTTGTATTAAAAATAAAAACTGGAGGGGGAAATGTTTTATATACTGCAACAGCGTGGTAAAAATCATCATATCGCTATGGAAGCTGTAGGTGTAAACACTTGGCTTGTTCCTTCCGAGCTTGCTATTTCAGAAGCCTTTCTGTCCATCCTTACTTATGAGTTCCGAGGCATTAAATTAAAAGTAAAGATAGAGCTGAGACCGTTGCATAGAAATGATATGCATTGTATTTTGGTGGAATGGGAATCGCCCTCCGGCATTAATCTTTTCCATTTTATTAAAAGATCGTGCAAGGAGTTTTATGTAAAACGGATAATAGTCTCCCTTGTTTAAACGTAGTACAGCTTGCTTCCAAAGTAAAATGGCAAAGGTAACACCTTTGCTATTTTACAAAATATTTTAACGTGTCCTTGACCCAGTTACCGGACTTGGAGCAATTCAGAGTATGCGATACAGTGTTGGAACAAACTACTGTCGAAGTCCTTGCCCCCCCCCATGATATATTCCTATAAAAGCGGGAGCAGCCCGCAGAGGGTTCGCAGTCGCAGGCCGACAGCCTAGCTAGCTGTTTGCCCGCGCTGTCCGCAATAGTATCTCTAGTATAGAGTTGGTACCACTGTATATTAGAGATGCTACCTTAGCTTAAGGCATGTCTGTTTATTATTAAGCATGTTAGAATAACGCTTGTAGTTTGCTGCTAGTAAATGTAGTTAGTTTAACTGTAGTTAGTTTGGTGTTGGTTTTAAAGTGTCTTTGAAGTGTTTTTATTTACTAATGAAATATAAACTTTTCTTTCACGCTTTAAAACTGATCTTGGTCAAAACTTTGGTTCACAGTTGCCTGGCGCCCGTTACTGACCAACGTCCGACTGGGTTTCAGGATGTTGTAGACCTTTGTAAAACCGACCTTGGTTGGTATGTCCTTTTCTTACACGCTATAACTAACCTTGGTCAAAACTTTGGTTCACAGTTGCCTGGCGCCCGTTACTGACCAACGTCCGACTGGGTTTCAGGATGCTGTTGACCTTTGTAAAACCGACCTTGGTTGGTCTTTGTAAAATTAACTTTAACTGATCAGTATGTTTCTCACCCTTTTCCTAACCCCTTACAAAAAGGTATGGCACGAAAACCGACCTTTGTCAATATGGCACGAAAACCGATTGACATTACCCATCTTACCCTCGAGAAACTTTTGAAAATACTCCCTGCAAACCATTTGTAACTTCCTTTTGTTTGGATAAATTAATAAAAGGTTCTGTTATCAGGTTTATTGCCTATAACTGTGACCTTTCTTCAAAATTCACTTCCCTAATACAGAGCGGGGAATAGAGCAGTTTGTGGTCCAAGTGGGAATCACTTACTGCTCTATTCCCCGTTTTGGCAACATGTTCAGATGACCTTGACCCACTTCGGGACTTAGAACATCTTTGTTTGGTAAGATATTGGAAGATGTATTTATTTCTTACAACAAAACACCCCCCCCCCCCACTCAAGGTCAGAACCATTTGGGTGGGGGCTCAACTGGTTTGGCTGACTCGGGTATAAAATAAGTTCCCCATCACTGGTAAAATCATTCTGCTGCTTGTGCTTGCTCACACAGGATCATGGCGCATATCAGAAAACACACCAAACCGATGAAATTTAACGTGAAGAAAACGCCGCTGGTTTTACCCACTACCTCTTCAGCATCAACTTCTTCTGCCCCGTCTATACTCCGCCAGGTTATATCATCGCCTCCTTCTACATCATCCTTCGGCCCTTCAGATATACTCCGCCAGTCATTATTATTATCTTTAATTCTTCCGGAGAAGATGACTGAATCACCGCACGATTCTACATCAAAGTATTCGCAGTCTTCTCCATCAAAGTTCTCGCCATCTTCTCCATCAAAGTCTTCACCATCTTCCCCATCACCAAGGTCAAGGTCTTCTTCTTCATCGAGTTCGAGGTCATCACCAAGGTCAAGATCTTCTTCTTCATCTTCATCGATTTCGAGGTCATCTTGTTCATCATCAAGCTCAGGGTCTTCTTCGACATCGAGCTCAAAGATATCTACAACACCCACCAAGCCTTTAACTACTGGACCAAAAATCATTTCTCCAATCGTCACTCCACATTCTACAAGTCTTCGTCCTTCAGTAATTTGCACAAGTATGAACCGTCCTTCAGAAAGATTTAATGAGCTAAAATCGTTGAGGAGGAAGTGTATGCTTCCTGCACAACAATGTGGTTATGTATTTAAAAAAGGTGCAAAGAAAGGTCAACGTTGTGCTAAATCCTGTGTCTTAAATGAGGAAGTGTGCGGTTCTCATTTAAAACACAATGCTAACGTTTCTCTTTCTTCACCACACCTAACAGTGAAACCATCCACGATTCGGATTAATAGGCTTATTAAAAATAAACAATACTACTTTGTTAAAACAATGGGCTTTGCAAAAGTACTTTTAAAGTGTGGAGATCAACGCTACATTTTAAAATTACCTAGAGGCATGTTTCATCCTCCACGCCCAACCAAAAAAGACTATTTAATCCGAGTTGATTCGGGGACCACTGTGTGAAAAACATTACAGTAAAAAAAAAAAAAAAAAAAAAGTTCAAACAGTTTTTCTAAATTAAAAATTAAAGTTTTTTCCAAATTAAAAAAAAGTGTGGACAACCTATTTACATTTTGTAGCATATGCTGCAGAGTCTAAATAGATTGTCCACACTTTTTTACAATGATACAACGACCTTGACCTAGATAACAGACTTTAAGGTGACCCTGACCCACTTACAGAACTTTATACTCTGTTAGTATTAAATTGTTCATATATTGTTACAATAATACCCCTTCCCTATCACTAATTACCCCCACCACTTAAATCGGGGGGTATAAAAGAGGTTTTTCATCATTGCTTATCTCATTCTGCTACTTGTGTTAGCACTAGGATATATAGCAGCTATGTCACCAAAGGATAATATATTTCCTTCTGCAAAATCAATCGTGGGAATTATAAAACATATTGTGATTGAAAGTGAGGATGAAAATGAAGACGAATTGGAAGATGTTGAATTATTAAGTGATATGGATGCAATGGAAGATCTTGAATTATTAAGTGATATGGACAGTGATGATCTTGAAGCAGGATATATGGAACAAATTGAACCGTTAAGTGACGTGGAATCTGAAACCTATAGAATCTATCAGCATCTTCTCTATTCTGAAGAAATACATGATGAAAGCCCAACCACTAGTAGTAGTTTGGATGGGTTATTTTTAGATAGCGCACGAGGGGTATATCATATTCGTTGACGACTATTTCTTTCCGATGCTTCTGATACAACTGATTCCGATTCATCAAACGAGTCTGATTAAGTGTTGTTTTTTCTTGTCAACTGTCAAACTTTAAATACAGAGCGGGGAATAGATCAGTTTGTAGTCAAAGTGAGAACTACTTACTGCTCTATTCCCCGTTTTGGTAATATCGTTGTATAACCTTGACCCATTTACAAGACAGAAAATATTTACCAGATTTCAATTTTTGTTTGTTTTGAAAAAGTGGGGGTAACTTATACATTTAATGGTGGGGGAACGTCTATTTAATGTCGATGAAACAGTGTATATTTATCATATCGGCATTATGAACCCACCAGCAAACTCCGTTTGTTACAGCTTTCCCCTCATCGATATCGATGAAGTGATAAAACTTACATCAATAACAAAACGGTTTGAAATGGAAAGGCGACTAATAAAAGTCGACGTAATTCCACAAGATCTTCGTTCGGCAATGTTGACCATCGAATATGTTAAAGATGAATCTACAACTGAAGATCCCTATTGTTTTATGAAATTTTTAGTTGATCGAGATGCAATGTGTACAATCCGATTTCACATCCGAGTTTAAAATATATTAAATCTTCCTGTTGGAGAAAATTGTCCTTGTTAAATACAAAGCGGGGAATAGATCAGTTTATGGTTTAAAATGAAATCATTTACTGCTCTATTCCCCGTTTTGGCAAATATGCTCAATGTCCTTGACCCAAATACAGAATTTTGTAGCCTCCAGCTACAAACTTAAACTTAACCTAAAACTTACCCCCACCACTTTTTCTAGGGTATAAATAGAGGTACATTTGCAGTGTTTTTTCATTATTGCGTTGACCCTTGTGAAGAGCACGCCTACATTATGAATCGCTGCGATATTTGTAAAGCTTCTTTCAGAGATGAATGGCTTTTAACCATTCATAAAGAATTGAAACATAACACCAATACAAATACAGAAGAACCAAATGAAGAAGAATTAGATTCAATCGACCAACAACTAGCAAAACATCAAGAAGAACAAAATGAAGAAGAACACAACGAAGAAAAAGAAGAAAATGAAGAAAATGAAGTTTCAAGACCAAGTGTCATTCATTATGCACAATCAACGCCATCAACATCGACTTCTACGCCTGCTATGTCTACACTTCACCATCCTTCAACATCAACACCATCAACATCGACTTCAACGCCTGCTATGTCTACACTTCACCGTCCTTCAATATCAACAGCTGCTATGTCTACACTTCACCGACCCTCAACATCAACAGCAGTAGATGTGGAACTACACGCTCAAGCACTACCTGGTAAGGTAGTAACACATTTTAAAATTGACAACGTAAAATTACAACTTGAAAACTTTTTACATAACGCTAAAGAATTAGTATTCAAAACACTAAAGAATGAACAAAAAAGATTAAATTTTATCAAATTTGGACTGTTGCTAGATGCCATATTCACTAACATTCAAAACGAAACATCACCAAGAGGTTTCATGACAAAAAACCGAACCATCATGGCTGCGTCAGATATTGAAAAAATCGTAACAGAATGTTTTGAGGAACTTTTGACGAAACTACAAGAGCATGAAGGAAGAGGATCTGGATGGACTTTATTAAGTATAACAAGTCTGGATGTTAGAGTTCATAAACACGGTTATGGAATGAGAGGAAGTAGTTACATTCCTCTTCCGAAAAAAATAAGTGATACAAAATCCTGTATTAATGTGCAAAATGAAGATAACGAATGTTTTAAATATGCTATGTTGGTAAAATATGTAAACAAAGACCACCAAAAAAGACCGAGTCAAAAATATGAAGAAGTTCAACATAAGTATAATTTCCAGGGAATGACGTACCCTGTTGCAATTACTGATATATCTAAATTTGAAAAGCAAAATCCGTCAGCTTCAGTCAACATATTTGGTTTGGATTTATCAAATAATGTGTATCCCTTGCGCATAACATCGAAAGAGCGCAACAATCATACTGACTTGTTATTAATCAATAAAGGAGAGATATCACATTACGTGTATATAAAAGATTTTGAAGGGCTCGTATGTAAACAGTTAACAAAACATAAAAGTAAAATCACAACATGTAAGAGATGCTTTTGCCACGTGAGCAAACCATTAAGAAGAGGAGGTACAGAATGGTTAGTAGAACATCAAAGGTTATGTAGTGGAAACTATGAGGTAAGAATTAAATTGCCACATCCCAGCAGAGCGCAGATAAAATTTGATAAAATAAATCACCAATACCCTGTTCCATTTGTTGTGTACGCGGATTTCGAAGCATCCTTACTTCCAATTGAACAACAAGAAGAGGATATCACAAAAAGAAGCAAATATCAAAAACACGCACCAAACAGTTATTGTATACTAACAAAATCCACGCTGTCTGAAGAACATCTTCAAGAATTTGGACTATCATCTGCTCCGAAGATTTATCGCGGTGAACAAGCAGCGAAACACTTTGTAGATGATCTGTATGACATTGCCTCTAAGGTGGAAGAACTCTACAAAATTAAAATACCGATGCTACCTATGGAAGAACATCAACTTCAACATCACAATCTGGCAACAACATGTTATCTGTGTAATAACCTATTTACACAAGATAACGTTAAAGTGCGTGACCACGACCATCTTACTGGAGCCTACAGAGGTGCAGCCTGTAATGCTTGCAACTTAAATTACAAAGTTCCATCTTTTATTCCTGTTGTTCTACATAACCTTAGTGGATATGACTCTCATTTCATAATCCCGGAGTTAGGAAGAGATGATGGAGCAATAGATGTTTTGGCAACAACAATGGAAAAATTTATAAGCTTCTCTAAAAAGGTTGGCAAAATAAAACTTAGGTTTATTGATTCGTTTAGATTTATGCCTTCTAGCCTAATGAAATTAACTGAGAATTTAAAAAGAGAAGATCTGATAGAAACAAGCAAAATTGTAGCCAGTAGTAAAATGGATCTGGTTCTTAGAAAAGGAGTCTTTCCCTACGATTACATCGATGGACTGCATAGATTTAATGAAACATCACTTCCTCCACCAGAACAATTTAACAACAAACTCAATGAATCGGAAATTTCACTTGAAGACTATCAACATGCATGTCGAGTATGGAACGAGTTGGATATGAAGACTTTGGGAGAATACTCAGACTTTTATGTAAAACTTGACGTGACTCTTCTCTGCGATGTTATGGAAGAATTCCGAAGAACCTGTTTTGCAGCATACGGTTTGGACCCTCTACATTCGTATACATCTCCAGGACTAGCTTGGCAAGCAATGCTAAAAGAAACAAAATGTAAACTCCAGCTGTTAACAGATATAGATATGGTTTTAATGGTTGAGTCGGGTGTTAGAGGTGGATTAACTCAAAGCGTGACGAGACATGTTAAAGCCAACAACAAATATCTACCTGACCATGATCAAGAGAAACCTTCAACGTACTTGGGATATTTCGACGCAAATAATCTGTATGGATGGGCCATGTCGAACCCACTTCCATTTGACAACTTTAAATGGGTTGATCCCGACTGTATTGGCGATATTTCACAAATTCCAAAACATGGAGATACCGGATATATTTTGGATTGTGACTTTGAATATCCAGAACATTTACACGATCTTCATTATGACCTTCCACTCCTTGCAAGAACAGAAACTTCACCAACTGGAAAACACTCCAAATTAATGATGACCCTTAACAATAAACAACGATACGTAGCTCACTATTGGGTTGTTCAACAAGCTATCGAATTAGGTTTACGTCTTACTAAAATTAATAGAGCTGTGGAATTTTCCCAATCGTGCTGGTTGAAACCATACATAGACTCGAATACTACCAGAAGAGCAGCCGCTACATCAGCCTTTCAAAAAGACTTTTTTAAATTAATGAACAATGCGATATTCGGTAAAACATTAGAAAACAAAAAAAGACATAAAAACGTTAAACTTGTTACAGATCCGAACAAACTACAGAAACTCGTACAACAGCCGAACTTTAATACATCTATAATTATTAATGAAAATCTTGTAGCTGTATCTATGAAGAAAACAAGTGTGAAGATGGATCGTCCTTTGTATATAGGAATGTCAATCCTGGATATCTCCAAGACTCATATGTACGATTTTCATTACAAAAAGATGGTCACCTTTTATGGACGGGAAAACATCGGCATCTCCTACATGGATACAGACGCTTTTATATATTGGATAATTACTAACGATATGTATGAAGATCTTCGGACATTTGATTACAAAAACGACTTTGACTTTTCCGACTATCCAAAAGATCATCCAAACTACGACAATGACAGAAACAAAAAAGTGCTTGGCAAATTTAAAGATGAAGCCAATGGTGTTATACTTCAAGAAATTGTTGCACTAATGTCAAAATTATATTCTTTACAACTAAATGAAAACCAAGTCATTAAGAAAGCTAAAGGAGTAAAAAGTTTGTATTTAAAGAAGAATGTGCATTTTAATCACTATAAGAAATGTTTATTTGAAGATCAAGATATAACAGCAAAATTCAACACAATCAGAAGTTTCAACCATCAGCTGTACAGCGTGACGGAAGTAAAAAAAGCTCTCTCTTCAAATGATGATAAACGAAACATCCTTGCAGACAACATCCACACTCTACCATTCGGCCACTATTCCCTCAACCCTATTGATGAGTAACCCTTTCATCGTCCTACATCCCTTTTCCTTTTCCTTTCCGTATAAAAGGGGGAACACAGCAGTATTTTGCTGTGTTCCCCCTTTTATACATTAGTTTAGAATGACCTTGACCTATATAAGCAGATTTATACCAAAGAATATTTAATATCATATCAGCTGTCTTCGTGAAACCATCATGTCAGACCTGAAGGAGAAGATTATTAATGAACTACACAAACCTGCAAGAATAAAGTTTCCAAGAAGAAATACTGTTATAAAAGGGATAAATGATCTATATCAAGCGGATTTAATTGAAATGTGACCGCATAGCAGAATAAACAAAGGATTTAAATATATACTCACAATTATTAATTGTTTTACAAAAGTTGCAGACGCTTTGCCTCTAAAGGACAAGACTGGTAAAAGCGTAACAGAAGCCATGGAAATAGCCATAAAAAGAGATAAAAACAAAATTAAACATTTACAAACTGATGATGGAACAGAATACTTTAATACAAACTTTGCAGAGTTAATGAATAAATATAAAATAAATCACTATTCTACAAATTCAGAGAAAAAAACAGCTATTATAGAAAGATTCAATAGAACCTTAAAAGGAGCACTGTATAAACAATTTTCAAAAAGAGGTTCTTACGTATGGTATGATGTTTTACCACAATTAATAAATGAGTATAACAACAGGTTTCATAGAACTATCGGTATGAAACCTAACAAAGTAAATAGAAGAAATGCAAAAGATGTATTAAAACGCATAAAGAAAAATACAAAGCCTAAAGTAGAAAAAATGCAGCCAAGAAAATTTAATGTAAGTGATAAAGTACGGATTAGTAAATATAAGGGAGTGTTTACCAAGAAATACCTTCCCAATTGGACGAATGAAGTTTTTACAGTGTATAAAGTGCAACCGACTGTACCTGAAACGTATATCTTAAAAGATAACAAAGGAGATTTGTTGCAAGGTGCATTTTATGGACATGAAATGTTAAAGTCAACAGTAGGTGATGTATATCTTGTTGAAAAAGTGTTACAAAGAAAAAAGGACGCAGTTAAAGTGCGGTGGTTAGGGTTTAACAAAACTGAGGATTCATGGATACCTATAAAGGACTTGGTGTAATGCAAGCAACTCATTTCATCGTTAACCTTTGAGCAGGATGGAGATTATTCACCATAAAGATCGATTCAATATTAATAACATAGATGATTTAACTGTGGATAACGTTAAAATCAACAATGGTAAACACGGTAGTTTACTTCCAAACACTGTTCGATGTATAGTAAGTGGCCCCTCAAACTGTGGAAAGACCAATGTCGTCTTTAATTTGATCACTAATCCGCAGGGATTAAGGTTTAATAACATATATATTTTTTCAAAGTCTCTACATCAACCAAAGTATAAATTGCTGGATAAAATCCTATCTGATGTGTCTGATGTTAATTTTTACAAATTTAACGCTAGTGATAGCATTATGCAACCAAACGAAGCGAAACCGTATTCTGTATTTATATTTGACGATGTATCTTGTGAAAATCAGGATACTATTAGAAACTACTTTGCCATGGGAAGACATAATAACATCGACAGCATATATATAGGACAAACTTATAGCAAAATCCCAAAAAAACTTATCTGAGATAATGCAAATATTCTAATTGTATTCAAACAAGATGATACTAACCTAAAACATATATATAACGATCATGTGAATGCGGATATGCCATTTGAAAAGTTTAAAGAGCTTTGCGGAAAAGCATGGGCGGAAAAGTATGGATTTTTGGTTATTATGAAAGATCAAGCTATAAAAGATGGTCGTTATAGAATAGGTTTTGATAAATTTGTTTTAATACACTGATTAGCGGTATTACTGTACAAGTCGTCAAGGTGTGAAGATGGTTAACCAGGAAAAGCTATTAAAGGAAATAAAATCACTTAGTGATTCTATTAGACAAAAAAACCAAGCTTTAAAATCAGGTATAAATGAAAGAGAGCAATTTTTAGAAACAACATTCAAACCTGTTACTGAACCTTTAAAGCGATTAGCACAAAATATGGAAAAACCTTCATTTCGCTTCGAAGGAGACAAAATGCTACCAATTTCCAAATATGAAGAAGAATTTCAGAATGATGAAAGTTTTGGTCAGTTACAAACATCTGAAGAAAGCGACGAGTATGAAGAAAGCGGAGATATAGAGGATTTAAAGGAAAAGGACATTGCAGAAGATACAAGTACAGAAGATACAAGTGTAGAAGATACAAGATCAGAAGAAGAGGATATTAACCCATCCAACTTAAGCAAATTAGGCACGGATATTATGTTTAAAGGAACACTTGGAAGAACATATACGTTAAAAATGTTACACGCCGCACATGCTAATCGAAATTATCATACCTATGGAGCTAGAATAGAGGATAAAGGATTAATGATTGGAGATAGCAAGTTAGATATAAACGAAAATGATGATATAGTTATTGGAGATAAGAAATATAAAGGAACAAAAGGTTTGTTTGAACTCATCTTTAAAAATAATCCTGGTAAATACACTAAAAGGGATTTACAATTGTTTAAAAATATATTAGAGTATACAAATGCACATAGAAAAAAGTATTCCAAAGACCTACCTATTCATAGAAATCGGTCAATAAAATATACAAGTATTATATCTAGTCTTTTCCCCTCAAAATCAAAAAAAGCTCAAATTAAAAGAAGAGCTTTATCTTCTGCTGAATTAAATGTTTTGCATAAAAAGAGAAAAACAACTGATCCTACCACATCTGGAAGGGGATTATTGAAAAATTTGTATAAAACTAATATAATATATTACAACGATATAAATAAGTTAGTTGATCGAATGAGATTATTACATGAAGCCATGGAAGCCGGGCACACTGGTTTAGAAAACGAATGGGTAGCTTTGGTTGATGAACTGCGAAAACAAGGAATAATTGTTCAGTAGACGCATATATATAAGAACCTAAACGATAGCGATTCAGTTACATCATGAGTGTGGACAAGTTTGGACGGTATTCCGAGTTTGGAGTAAAATCTGGATATAGTGAAAAAAGAGCTGGGTTTCCGTTAACATCTGACGGCAACTATAATTTTGAAGGAAAAGTAATTCAAAATGTTGGTGATCCACTTATGTCGTCTGATGCGGTTACGGTACAGTACATGAAAAAAGAACCCCAACTGTACACGAAGATCATTGGGGGTTTTCCGGTAAAAGGTTAAGCGATATACAATATCCCATTTATGATGGTGAAGCAGTAAATTTAGCTACTCTAAAATTGTTAACGATTTACAAAAGGAATAAAACTGACACAAGCTATGATGTAAAAAAATTAAAATTATCAAATGTAGGTGATTGTGAGCAGGATGGAGACGCTGTAAATAAGAAAATGTTTGATATTGTACACAAGAAATGGACTACGGAATATGAAAAACATTTGGAAAGGTTTGGTGCAGCTCTATTCCATTATATCCATCGGGCTTCAGGAAGAGATGCAGCTTCAGATGTTGACAGTCACAATTATTTAGACTGGAAAAATATACACAATCCAGAGAAACCTAATCAACGAGATAAACCGTCTAAGCCTTCTAAAGTCAAGACATTAGGAAAGGAGGATAAAGTGAATGTGATTAATGAACCAACAGAAAACAATGAAGATTACATAAGAGAAAAAAGAATTTAAAATACCCCCCCATGATAAGGGATAAAGCATCAGTCATATTCGAGAGACGATACAGAGAGGATGATGGAATCCAATATTACTGCGTGGAGTTTAATATCTCAAGAGCCGAGATTTCCCCAATGAGTGTTGACAGATGGTTTTGTTCAACGGTTTGATAGATATATGGATTGGGAACAACTTTCCATACATTACCTCTTTACAATGACTATGTTAAGAATTTATTTTCACAGAGTTAACTGGATCCATATTTTACAAAGAAAACAGTTTTCAGAAGACTTCCTCGTAGAGATGACATCGAATTTTAATAACTGTTGGGAAGTAATAAGTAAATATCAAAATCTCTCTGAGAATTACATTGACAATTTTAAAGATAAAGTAGACTGGGATGTGTTATTCAATTATCAACGATTAAGTGGCAAGTTTCTAAGGGAACATGACAACTATTTAAAGTTTATTCATTTTACCGAAGACAACGATACCATCACCAGCGGAGAAACATCTGGAACATCTTCAATTACACCTTATTTCTATTTTTACTACTTTTATTTAATATGTCTACATTTGATTAATAAATCCATTTCGATATAATAAATGGATTTTAAACAGTATATAATACAAGAAACCAAAACTGATATTACATTCATTGTAAAACATTTATAGAGTGCACCTACTGATTGTAAGTTTTGCTATAAATAGCCATGTCGAGGGTTAAACGCATCAGTCATAATCGAGAGAGATTACAGAGAGGAAGGGGAATAGCATCAACAGCATTTTCTCTATTGAGTAAACCGGTTGGAGCTATAGTTAACAAGGCGATTGATTTATTACCTGTGGAATTACATTTACCTGGAGGATATCAATATTGTGGTCCTGGAACCAAATTAGAGAAACGTCTTGCTAGAGGAGATCCTGGAATAAATAAGCTCGATCAGGCTTGTAAACAGCACGATATAGCGTATTCCAAATTTGGTGATACTAAAAATAGATCAATAGCGGATAAAGCACTTGCTGAGAAAGCTTGGCAAAGAGTAAAATCTAGTGACGCGAGTATTGGTGAAAAAGCAGCGTCTTTAGCAGTAACAGCAGCAATGAAAGCAAAAACTACGTTTGGAGGAGGAAAGAGAAGAAGGCGTGGGAAAAAACCCGCTAAAAAACAAGGAGGTAATATCAGAAGAAAACGTCGATCTACCAGTGGTAAAGCTAAAAAGAAACCAACAATATGGTCAATGATAAAAAAGGGAGGAGGATTATACCTAAGACCGTATCGTGTGTATTAAATAAGAAAGAGCAATTAATAATTAAAAACAAAGAATTGACCAATGAAGAACTGATTACATATGCTTCTTGTTTGAAAATCCCATTTTTTAGAGGAGTATTTATGAAAGATGAGTTACCGGTTAAAATGTGGAAAAATGAGACTGGTATTGTAAATTTGGATAATAGTGAAGGATTAGGCACTCATTGGGTGTGTTACAAGAAACTTGGTAAAACCATTTATTATTTCGACAGTTTTGGAGACCTTCCACCACCGAAAGAACTTCAACAATACTTTCGTGCGGCAGAAAATGTTTTTTACAATCATACAAGAAAACAACCCGATGATACATCCATTTGCGGTCATTTATGTTTAAACTTTTTAGCTAAAAGTGTTAGTCAACTTTAAGATGTCCTCGTATACAGTGTCATTAACCGGTAACTCATGTACTTTGCGCAGTATTCTGTTTCCAGCGCTACGTTTGCAAAAAGGAAGACTATGGGAAGCCGCATTATTGGATTTAACAACATATAACTCTATTCCAAACGTTAGTGAAGGAATTAATAACAAAATACATTATTACAAGACAAAAGATGATAAAGGAAAGTATTCAGCTTTGGAAGAATTCAGTTTACCAACAGGAGCTTATGAAATTGATAATATAAATGAAGTTATACAAAAACATATGGGAAAAGAAAACATAACGATAAAAGGCAATAACAATACAATGAAAGCCGAAATTACGTCTAAGTATTATATTGATTTTAGTCAAGAACATTCAATTGGTAGTTTATTGGGGTTTTCTAAGGAAACAAAAGTATTAGAACCTAATAAAACTCATTCTGGGAATAAAACTGTGACGATCATCAAAGTTAATAGCATAGACATTACATGTAACATTATACAAGGATCCTACAGAGATGGAGAAAATTGTCATATATTACACACATTCTACCCATCAGTTGCACCGGGTTTCAAGATAGTAGAAAAGCCTCAAAACCTTGTGTACCTACCGTTAAACACCAGTTTCATTTCAGACATCGTGCTGAACATAGTGGATCAAGACGGAAACCTTATTGACTTTAGAGGAGAAGCTATTGCTGTAAGAATACATATAAAATCATCCGCTTAGACAATGGGGTTATCATTTAAAAAGAGAGAGCCAACAAGCAAAGAGGTCAGTAGCTCATCAGCTGTAGAAGGGTTAACAAGTGACAACATTCGTTTTCTAGAAGAAATTGGATTAAAAGTCATTAACAATGGATATACTGGATATAGCGCAGGGTCCAACATTCGACGAGACCTTATGGGAAAAGGAATATCACACGCACAACCCTTACGCTTCGTCCAAATTAAACAATAACGATGAAATTAGGATTCCTATACAACAACAAGACATTTATACTCTTCCATGCGAAAGTTATTTATATATTGAAGGAAAAGTAACAAAAAATGATGGTACTGCTGGAACCACTGTTCCGTTCATAAATAATCCTATGGCATTTTTGTTTGACGAGATTAGATATGAAATTTCAGGAGTTACAGTCGATTCAACAAAAAAGGTTGGAATTTCCAGTACATTGAAAGGATTAGCGTCTTTAACACCAAATGAGAAGAATCTGTTAGCTGTTGCAGGATGGGTTGCACCAGACAAAAGTACAATCGCTCCTGACTCTTCGGGAAACTTTGATTTCTACGTACCTTTAAGATTACTCCTAGGATTTGCTGAAGACTACAGAAGAATAATAATAAATGTAAAACAAGAACTAGTTTTATTAAGATCATCAAACGATAAAGATATTATTAAAGCAGCTACTGGAACAACTGATGCCAATTTAGACTGGAAATTAACATTAGACAAGATTGTTTGGAGAGTACCACATGTGCGACTAAATGATGAACACAGGATTACATTATTAAGAAAGTTAAAATCAGATCGAGACATTGTAATGCCATTCAGAAGCTGGGAGTTTCATGAATACCCCGTTTTACCTACAACACAACGGCATACATGGACTGTAAAAACTTCTACTCATTTGGAAAAAGCGAGATATGTAATATTTGGATTACAAACGAAGAAGAAAAGTATAATAACTGAAAATGCTGGTGAATTTGACCATTGTAAATTAACAAACTGTAAAGTGTTCCTGAATTCACAATTCTTTCCCTACGACAACTTTAATATTTCTTTTGATAAGAAAAGATACAGTGTTTTATACGACATGTACGCTAGGTTCCAAAATTCATATTACGGCAAAACAAATACACCTCTACTATCTCCCGTTCAGTTTGAATCGAAAGCTCCGATTGTTGTAATTGATTGTTCCAAACAAAATGAATCTGTAAAATCGTCTAGTGTTGATATAAAAATAGAAATGGAATTTCAAGAAAACGTACCTGCAAATACATCTGCGTATTGTTTAATTTTGCACGATAAAATTGTTACATACACACCGTTGACCGGTATTGTAAAGACAGTATTGTAAAACGCTGTACCACCACCGGCACCGCCACTGTCGCTAACCTATAAATAGCGGAGCAGCAATGCAGGTCTTCAGTTGATCGTCTATCGGCGCATGGGTAACATCTTCTACAAAATGAGTTCTCCATCTGTTGTACAAGGTGATGCAGAGGTAGCACCGTTATTGGAACGTGATAATACTAGTGAAGTAGAAATCATCAAGGAAATAACTGCATTTTTAAAGTTTGGTAAAAGAGATAGAGAGGAGGAAATTAATGCAGACCCATCAAAGGTAGTACCAAAGAGGAAGAAGAAAGTTGAAGAAAATATTCCTCCTCACATTTTAACTGAAGTTTTTCTGCGAATCTTTTACCCCATCTCAGCATGCATCAGTAAAAGTGTATCAGTTGGATTGATGAAATCATTGGATTATTCCCCTACAGTAATACTACACCATGGAACAAAAAAGGTTTTATTTTCGCAAAATGCTTGGGAGTCATTTTTGAAACATGTACATTTAATAGAATGTTATTTAACTAACAGTTTGTGTGGAAGGAAAACACATATTCGACTTTTGGATTGTGACAATGAAATCGATATTGTTAAACATCGCGGACAACTACAAGTGCGAATTAGAGACTTGACTCAACATGAAAATAAGATTCTACTGTCACGTGAAGAATTCTACGTTTTAAACTACGCAACAGAACCTATTACAAGGTACATGAGACAGTTGGTATTTGCAAGCGCTATCTATTATTAAAGAATATTTGGTCGATACTTTGGAAAAACAACCTGATAGCACCATCGTGTACGGACCTGTGGATACATCTATTTTTAATAGAATACCTCATGAAGTTTGCATGTGGAGAAAGTTAAAGGATTTTGAACCACTTGTAGAAATCGCTACAGAAGCTACAGAAGAAACAACACAGGAAGAAGAAGAAACGGAGAAACAAGAAGAAGAAGAAAACGAAACACAAGAAGAAGAAGTTAAAAAAGACTAAAGTTTGGTTTAGTAAAGAAGAACACACGTGGGGTAGGCCTATTGGGGACGGTGCCCACGTTAAATATACACCAACGCGCCTGCAACTGTACGGCCTGGTATTTAACCTACCGTGGTGTGGAAAACAGTTTAGTTGATCGCTTGGTGCCATGATGAGCGGAGGGGATGAAGAAGTGAGTGTAAAGCCTTGTGTAATAGAATTTCAAGCATTTCGAAATAATGACGATAGGTTTATTATCAAGGAATTAGTAATTTTAGACTTGCTTACATGTGTAGCCTACCCATTCACGTTTGAAGCTCCTTTTTCTTTTAACAAACTTAACACCAAAGCAAAAAGTACAAACAAATGGATAACAAACTACTTTCATCACATACATTGGTATGAAGGATTTATAAGCTACAGTAATCTGCACAGTATTATGTTTAACTTTTGCAAACAATATTCACATATATACACAAGAGGATTAGAAAAAAAGAACTGGATACAAAAGTATACGCACGGTAATGTTTTCGATATAACTATCAGTAAGGACTTTAACATTAATCTCGGTAATATTTGTGTCGCTGCAAAAGATCTTAAACACGGTCAAACAAACTGTGCATTGTACAACGCATATCGTTTGGCTGCTTACTTGAAACAAACGCAGGAATGTGGTGGGGGTAGCGGAGAACTGAAATGTGGTGGGGGTAGCGGGGCCTATAAATACGAGGAGACAACACCGCTTCAGCACGAGTATTATTCGAGACTCCGAAGAGGCAACATCACAGAAGACACCACCACTGACGAAGATGGCATCACAACAATATCTACAAACATTGGTTGATCAATTCAACACTCACTCAAAATCGAACCTTCTGCTAACTAAAAAATGTTCAGAACTAAAAGAACAAAGACATTACATTATTCATAGCATCAAGAAAGTGGAAACCACACATGGAGAAGCAATTCTAGTATCATTGTGCGAAGGACCTATGACTCCAGGAGATGAGCCGAAGTTTCAAGTATTTCTTCCAAAACGATTTGTTCAACTGCTACAAAATGAAGACTTGCGAGATATTCAACCGGGGACGTTGTATTTGGTATCACACGGTGTAAGCGGCAACAACTCGACGGAACTCACTCTGCACATCATGCATCATTGTACATAATGTCTCTATTTGTTTTTCTCTGTTTGTATTTCTAGTCATCAATGTTAGACTTAAGCTTATTGTATTGTAAAATGTTTGTTTAATAAAGAAAGAAAAAAAAATAAAAAAAAAACAGCAACATAGCAGTATATTATTTTATATACTGCTGTGTTGCTTTTTTTTAAAATTCAAATGGATGACCTTGAACTTTCATTCAGGGTTAACTTATGAAGGGGTATAAAAGAGAGGGAGCAGTGAAGTTAGTCTCAGTCTTGTCCAACACACGCTGCAGCTAACATGTCGGTGCCACCGATGAACAATTTATTTTTCGATAACAATTTGAAGACATATTGTTGCGAGTTGCAATGTTTTAAAATACCAGGCGATCAAGTTGACGGGAAAGCTTGTCGTAAGTGCAGGTGTTTCAGCTATTGCATATGTAGATGTAAAACATATCAAATGAACCGCCAAGATAAAATACAAGAATTACGGCGACGGCTTGCATTACTTTGGCGGCGAATGGAGTAGCAACCATCTGCCGCGCACTTGCCACCTGCCGCCTACCATCTGCCGCCTGCCATCTGCCGCCTGCCATCTGCCGTCCGCCATCTGCTCCGCCCCACCACACTTTTACCCCCACCATTTAGTACGATTACAACGCTAGCTTGTGAATAGCCAGTACACCTCCGGCTCTCGACCGGTGAACATCGAGCTCTCCGAGACGCTCTTCACAAAATAACAATATCGCTCGTCCCGACTGTGTGTTCCCTGTGGTCACATAAATAGGCAAGGAACACACAGTCGGGATGGGCCGATTGGACAAACAAGCGCAACACTTGAAAACTGCTATTGTAAACATAAATTATTGTAAACATAACTTATTGTAAATAAAAAGAAATGTAAACATTAAAGTAATGAATGAAATAGTACTACCTCGCACTCGTATCATTCGATTGCTCCATTCGATTGTTTTCATTCGATATTTTTATCGAATTAAAACTATCGAATCACAATCGGATTTTACGCGTGCGAGGTAGTACTTTTTTTAAATTACCTCCCAGTGACCTTGAACTTTAACCTTTCCCTCATTACGTCACAAAACCGCCTACGTCACTGGCTGAGGCTCAGATGACGTGTTTAATGACTCAGCGCATCCGGTCACGTGACCGGATGACGTCACTTCCGCCCCAGCAGCCCCAAATGCCCACTACTTCGGCCTATTATATCGTTATTTCTTAACCGGTTTGGACAATCGATACTTCATTTTCAAGTGTTTACACTGCAAATTAACACTTCCATTGCGGGTGTCCCGGAATCGGAACATTGCATTTAAACATGTGAGATTTTCATTATTAAACATGTCAAAGGCTGCGACAGTGTTAATAGAAAACTGCAAAACCCGAAAATACTGCTTTCGTTTTTAAAATATTGTCATTTAAAAATTGTTCAATGTTTTATTTAAATGGAAGAATGTTTTTCGAGGAACTCGGCTTTATTAACGAATTCATATTAGTTTCATGTAAATTTCATGTAAAATTTACATTTGAAAATTTTCATTTGAAATTTCATGTAATAATTTCATGGTTTAGGAATGTTACGCAATGGAATTGTAAGGACAACCAGGCAACTTGTAGTCATGGAATTTGTTCTAATATGAAGCTTAAACATTCCGATACTCCCCAAGATTATACGATTTATCATTTTCTCCTTTTATGTTTGTTAAATGTTACAAAGTATAAAGTTCTCAAATTTCTCCATGTATAATGGAGAACTTTGTAATTTTGTACCCACTAGTATTTATTTAATTTTTTAGTATTCTCGATGAATGCTAACCAAATTACGTACATTTGGTTAACGTTTATTTGCTAAACAAAATTTATTTTGAACTTCTTAACACTATTAATTTCAAGGCAGAATTTTCCTTGAAATGCGAGTGGTGTCTATTTGTTGAGAATTGACAATATACTTATCAATATCGCTAGATCTGTTTCTGAGAATATTTTCTCCTTTTTTTCAACTGGTTAAGTCATTTGGGGGAATTGACCCTTGATAATAAAAATATGTAAAAAATAAAAGCTCCAGGAGACATTGTGGACCAATACCTATTACCAAATATTATTGAATTTGGACCAATGGTGTGGTCTCTAGGCCCTTACACATTCAGACGGGCAGACGGACGGACACGAAAGCTACTTTATTTGGGCCTAGGATCTTAAAAACAAATATTTTCTCCGTTAACTCAAATTCCAAAATGTTTCTCCATATAGCAGGTAAAGTGGTGGGGGAGTAAAAAGTAAAGTCGGACCTCGGACCCATCGTAAAGACATTTTTGCAAACTTGTTTATTTTACATTAACTTATATACAGCACACAGGTAATGAAATGGCTTAGTATATTAATGTGGTGATATGTTGTAATATTAAACTAAACGACAAAATATCTGGACATTGCTCATAAAGATTCTTCACTGTGTTTTTATATGTGAAAAAGGGCAAGTACCGTGGCTTTTGTTAAGGTCGTGTAATAACAAAATGAGTTACTCAATGGAATTGTAAGGTAAATCGTTTATGTTGCACAATGCCAACGCAGAATTGCTAACATTGCTCTCAGCTACTGCACTGAGAACAGCTGCAGTATCCACGAAGGATAACAGCATGTTCATAAAAATGTCGCATTTACCTCGAAAACATTGTTGATGCTGCTTTGTAAAATTGTCATGTCAAAGGTTTGTAATATTTATAAAAAATGTTTAATATTTTTACATCATAGCTTCACGTAATTTTGGGAATATATTAATTTGTATTTAGGCTTTGTACAAACAATAATGATGTCGCCAACGTGTATCTGATAACACACTGATAACAGTTTTATGTTTGTTAAGAAATAAATATAATCAAATAGAAATAAATTGATGTATTATAGAAATTTATTAAAGATTACCAAAACACTATTTGCAGTTTTTATATTGATACGGGATATTGTCACTTCTTATAATTTAAAATATTGATTAGGTAGTTTATAAAATTAAAGACTATAAGTGAATACCCGATGAAAAAGGAATGCACGCTAAGATGTTGAAATATGCTAAATAAAATCAACTAGAGAATAAATATTTTACAGTAAAGGTCCTTGTAAATTTCCTTGTGAAAAGCTTGAAAGTTGATCTAACCCCAACAAAAATAGGTGATAGTAGATATCTAAAATAAACGCAATTAATTTTATTCCTAAATATATATAACTATGTACTGAAAATAAGTTTAGCTAATGAAGAAAAAATATCGAAAATTTTCTTAGTAAAAATATGAAACAAAACCTGAGATAATTTTAATTATCTAAGCCCAGGAACCTGAAAATTAAATATTCAACTTTTTTTAAACCAGCTCAAAAAATTCCTTAGTTGTGCAATAAACAGAAGGTGAATAATGTTTAAAACTAGAAATTTGACAATGGACAAGTCGTATATTTTACAAACCGAAGTCCATAGTTTTCATCTCTCTATCTTACTCATGCATACAGAAATATGTATTCAATCCTAAAATATAAATTTTACAGTCACCGTATGACTAAACATGTAAGGAAAGAAAAATTTACAAAAAACCAATACAAATAAGAAACACGCGAGTAGCAGTCACGGAAGCTTCGTATTTCAACTTCGTGGCCCACGTTAGCTCAGCAGCTGGTTTATCATGGATATGTATTTGATATAATATATTATCTGATGTTACTTTCTTTAATGATTAACTTATTTTTACGTGTTCTCGTATGAAAACTAGAATCATTAGTTAGGATGACCCCTTCAAAACATTCTGGTTAATTTTTGTAAAGTAATTTCCCTACCCGTGAAAAGTCTCATTCAAAATATCGGTCTTCGGCTTATTTTATACTAGTTTTGTAAGTTTTAATAAGATATTTAAAAACTATCCACTCATTCGCAGGTCACATTATCTTGCTAATATTCAGATGGTTATGGAAAACCATTTAATTGTTTACGTTTTCCTTTGTAATTTCTTAGTTTAAGGCCAATTGTCTATAACTTTTATGCCGAGGGTGCCAATTTCGTATAAACATGGATTTACAACCAACATACATAGTTACATAACCAACCAACTTGAGATACTTTACGCGAGGATTTTAATAAGAATAATCTGACATCGTTGTAACTTAATGGTGTGTACTGGAGAATCTTCAGAAAGTACAATTTATAAAATAAAATGACTCTTACTGTATCAGCGACTGTATAAATCTATATATATATATATATATAATATTATAAAAAAGAGGTGGTTTCTGTCTGTCTGTCTGTCTGTCTGTCTGATGTTCCGGGTGAACGCAAAAACTACTGAACCTACTGGGCTGAAACTTTACACATCGGTAGATCTTGAACCCATGTAACACATAGGCATATTCACTTCCTTAAAATCCCCTCGGGCTACGCCCCTTGAAGTCCTAAGTTTCAATGTTTACATTTCAGAATAAAATAAACAATCAGAAACTGTAATGCGAACAGCTGTGGATACTTCAATTTGACAGCTTAAAGAGCAGAAGCAAGAACAGCTGTTTCAAGCTCACTAAAATGCAAATTGCATTGACTAAAGAACGGGTAGAGAAAGCCCCTGTGCGAAGAACGAAAACGTCAGCTAGCTACTAATCAATATTAATGAACAAATATTAATGTATATTAATGTAATCTGGTTGTGGTCTATTCTTATTTGCACAAAAAACAATTTTTACCGATACTTCTTATACCCCCTCACCTTATATATTTGCTCCCCCCCCGATCTTTATTTTTGCTCCATCCCCGATTTTATATTTAGCACCCCCCCCCTCTTCGATTTTTAGCGAATTTCCCCTATAGGGAAGAAGCTATTACCGTAGTCCCATGGTAAGACCTAGGCCCGGGACCATGATAACTTTTCGTTTTGAGGTCCCCAGACCCCAAAAACACCATTCGTTCGATACTGTATATATATATATATATATATATATATATATATATATACATATATGTGTGTCCGTGAGCACGATAACTCTCGTAAAAATGATCCGATTTTGACGAAATTTCGTATAAATATGTAAAGCAGCATTTATGACTTTACGTTCGAAAACCAGACAGATCGACCTATCCGAAGGGGTATTTTGGGGGGGTTTTGTACCCCAAAAATGGGTTTTTTGAATTTTTTACATATAATTTTTGAAAAAGTCAAATAACGAATTTTAGTTTAGAATTTTAGTTTTGACCATTTGATTCAGCTTAAGAAAACACACAATTTGGTATTTCGATCATTCCTCTACGTTAATTGGTTACCGAGATATTGAAAGTGCTAAACACAGTACGTTGTCTAATGTTATTCTTATGGAGGAAAAGAAACATTTTTTATCTCGCTTATTTATGAACGTATACTGACGAAACTTGGTATACAGTTTCATCTCGTTGAGTTCTATTGATATTTGCTCCATTAAAAATTGTTTTTGCATAATTCTCCCGTAGCAGCAAACCTGCGTACTCAGCCCCCATGTTATTCTTATGGATAAAAATTAAATGCTCTGTCTCCCTTAATTATGAACATAAATGAATAAAAACTGGTATACGACTTCACCTAGTTGAGTTATATTGACATTAGCATAAAAACCAATTTTTTGTGTTCCTTGTTGCAGCAAACCTGCGTACTCAGCCCCAATGTTATTCTTATGGAGAATAATTAAAATTGTATATATCGCTTATTTGTGAATATATTTTTATGAAACTTGGTAAGTGGCTTTATGTAGTATTAAGACATTTATATCTCCATTGGAAATACGCTGAGTATGCAGGTTTGCTGCGACGGGGGTATTTATTTTATTTTATGTCCCCCCACTTTATATTTTGGCCCATCCCCGATTATATTTTTTTTGCCCCCCATTCTATATTTTTTCTCCCCCCTCACTTTATTTGCTCCCCCCGATTTTTATTTTTGCCCCCTCCCGATTTCATATTTCCCCCCCCCCCAATTTTATATTTTTCCCTCCCCGATTTTTATTTTTTTGTCCCCAATGTTATATTTTTGCTCCCTCCCCATTTTTATTTTTACCCCACCCCAATTTTATATTTTGCTCCATCGCCTCTTCGATTTATGTTTTTATTCTATGCCCACCTCCATTTTAAATTCCCCCCGGTTTTTATTTTTTCACCCCCCCCCCGTGATCCGATTTTATATTTTGCTCCCCCCCGCCGATTTTATATTTATGCCACCCCCCTCCCCGATATTTTTTATTGTTTTTTACTTGAGTTCTTTTATTTCTAAAAGCGAATCTAAAGTGTTACGAGTACTGATTTGGAATCGCAAACCACATGCCGTTTACTACCCGACACAGGTCCTCGACTTAGCAACAGAACCTGAACTATCTGCCAGTATATTTCGTTAACTTTGATTTAATTGCACATTAAACGTGTAAAATATAATTTGAATATTGTACAATAATGTGGATTGTTATTTGATTTAGTTAATCTACCATTTATATACAACCCGTACGAAGGATGGGTAATCAGCTAGTAATATATAAATGGTCGGTCTTACTTTACTTTAGTGTATCTAGACCAGATCAGATGGAATGGTCTACGTCTGTGCAGAAAATAAAACAATTACAATAGGTAAGGCTAACTTATTTGATACAAATTGAAATTAAAATAAAAAAGTTCATATGAATATTATGTACAATAAGGTTTTCCTGTTGAAGAAGGCAAGCTTAATTTTATTTTACTATTTACTATTTTATGAAAACCTTTACAATTTATTTACTTTAAGGTAAAACAATATTAGTTCTTTATCCTTTTAAAAATATAAAAGTTATAAAATTCAGGTATTTTTATTAAATTATAATAAAATACAACTTACAATTATCTACGTCATTCTAGTCAAAGGCCGCACCAATTCTGTTCTATTCCAACCGCTTGTTTTGAAATAACGGTGTTGCCATCATACCAACACACTAACATAAATTTACTCTGTTATTGTTAATTACCCCAGTATTATTATATTTAATTAAATAATATATAAAACAACATATCACTATACTTTATATGCACAAAAAGTTGAGTGAATAATTTCAATTGCCATGTATATTAAGCTAGCTAAAATTCTTGGCACGTGTATCCTATTTAATATTAATAAACCACGCTTGGCGTGTATTGGCGACGTGTAACTACCTATTCCCAGTAAACTACTGAACGTAGAGCAGCCAGGTTGGTGTCAATAGATTTCCCTTAGCCCCAAGGATGATGTAAAAAATATCCCCGTCACAGCAAACCTGCGTTCTCAACGAATTTCCAATGCATATATATGGATCTCACTACTACCTAGAGCCTCTTACCAAGTTTCACAAAAATACATTCATTAATAAGTGATATTTAGCATTTTATTTATTCTCTATAAGAATAACACTAGAATTGAGTACGCAGGTTTTCTGCAACGAGGAAGATAATAAATTTGCTTTTTTTGCTATTATCAATATAACTCAACCAGGTGAGGCTACATACCAAGTTTTATCAATTTAGGTTCATAACTATTGGAGATATAAAACTTTACTTATTCTCCATATGAATAACATGGGGACTGAGTATGCAGGTTTGCTGCTACCAGGAAAAATCAACAAAAAACACTTTTTGTCCAAATATCAATATACCACAACTATTTGAAGCCACATACCAAGTTTCATCAATATACATACATAAATAATCGAGGTATAAAATTTGATTTATTCTCCATAAGGATAACATTGGACAACGTACTGTATTTAGCACTTTGAAAATCACTGCAACGGTTGGACGTAAAACAACAATCAAAACGTCAAAATGATTGTTTTGTAGAGCTAAAATTATTGGTAGAAATAAATGTGGAGGTTTTAGTCAAATTATCAGAGGAAAATGTAAAAACCGTATTCCCATAAGATTAACATGGGAAATTTTATGAACACGTTATTTTGACTTTTCTCCACAACCACTTAACATAGCCTAATGATTCAAGATACTAAATTGTTTTTTCTTTTAAGCTCTATAAAATGGCTATAACCAAAATCTAGTGGTTTTAAAATTTTAGGGTAAAAAATTTTAAAATAAAACTGATTTTTGGACAATTTAAACCCCCATAAAACCCCCTTCCCATAGACCGATCGATCTGGTTTTCGAACTTAAAGTCATAAATGTTACTTTCCACATTTTTGCCAAATTTCATCAAAATCGGGCTTTTCTTTCAAAAGTTATCGTGGTAACGGACACATATCTATGTCTATATATGATGTATAAACATTTGAACGAATTGTGTTTTTGGCATCTGGGGACCACAAAACAAAATAGTTATCTTTGTCTCGGGCTTAAGTCTTACCTTGAGATCCACGGTAATAGGTTCTTCCCTATAGGGGAAATTCGCTAAAAGTGTCTTTTTACGAAATAAATTGTACGCCTGCATACGCCTGCCCAAAAGGGTTTAGTTTAAACTTTGCTTAGTTTTGGATATTGACTCAAACCCATTTTGGTCTCACGTCAAGCCAAATTTTGTTTCTTAAAAACTGCAGTTAAATGTTTATGTGTTTAAAGGTTTATTCTTCGGGTTCAAATTTGTAATACAAATTAACCTAACTACTTTCGTTGCTTTTATAACTAAAAGATAACAAATACAGTCTACATATTTACCAACATTTAATTGTACTTAATCTGCTAATATACAAACTATCTAAAGACAGACCAACAAAAAGACATAATTTATCAATCTATATTATTAATACGCTACTTGCAAACTTTGTAAAAATAAGGCTTTTTGTTTTATGATTTACCCCCACGTATTACACACTAAACAGCGCGTCCAGGTGTGCCAAAGTGCAAACTGGCTTTAGAGTTTCCATTTAGGCCTCAGGCCTCTGCCCCATGGGAGTTCCAAGTTCCCATGTTATTCATTGGACGAGAGTTTTATTTGGTTTATAGATAGATCACTTGCGTTATTTCTTAATTCAATTCAATTAAATGAACAGCTGTTATAAGGATTACATATAACTACAGACTGTAATTGTTTTCTATACTATTTAACAATTTAATATTTTCGCTTCTCAAAACGGGATGCGCAAGCTGCGCAAAGGAAATTCTAGTTGGCTATAAACTGTATGGACAAATATTTCACAATGTATTCAATGCTAATAGGACAGTCAATAGCCCTTAGTTTTATTATAAATTGCATTAAAAGTTTTACCAGAGTTTCATCCAGTTTCACCCAATTTCATCCAATACGGCACATGAAATCGTGCTAAATTTTTTCATAAAAAACTGAATCGGAATTTTAAACTTGAAATATGGAACTGAAATAGAGTTTACTGATATCAATCGTCTTAACCTTCACAAATCTTATGTGGTTAATTATACCTTCGAATTTCTACCCCCCATTTTTAACTGTATTGGTGTCTTAGTCATGTCTCTTTTACACAAATAGCGATACTACTTTAAGGAGTACAAAGCCTATCATCGATGTTTCAAAAATGCTTTTGATTCAGTTTTACACAAAACTTAAAAAACTACAATTCCATCAGTGAACTGCTAGAATGCCACCCTGATTTATCACAGGGAAATCATCTACTTCTCGTTCCATTAACAGTGATAATACCCAATTTTGCCGCAAGAGTAAAAGTAAACAAACCTGTAATATAAATCGTAAATATAGTATAAATAAATCTGAATTGAACTTTGCTGACACTTTTATACAGTATTATAAACTATATTCCCATTCAGCATGAGATTTGTGTTCCTTACTGCTTATGAATTGCAATCCAAAAACCTAAACTTAGTTAGGAAAAGTTGTCTGCTTTGTTTACAAAAACAACCTTAACTTTACTCAGCTGTCGTATTGAATTTGGATGCAAAGTAGGGAACACATGGCTTGGTAAACATAATGATTGCAAATAAAATATGGCCAAAAACACTGTTACAACTTGCAATTACAAACTTACGGCTAAATTAATGTAGGATATCCTATTTTTAGCGAATTTTCCCTATAGGGAAGAAGCTATTGCCGTAGGTGGCATGGTAAGGCCTAGGCCTGGGACCATGATAACTTTTTTTTTTGAGGACCTCAGATGCCAAAACCACTATCCGTTCAAATTCATATATATGTATATATATATATATATATATATATATATATATACACAAACACAACAGATAGATATAAATGATGAAAAAGAAGTTTTTTGCGAATTTGCGTTTATAATACAAACGTTCTCAAGCAATAAAGGAGAAAGAATGGGATTTGAACAGTAAATGAATAAAAATAAACAAATATTTTACATCCGACTTTTAAAAACTAAAACATGTGATTTTAGGTACAGGTAAAAAAAATTAAAAATTAAAGTAAAACATTAGTTGAGATGAATAATTTTAGACTTAAGAAAAAATACCTGAGATTTAACCCAGAAGGAACTTTGGTCTTCAGAACCAACTGATGTGCCAATTCAGAATTACCACATCAAAACGGTGGCTAGTCATACAATGTGATTTAACAACTATCATGTAAACGCTGCCCAAAAGATTATGTTGGTCAGACATGGAATTCCTTGCGAGTACGTATGACTGGCCACCGTTTTGATGGGGTACTTAAAGACAAACGAAAACAAATCTATAATCATGCAACTCACCACAATCAAAATTTTGAAGGATGCTATGAACTAAAAGCACTTCATAAAATTAATCCAAATCAAAATCCTAAATATAACCAACTAATATTAAGAAATTCTGAATTGGCACATCAGTTGGTATTGAAGACCAAGGTTCCTTATGGGTTAAATCTCAGGTAATTTTTCTTAAGTCTAAAATTATTCAACTCAGCTGATGTTTTAACTTTAATTTAAATTTATTTTTTTACCTGTACCTAAAATCACATGTTTTAGTTTTTAAAAGTAAGATGTAAAATATTTGTTTATTTTTATTTATTTACTATTCAAATCCCATTCTTTCTCCTTTATTGCTTGAAAACGTTTGTATTATAAACGAAAATTCGCAAAAACTTCTTTTTCATCATTTATATTTTTCTGTTTTAATGTGTTAATATGTGTGTCTGTCTGTGTGTTTGTCCGTAGGCACGATAACTTTCGTAAAAATGGTCCGATCTTGATGAAATTTGGTACAAACGTGTAATGCAGCGTCTATTTTCATGAGTTCGAAAACCAGACAGATGGCACTATTATAATGATGGTTTTGGGGGGGTTTTGTACACCAAAATTTTTTAAACTTTTTACATATCATTATTTTTAAAACCAAACTTGAGTTTACACTATTGGATTCAGCTAAAAAGTTTGTTATTTTGACCATCGCTCTCCGTCAATTGGTTACCGAGATATTTAAAGTGCTAAACACAGTACGTCGTCCAATGTTAATGTTATGGAGAGTAAGTAAAATTTTACATCTTGATTATTAATGAACATATATTAATGAAACTTGGTGTATTAATAATCCAAACTCTATCCAAAATTAATAATTCAAACCCAGATGTGTAGAGGGTAAATGTCATAATAGGTCATTGCATGGTATTTGGTCATATCTCGCTTATTTATGAATATGCTTTGATAAAAGTTGGCAAGTGGCTTCAAGACTTAGTAAAATACCATTTGAAATTCGCTGAGTATTTAGGTTTTATGAATTTATAATATTCATAAAACTATTTATGAATATGTTAATATTTATGATATCCGTAATTTTTGACGTACTAATAAAAAATCCTTAAATTTTCTGGTATTAAGTTACGGTGGATTGCTAATTTTTATGAACTCTTTAAGTTCTGTACATAAATATGGTTGGGGTTTACTGATATTTGCATACAAAACCCATTTTTTGTGGTCCCCATGGCACAAACTTGCGTACTCAGCAGCTACAATGTTATTCTTATGGAGAATAAGATACATGTGATATCTTGCTTGTTTATGAACATAAATAGGTAAAACTTGGTATGTTGCTTCATCTAGTGGTGATCCATTGGTATTTGCATGAATCCCAGATTGTTGTGGTCCTTGATGCAGCAAACTTGCAAACTAAGTCCTAATGATTTTCTTATGGTGAATAAATAAAATGTCATATCTCGCTTATTTATGAATATGCTTTGATAAAAGTTGGCAAGTGGCTTCAAGACTTAGTAAAATACCATTTGAAATTCGCTGAGTATTCAGGTTTGCTGCAACGGGGGTATTTCATCATCCTGGGCCTAAGGTAAATCTTTTGACACCAACCTGGCCTCTCTACGTTCAGCACTATGCTCGGAATAGGTGGTTATACGTTCCTTTTACATGGGGATGTCGGAAAAAGGAAAAACAAAACAGTGTTTTTGCTAATTGCAAACTTATAACTGAGTAAATTTATTATATCCTATGAGCGAATTTCCCCTATAGGGAAGAAGCTATTACCGTAGGTGGCATGGTAAGACTTAAGCCCGAGACCATGATAACTTTTTGTTTTGAGGTCCCCAGATGCCAAAAACACTATTCGTTCAAATTTATATATATATATATATATATATATATATATATATATATATGTGTGTGTATATGTTTATATATATATATATTAATATATATATATATATATTGATATGTATATGTGTGTGTCCGTAAGGATGATAACTCTCGTAAAAAAAAAGGTTCGATCTTAATGAAATTTGGTGCAGTGAAAAGTACCATTTATTTGAATGAGTTCGAAAACCAGACGAATCACACCATCCAAAGGGGGGTTTGGGGAGGGTTGTACCCCAAAAATAGGGTACCATTGAATTCAACTTAAAAAACTAAACAATTTGGTATTTTGATCATTGCTCTACGTCAATTGGTTATTGAGATATTGCAAATGCTAAACACAGTGCGTTGTCTAATGCTATTGTTATGGAGAAAAATAAAAAAAATTATATCTTGCTTATTTATGAATATAAAATGTCAAAACTTGGTATTTACTTCATCTGATTGTGGTTTGTTGTTGTTTGCACAAAAAACTAAATTTTCACGTATGGTTACCGTGGCAGCAAAACTAGGTACTCGATCCCCATGTTATTCTTACGGAGAATAATTAAAATGTTATATATCGCTTATTTATAAATGTATATGAATGAAACTTGGTATGTGACTTTAATTAGATGAGTTCTATTGATATTTGTATAAAATCCATTAGTGTGTGTTCCTTGTTGCAGCAAACATGCGTACTCATCCCCAAGGTCATTCTTATGAAGAATAATTAAAATTGTATTTATCGCTTATTTGTGAATATATTTTTATGAAACTTGGTATGTGGCTTTATGTGGTATTAAGACATTGGAAATTCGCTGAGTACGGAGGTTTGCTGCGGCGGAGGTATTTGAATTTGTACACATTCTAATGAATATTTTAATATGCACTATGTTGGGGCTTTATTACAATAATACCTTTAAATGTTGCAAGGCGGATTCCCATTTTAGCGAATTTCCCCTATAGGGAAGAAGCTATTACCGTAGTCGGCATGGTAAGACCTAGGCCCGGGACCATGATAACTTTTCGTTTTGAGGTCCCCAGACCCCAAAAACACCATTCGTTCAAAACTGTATATATATATATATATATATATATATATATATATATGTGTGTGTGTGTGTGTGTGTGTGTCCGTGAGCACGATAACTCTCGTAAAAATGATTCGATGTTGATGAAATTTGGTATAAACGTGTAAAGCAGCATTTATGACTTTAAGTTCGAAAACCAGCCATATCGCTCTATCCGAAGGGGTATTTTGGGGGGGTTTTGTACCCCAAAAATGGGTTTTTTGAATTTTTTACATATAATTTTTGAAAAAGTCAAATATTTGTTTTCACCATTGGATTCAGCTTAAAAAAACACACAATTTTGTATTTTTATCATTCCTCTACGTCAAATGGTTACAGAGATATTGAAAGTGCTAAACACAGTACGTTGTCCAATGTTATTCTTATGGAGAATAAGAAAAATTGTATATCTCACTTATTTATCAACTTTTCCTGATGAAACTTGGTATATTGCTTCATATCGTTGTGGTCTATTAATATTTGCACTAAAAAACATTTTTTGGCCGATAGTTCCCGTAGCAGCAAACCTGCATACTCAGCCCCATATGTTATTCTTATGGAGAATAAGTAACCTATTATCTCCCTTAATTATGAACATAAATTAATAAAACTTGGTATGTAGCTTTACCTACTTGAGTTATATTGATGTTTGTATAAAACCTCAATTTTGTGTTCCTTGCTTCAGCAAGCCTGCATAC
The DNA here is from genome assembly GCA_963675035.1 of Allygus modestus. NCBI lineage: Eukaryota > Metazoa > Arthropoda > Insecta > Hemiptera > Cicadellidae > Allygus > Allygus modestus. The sequence continues at coordinate 160,166,289 of OY776111.1, read as the reverse complement.
TCAGCCGCCATGTTATTCTTACGGAGAATAATAAAAATGTCATAAATCGTTTATTTATGAATGTATATTGATGAAACTTGGTTTATGGATTTATACTTTGGTATATGTATTAAGATACATATATATGCATTGGAAATTCACTGAGTACGCAGGTTTGCTGCTACGGGGGTATTGTTACATATGCAATTCAAAATTAGCTTTTTGTATATTAATTTTTAAGCCATTAAATTTATTTTATAACTAGTGAACAATTTCTTTAGTTTGTTTAAGCCCGTAATTTTTGACGGGCTAATGACAGCTAGCATTGTATGGAAATGTGAGAACCCTTCTAAACACAACGGAGTTCAAGTTATAACCCGTTCAACTTATAACGTGGGTTGACTAACCCACGATAATTTTGATTCTATTATTCTTTGATAGGGGTTGATGATGACCGTTGTGACTGGTCGAAATCGATTACCTTATCCCGTAGGCCTTTATATTTACCTTCTTTAATGTAATTATAATAAAACTTTAAATATGTTTTGTTGGGTTGCGAGAGGTATTTTATTGTATCTTGTTTAGTTGTAACAACACTTACCATATTATTTTCGTTATTAAGTTATACTAATTCCATACTGGTATTATTATCTATCTATACTGATTATATAAATGTTAAACTGATTCAAGGCATGAGCGAGTAAAAAATTACATTTTTGGTGAGACAGTATCACTGAAAATAAACGGTGTCAGGAAACTGACACATACTTTCTCCCTTTTAGCCCAACTTTAATGAATAAATTACTTTTTATTTGCTAAATATAGAATACAAAGCACGATTGAATGTACATAAAATCTTGTAAACAAGTTTGTTTGCTGAAACATTCACCCAAATCCCTGTTTTGGAGGCTCTACAGAATCCATTGCTACACACGTTGTTTTAAGAGGGGAAATGCCCCCTATTCCCCCACAGGGTTATTAAAAATCAGATATTGAATTTTTTATGAGACTCGATTTAAGTTTGATCATGTGTTTCAATTATCCTTATACGCGAGGAATGAGCGTACACCTAGTGATAGCCTACAATGAACAAATAAAATGTATGCTTTATAACATTTATTCACATATTCAAACAATCCCGCGGATTTAACAATATGATTTTAATCGCACAGCTGTAGCATAACAAAATGCTGCGCCATTGCCATTTCGATCGTGTCTTGCTCTTGGTTAGGCGTACATAGAATATAATCAAGTAGATTGTAAATAATAAGACCACGGGTATCATAACATGCGTTAAATAACAATTTAGGATTTTTCTAAAATCCCTAGGTTTTGTGAACTACAAAATTAGTGATAAAAAGTCAAAAATCATTTTGAGAAATCATTATTTTGAAGTGCAAATTATTACAACGGCGATGCGACATTAATTGTTAATAATTGTAAAAACTTCAGTATGATTATTGTATCGACATTAATCTATTCGCTTTTTGTCAAAGCACTCTTGATTCTACTGTTAATTGAAAATTGTTTACCATCCATATTTTTGAAAATACTTTTTTTAACACGCATTAAATTAAAATGATTTCAACAATCGATTATCTGTTTCAGCTGCACACTAAAACGCCATCATGATTTGGCATTCAGCACCGACAAACTTATCCTTTTTCCTAGCTACAGGTCACATTGAATCATTATTACATTATAACCATCTTCACTTGACGTCATAAGGCAGCTTGCAAAGTGGATTCGCCTATAGTGTTGCTAGAAGTAATTTTACACTCCAGGGAATATTATTATTGTGTTATGTACAAAGTAGTACGTTGCAGTAAAGACTGTACCACTGCAAAAGTTAGAAAGTTATTTTTCATGGCTTTCAGTATTTCGCTGAGGTTCATTTTCTGGAACAGTAAGATTGTTATATTAATTATTATTATTAACCGTGAAATATTGCACAACTGAACTGAGCAACGGCAACACTGCAATGTGAATTGTGTAGATGCCCACTTGATGTGATTGAGCCATTGAGCGTAGATAAAGTAGATCCACTGCGTTGGTTGCTCAGGTCGGCAGTTTAAAATTGCTCGGATAAATTTCTTTATTTTTTTTAAACGAAGGACCGAAAGAATTAGCATTGCTGGATTATATGTGTGTTATGGAGCTCCACCGATGCAAACTATGAGATGCAAACATTGATTCTTGAAAGCTTTAGCATTAAATTTACTTTTGTAGACGACTCTTTTCATTAGTCAGCGTTTTAAATATTCGGCTCGAACTTCCAGCCTTTTTAAAAATCTAGAGCCGAGGGTAATACTGCAATAAATGGCTCGAAAAAGCTCGAAATTCGAATACTCGCACACCCCTAAATTTTGTCAATAAATATTTCGATATTGGTCACAGCCTGCAAGAAACAAGAAGAAGACACTTATTGCACGTCTTAGGGTGGGATTAAGGTCAAATCATGCGTAATTTTAAAAACCCTTTATAGCAATTATCACAATCGCACAATCCAGACCTCAAATGTACGATTGAATCATTGACTATATAGTCAATGACTGAATCGATAATACAGTGCTTCATTAAACAACTGTGTTTATTGAACAACCTATTAACATGGTTCATGTTGTAATACGGGATGTAACTAAAATACGTCTTACAATAATTCAAAATATATTTTATCTTAACTTTGTACTCACTGACAAGACGGCTATTATACATAAAAGATGGTACAAGGTAATCAACTTCAATAGCTCACAACGGATTTCATCAGGCCCAATGAGAAAATCGCACTCACAATATTTCGTAAATTTGGTGTAATACCACTGTAGATATCTTGATTTGGAGGAGAGATGTTGGTGAAGAAACGAAATGTCTTTCTTCTCCGTCAAACCAATAATCTTCTGAGAAAATTCTGGGGTTTGTTTTAGTTCTCTCTCTTCCTATTCCCCACGACACAATCTAGATTGCTGAAGTGAACTGCTAGAAAAGAAAGGACGACTATATACTTGCAATACGTTCGAAGTGGACCTGTTAAAGCATTTTTAGGTTTTATGTTTGATTTCATATTAAGTCTTTTTGTTTTTGAATAGTACAACACACAGCAAAACAATTGTTTTCATAAGATTATTAATAAATGTTGGATATTTTAAACGTTAATAAACTCTTTTACTTTATTCCCTTATACATAGTATATAGAGAAAGTATTGTTTTCGTCAACATTTTCGAATTTTAGTTGTTAGTGGAAATATTCGTTTTGGTGCTCCCTGAACCAAAAAAAAAAGATTTTTACGTGATGTCTGTCTGTCTGGATGTATACAGAGCTAGAGCCCTAACCGATGGTCCGATCTTTATAAAATTTGGTATGTAGGTAATAATCCTCGATATCTTTAAGCATTTTTCATTTTCGGAATTTTTGATTTTTAAGGGTAATTATCCCCAAAAAACACCAAAAAACGTGAAAAATCAAAAAGTTAAAAAAAAAACGCTCTGATGATTTTAATTAAAACTTATTCGTTTGTAGAGCTTTAGTTATCCAACAAAATTACACCACCCTCATTTCTGTAAAAATTTGGGCTCAGAAATTACAGGACTTAAAACATCAGAAATTCAGTTTTTTTTATAAAAAAAATATTAATATTCACCATTAAAAAGTGCTCAAAGAACTAAATAATTTAGTATTTTGAATTACTATTCTACGATTGGTGGTTGCGGGGGTTTAAATTTTCTTTTTGCGGTAAACGCAGTACGTTGTCCAATGTTATTCTTATGGGGAATAAAAAATACTATTTTTCTCTTATTTACTGATCAATTTCGTTCAAACTTGATATACTTGTCAAGTTAGCATTGACCAACAGAAGAAATTCGAAATATATTAAAATATCCTTAAGGATTAACAATAAATCGTCAGGCCCAGTTATTTAGATGAAAAAATGAGATTTCAATGTATTGTTTCAATAGCCTAGGCTATCATGAAATTAAATGCTATAAACATGGGTTGGCCCAAGTCCGTACATGAAACTTCTAAAATGCCTAAGTGTAGCCTAAGTGTATATGCCTACATTTTATAGTCATAGGTCCAAGTTTATGATGAAGACAGCTCACTATAATCCAAACCTAGGAGATGTCAAATCATTTCAGATAACCTGTACAAAAGACTTAGCTTGGTTAGAATAGTTTAAAGCTTTTGTTTTGGTTCGCTACAACATTCCTGGTAATGTGTTTAAAGTATTTTACAACAGTTGTATTTTACAAAATGATATTTCAATATATTGTTTCAATAGCCTAGGCTATCATGAAATTAAATTCTATAAACATGGGTTGGTCCAAGACCGTACATGAAACTTCTAAAATGGCAAGTAGCCTAAGTGTATAGACCTACATTTTATAACCATAGGTCCAAGTTTATGATGAAAACAGCTCAGTATAATCCAAACCTAGGATTTGTCAAATCATTTAAGATAACCTGTATAAAAGGCTTAGTTTGGTTAGAATAGTTTAAAGCTTTTATTTTGGTTCACTACAACATTCCTGGTAATGTGTTTAAAGTATTTTACAACATTGTATTGCCAGTTTAATGTCGGCTTACTCTTACTGTAATCCAACCCTAGGCTATGTCAAATCATTCCAAGATAACCTCCCGAAAAAAAGCTGTTTGGTTAGAATAATCTATAGCTTTTATTGTGGTTACCTACTAGATTACTGGTAATGTATTTTAGGTAATGTAGACAATTTTTATTATTAATTTAGTGAAAATATAACCTAGCAAATAATTGTCCTACAAAAATAAATTTTAAGGTTGTTCGCTTACTGTGACTAACTTCATCAACGCTTTCTAGACAAATTGAGGCTTTGTATACTTTTTACACATGGCAATCACAATATTACCAATTGTCTAAGAAAATGTAATAAAACAAACTATTTTATAAGTTAAGTTAATATCTTAGTATCTACAGTCATCACAAAGGTATTTTGAGTCTGTCGTCTGCCACTGTTACAATCGTTGCCTCTGTCCGACTGACGATATTTACACAGAGTAGGTGTACTAAGGGAATATTAACTGTATGGATTTTTTTTTTAAACGTACACTTAATAATTTATAAAATAATAAATATGCTCACAAATTAAAAATATACTTCGATTTATCTCTCGTGTGTTTTTTGTTGGTAAAAAACTGTTGTTATCCAGTATAACAAAGTATACTCTAGTAAACTAACTATTGTTACTCTGTTGTTGAAACATAGATGTCGGCTAAATTTTAACGATTCAAGTACCACTAAAATGGCTTCCAATGTTATTCTTATGGAGAAAAAAATAAATTTGGTTTTAAGATAATTTGATTAATACTGAACGAAATTATCTGAATAACGAACTTGACCGAGATTTTGACCTGTTAAGTTTTTCTGGAAAATTTTAAGTTTAACTGTGGAGGCATTCTCGAGTTGTTGTGGTCACAGACACGCCAGTTGAGTTGATTCTCTAACCAGTCTAAGCAGTGAAGTTGTGTATAAGGATACTTTCACTTCGTTCAATTATTCAATTAAAGCCGTGATGGAAGAAGAATGCACTGGCGATCCTCTTACAACAGGACCTTCTGCTTGTAAAACATTTTGTTTCAGAAGCAGGTATAAGGCCTAGTTAGGCATATTAGGTAATAGGTTAGATACAACATAAGCTCTAGGCCTACGATTAATAGAAACATATTTTTGTAAGTACAATAAGTCATAAGTATAATTTATTATAATACAGTGATTATATTTACAATATGGTTAGCTGCTGAGTGCCCTGGTTTAACTAACTTATATTTATTTAAGGATAATCTAAAATTTACTATTTACAAACAGTTGAATGAGAGATAGGCTTATTGGGTTTTAGCAATTCCCTAGGATAGGGCCTTAGTGATTCGTTACATGGAGAGTACATCTTGACATATAATCTGATTATTATGGTTGAAGAATTAAAATCAATAAATGTTGTTAATAAATACGGTAATAACTAATAACTGCATTAGTTAACCTGTGGCCAGCTCAGTTTAAAATTTGTAGCTGTCTTCCTTTACGTTATTCTAAAACTGTTAGTTACTAAGGACACTCTGTGTTAAGTTCCAAGGCACTGACAATGTCAACAAGTGACCTTAATATATTTTCCGTTTCAGTACTTATTTTGTTACTTTCCCAGTAAAGGCCTCAGTGAATATAGACAGAAGGGAGGGAAAATATTTAAAGTTTAAATAATTTTACATTAATAGATAAAGTTGGTGTTCTTTAATACGAATAGAGAATACCTATCAACAAAAATGCTCAAGATCAAGAACTTTAAAAAACATTTGGCTTGGTAAGGCTTGAGCCAGAAATTACTATTTTCACACCCCTAGAGAATACCTATCAAAAAAGGTCGGCTCGTGAAATACCGGAGCTCGAGAACTTAGAAAAAGCTCGGCTCGGCTCGAGTCAGAAATCCCTATTCCTACCCCCTCCCACAAAGTATTTTTGAGAGAGGTTTTACTAGTACTGAAACCAGGTGGGTTTTGGCCATAAACAACAAAATTAATTGAAATTACTTCTGAACCTACACGATCACTGCTAGCGGAGTCTCAGCCTCAGCACTACGTGCACACATTGCCAAGTGGTGACTGGGGTCTGCTTAATTGACTCTCTTGTAAGGCGTTTTAGCTACTCAATAAAAAATTAACCTTCAAGATTACTTATTCCGTATAGTATCGCTTACACGCTTTTCATAAACATTTGACGTAAAATCACATCGTTTTCCGCAAGGTTTCTCACTAGGAAGTTAATTATGAGTATGCGGTTGATAAGGATGCGACGATGCGACACTCACTTTTCTTATGATGATGAGTAAGTTTTGCTATGTATATATCAGTATAATATGAAGTAGTTTTACTCAAATGCATTAAATTAATCCATTTTACCTATATCTCATTTTTATTTGATATCCTGCTTCAGTAACTAGATTGTGTTTACAACGAGGTAGAGAGAAATATAGCTTAAAACTCCAGGATTTGCCCGAAAGACTTTACTGAAAGAGGAAATTAGTGTATTTGTACTATAAAATATCTTATTTTATATTTTGTCATATTTTAAACAAATTATACATAGTCTTATTGAAAATAATGCCCCATTAGTTTTTGCTTGGTTAAAAATAACTAGGCCTGACAGTTTCTAATGGTGCTAGTTACATCGGGAAATTTTAAATATATTGTATGTTTAAATAATAACCTGACCAAATCAAATCTCCTTCTGCAACAGATAAATATTAAAACTAAATTCTTAAATAATTTTTGAATAATTTCTTAACTTTGACCCATCTAGGAATCAAAACGAATATTTTAACACACTATAGGTCACGATAACACCATAAAATTTGGCTCGACTGATGTATTATTTCATTACATGCATTCCAAAATTAACGTTGTATATCTAGGTATGTATCTATATAGTTTCCTTCTCTTCTTTCTTGTAAAGTTCTACAGTTTATGAGTTTACATATTTTAATCGTATGAAATTATATATATGAAATATCATGCTTAAGCGACCTGACTTGGATTTAGTATATTCAATTTATTGCTCTAAATATTTCAACCATCTAGTGTGACACGGAAACTGACCTGCTGCTCCCCATCAGCGGAAACTCACAGAACTGTTGAAACAGTTCTAACAAGCAATCAAGGAGATTTTATATCAAGACCGGCTATTTCCTACCGGCAGAAATATCAGCTCAACCCGCGACTACCGGAAACGGAAACTGACATGTTGCTGACCATCAGCGCTGTATCATAGATCTGTTGATACAATCGTGATTAACAAGGTATTAGGGAAATTTTGTATTAAATGTATATTTCCTACCGGCAGAAATATCAGGTCAACACGCGACTACCGGAAACGGAAACTGACCTGTTGCTGACCATCAGCGCCACGTCACAGAACTGTAGAAGTAGTCGTGATCAACAAGGCATTGGGGAGATTATTTTTCTATCGTCGACTACTTTCTTTCGACTGATATACTAACAATGACTTTAAAAGAAACAAAAAAAACTGTAAACAATATGAAATGAAATTAAAAATTAAATTAAATTAAACGGTGCTTTATTATTTATGCAAGTGAAATACATTCCAAAACATATTTCAATAATACTCAGTTGCTTTAGCAAAAATACAACTTAGAGACCAACACAGGTGCACAGCAGGTGGCACTCGAATACGGCACTAAATCTGACCCTCATTAAGAGTTTAACCAGGCGTTATTAATTCCACGCTTTAATACGGCACCAAGGCAATTTACAGGTAGGGTAGAGAGGTTTCCCCTTCACAACCCCATATATACTCCCCTCATTCTCTACTCCCCCCAAACTATTTCAGTCCCATCTGCCTCTAACTGCCTCAGCTCTGGTTTAACCTGCGAGCACAGACGAATAATAAAACGAACACGCCTTTTAAAAAGCAAAACCGAAAATATCCCCGCATACTCAGACTTTGATAGGTCTACAAGCTTACTCATGGGGTCCATAGTTTCAATTAAAAATAAATAAACGTAGAATTCCGCATTAAATACATCGAGCATCAACCTTATAGGATTAAGGTAACATTCTAAAAATTAGAATAGAGACTTTATATTATTAGTTGCTAATAGTATGGTTTTAATAGTAGGCCCTACAATGTGACAAAATATCTAACTTACATAACTTACATTCGTCTAAGGCACCGCCCTTCAGGTCGCCAATGCTTTGTTGTAAAACTTATAGAAGAATAGTACTAAATCAACTGAATTTTAACAGCTATTGATTTAGTAACGAAGCACAGTAGGCTACTCTAGCAAGACCAGTTGTTACAATTACAAATAACATACAATTACTTCTGGAATGGCATTGCTTAATAGGTTATGAAGGGAGTTAGTTACACATTTAGAAGTACGAGAAGGACATTTACGATGAAGGGTGTCCCCACCAAATAAAATCCAGTTTGCCAGTAAATATTTTTAACATAAAAAACGCACAAGACTGAATGGATTTTAGAGTTTTAAATAATAAATTTAAAAAAATGAATGGAAGAAATACATTATCTGTCAAATTAACAGTACATGATGTTTTTGATGTTTCTTAAAGTGGGCATATCACACTACTGATTTTGGAACAAGTTTTTCCTCCAATTTTTTATAGATGAGAAATCAATTTTTGACCTCCGTAATAAACTATTTATCGTGAATAAAAAACACCCTTGCCGCTCCTAGTCTATTACAAATCTGGCGAGGTGGTCGAGAGAGAAGTTAGTGATAGAGAGGGGGTGAATGAGGAAGGGTGTAAGTGGAATGGGTAAGAGGAGTGGTTGGTGCCGGGTAAGTGTGTGTCATGGCGGCTGGCGAAGGGTTCGGTGCTGTATTAACGTGTGTTTTTATAACATTCAAGGGTTGGTGCCGTATTCGTGAACCTCGGCACAGCACCACAAACATTGGTCACCAGGACCGTCTGGTTGGCACGTAATTAATGATCAACACTGGAAAAAACATATAATTTGTTATAATATACTACTTTAATATATAAATAGCTCTTATTTACAAACAACTCACCCGAATATATCTTAACCTAAAAAGGCCTGTTTACATATACTTCCTTTCTTCTCTTTAACATGTGACTTAGAAATATATCGTTCTTTAAAAGTAAAAGAAAACAAGACTTTCAACCTGCTCTCTTGTAAATTTTAAAATTAGGGTGTTATAAGTGTGAATACTTAGCCTAACTAAATGGGTTTGCTGTATCGAAACTTAAACCATCGACAGATTGCAGAGCTCCATTGAGACTTATGCTCATTATTTAAACACATCTTAAGCGCTTTCAACGATTACCTATAAGGTGTTGCTCTGTTATAACCTTGGCATATTGGTATTTTGAAGAGAAATTTATTAAAACTGATAACTATATGTTACCTAAAAAACATCTTTTGGGCACTTTTACGTTCCGTAGGTTTAAACAAGAGAAAATATACCCGAAAGCGGCATGGAATGGTTGTAATAAATTAGTCAATATTAAGTTAAATATTAAAAACTGTTTGGAAATTTTAGTAGTTTTCTTCAAAAGTATGGTGATATGCGATTAATAAAAGTGCAAAAATGCAATGATAATTAGTTTATGTTAAAAAGCATATCATTGAAAAGGTCTTGTAAATTCTAGCAACTTTCAAACTTACACCAACCTTATATATCTCTTAGTTTTTTGCAATCAGTAAAAAACCTTATTTTCCTATATGAAATGGGTGTTAATTTGAATAACACTTTCATGTATTCCGTGGCCACATTCATTTGTACAATTAACATATATTTCATATCCGATTATAACTTTTATGAATTTTGCGAATAGAAGATTAGTAGTTTTCATCACAAGTGGTTGATTTGGTGCTTTTAATCGTGTTTTACGAGCTAGGCGAAGCCGAGCCCGGAAAAACGATTAAGCACCAAAAACAACTTTTGCTCCATGTGATGAACGACCTTTTTTTATCATACTGCCCATTTAAGCCTTTGAAAGTTGAACATTTGGAAAAATATTAGGTGATTTGTATCGTTTTGGTAGTGCAGATAGGTTAACTTTACAATATTTACAATTATTTTATTTACAAACAAAATTTAATTACCTTTTAAAATACACAAACGTAAAAAGGAACAATAACAATCTTTGAGGTTAGAACGCTGAAAAAACCCACAGCTGATTTTTCGGAGCTCTATTATAAGGGTATCAGAAAAATGCGATTTTACGGATTAATTACAGATCCAAAAACAGCTGCTTTTCGTGCAGTATTTATTAAATATTTATTGATCGTATATATAGATTTACCCATTTCCGGATCGTGATTAAGCTGCCATACTTTGATTTCCTGGAATAAAATTGCAAGTCATACTTGTTATATAGCATTAGAAAAGAAAGCAAATGGTGTGACTTTTTGAGTCATTGGCTCTTAGACTAAAGTAACACCAGTCTGGCAGCTTAATCATGATCCGAAAATGGGTAAATCTATATATGCAATCATTATATGTTTAATAAATAATCCCGTCCAGCATGTATAACGGGAGAACGGTTTTGTCTAAAGTCATCAAACACAATTCTTCCTAACTAAAACTCATATGGACAATCTATTAATCAAAATCTAGGTACAGAATGTTCCAAAACGTCACGGTTTCGATTCTCAATCTTTTTAAATGTAGACATAGGGCAAATTATAAATAATTTTGAAGGTCTCAATAAAATAAACCTTTTGGCGAAAACAAAATTCATTTATCTTTATCCGTTTTAAAATGGCGGTAATTTTTGTGTAAAATATAAACATTTACGGATCACCCTGTATTTTCCAAACCACAACTTGCATCTTTTTCCAGACTCAAATTTCTTACTCGTGATAAACTCAGCTTTACTCTGGTATGCTACATGACAGGTTTTATTAACAAATCTAAATTTCAATAACATTGATTTTTTGGAAAATGCTTAAATACTCAAAATTAAAAAAGTCAAAGAGTAGTGTATGTTAAAAAGTATATCATTGAAAAGGTCTTGTAAATTCTATCAACTTTCTAGCTTACACCAACCTTATATCTCTTTTAGTATTTTTGCAATCCGCAAAAAACCTTATTTTCCTATATAAAATGAATGTTAATTTGCATAACACTTGCATGTATTCTGTGGCCACATTCATTTGTACAATTAACATGTATTTCGTATAGGAAAATAAGTTTTTTTTTTCTGATTCCAAAAAAACTAAAAGAGATACAAGGTTGGTGTAAATTACAAGGTTGCTAGAATGTACAAGGCTTTTCAATGTTATGCTTTTTGACATACACTATTACTTGACTTTTTTGAATTTTGGTTATTTAAACATTATAAAATACCCCCGTAGCAGCAAACCTGCGTACTCAGCGAATTTCCAATGCATATTAATTTATCTTAATACCACATAAAGCCACATACCAAGTTTAATCAATGTACATTCATAAATAAACGATTTATGACATTTTAATTATTCTCCATAAGAATAACATGGCGGCTGAGTATGCAGGTTTGATGAAATAAGGAATACTAAAAATGGGCTTTTATACAAATATCAATATAACTCAACTAGGTAAAGCCATGTACCAAGTTCTATTAATTTATGTTCATAATTAAAGGAGATAACACGTTAATTATTCTCCATAATAATAACATGGGGCTGCGTATGCAGGTTTGCTGCTACGGGAACTATCGGCCAAAAAATGGATTTTTGTGCAAATATCAATATACCACAATGAAATGAAGCAATATACCAAGTTTCGTCAGGATAAGTTGATAAATAAGCAAGATATACAATTTTTCTTAATCTCCATAAGAATAACATTGGACAACGTACTGTGTTTAGCACTTTCAATATCTCAGTAACCAATTGACGTAGAGCAATGATTAAAACATCAAATTGTGCGTATTTTTAAGCCAATTCCAACGGGAAAAAATAAAATTTTACTTTTTCAAAAATTGTACGTAACAAACTCAAAAAAACAATTTTTGGGGTACAAAACCCCCCCAAAATACCCCTTCGGATAGCTCGATCCGTCTGGTTTTCGAACTTAAAGTCATAAATGCTGCTTTACACGTTTGTACCAAATTTCATCAAAATCGGACCTTTTTTACGAGAGTTATCGCACCCACGGACACACACACACACATATATATATATATACAGTTTCGAACGAATGGTGTTTTTGGGGTCTGGGGACCTCAAAACGAAAAGTTATCTTGGTCCCGGGCCTAGGTCTTACCATGCCGACTACGGTAATAGCTTCTTCCCTATAGGGGAAATTCGCTAAAATGTTATTGAAATTTAGATTTGCTAAAAAATCCTATCATGTAGCATACCAGAGTAAAGCTGAGTTCATTACGACAAAGAAATTTGAGTATGAAAAAATATACAAGTTTTGGTGTAGAAAATACAGGGTGATCCGTAAATGTTTATATTTTACACAAAAATGGCTGCCATTTTGAAACGGATAAAGATAAATGATTTTTTTTCGCCAAAAGGTTTCTTTTATTGGGACCTTTAAAATTATGTATAATTTGCCCTATGTTTACATTAAAAAAATTTGACAATCGAAACCGTGACCTTCAGTTTCGGAACACTCTGTACATAGATTTTGATGAACACATTTTTAATAGATTGCACATATGCGTTTTAGTTAGGAAGCATTTTGTTTGATGATTTTAGACAATACCGTTCTCCCGTTATACATGCTGGACGGGATTATTTATTAAAAATATAAACATTGTATTTATGGATTCACCCATTTTCGGATACGCAATTAAGCTGTCAGACTTTGATAGTCTGAAATAAAATTTTAAATCGAACTGGTTATACAGCATTAGAAAAGCATTAGACTTTTTGGGTCATTGGCTCTTAGGCTATTTGTTTCACAGTGTTGTGCTATAGCGGTTGGTAATGTTTATTTCACATAGGCGCTACATTAGTCTGTAGTCTGCTGTTATTAGCATATATAGTAGTGGCAAGCTCCAAGTTATCGGACACCCTATGCTGACGGCAGCCTGTGATTTACGGTTGGTCCTACCTCCAGTCGTGCTATTGAATCGGACTGCTACTGACACACATGCTTCATGCCACTAAAGTTCGCCGCAGCTATATATTTATATACTTCCAGGGTTTAGCTTAGGTAACTATTATCTCGTAAGTTAGTTTAAAAATGACACGTCTTAAACATAAAAAATCCACACACTCCAATACTGTGTTTGTATTTCCTGTTAATTTTCTGTCAGAGATTTCTTGTAATTCTTATTTCTGGAATATGCATCACACCACAAATATACTACTAAGTTTATAATCTTTGTTTTATGTGAACACAGTCCTTGGATGGCGTTACATTAGCCGTAGTTATCAAGACAATATTGCTGTTATTAACATAGATAGTGGTTGTTGTATTTTTTTTTTACCGAGTGCATTCAGACATTGGATTCGTCTAGTCGATTAAGTATATGTTAGCTATATTATTTTGTATAACAAACATAATTATTTTACTGATCTCTCTGTACTATATTTTTCCAAATTGTGTAAATTTTCCGGGATGTAATTTAAAAAATTTTACCACACTTCTAAATATATATATACAATTATACTGTATAAATATACATAAAATAAGGTAAAAGGCTATCTTTTAATATTTTATACTGCACCAAGACGGATATTTACCGTCTTCAATTATAACACATTATATTTGATCTACATTATATTGACGTGTTCTAAGAAATTTATAAATTACTTCCCGTAACTTTAAAAACACGTATCATGCCAATAAAGAAGTTATTTATTTTCCTCTTAAACTTTTGGGACATTACTACGTAAACATATTTTATCCAAATTAAATATTTTATCGTTAATAATGTAACCCAAATGTGATTAACAATTCTTGATGATTAAAACTCGATGAGAGGAAGTGTTGATTGCTGTTCAGTCAAATTAATGATTCAATATTATATTAATATTTGTTTCATAACGATAGCTTTTACGTACAATCTCAGAGTATAAAATATACCACTACTAATGCTAGTATGTAAAGAGTAGTGTTGTATGGAATAAGTTAAAATAAATAATTAAAAATCATACAAAGATACTTAAACTGATATTTATAAACTACTTTACTTTTTCATTCTGACTTTCAATAACAAACTTCTAAATATTTGTGCACGACTCTTACGAATTTCCTATAAAATTGATATTAACCATTTGTTTCAAATAAGATCATGTGTTTTAATTTATAGCCTGCGTACGAGATTACGTATGTGTTTGTATTTACTGTATTAGTCTTGTAAGGTAAACATCCTTCGTGTTGAGACTCTAGAATTATCCATTCCCACATTTGTATGTGGTAGAAATGTACTGTACGATGACCTTTAAAACCTTGACGCAAAGCTAGTAAGTGTTATTGCATACTTAACCTGCCCCGTAACCAAGAAATATCATAAACATAATTTTAATATTTTGTCTATAACTCTCTGGATAGTAATTTCAGATATTCGTCCAAGCAAATACACCCCGAAAATCATTTCAATTTCGGATAATGGAACAGGCTTATTCAAAAGGAGTCTCATCACTACAGCTACAGATAGATCGCTGAGGTAACGCAGGTCGCGGATTGCATCGTGTTAGCGTTAGCAGGCGAACCTTCCGTGACCGCTCGTCGCATGTTTCCCCTTTCTATCGACTGGGTACTCTTTTCGTAAAATTTGTATCTTTCCTTTCACGCTTTGCCTGTAAATAGATAGATTAGATATTTGTATTCGTATACGAATAGGTATTGAAGATTATTGAAGTTATTGAACAACTTGTTACTTCTTCGACATCGTCAACTTGGCCGAACAAAATTAATAAGTTACGGAATGAAAACACGGATAGAAACATTTCCACAATTTAACACAAACAAACAATAAACACAGTTTTTGGGAACGAAAGGTCGCAATGCCATTTTTAGTATCTCTCCATATTTGCAAGACCACGTGCAACGTGATGCAACGTAGATCGAAACCGGTGCATATAATACAACTATTATATAAACTGATTATGAGAGTAACGTTAATATAAAACCGCTATAATGATTAAATAAGTTTGGTGGAGCTCTAGATTTCTAGTTGTACAACGATGAAATTACATTTATTATATTTGAAAGATTTTGAGGCTGTTTTGGTTAAAAATTAAAAATTGATGTTACACACATTCACACTCGCTAACTGGAGCAAATGTGCGAAATTGGGAGGTAAATAGTTAGATTATGATATTAATACAGTAATTATTTCGTCATTCCATATAAATCGGCAATTTATACTATCACAAATAATCCCTGAATCCATCAAAAACTGTAATATTACACCTACTCTAAACGTTGGAGTAAATACAAATTGTGGCAGAAGGGAAGTTTACCCATTAATATTTACACGCATTGGGTTACCAAGACAAGATAGCAATAAATGTCAAGATAGCTTTCTCAACCGCAAACGCAGGTGGAACTGTGTTAGAACATATGGATTTGGCCCTTTGCTTTATTAGGGGAAAGAAAACTTGTTCTGAATTAGTCACATGAAGAAAGATTGGTCTTGTTTTACATGTTGCCTGTAATACTTTCAAGGGTGCTTTAAGTAGATATGTCCAATCCTAAAATTTCCTAAAATCCTAAAAACACAGCCTTTCGGAGGAGTGTGTAATCAGCCATCTTATAATAGTGTGTTGTTTTGCCGTTAAAAAGTCCATACAAACATTAATATATCTTTAGGTGCCAAACGTAATTAATTACCATCTTAATTTGCATGTAAAAAGTTTCAATCATGTTTTAAACTAATTTACAAGCTTAATACTACAATGAACCCCGCCTGCTACCTTTCTGTTAAAGGATATCAACAACAAAATATAATGAATAACAGAAAACTAATAGTATAATGTTATTAACAGTTTTCAACAAACCAGCTTTTAATTGTTACCGAACCTTTTTTACTATCTGAAGTTTTTTTACCTAAGTAAAGAATAGCTAAGTAAAATTAACTAAATTTTACTTAACATAACAGAAATAAGCTGATGGTGTTATTTTAACTAACAGTATATATATAAAATATTGGCTAAAAACCTTTTGATCGACATCATTAGGGCAAACAACCAAATATTTCCTTAATGTTTTTGAATTCCAACTTTTAGCTTTAACTCGGGCTACTTTAGTCCGCAGCTTCAATATTAAAAGATAAATATCGAAATAATATAACGAGGCCCTTTGTTCCATTTGCGAAGAACAATGGGCAAATTAATTTCTCATTTGCTAAACGTCTCAATTTTCCTTAGCCTGGAAAAGGAAACTGCTCCAGAAAAGACAATTTTAATTTCGTTGAATCCCAAGCTCTGTTATAGACACAGTGCAATACTTATTTGGGGGTTTCTTAGCCGATTGTCATGGATAACTAACTCTCATCGCTCATTCTCCATGACTTCAAGATAAAGTGAGCTGAAACAAATATATTTGTGTATAATAAATACAAATGCGTAATATTAGCAATAATTAAATGGCCGAAGCAATCAGATGTACGCCACACGAGAGGACTCGTAAAATATGTTCTTTTTACAGAAACAAATTGAAAAGAAAACCAACACAATTCACAACCCTCTTCCATGCTTATTCTATTGCTGTTACACTAATTGCGAAAATATAAATGCTACTAAAAGTAATTTCGAAATACAGTTCCCTATTATTTTTTTTTTTTTTTTATAATTTGCAACATTAAACAAAAATATAAGTTATTTAACTCAGTGGTCACATTTTGAATCACAACTCAATCTTGCAAATATTGCAAATTATTTTATCGTATTTCTAAACGAGATTCATTATAAAAAGTCCAGTTTTTTCAAAAATATTTTACCATCTGCATAATTGTTATACTTTTTTAGTCAGGGGTTAAATATTAAAATCGGCACAGTAGAATTCTAAGTTAAGTTGTACAGAGCAATCACATACATTCATTATTCGTTGCAAATGATTGATTTGTGATACGTTGTAGGGTTGAAGGAGAATGTGTACATTTTTGAAGTAGGTGTTATATTAAACGCCGGTAGAACGTTATAATTCCTAGATTCTGATAGCCATGAAAATAAAGTGATACTAACATCTGTCTCGTACAATAATACTTGTACATCATTAGCGTACCATCACTTTAAGCGTAGCGTTATTGTTGAGATCCTACTTATTGTTGAGATTCAGCAAACAAAGCCCACTGTGATAACATTTTTAGAAAAGAGCTCTACCTGTTACTATAGATTGTGTACTTACAGAATATGAAAATTACAAAGATGTTAAAGCAATATTTAAAGTGGTTATCTTATAAATAGCAATAAAGTCTCCGTAATGGATAAGTTATATTTCCTTAAAGTAGGTCAGGGGCGAATGAAGGAAATGATTCTGCCGACGAGAGGTGATAGACGTGACGCTGGCGCTGGAAGTGCTTTTGAAAATGCCCGCCTAGGTTTGTGTGCAAAGAGAAAAGAGAGTAGTGGCAATATGAGGTTTTAAGAACTAAACCCAGATATTTCCTCGTATTATTCTTATGGTTAATTTTTAATGAAGACATTTTACCATACGAACTTTAGTGGCATATTCCTAATGCACATCCCTAAACCATAATACATAAATAAACCCTCGCCGTAACGAGGGTATATATTGTAATTGTAGAGTTGGATCCGATAACAAACCCAAACTGTTATTCATAATTTAAAATTATAATTTACAAAATCAGGTCAAAATATTAACTTGTACTTATGGTATGGCTCAACTGTGTTTTGGAAATGTTATTCAACACTAGGCCAGTGTATATACTGTCTACTGTTACAAAATTCAATAATACTATTAGATTGAACATGACTTTAGTGCCGATTGCCAAAAAGTTAACTAACTGTCGGGTTTCAGTGATTCTCGAAAATCTTATGGACCGATCCCTTATTACGATCCATTGTTTCCAATTTTAATACTTTTTAATTATAAATATTAATTATAAAATACCAAAATGGTAATTATTGTCCGACTTTAAAGAGTTAGCTCTTCCATTGTTATATTAAACACGAAAATAAAAAAATAAATTATTTATGTATTGTACTATATTAAGACTGGATTTTTAAAACGCGTAACACATAAAGAATATTTGGAAATATAAAACAATTAAATTGAATAAAGGTTTCTGTAAATCTAATAAATATAAAAACATATTGCGCAGAAACTTTAATAATTTCAAGATCAGAGAATACTAGGCCAATATATGTTTTCCTTTTAAAAATATAATTGAAATATAAGAAGTGTTGGTTAAAAACATCATCATAATTTAAGGTTTATTCGAAATATTCCCAATTTATAATGCCATAGATACGCAAGACAATCATGACGAAGCTGTCATAATGATGTAATGGTTGTAGAGATATTGCAATAGTTGTAGAGTAAAATTCACAAAGCAAAGCAATATCAAAGAAAGGTTTTTAAGTAATGCGTCATTTTAATAAAAATGCGCTTTTAACAGATTGCTGTGTCTTTAGTCTCCACCCTCCGTGGATACCGCCACTGTTCTGTTGAGCTGGGAACAATGGGGTAGTTCTCCTCTGATGTGCCACTTAAATAAATTATCTTCCAATTTCACTGCTTAATTATTTTTATGATTTCACAACCTTATAAAATGTACTACTTGATTTGTTTGTAAGAGTTAAATGAACCATTTCCAAGTCAACGACATTCAAAATCGAATAAAAATGGAACCAGTAAGAATCTTCTGATAAAGAACTAATTTAAATACTATTAGTATTTATTTTAAATAATCCATTGAAATGTGTAGGGTTTTCACATACTCAGCTCCACAACCTGGACGGAGTAGCTTAACATCTCTTCCTCCAGACTGTCAAAGCATTCTCCCACCAAAACAGGGGATGCGACCTGCCCTTAACTAGGAAAACCGGGATTGATCCTTTATGACAGCACAAGACACCACTGTATGGATCCAAATAGGGCTAAACGAAGCCGTCTAAGAACAGGAAGGCGTGTGGGTAGCATTCGGGACATTGCCCGACCCCTGATAGTTGAAACTTACTATCAGTCAAGCAGGAGCAACCTCGGCCTAACCTAAACTGATCCACATGCCCTATCGAGGCTGACACCAAACGCTGATCCACTAAACCAGCGAAGCTTTGGCTTTGAAACTGGAAATCGGAGGAGCTTGGCTCCCAACTTCTCTTACCACGCCACTCCAACACAACCCATTCCCATTGGGAAATTTACTAAATTAAGATCCAATGCATTGTTTAGTTGTACTTTGACTTTGTCTTTGTATAAATTCCCATATCTAAATAAAAAAATAGAAGTGGCCACACCAGAAACCATTTAGGATGATAGTTATAAGGCGCTTAGTCGTTCCAACACCCTACGAAATTAGCCACCTAACGTACAAAGAGTATAAATATGCATCCTGCATATGTCTCATTATGCCCCTTCTACTACCATCCATTAATTCAACAAATATTCAATTAAGAAAAATCATTCGTGGATATATGGTTATTGTTAAGTTGAAGGGAATGTCCAGGAGTGAGACGGCTCTGATGGTCGGCAACAGATCAGTTTCCGTGTTCCACTGATATTTCCTGAGGCAGGAAGTTGATGTTAGAGTACGAATCTTGCAATGATTGCTTTATGTTATTAATATAATTTAGCTTCTTTCAGTATCAATGTTAGCCTATTAAACAAATTTCTTGATTTTTGTTCGGCTATTTTCGAACCCTAATACCTTTATATACATATTTGGTATCAATCAAAAGCTCTTACCCTCTAGATGTGCATTTTTTAAATATCCACTTTCAGGGCTCACTCCCAAAGGTTTTTAAGTTTCAATATTAATCTTATGGAGTTATATTTTATCCAGGCAAACAGTTGACTATAATGTCTGACCCTATGCCTGCCAAATTCCCGTGCAGAGAACTGGACACCTGCTAGTTTATCTAATGTATCACTGTTCTTACACATAATGCGTTCTCGGGTAATTTTGTTTAATGTAGGAAGTATAACGGTATTTTACTTATGACAAGATGTTTAATGATATTCTGCATCATTTGCTGATATATGTAATACCCGTCATTACAGACAGATATTAGGCGAACAATTCATTGAACTAATGTTTGATTTCCATTAGAAAGCTTTTTTACTACAAATTCAACTTACAAAAACTGGGAAACTATAATCTAATTTTTAACTGATTAAATGTATTTGATTTCGTTAATTTTGTGACATAACATTAAAACCGCTTAATTTTCATTAATTTACAAACTTAGTCAGTTAAAGTGAAGGATTTGATCGGATTAACTAACACAACAAGTTCTCCAATTACCATCCGTCAAGTGTCCCCCACACTGACTGACGGAGAGCAACTATGCGGTCTACAAACCTTAACCGTATTTATGGTTGGAACAACTCCATTATATTAGTGAATTTCCTATGGAAAGTGAACTATTAGCTTGACCCGCACGGTTAAACTTAAGCCCGGGACCACCATAGAAGTTCCTAACGTGACCCCCCTGAAGACGTTTTGGGGAGTCGTTCAAAATTGTATACATATATATATTTTGTTTTCAATCTAATAATATATAATATATATATGTGTATGTGTGTGTGTGAGTGTGTGTGTGTGTGTGTGTGTGTGTGTGTGTGTGTGTGTGTGTGTGTGTGTGTGTGTGTGTGTGTGTGTGTATGTGTGTCTTTGTGTGTGTTTGCACTCTAGAGGTCACATTTATTGTCCGATGTACTTAAAATTTGGTAGGGACTTTCCTATCTATAATCTTTTGGACAAGTTCGTTGGGCAAAAAAATCGGAAAATCCATACCTTTTTTGGGGATTAATCTTCCAAATTTCGAGTTTTTAGGCCCAAAAGGGTCAGAAAAGCCCCGGATGTACAATTAATGCATGTAAAAATGGGAATTAGTGAGGCGACACCTTTAAGCCCTCTCTCGTCATTCTAACATAAATCTTTACCACGTTATTAAATAAAATGTGTATCGACCAAACACAGTACGTTGTCTTATGGGGGGTTTACGTAGAAAAGTCTGTTGTTGTTCATTTGTTGGTGTACTTTTATCATCCCCACCAACCTCACGCCTACTGTCAAGCCTGACTGGATTTTTTCCTAACCTTATGATGCCCAAAATCGTATTCCCAGCATTGCAGGTAAATGAAGGAGCATCAGAACAGCAACAAAATAAATGTTTTCAGATCTCAATAAAAATGTTAATAAATGGATGTTTTTAAACTGATTTTGAGTTTTAAAAGTTTGTCATGTGGAAATTCACTTCCCTCACGTCAGTGTGCCGCGTGCGAACTCGTTTTACGGAATTTCCCCTATAGGGAAGAAGCTATTACCGTAGGTCTCATGGTAAAACTTAAACCCGAGACCATGATAACTTTTTTGTTTTGAGGTCCCCAGATGCAAAAAACACTATTCGTTCAAATATAGATATATGTATATATATATATATATATATATATATATGTGTGTGTGTGTGTGTGTGTCCGTGAATGCATAAAAAACATCCGATTTCGATTAAATTTGGCTCAAATGTGTAAAGTAATAATCATGACTTTAAGTTCGAAAACCAGAAAAATCGCACCATGGGAAGGGAGGTTTATGGGGTTTCAAAATTTTCCAAGTTCAGTTTTTTGCATTTTTCACACTACAATTTTTAAAACACAAATTTTTGTTTTGACCATTTTATAGAGCTTAAAAAAACAAATATTATATTATTTTGAATCATTATTCTAGGTTAAGTGGTTCCGGAGAAAATCCAAAAAAATACATTTACTATATTTCTTGTTGCAGCAAACCTGCATACTCAGCCCTAATGTTATTCTTATGGAGAATAGATAAAATGCTATGCATCACTTATTTATAAATGTATTTTTATGAAACTTGGTAAGTGGTTTTATGTGGTAGTGAGAAACATATACATGCATTGGAAATTCGCTGAGTACGCAGGTTTGCTGTGACTGGTGTATTAGATTTATGGGATGTTCTAATGTTGGCTATAACGTTTAATTAAAATTATTTTGATTGCACAGCCTTAAATAGATAAAACACTTATTTCGGAGAGTATTGAGTGATAGTTTAGACTTTGTATTTGCTCCAATTGTGTTATTTCCTTTAACAAACTGCTTTTTAAATATTTACATTTTTGACTGACCTTATTTGATTTCATTAAAATATTACTCCAAGTGGACCAAACAACAAAGGTTGTCGTAATCCTCGTTCCACCAATGAGGGGTTTTAATTAATGAGTGTTTGACAATTTTAATATTTTAGTTATGCTACATTTTTAAATTAAGTTTAATTGGTTTTGTATTTTTTTATGTAGGTATTTTAATGATGTAACTAACGTAGCTTCTTTAGCATTAAAAACCCTAGGATATAAAACCATCATAACAATTTTCAATACCTCAGAAGAGGATTGCTCAGAAGGCTCAGGTCTATTAGCAGGCAAAGATCATATTATACACTATTAGAAAGGTCGTACATAGAATTGTGCAATGACAGAATCGGACCTCCGCTCCGTAAGACAATTGTTTTGGAATTTTTGAGATTTTCTCAATGAAGATTTTTAACCGGTTGCCATGTTTAAAGATAAGTGCGAATGAATAAACAGTATCGGCTTCCTTGAGGAAAGAGCAAACGATATAGCCTAGAGATGCGGTCGCCAAAAATAGAGAGAACGGCCGTGTTAAAGGGGCTGAAAAGCTGACAGACCTTCTCCAAGCAGAGCTCGGCACCCTCGTTCTCCACAGTCAGTTTGTATAACCAGTGCTGCCAGCTGGTAATTTGTAGGGTCGTTGAGATCACGCAAGTAAAATTTACCCTTCATTAGTGAATTTCCTATGGAAAAGTGAACTATTAGCATGACCCGCACGGTGAAACTTATGCAAGGGCCTACATAGAAGTTCCTAACATGACTCCCTGAACACGTTTTGAGGGGTCGCTAAAAACTTGTTATATATATACGTTTGTGTGTTTGTACTCTAGCGGTCACCATTTTTGTTCAATTTACTTCAAATTTGGTCGGGACATTACTTTCTATAATTAGTTTTACAAGTTCGTTGGGCAAAACAATCGGAAAACTTTAACCCCCTTTTTTGTGGATTTTAATTTTTCTAATTTTCTGTTTTTGGGCTCAAAAAGGGGGATGTAAAATTAATGCATTTAAAAAGATGGAGATTAGTGAGGCGACACTTTTAAGCTCTCTCTCATTATTCTAGCACAAATATATACCGAGTTATTAAAGGAATTGTATATTGACGAAACACAGAACGTTGTCTTATAGAGATTTTACATTCATATTATTCATATGTTGTTGTAGTTTTATCATCCCCAGTATCTTCACGGCAAATTTCAATCCTGACTGGACCTTCTCCTAACATTATAATGCGTAACATTTTCCCCCAGCATTGTAGGTGAATAGAACCAGGAGCATCAGAACAGCCAAAAAAGTAAATGGTTGCAGATTTCCATAAAATTTGAATAAATGTATGTTTTAACACAGATTTAGATTTGTTGAGTTGTTTTTTGTGGAAATTCACTTCCCTCACGTCAGCGTGCTGCGTGCGGACTCGATTTATTTTTCTCATAATTTAAGAAGTACATACCATAATTGTATTAAATCGTATTCAATTGTATTAATCGCATCAATTGTATTAAATCGTTATAATCATCATGCAATGTAATGCAATAATATTCAAAACTAAAAATTATAATATTTCAAATGTAAAAGCAATATACACATTTTCTAAATCAATATGATGATTTGAAAGTAATTAACAAAATTTCAAAGCAATTCCCCAAAGTAAACATTTGCGTCCCAATTTTTATCTAGAATTAATATTGAAATATGAGAACTTTGTCTCGCTATAAATGGGTTAAGTTGGCAACAAAACTAATTAAACTGAGAATGAGACACTCAGTTCCCGGTCTTAAGGGATGAAGAAGTGTTTAATTTAAATGGAAATATAAGGCAGTACAACTACCTTCTGCCTACTTAAAATAAAATAATAGTAATGACACTAAAATACGATACAGAAAATTTGTGTCTTTCCTTACTTTCGCCTTCTAGTAATAGATTGTTATTAAAAATTACAATTATACTAATTTATCAAAAACTAATCACTCGTTTTCCGTATAATCTATAATCTAACCTTATTGTGACATCGGTTTACCTATTCTAAAATTATAATGGGTTTTTGAAGTTTCGAAAAGTATGTTGAACGCCTCCAATGCCAAGCACACAATTGGATGCAATATCCTCACATTTTTATTCATGTCATGTAGCCTTTAAATATGGATCAGAACGGTCGAGTCGAAGATCTCGCCGTTCTTACTTATTGATTGCATTTTTCCGAGAAAAAATTAGGTTTACTTTCATGATTCATATTTAATTAATAATAAAATATTGACAAAGTCAGGCAATTTAAAGTAAAGGCCATGCAATTTTTCTCTTCGAGTTTTCTCGGTGAGTAAATCTTTAATGTTGTTATTTAAAAAAAAAATATTTGGCCTAAGCAGCTCATAGCATTAATATAAATTCAGTACCTACTAATTGTAATGCATTTCTTTATATATTTATCCTAATGAATCAGTCCTGATTATACTTCTGATTAAATCTATTATTATTACATTAATAATCTTGTTTTATACAATACTAGCTGTTACCCGGCAGACGTTGTCATGCCTTTGACTATTACCAACTAAAACAAATATCACCAAGATCACCTGTTCAAGTAAACATGTCATTAGCTTTTATGTAAACAACAATATCTTTCCATAAGGTTTATATGGGAACCCTTTTGGGTCTCTTGGGAGGAACCCAATTGAGTTAGGACGAAATGGATAGCTTAAAAACCTTCTCCATGAAATTGTACATATATATACCAAGTTTCATGGCAAACGGTCCAACGGTGTCCAAGACCATAAACTTCAAATATATATATACAAACAAACAAACCAACATCCTTTTTTATAGATATAAATGGGTTTTTGATAAGTTGGGATTTAATTTAATCTAGTTGTTTTGGGTGATTTTTTTAACAAGTATTATAAAATGTCGGGAATAATTTCTTAACTCTCAATGACCAACAATGATTTTTAAACATAGAGTTAATTACGTTTTAGTATTTAGTCTCAAGCTAAGGAATGTTCAGTGACTTCACGTACGTATAAGCCAAAATTCAAAATTGGTTCAAGGTATTACATTTGATAATTACACAAAATAAAAAATAATAGGAAGGGATTTCAATGCATTATTTTGTTCGTTGACACCAATAAAATTATCCAAACAGAAATTTCCTATAAATAAATCATGTAATGAGAAGTTTAAAATGATCTCTTTCGTTTTGTGTGACTTAAAATTTGAATGAATCCATTCAACTGAGTCGTTACGGTCTCAACGTTTTAACGGCCTTGAAATCAAACTTTTATGACATCGTTATATAGGCTTACGTGCCCTAGATGAAGTTTTATCACTTGATTATGATATAAAAATACATCAACTTTATTATTTAAAAATTTAAAACATTTGTCTGGTTGAGGGAAAAAGTTACTCGAGGAATTTTGTCTTCATTATAATTGTTGAATAATGTAACATAGTATAATTTTGTGATAGCTACACAAGTAATTAGTGTTCTTTTATATAACAACTGTTGGATATATTTGTTAGCATCTTGAGTAGTGAGCATGTACTGGGTTTACAAACGACCAAATTGTTTTGCAATTACCTCCGCGTGCAATGGTGATTCAATCCAATCAAGGTGAATACAAACTTTGACAAGTTTGTATACAGTCTGTATTTATACAAGCTCGGTACGTCTGCGTCTACCCGAACTCTTATTTAAACTACTCCATATACTTAAGCTGTTTATGGCTCTAAATATTTACTACGCCTATGTTACTACGAAGATAAACATTCACCACTAGTTGAGTTAATTAAATAACTCAAATATTCCTCTAATTTGATTCTCCAAAAATACAATTGTATTATAAAGTAAAAGGTTAAAAAAACCTAATGCCTCCAAATTCATTTGATGGCAAACTATGTTTCTGAAAGTAAAACTATTAACCTGAAATATCTAGATACATTCTTTTGTGGTGATGCGCTTCTACAGGTTCATTATATTGAGTAATGAATTTATTTATGTTGAATTTTAGTTACTGCAAAAAGCTGTAAACTTTATGTAAATAATTTCAGAAGGTATACAATATTGTATTCGAAGTAAAAGTAAACTGTAATAATAATGATAGACAAAGCTCATATTTTAAATATATAAAGATGGGCTAGCTTCTTGAGGTTGAACTTTTTTTCAGTTAGGTTTCAACTAACATAAGTTTATCATATGACTTTAGCTTTTTTAGAATTAGATATAACAATTTTACAAGTGAGATTCGAATAATTTACAACATTCTAATTTTCGAATAAGTTACGAAATAATTCGATTTTTGTGTTAAACTTGGTTTATCCTATGGGACATAACACAGATTATATAATTTACACCTCAAGCTAACTTTAAAACCAATAAACTCTAAAAGATGCGAAATAATTAAAATTATTATTGGACTAACTAATTTTGCTCTTCCAACAAATAAATAAGACGTAGTTAATTTAAAAGTAGGTAACACGTAATTGCAGTAGGTTAATTTGAATTTGCATAACAGTTACTGACGAGATACATATAGAAATTTTGTTTTACGAGAAAGAGGTGAGTTTTAATGTATTTGTTGTGTTGAATTCTAGATCGAAGTATTGTACATTCTAGTAATGTAGATCTGGTTTGCAATGTAGATTGCGTTACAAGTAACATTCATTAAACTCACACGATCTATTCACTACTTATAATACATAGAAAAGTTAGAAACGAGTTTGCATGACTCTTTATACAAATATTTTTTTCTAAAAAATGCAAAAATTATCTTAATTTTTTTAATAAGTTTATTATATAACTAAATACATTGATTTGCAGAGTAAAATTACATTTGGTATTATATATTTGGTGTACAAGCCCTTTTATACCTCGGGAGGTGAAAGTTTTAAGTCGACCGGAAAAATGCTGGTTTGGGAATGTATAACATAGTGAGTCGGTTCTGGCGTAAGGTCACTAAATTGATGGAGGTTGCTGCCCGCATACAAATGGGGGAAAACCTAACTTGAATACCGTAGGATTCTTGCCTTTTCTATTGAGCTGAGAACAATCAATCTTGGGCCAATCCTAAAACTCTAGTGTGCATTTGTTAAATAGCTATATGGAATTCCCTCTTGGGCCTAGGATGCTGGAAATGATTAATGTTTGCCTTAATATCTAGCATTAAAGGAATTGATTATTAAAGTTTCTTTAAAGTACTTAAGCCATCCTAAAACCTGCCTCGTCCGATAAAAAGAGGAATTTAATGCAAATATAACTAAACAGGTAAATAAACTAACACGTTTAAGTTATTTAATCAACGTAGGCTCTGTGCTACCAAACTATATCAAGAGCAAAAATATGTTAAACTATTTAAAGATAAAGCCAAATGAAACTTCCAATAGGCTGAATCTCATCAGTGTTTACGTTTACTGAAAATGCAAATGACTTGGCTTTGTTGCTGCCGGAGTTCTACTTGCTCACCGTGAATAGTACACGTTTTATTTACCATTGTATACGGATAGTAAAACACAAAAAAATAAGCTGTGTTACTGCTTGTATTGCTAAGCAAACCATAACCAAATTAAAAAAGTATTGTTAATTCGTTAAATTGAAATTGCATTTAATTTTATCTTAATCCTAGACATAAAATATCAAACGGTTTGGATGGACAGGAATGTATATTTGTAAGATAGCCTAAACCCAGAGATCAAATTACAAAATGGTAATTGCGACTTCAAAAGCTTGCAAAGACAGTTATTTTATAGACGACATCCGAGCCCGGGCTGTTGGTAGGGGCGACCTCGTCAGTTCTGCGCCATTTACCACGGATGCTGATAACGCGGCACAAAGTAGCAGCCGTGTCTGCTTGACTGCTTGTGTTAACAAAATTATATTGGATTTCGTATGTGTTTATGACTTTTACATTGTTCTGTTTCAATCGCTATTCCATGAATTCATTTTAGCAAATTTACCCTATAGGGAAGAAGCTATTACCGTAGGTAGGTCTCATGGTAAGACATAAGCCCGAGACCATGATAACTTTTTGTTTTGTGGTTCCCAAATGCCAAAAACACCATTCGTTCCAATTTTTATATATGTATATATATAAATATATACATATATATATATGTATACATTATACATATGTGTGTGTGTGTGTGTGTGTGTGTGTGTGTGTGTGTGTGTCCGTGAGCACGATAACTCTCGTAAAAAAGGTCCGATCTTAATTAAATTTGGTACAAATGTGTAAAGTACCATTTATTTGAACGAGTTCGAAAACCAGACGAATCGCACCATCCGAAAAGGGGGTTTTGTACCCCAAAAATAGGTTTTTGGGGTTTTCACATGTAATTTTTATTTAAATCGTATTTCAATTCATACCATTTAATTCAGCTTAAAAAACAAACAATTTGGTATTTTGATCATGGATCTACGTCAATTGGTTACTAAGATATTGAAAGTGCTAAACACAGTACGTTGCCTATTGCTATTCTTATGGAGAAAAATAAAAATTAGATATTTCGCTTATTTATGAAAATCTGGTATGGGATTAATTACACACAAATTCATTTTTAATGGGATTAATTACATGGAATTAGAATTACATGTTGCGTGATAAATCTTTGCATATTATTAGTTCGTGTGTCGAAGCCATACACATTTATAAAGTTTTAAAGGGAACAATACTGCCTTTATCTTGTTTCTTCATATCGTTGACCTATTCTTAGAAAGAATTATTAATTAATAACCTAATGAACAATAGCAGCTGGATTGCCAAATTATGGGTCTAGCTATCATAAATCTTATACTTTATTGCTTAAAACAACTTATTGTAAATATGGAGTTGTTATAGTTCTTGATGTTTTCATACCTCTCGTCAGTAGTTGTCACTTAATTAAGTGCGGAAATTGGTAATCAGGTTTTAAATTTAAATACAGTATACTGTAACATAGGCATAAAACCAAACTATAGTTAGCTTACAAATAAAAAACAAAAACGGGTTTTATAAGTCATGGTTTTTAAAGTGATCTTTCCTCAACTAAGGTAAGTTTATCATTCCTCAACTAAGGTAAGTTTATCATTCCTCAACTAAGGTAAGTTGATCATTCCATAACTAAGGTAAGTTTATCATTCCTCAACTAAGGTAAGTTGATCATTCCTCAACTAAGTTAAGTTGATCGTTCCTCTACTAAGGTAAGTTTATCATTCCTCAACTCCATATGGATTGAGTTAAGAACATAAATGTGTTTCCTTCATCGATTTACAATGTTTAAAAGCCTAGTGTTAGTGATTGCAGGTAGAACTAAAAACCACTCGTCTGCACCGACAATGTAGGTCGGGCCATTAGTGGGCCCATTCCAGCGCTGTTGTTCGGAATCCAACTTATGGGCAAATAAAGTTTTCTACTTATTTGTGGGGTTGACAAAATGAATTGCCAGATAATATGCCAGTGAGAAGTGTTTGAATTAAAACTCCAGTTGAATGTAAATATAAACAAAGGAATAATACAAAATGACAGCTGTTGAAGAACTGTGCCCCTCTTCAATAGCGTGTTTTACAATAGCAGATTTTTTAGGGTGGATATTTTGCAAGTTTGCCTTGTGTTCTTTAAACAGTTTTTCAAACATAAAATAATCAAAAGAAACAAGAAATGTAAATCAGTGGGATTTAAAAAATTAAATTAAAATAAGTTTATCCTTCACTTATATTGATTTTAGTCTGATTTAATTAATTTGTTTTTACTTACCTTCAATTGATTTGTTTTGATACTGAAAACATTTACTTATAAAAGAAAAATTTCCAATGTAATATCCGTGCGAAATCGCATGGGTTCACCTAGTTTAATAATAAAACAATTCAACATGTTCTACTTGTTAACTATACAATACAGTGATGGCAACTGAGTATAAATTTCTAGATAACATTAAAACCAAATATTTCATGGTCATCTCACATTGACAAAGTTTGCAAAAAGATTAGTTCAGGAATCTTTTTATAAAATATATTTCTAAATTTTGCACTTTAGACATAGATAAAATGGTTTATTATGCTACATTATTATGCACAAATAACATGTGGACTATTTATATGGGTTCAGGGAGAAATGCTAAAACTGTTTTTAAGATGCAGAAAAAAGCTATAAGAACTCTTTGTCAAGCCTCAAGAAGAACACCGAGCAAACAACTATTTACAAGTTTTAATATTTTAACATTAAGGTCAACTTTTATATTACATGCAGCAAGTTTTATACATGGATACCTTGATAAAATTTCATTCAGAAGACAAATTCATAATTATACCACGAGAAATATCAAACTTATAGACCTTATCAATCTTATCAACTTGCCAAATCTAAATTAAACGTTCCGACAATGATGCCCAGATTACATATCAGTCAAATTTACAATAACAATCCTTCAGAAATAAAACATTTAAATAACATAGGACAATTCAAAAATAAATTTAAGCAATGCCTTATCAATGCCTTATTAAATGTCCATACAAAATTGAAGACTCTTTAAATGAAAACAACATTGAAAATACAACATAAATTTTAAAATAAAAATGTTGTGGCTTCAAGATTGAATCAAGATTTTTTGTAAGATTCAGTTGATCAAAATTATTTTAATTATTACTAGAATTACATAATATTTTAATTTAATGTAGCCTTAACCATAAATTAATTATGACAATTAAGATTTATATTAATAAGTAAATGAAGAAATGTAAATTAATTACCCTGGTATAGCCACTATTTAATGTTTTTTTCCGTCTCCATTATATTTCAAACTTATGACTGCTTTATAAGTAACACTTACAAATTAATTTAAAAACAATGAAATACGCTTGACCATTTATAAAATACATAGTTGTAAAATAAATAATATAAGATGGTAAGCAGTTATATTGCAAGTTTTGACCAACATATTTCTGACAGATAATTGGAGATTGGATCGATAAAATTTCTATGGTAATATATTAATATGCATAGAAATGCTTGAAAAAAAAACCTCTACAAGAAAATAAACTAAAATGATGATTGAAAGTACTGCTGATTAGCAAATTGTGTAAATCTCCTGAAAGCTGTGAGTGTCGTGCAATCGCCTTCAACAGAATGATTTACGACGGTGCTAAGAGGCTGAACAACTTTATATTCCCTTGATACATTACACCTGCATTCTTACCTACATCACTGCAACATCTTATAAAACCATTAATCTCACGATATTTTGGAACTTTAGACAAAAATTATCTTATCGCAAAACTTCACTCTTATAGGTTAAGTAAAGTTAAGAACAGTTTATCGTATTAGTCAGTACTAGTGGTTTCAAGGGGCCATAGCTCCTAACCTTGCTCCAACGCTCTGCCTTATCTGATCTTTACTGTCAGTTTGTAAACAAATTATAAATAATTTAATCACATGTTTTAATGTAACCAAAGCAGACAGATCTGAACACCATTCATCTCCTTTACAGTAATTTTGTGATATTTCAAAAAGACAACTCCAGTAACAGCTCGTTTATATCAAGTAATATTTCAGGCAAACATGAGCAATTTACGTTGTTAATTTATTCATCACACTAAATTATATGTCAAATTATAAATTTAAATTGGATATATATATATATATATATATATATATATATATATATATATACCACGGAGTGTAATAAAATAGTCTTATAACACTTAAAAATATATTTTCATTATACTGTATTCACAAATTAGACGGGAAACATATATAACAGATGGGATAAGGCTGTCTATTTCCACCAGTCACACCGGTCATCATCAGGCCAATAATAGAAATGAGGCCAATGAATCATTGGCCTGATGATGACCGGTGTGACTGGTCGAAATCTATAGCCTTGTTGCATCTTTTATATATGTTTACCGTCTGATATATGAATACAGTTTAAGAGTAAATATATTAAGAGAGATAGAGAAAAACAATTTCAGTGAGAGTATTAAACATATTTTTTCTTAAGGTTTTCATAACGCGTAAACTAGATGGTTGTAGATTACTCAACCAGCGATTATAAAGAAAAATGATTTAGCAAGTAGCTAGCTTATGTGAGGGGAATGTATTTCCGCACCAAAAATTTTGTAAACTTAAAGTGTTTTAACATACTTTTTTAAGTATAAGTAACCTTATTTGTTGGTTTTTCCTGGTGTTCCTGCTTCTATTTATCAGCAATGTTGATATAGCAATACAATACAATTAGGAGGAGGCCCAGCCAGGAGTAAAAATAGATATCAGTTATTGTACGAATCATGTGGCTACACTAATATATAAAACAACTCCTTTTACAATGTGAAATTCCGATAAAACAACATACTGCATTTAATCAAAATTCGTTTTCGAAATTGTTATTTAGAAATCCCGTTTTGCATGCACAAGTATAATAATTTTTAAGAAGTAGAGATTTTGAGTCTATTTGATACTTATAAGCTAAATAACCAAGTGTTCACCAACATTCATAAATACAAGCACAATATCCGTAAATGAAACGCGTAATTGTTCGGGGTTTGCGGCGAGAGCCATTACAGCGCACAATGGCGGGCATTGTTACTCTATGAATGGAATAATATGTATCGACCATATTTCGGCTTTAGCCCTCCAAATATTTTATTTTTATTTTTCCGTTAAACATATAAGATTTTTATCGCGTGTTTATAATTGTTGAAATCTATTATTGTAAAATGCAATCCCCTACAAACAATACATCGAATATCATTTTAAAATTTATAAACTAACTTTTAACTATTACGTAAAACATATTTTAACTTCGTATTGGCCCGTTAAACTTGTTATTTTATTAAACATGAGTGTATCAATCAATTTAACCGGTTGTGAAATTCATAATTATGCGAGAAGGAATTGCAAATGAACTATATTATATACGTCTAGGAAAACGTTATTGGTTTCGCTGTGCTGACCTGAAAGACTTGTAAAGCATTGTTATATCGCGTGATGCTGTAAGGAGCTCGAGGCTCCGGCGGAACGTGCCTTGTCTAATTTATCGCTGTTTTTCTTCTTGATCGCATCTCATCGCCTTCTCTTGAAGAATCTTAATTGGCGTATTTCTTAATACGCAATTCTAACAAGTCTTGCTATTATTTAAATATTTAAAGAACCTTCACCTTTTGATTAGTATTTGGAGAGTGAAGATGTTCAGAATCACTAACTTATAATAGTGTTCCTGTATCTACAGTAAATCATTGATTTGTTGTATGAGTTGTATTAGTAACAGTGGGTTTGCAGTGTTTCTCACCGATCGCTGCTTTTGTTGTAATCGCTATCAGTACAGTGATAGCTGGCGATGACGTGACACAATATGGCATGTGGTATCTCCTAGAATGGCTGTGACAGTGGCAAATATGCAATGCTACTAAACTGTCTGAATTGTATGTTTATTTATCAAATTTTAGGGAAAATGCAGGACGAAAAAAGTGGCATTCAAATGACTACCCAGGCATGATTAAAACTACTGCGTATGTCTAGAGTTTAGTTATAAAAATATACACGGCTGTTAGTAGGTATTACTGCAAAACAAACACGAATTACTTTTCCTACTACCTGACTTTACTTTCCTTTTTTTCATAAGAACAAATTTTTAATAAAACCCTTTTAATAAAACACAGTTAACAATAAATTCTCTTTTTTTAACTTTCCCTCAAACATAAAAATTAGGCATTTTAATTAGATATTTTTAGATAACAAATTACTTATTGGATGTATTTGTAGTTCATACTTCCATATCCTAGGTTGTGTTTTAAATAAAACACCCTGCATTTGATATGTTTTTATGATTTATAATTCATCGTTAAATCTCTGATAACGTTTAATCATCCACAAAGCATTTTAATAGTGATTCCGCGGTCCCTGGGGTGTCAGTTGTTATTATTTCTCCCCAGTAAAGAGTTGGCGGAGCTCTGGATTGCTTCGGGGAATAACCTCTAAGAAACCAATCACTTTTCCGCATGAGGGATGCTCAATGAAACTTTGATGGCGTTGTAAAGGTTTTCTCTACTTGATTGTGTTTCTATCAGCAAACTATTAAGTTAATTTATTTTTAAAAAGACGTCAAATAACAAGTCAGAAAAATATCTTTAAAAAATTG
The DNA here is from genome assembly GCA_963675035.1 of Allygus modestus. Classification (NCBI taxonomy): domain Eukaryota; kingdom Metazoa; phylum Arthropoda; class Insecta; order Hemiptera; family Cicadellidae; genus Allygus; species Allygus modestus. Next base: position 160,131,463 of record OY776111.1, on the reverse strand, counting down.
GTTGACTCACCATATTTAGAAGGTTTTTCTGTATCACTAATACCTTTAAATATTTTCTGCCCTCTTAGGTAGCGTTTAAACATTTTTCATCTAAAAGAGTGGTCTTACTAAAATTAAAAAAAGTGTGTTGATTATAACTTGAATTATAATATACAGTGATTAATAGAAATTGTATCCTGTTTGGTTGTAACAACACGTATTGTGATACTCAAAATATTATAACTTATTAATAATACATAACATAAGCAAATTAGGAATGTTCTAATCTCTGATATTGTTACTATTTGCAAGGTTGAGCTTTTCCTAGAAGGTATCAATATTGGATTAATTTGTAATCATAATGTGCTGATACATATCTAAAAACGTTATGTCACATAACTAAAATGATACAGCTCAAAAGCAAGAAAAACCTTCCACTTCTATGAGATAATGTAGAATAGAAATTGGGTGATTTATTTCTCATAAAGACCACGAAGGTTTTCGAGGGGCCTTTGTTACGTTATACATCCATAGTATAAGCAGATTTGCACAATCCGCTCTGAGCCTTCAAAGTTGGAACTAAGAAATGGATTGAACAGAATTTTAGCAGAACAAACGCAAAGGAATATATTGATTCTGTTTCACGAATAAAAATGTTTCTGCAGTGTGCTCTGGCACACAAGTTGGCGACAAGGTGGTTCAGCTCATACTATGGTATCACGAGCACCTGATATTTCACATGTGCATCTGAATAAACATAAACCCAAAAACTAATAAAGTTGACCAATGAATAATTAATTTTATAAACAGGGTTACTTTATGCGGCAAACGGCCGTATAAAACGTCCAGCCTAAACACAGTGTATGCAGCTGGTTCAAACGTCGAGCCTAAACACAGTGTACGCAGCTGGTTCAAACGTCGAGCCTAAAACACAGTGTACGCAGCTGGTTCAAACGTCGAGCCTAAACACAGTGTACGCAGCTGTACAAACGTCGAGCCTAAACACAGTGTACACAGCTGGTTCAAACGTCCAGCCTAAACACAGAGTACGCAGCTGGTTCAAACGTCGAGCCTAAAACACAGTGTACGCAGCTGGTTCAAACGTCGAGCCTAAACACAGTGTACGCAGCTGTACAAACGTCGAGCCTAAACACAGTGTACACAGCTGGTTCAAACGTCCAGCCTAAACACAGAGTACGCAGCTGGTTCAAACGTCGAGCCAAAACACAGTGTACGCAGCTGGTTCAAGCGTCGAACCTAAACACAGTGTACGCAGCTGTTCAAACGTCAAGCCTAAACACAGTGTACACAGCTGGTTCAAACGTCCAGCCTAAACACAGTGTACGCAGCTGGTTCTAACGTCCAACCTAAACACAGTGTACGTAGCTGGTTCAAACGTCCAGCCTAAATACAGTGTACGCAGCTGGTTCAAACGTTGAGCCTAAACACAGTGTACGCAGCTGGTTCAAACGTCCAGCCTAAACACAGTGTACGCAGCTGGCTCAGACGTCCAGGCTAAACACAGTGTACGCAGCTGGTTCAAACGTCCAGCCTAAACACAGTGTACGCAGCTGGTTCAAACGTCCAGCCTAAACACAGTGTACGCAGCTGGTTCAAACGTCCAGCCTAAACACAGTGTACGCAGCTGGTTCTAACGTCTAGCCTAAACACAATGTACGCAGCTGGTTCAAACGTCCAGCCTAAACACAGTGTACGCAGCTGGTTCAAACGTCCAGCCTAAACACAGTGTAAGCAGCTGGTTCTAACGTCCAGCCTAAACACAGTGTACGCAGCTGGTTCAAACGTCCAGCCTAAACACAGTGTACGCAGCTGGTTCAAAAGTCCAGCCTAAACACAGTGTACGCAGCTGGTTCAAACGTCCAGCCTAAACACAGTGTACGCAGCTGGTTCAAACGTCCAGCCTAAACACAGTGTACGCAGCTGGTTCAGACGTCCAGCCTAAACACAGTGTACGCAGCTGGTTCAAACGTCCAGCCTAAACACAGTGTACGCAGCTGGTTCTAACGTCTAGCCTAAACACAGTGTACGCAGCTGGTTCAAACGTCGAGCCTAAACACAGTGTATGCAGCTGGTTCAAACGTCCAGCCTAAACACAGTGTAAGCAGCTGGTTCTAACGTCCAGCCTAAACACAGGGTACGTAGCTGGTTCAAACGTCCAGCCTAAACACAGTGTACGCAGCTGGTTCAAACGTCCAGCCTAAACACAGTGTACGCAGCTGGTTCAAACGTCCAGCCTAAACACAGTGTACGCAGCTGGTTCAAACGTCCAGCCTAAACACAGTGTACGCAGCTGGTTTAGACGTCCAGCCTAAACACAGTGTACGCAGCTGGTTCAAACGTCGAGCCTAAACACAGTGTACGCAGCTGGTTCAAACGTCCAGCCTAAACAGTGTACGCACCTGGTTCAAACGTCCAGCCTAAACACAGTGTACGCAGCTGGTTCAAACGTTTAGCCTAAACACAGTGTACGCAGCTGGTTCAAACGTCCAGCCAAAACACAGTGTACGCAGCTGGTTCAAACGTCGAGCCTAAACACAGTGTACGCAGCTGGTTCAAACGTCCAGCCTAAACACAGTGTACGCAGCTGGTTCAAACGTCGAGCCTAAACACAGTGTACGCAGCTGGTTCAAACGTCCAGCCTAAACACAGTGTACGCAGCTGGTTCAGACGTCCAGCCTAAACACAGTGTACGCAGCTGGTTCAAACGTCTAGCCTAAACACAGTGTACGCAGCTGGTTCAAACGTCCAGCCTAAACACAGTGTACGCAGCTGGTTCAAACGTCCAGCCTAAACACAGTGTGCGCAGCTGGTTCAAAGTCCAGCCTAAACACAGTGTACGCAGCTGTTTCTAACGTCCAGCCTAAACACAGTGTACGCAGCTGGTTCAAACGTCGAGCCTACACACAGTGTACGCAGCTGGTTCAAACGTCCAGCCTAAACACAGTGTACGCAGCTGGTTCTAACGTCCAGCCTAAACACAGTGTACGCAGCTGGTTCAAACGTCCAGCCTAAACACAGTGTACGCAGCTGGTTCAAACGTCCAGCCTAAACACAGTGTACGCAGCTGGTTCAAACGTCAAGCCTAAACACAGTGTACGCAGCTGGTTCAAACGTCCAGCCTAAACACAGTGTACGCAGCTGGTTCAAACGTCCAGCCTAAACACAGTGTACGTAGCTGGTTCAAACGTCGAGCCTAAACACAGTGTACGTAGCTGGTTAAAACGTCCAGCCTAAACACAGTGTACGCAGCTGGTTCAAACGTCCAGCCTAAACACAGTGTACGCAGCTGGTTCTAACGTCCAGCCTAAACACAGTGTACGTAGCTGGTTCAAACGTCTAGCCCAAACACAGTGTACGCAGCTGGTTCAAACGTCCAGCCTAAATACAGTGTAAGCAGCTGGTTCTAACGTCCAGCCTAAACACAGTGTACGCAGCTGGTTCAAACGTCCAGCCTAAACACAGTGTACGTAGCTGGTTCAAACGTCCAGCCTAAACACAGTGTACGCAGCTGGTTCAAACGTCCAGCCTAAACACAGTGTACGCAGCTGGTTCAATCGTCCATCCTAAACACAGTGTACGCAGCTGGTTCAAACGTCCAGCCTAAACACAGTGTACGCAGCTAATGTGTTCATTTACCTAATCCGGTGGAATTTTATTAGCGTAGTAAAAGGGCGAAGCTCCAAACTTCTGAGTCATGTGGGCGCCCCAGAAACAGAAACCGTGACCTCTCGCACTGCAATCCAAGACGCTAACCGTTAGGCTAGCGTGGCGCCTAACCACAGTTGGAGTTATAAATAAAGTGAATTATTTCAAATGTGGGATCTTAAAGAACAAACAGTTATCTTTTGACATAGATCATTTGGAAGCATTACATAGTAAACCGTGTTTGGTAAAGCTGCCTTATAACCCCAAACATAGGTTTTATAGTGGTCGTTTATTATACACCCCACCCCTCCTACGGGCGTTTAAAAGTGCGGTAGGAGCTGCCTCCAATGGTGGCTGAACTTTAACTTTGATTGAAGTTAATACTCAGGATTAATACATTTATTTATTTACAACCAATACATTTCTTGTTGAGAGTAAGTTTCCCTCGATTAACGAATCGCCGCTGCTAAGAACTTTACTATATTTAAGAATAGTCTTACATGTTAAACAGTGAAAATTGTTTAAATATTTTGCAAGGTAATGTTACACATAATGTTAAAATGGCTTCAAATAACAGAGCATAGCGCTACAAATCTGAGCGGAATTCAGGTGACTCGGCAGGATTTGTCAGCATGAATCTGACTGCCTAGTACAATGTATAGATCTGTAGTAATTAATTCGGATTTGCGTTCCTTTTACATAAAATATAATTTTGTAGATCTCTATAATCAGCAGGCTACGTGTAATCTTTACAGTTGATATTTTTAAAATCTTTGGCCATATAATAAGTGTTTTTAATTGAACCATTCCACAATGAAGGACTCAATAATGTGCTAAGGATTGATAATTTTAAAAAATAGCACTATGTCACTTAAAAAACTAATATACAATTATTACATCATGCTGTAAATTATTTTAACCACGGATTATCATTTTATTACTTAATTCGTGATACAAAACAAATATAAAACTGTTTTCTACTAACGTATTGAACAATTGTAATACAAAATGGTGCACTTCATAACTTTGTTGTAAGTTTGTGGATTTTATCATTAAGATAGCCCTATGATAAGGAAAACACGATGAGAATGAGATTCGATTAGTAACAACTACCGTTTATAACGTAAATGCGCTAAAATAACTGTACAGTGAAGCACAGCCAATCATAAAATATCTTCGCTGAGTTTAGGTTAACATAATTCACGTTCGTAATTGATAGCGCTCAACCCAGAATTCTTCGGTAAGTCTAACTGATGTTCGGCAGTAATTATTATGAAAATAATACTGGTTCATTTGGTCTATAGACTACTATTAGAATCTGGTGATCACTCTTTGCCCCGTTTGGACAGAATATGAAGAGAATGGCCTAAAACTTTCCAATAATGTAATCAAATTTTAGGATTATGTTCAAAATGTATGACCACTAATAGTATGTTATGATTTTAACTTAAATAATTTTAATTAATATTTATATATTTTTAAGGTTAGGAATTATAAGCCTAACATGAACCCATCAGATATAAAGTGCTCAGGTTAAAGCCCAACCGAAAGAGTAGTTAAGGTTTTTAATGGGTAGACTACATCGTGTACGAGTCCCATACAAAGTACTCGAAAAAGAGTATTTACTTGGGTGCTCGCGCTTAGATACAGGATGGCCTTTTGTGCATAAAGCATTTTTCCGCCTCTCCCTCAAAACGGAAAATGGTATGTTTGGTTGAAATATTAGTACAGTTTATCAAAATAATACTTTCCTCGAATAATCACATTACAAACAAAACAATAAAACCAAAACGAGAACACAAATTGCTGATGATATCGACCAGAAGTTTCGTTACGCTGGGATGGATCTCTCGACTCGCTTATCAGTAATTGCCGCGCGTCTGCAGGAAACATTCCCAAGATACAAACTGTCTTCCCAACTGTGCTGTTGCTCGGCTCATGAGACGGGATGAGTTTAGGTTGAGAATTGCTGCCACTCTACCAGCTCTGGGAAATTGAGCTTTGGCAATGGGATTCACGAATTGAATTTAAAGTAAAATATTTGTATGTACAAATAGATGAAAAATAAAATCATGCCCTAGATATATGTGGGATGCGAGAAATCTTATAGAAAGGATTTTCAATCTCTGCACTATTAATGGAGAATAATAATTACATCTCTATCTAAGAGTAAAAACTAATTTGTGTAAAATTATCCAAAATTGTTCGGAATATTACGGTGATTGAAGAGAAAATAAAAGGGAGTGACTGGATGCAATCAGTGTCCAAATGAATAAGTTGTTTTACATTATGAGATACCGATAAAAAATGACAAGAAATAAACTACCTAAATGTAAAAAAAAAACTTGATAGATATCTATGGTTATAGATAGGTGATGAACAATGATTGTACATTATATAGTGGTGAAGCAGGGGTGCCACTGACAGTCTGCTGCAATAACACTATTGGAGATAGGGCCAACCGTAACTCACAGGATGCCACCACCAACGTAGGTCATGTCCGGTAACTTGGAGCTTGTCATCACTGACTCTGCCGATAACAGCAGACCACGGACCAATGCGGCGTCATCAATATGCATTACGAAATAAACAACGAATCGAGTAGGGAAAATAAATTAGTGAAATATAGTGTTTTTTTTATAATTCACCCTATTTATGTTTAATGGTTTTATTCTTTGCGTTTTAATTGTATAAATTAATATCATAGTTGACACATGACAATCAAAGTTTTTTGGAACAAATTTTTTTGAGGTGTAATATAACATATTTTAGAAGAGACTTTTTAACACTCTCCAATGATTTCACTTATTTTTTCGCTTGCTTAACGATTTTCAATATCGACTCATTTTAGAAGTGAATAGTCATGCAAATATTCAATTTTGATATTTTGTCTATATTTTTTCTATGGTTGTGGTGAATGAAATTTGCATACATGCAAATAAGCATACATACGCATAAATAATTGATATTGACTTATAAAAATAATAAGCGGAATAATATTTTTAACAGTTTCATAAAAGACAGGGATTACGTTGTCTACATTGCACCTGCAACTGTTTTTTGCCACCACTACAGAATAATAGAATAACTCAAAGCAGTGATTATTCAAAACATTAACTTTTTAGCTAATCCCAAGAGCAGTAACTACAAAATGACATTAAATAAACCTTGGATAAAAACTCGCTGACACGTTTTTGTGCCCACGAAATCTTCCTTCATTATTTACTTTGCTATGGTATTTTTTGTTTTGTTTATTTATATAAAACGTAAAGTATTTGGTATATTCAAGACTAAAGTTACAAAAAATAGAGCACGACTAGTCTAACTATACATTGTTTTACCCTAAAAAACACAAAGCATTGCACTGCATTTACTGTCTTTTATTCATCCAACTGACATAACACAGTGAATTACAACATCATGTTCTCCTCATCCTTTTTAAAATTGTTTACAAATAAAAAATAAAACACAAAATTCTTAGTTTTGTTAACAAAATATACATATTTTTGTCTGTGAATTTCAACAAGGATAATTAATTATTATTATGTAATTAATCATGTAAAAAATTGTTGTTCATAAAATTTCACCGTCATTTCTGAACCGATTTCAACGAGATTGCGATAGCAAAATATTTGCCCTTATCACGGGGAATAATGTTAGAACAATTGCAACTGTGAATTCAGTAATTGCAGGTTATTAGCAATAACGGATTTTACACGCAAGGAATCTTCATCTATAGCAATAAAATTATAGTTCTCTCCGGACATCGCTTAGCGTCATGAAGTTTGTAGTTATTTTTATGGCTTATGAATCGGAGAAATTAAAACTGGTCCTATAAATTATTGTCTGTATGTATTTTTCTCTCACGGGTCAGGTTTTGCCAAGGTTTCATGAAAAAAGTACTCAATTTGACGATATATTTTCCCCATTGACGTGTGGAGCTGCGAGAAACATTGTGACCGTTTCAAATCTTGTCACATCATAACTTAATGGCTGTGCTCCTAAAAGCTCAATTAGTGTGTTCGTATGTCAGTCCATCACTAATTAACTGGAGGAGTAATTGAGCAGATATTTGGCAGGAAGATGTTTGTTAACCCACAATGAGTTCACAAGTCAAGTTTTCCATAAACAATGACACAGTCTGCTGGCCGAATTTCACAAGTAAAACAGATATGACAACGCAGTACAAATTTAGAAGACATCGATCCTTCATGGAAAACTTCCCCGATAAAAGTACGGTCACAACAAGCTATAAGTTAAAACAGAACAACCAAGCTCAGGTAAATGTTACAAGTGATTAAGATATTTCCAAGTCATAAGTCTGCGCTTCACTGGAGCTCTGTAATATATTATTGGTAGCAACAGTTCCTACGTAGTAAGCCCAATAATTTACAATCATTTGCCTTTCTTTAAAAAAATCTATAAAGTTAAAGGTTGGATGCATACTTCTTACTTTTTTTTATAAAAACGTTATTTTCAAAGAATAATTAGTCAGTAAGTTTAAATTATGCATACCGTAGTCCTATTAAAATTCCATTGTACGAGTCGTACCCCATTTAGGTCATTAGTTGTAAGCGGGAAGTTTGCAACACCCTCCAAAAGATCCATTAATATAATACTTCACTTTAAACTCAAGTTATCTCAGTACATTTACCTTCTCCAGCAAGAGTCCAAAATCAACCATTAAGCAACGAAACATCCGGTACAAAATATATCGTAAGACATTTTCTAAAACGATGACTCTCCGTATAAAGCAAGGGATTTAAAACATAGGGCAAATGCTTTGTTAACAAGGAAATAATAGAAGTGTGCCTAAACGTGTATGTATTGGCACTTGTAGTGAGAGAGTTAAGGCATAATAACGAATCACTGGCGATTGTTTTACAGCGACTGGTCATACCAGTTCTGTGGCGCGCTAATGGTCAGCAACAGGTCAGTTTCCGTGTCCGGTAGTCGCGTGTTGAGCTGAGGTTTGTGTCGACAGGAAGTAGCCGATGTTAGGGAAAATCTCCATAATTCCTTGTTGGCCATGATTATTTTAACTTTATTGAACATAAGCCATTAACATAAAATTAAAAAATACCAATATCAATCATTCCAATCTCACACAAACCGATTAATATGAAAAGCAACACGTGATTTTTATCTATATTATGAATTAATTCGATTATTTAAATCACTCCAAATTATATTTTTATGGTCAAAAACTAAATTAACGTGACAAAATTATAAGTACGAGATCCAATCTCGTTTACGGAGCTCGAAAAATTATTATCTCAAATGTAAAGAAGATATTCACTTGAACGTTTGATTCAAATGCCTACGTATAGGGTTGTTCAAGCATAGTTTCATATCATAATTAGTGGTTCCAAGACACTTTGGAATATAAAATAAACAAGCAAAAAATCGCTTTTAAAGTTTGTCAGTATCAAACTTTCCAGACTTTAACTAATTTGAGATTCCTTCTTATTACCAAATTGTTCAGCTAAGGCCAACGTATTAGCTTTTAACGAAGCAGTGCGAAGCATACAAAATTGAAAGAAAGATATTTGAGAAGAAATTAAAGGTCTTTCCCCCCAGACAAACCAATAATCTCACGAGCAGATCCAAGGGTTTGTTTTGGCTACATTTCCCTACATCTTACTTTATCATATTCTATGCCACCGAAGTGAAATGTAAGAAAGGGAGTATATTAAACATACTCAACTAAGCATATAAACTGGTATAATACATCATGCCATTTTGTATTCTCAGGCAACTATTTAAAACCTTATATATTAATATTCAAATGCAAATTTACCCATGAATATTTGAAAATATATACGTACATCCTTTATTATCAGTGTGCCTAAAATTATCGGTTTTGTTATCTCCTTGCGCATAAAATTGTTTTATATGTTTTTACACGAAATGTTTGTGTAATGACTGTATTCTTCAGCGTGTTTCACAAAGAACTTCTGGGATTAGATATTTCACTTTAGCTAACTTACACGACTTACCTTATTGCAAGGTAGAAAGTAAATAGAATTAAGTTGTCCACTTCGCATCGCCCGCACGTAACGCTGAGACTCTACTAGCATCGCACGACCGACTTTTAATTTATCCGTTAAGTAAAAGGTCGGTTATCAATTCCTTGCCAACTATTAAAACACACAATACCGCTTACGTTTCTACATATATTTCTTATAGTTATTTCCTAAAATTATAAATACCGGTTTTAAAATGATTGTTGTTTCATGTTTAATATTACAATTAAATAGCATTATGTTTATTTATGTTTTGCGTTGTTTCCTATGGTGTTTTGCGTTGTTTCCTATGGAAAAGTGAGCTGTGCGCATCACCCACGCGGTGAGACATAAGCCCGGGACCACCACCATAGAAGATGGCTATGACCTAACGTGACTCCCGGGTGTGTGTGCAATCCAGCGGTCTATTTTATTGTCCAACTTTCTTCAAATTTAGTTGAGATATTCCTTTTTAAAAATAGTCAGAACACCCTAAACCCATTTTTTGGGGGTTTAAACATTTAAATTCAATATTTAGTGACAGAAAAGGGTCCAACTAGCATAGATTATAAATAATATTCAACATTGAATGCACATAAAACAACAGAACATTAAAAGACAACAAATCTTAAGCCCTCTTCCACCATTCCAACACAAATGTTTACCGAGTTATCACAGAAATTTTAACCAACCAAACGCAGTATGTCGTCTTTTGAGGAGTTTACAAAAAGGGCTAGTATTTATAACTTTTATCATCCGCATTACTCACACACCTCTTTTTACTCCTGAGTGGACCTCCTCCTAATATTTTACTGCACAGCACTGCCATGCCATAAATACAAATCAGGTTCATCAGAAAAACCAGAAAACAAATTATTTTCAATTTTAAAGAAATCGTACCTATTACAAATAATTTATTTGAGCGCAGCAAGCAATTACGAGTAAATATTTTGTATTCTCCACCGCCATTTTATTTACCCTAAAATTCCGTACTACTTTACTGATTCAACATATTTGTATCCCTAATCGCTTTCAATATCCTAATAATAAGAACAAAATTTGGATTCACTGTATTTAACAAAACATTATGTTTTCAGCCCAACAAACTACATCTATTTACTAAAAGAAAGTCGATTTTTGCGAAGGGGTTACCTCCAAAACCGTATGTCTTAAATTATCATTTATGTGTTATTTGACAGCTCTCCTAATTTTAACCTTTGAGGGTTGTAAATAAATAAATAGCACAAAAAATCATCAGGAAGCCCTCAAAGTCCAATTATGAGCCATTTAAACACATTGATCAGCTGGTTTTACCACAAATATTTCATAAACGTATTATGGTTATTACTTCTTAAAGAATAAACCAATTTTAATTGCTTACCTGTATCAAAAACAAACATATTTTATATAAATAATTGCTGCCTATCGAATGGGATTGCTTTGCAGATGTGCGATTTGAATGTTTCACACTTTTTCGTTGCCCTTCACACTCGTATAGGAAAGCTACCACTCTCAATTCTCATGTGAACCTTCCTAACAACTATTTTAATTGTTGTTACTTAAAAACACGTAACTGTACTAAACATATATTACTATACTTCATGTTTGTTTAATATATTAACCTGCAAATAAAATTGTCATTTTATATTATTTATTTTTTTTAGTAAAAATACAATATAACGTTACTGCATCTTAAGCTATAACTTTTATTTCAGTTTTCCATACTCATCATCCCACAGAGAGCACTGGACGGCAAGTATTATTTAAGTAATCGGCAATGCAATATTTGCAGAAACAATTAAAACTGCAAAAATATTTTCTGCTACTTCTAAATAGGAAAATGTAGACATATACTCACTCAACTCAGGGCGTCACAAATCGGTTGCGTGTTTCTTAGTCCTAATGGCTTTCCACAAGTTGTACTGAGTATGTTCCAGAAAGCCAGTGAAGCTCTCGCAGTCAGTTTGTATTTGCAGTAAAGTTTGATGGGGATGAGATCCAGGGCTTGAATGAGTTCTAGAGAATTTCCCCTATTGGGAAGAATCTATTACCGTAGTCGGCATGGTAAGACCTAGGCCCGGGACCATGATAATTTTCGTTTTGAGATCCCGAGATGCCAAAAACACCATTCATTCAAAACTGTATATATATAAATGTGTGTGTGTGTGTGTGTGTGTGTGTGTGTGTGTGTGTGTGTGTGTGTGTGTGTGTGTGTGTGTGTGTGTGTGTGTGTGTGTGCGCGCGCGCGCGCGTGTGTGTGTCCGTGAGCACGATAACTCTCGTAAAAATAGTCCGATTTTGACGAAATTTGTTATAAACGTGTAAAGCATCATTTATGACTTTAAGTTCGAAAACCAGACAGATCGACTTATCGGAAGGGGTATTTTGGGGGGGTTTTGTACTCCCAAAATGGATTTTTTTAGTTTTTTACATATCATTTATGAAAAAGTCAAATTTTAGTTTTTTCCATTGGAATCAACTTGAAAAGACGCACAATTTTGTGTTTTGATCATTGCTCTACGTCAGATGGTTACAGAGACATTGAAAGTGCTAAACACAGTACGTTGTCCAATGTTATTCTCATGGAGAATAAGAAAAAATTGTATATCTCGCTTATTTATCAACTTATCCTGATGAAACTTGGTATATTTTGTGATCTATTGATATTTGCACTAAGAAATATTTTTTGGCTGATAGTTCCCGTACCAGCAAACCTGCGTACTCAGCCCCCATGTAATTCTAATGGAGAATAAGTAACGTGTTATCTCCCTTAATTGTGAACATAAATTAATAAAATTTGGTATATGGATTTATCTTCTTGAGTTATATTGATATTTGTATAAAACCCCATTTTTGTGTTCCTTGCTTCAGCAACCCTGCATACTCAGCCGCCATGTTATGCTTATGGAGAATAATTAAATTGTCATAAATCGTTCATTTATGAACGTATAATGATGAAACTTGGTATGTGGCTTTATGTGATATTAAGATACATATATATGAATTTGAAGTTCGATGAGTACGCAGGTTTGCTGCTACGGGGATATTTTAGTTTTCTCTGGTTTCAAATGTAATTTTATTATATTAATTATTTTCTCGTAACATAAACAATATTAATGTGTGCTGAGGGAGAGGTTTTTAGGGAAATAATAGTGATTTTAAAAAAAAACATATTATCTGGATTGATTTTGGAATTATTAAAATATATTACTGTTAGTGTATTGCCTTTGCAATGGTACCTATAGGCGTGAGGGCAACTATGTATTACCTCTCACTCAACCCTTTGAAGTTGTGTAATGTTATTACGTGTAGTTATGTAACTTATATGCATGATCAGGTGTTAATTTGTTATAGGATATGTCGGATGTATTTCGCCAATAAATCAAGGGATTCCGCTATTTTATTTTATGTTTGTCTCAAATACGATTCAGTATTTTGAGGCAAACTCATGACATGGCTGTTGATTAAACTGGAGGAGAGACGTTTGTGAGGAAACGAAATGTATTTCCTCTCCGTCAAACCAATAATCTCCTGAGAAAATCCTGGGGTTTGTTTTAGTTCTCTCTCCCGATCCTATTCTCCGTGACACAATCTAGATTGCTGAAGTGAGCTGCAAGAAAAGCGACAACGATTTATAATCCAATACAGGCAAAGGTTTCTATAATGTAAGGTTCTATAGTGCAAAGGTTTCCTCAGAGTGTTTTTCTACATATAATACTAGCTAGTTGTCAAGTAGTTTAAAACTTAATTAAAGAATTTCACATGTAATATTTATATCTAAATAGTAATATCAAATATTGGATTTGTTTACTTTGGATGTGCAAACGATATTATTAGGTGCCACTGTACTAACTGTATAAAATCTTTAAGTTTCAAACAGACATAAGGTTGTATTATTCCTTGGTAGCAAACAGACCATCAACCTAACAATCGTAAGATCACCACAAGCATTGGTGAGGAAATTTAATTGTTACTTAGAGCCTTTTATAGTCGGCTCAGAGCGAATAGAATAAGTCAGCTTATGCGTATGTATAATGCAATTTAAGAAGTCGATCTACCAACTTAGGCCCTCTGCAAGGAAACAAATATCACGAATCTTCGTCCTACTGTTTATGTTTTAGCTGGAGTTTTACATGCAATAAGATTATTATACACTAATACTAATAATTCGTTAAAGTTAGCCTTCAAATATGCAACTGTGATTGAGTTGGCATCTTTCAAATCACTCAAGCAAATTTAATATTGACAATTAAAAACTCTTATTAGTAATTTAACGTAACTTAGCTAAATCTAATCTTTGTCGGTGTAAGACGATTCCGTACAAATAATAGGAATTCGGTTATTTAGTAGTGTAGTATCTTGGTGACTACTAAATCAGCTTCATTTGTGTTGTGTTGGTAATAGTTTGGGTGGTCTGATGGGTTTGTTTTGTGTTGTGTTGGTAACAGTTTGGGTGGTCTGATGGGGTTGTTTTGTGTTGTGGTGGTAGCAGTTTGAGTGGTCTGATGGGGTTGTTTTGTGTTGTGTTGGTAACAGTTTGAGTGATCTGATAGGGCTGTTTGTGTTGTGTTGGTAGCATTTTGGGTGGTCTGATGGGTTTGTTTTGTGTTGTGTGGTAGCAGTTTGGGTGGTCTGATGGATTTGTTTTGTGTTGTGTTGGTAGCAGTTTGGGTGGTCTGATGGGTTTGTTTTGTGTTGTGTTGGTAACAGTTTGGGTGGTCTGATGGGTTTGTTTTGTGTTGTGTTGGTAAGAGTTTGGGTGGTCTGATGGATTTGTTTTGTGTTGTGTTGGTAGCAGTTTGGATGGTCTGATGGGTTTGTTTTGTGTTGTGTTGGTAACAGTTTGGGTGGTCTGAAGGGTTTGTTTTGTGTTGTGTTGGTAGCAGTTTGGGTGGTCTGTTGGGGTTGTTTTGTGTTGTGTGGTAGCAGTTTGGGTGGTCTGATGGATTTGTTTTGTGTTGTGTTGGTAGCAGTTTGGGTGGTCTGACGGGTTTGTTTTGTGTTGTGTTGGTAGCAGTTTGGGTGGTCTGATGGGTTTGTTTTGTGTTGTGTTGGTAACAGTTTGGGTGGTCTGATGGGTTTGTTTTGTGTTGTGTGGTAGCAGTTTGGGTGGTCTGATGGATTTGTTTTGTGTTGTGTTGGTAGCAGTATGGGTGGTCTGATGGGTTTGTTTTGTGTTGTGTTGGTAACAGTTTGGGTGGTCTGAAGGGTTTGTTTTGTGTTGTGTTGGTAGCAGATTGGGTGGTCTGTTGGGGTTGTTTTGTGTTGTGTTGGTAGCAGTTTGGGTGGTCTGATGGGTTTGTTTTGTGTTGTGTTGGTAGCAGTTTGGGTGGTCTGATGGGTTTTTTGTGTTGTGTTGGTAGCAGTTTGTGTGGTCTGATGGATTTGTTTTGTGTTGTATTGGTAACAGTTTGGGTGGCCTGATGGGTTTGTTTTGTGTTGTGTTGGTAACAGTTTGGGTGGTCTGATGGGTTTGTTTTGTGTTGTGTTAGTAACAGTTTGGGTGGTCTGATGGGTTTGTTTTGTGTTGTGTTGGTAACAGTTTGGGTGGTCTGATGGGTTTGTTTTGTGTTGTGTGGTAGCAGTTTGGGTGGTCTGATGGATTTGTTTTGTGTTGTGTTGGTAGCAGTTTGGGTGGTCTGATGGGTTTGTTTTGTGTTGTGTTGGTAACAGTTTGGGTGGTCTGAAGGGTTTGTTTTGTGTTGTGTTGGTAGCAGTTTGGGTGGTCTGTTGGGGTTGTTTTGTGTTGTGTTGGTAGCAGTTTGGGTGGTCTGATGGGTTTGTTTTGTGTTATGTTGGTAGCAGTTTGGGTGGTCTGATGGGTTTGTTTTGTGTTGTGTTGGTAGCAGTTTGGGTGGTCTGATGGGTTTTTTGTGTTGTGTTGGTAGCAGTTTGTGTGGTCTGAAGGAATTGTTTTGTGTTGTATTGGTAAAAGTTTGGGTGGCCTGATGGGTTTGTTTTGTGTTGTGTTGGTAGCAGTTTGGGTGGTCTGATGGGTTTGTTTTGTGTTGCGTTGGTAGCAGTTTGGGTGGTCTGATGGGTTTTTTGTGTTGTGTTGGTAGCGGTTTGTGTGGTCTGATGGGTTTTTTGTGTTGTGTTGGTAACAGTTTGGGTGGTCTGATGGGTTTGTTTTGTGTTGTGTTGGTAACAGTTTGGGTGGTCTGATGGGTTTGTTTTGTGTTGTGTTGGTAGCAGTTTGGGTGGTCTGATGGGTTTGTTTTGTGTTGCGTTGGTAGCAGTTTGGGTGGTCTGGTGGGTTTTTTGTGTTGTGTTGGTAGCAGTTTGTGTGGTCTGATGGGTTTGTTTTGTGTTGTGTTGGTAACAGTTTGGGTGGCTTGATGGGTTTCTTTTGTGTTGTGTTGGTAGCAGTTTGGGTGGTCTGTTGGGGTTGTTTTGTGTTGTGTTGGTAGCAGTTTGGGTGGTCTGATGGGTTGTTTTGTGTTGTGTTGGTAGCAGTTTGGGTGGTCTGATGGCTTTTTTGTGTTGTGTTGGTAGCAGTTTGTGTCGTCTGATGGATTTGTTTTGTGTTGTATTGGTAACAGTTTGGTTGGCCTGATGGGTTTGTTTTGTGTTGTGTTGGTAACAGTTTGGGTGGTCTGATGGGTTTGTTTTGTGTTGTGTTGGTAACAGTTTGGGTGGTCTGATGGGTTTGTTTTGTGTTGTGTTGGTAGCAGTTTGGGTGGTCTGATGGGTTTTTGTGTTGTGTTGGTAACAGTTTGGGTGGTCTGATAGGTTTGTTTTGTGTTGTGTTGGTAGCAGTTTGGGTGGTCTGATGGGTTTGTTTTGTGTTGCGTTGGTAGCAGTTTGGGTGGTCTGATGGGTTTTTTGTGTTGTGTTGGTAGCAGTTTGTGTGGTCTGATGGGTTTGTTTTGTGTTGTGTTGGTAACAGTTTGGGTGGCTTGATGGGTTTGTTTTGTGTTGTGTTGGTAACAGTTTGGGTGGTCTGATTGGTTTGTTTTGTGTTGTATTGGTAACAGTTTGGGTGGCCTGATGGGTTTGTTTTGTGTTGTGTTGGTAACAGTTTGGGTGGTGTGATGGGTTTGTTTTGTGTTGTGTTGGTAACAGTTTGGGTGGTCTGATGGGTTTGTTTTGTGTTGTGTTGGTAGCAGTTTGGGTGGTCTGATGGGTTTTTGTGTTGTTTTGGTAACAGTTTGGGTGGTCTGATAGGTTTGTTTTGTGTTGTGTTGGTAGCAGTTTGGGTGGTCTGATGGGTTTGTTTTGTGTTGCGTTGGTAGCAGTTTGGGTGGTCTGATGGGTTTTTTGTGTTGTGTTGGTAGCAGTTTGTGTGGTCTGATGGGTTTGTTTTGTGTTGTGTTGGTAACAGTTTGGGTGGCTTGATGGGTTTCTTTTGTGTTGTGTTGGTAGCAGTTTGGGTGGTCTGTTGGGGTTGTTTTGTGTTGTGTTGGTAGCAGTTTGGGTGGTCTGATGGGTTTTTTGTGTTGTGTTGGTAGCAGTTTGGGTGGTCTGATGGGTTTTTGTGTTGTTTTGGTAACAGTTTGGGTGGTCTGATAGGTTTGTTTTGTGTTGTGTTGGTAGCAGTTTGGGTGGTCTGATGGGTTTGTTTTGTGTTGCGTTGGTAGCAGTTTGGGTGGTCTGATGGGTTTTTTGTGTTGTGTTGGTAGCAGTTTGTGTGGTCTGATGGGTTTGTTTTGTGTTGTGTTGGTAACAGTTTGGGTGGCTTGATGGGTTTCTTTTGTGTTGTGTTGGTAGCAGTTTGGGTGGTCTGTTGGGGTTGTTTTGTGTTGTGTTGGTAGCAGTTTGGGTGGTCTGATGGGTTGTTTTGTGTTGTGTTGGTAGCAGTTTGGGTGGTCTGATGGCTTTTTTGTGTTGTGTTGGTAGCAGTTTGTGTGGTCTGATGGATTTGTTTTGTATTGTATTGGTAACAGTTTGGGTGGCCTGATGGGTTTGTTTTGTGTTGTGTTGGTAACAGTTTGGGTGGTCTGATGGGTTTGTTTTTTGTTGTGTTGGTAACAGTTTGGGTGGTCTGATGGGTTTGTTTTGTGTTGTGTTGGTAGCAGTTTGGGTGGTCTGATGGGTTTTTGTGTTGTGTTGGTAACAGTTTGGGTGGTCTGATAGGTTTGTTTTGTGTTGTGTTGGTAGCAGTTTGGGTGGTCTGATGGGTTTGTTTTGTGTTGCGTTGGTAGCAGTTTGGGTGGTCTGATGGGTTTTTTGTGTTGTGTTGGTAGCAGTTTGTGTGGTCTGATGGGTTTGTTTTGTGTTGTGTTGGTAACAGTTTGGGTGGCTTGATGGGTTTGTTTTGTGTTGTGTTGGTAACAGTTTGGGTGGTCTGATGGGTTTGTTTTGTGTTGTGTTGGTAACAGTTTCGGTGGTCTGATGGGTTTGTTTTGTGTTGTGTTGGCAGCAGTTTGGGTGGTCTGAAGGGGTTGTTTTGTGTTGTGTTGGTAGCAGTTTGGGTGGTCTGATGGGTTTGTTTTGTGTTGTGTTGGTAGCAGTTTGGGTGGTCTGATGGGTTTTTTGTGTTGTGTTGGTAGCAGTTTGTGTGGTCTGATGGATTTGTTTTGTGTTGTATTGATAACAGTTTGGGTGGCCTGATGGGTTTGTTTTGTGTTGTGTTGGTAACAGTTTGGGTGGTCTGATGGGTTTGTTTTGTGTTGTGTTGGTAACAGTTTGGGTGGTCTGATGGGTTTGTTTTGTGTTGTGTTGGTAGCAGTTTGGGTGGTCTGATGGGTTTTTTGTGCTGTGTTGGTAGCAGTTTGTGTGGTCTGATGGGTTTGTTTTGTGTTGTGTTGGTAACAGTTTGGGTGGTCTGATGAGTTTGTTTTGTGTTGTGTTGGTAACAGTTTGGGTGGTCTGATGGGTTTGTTTTGTGTTGTGTTGGTAACAGTTTGGGTGGTCTGATGGGTTTGTTTTGTGTTGTGTTGGTAGCAGTTTGGGTGGTCTGAAGGGGTTGTTTTGTGTTGTGTTAGTAGCAGTTTGGGTCGTCTAATGGGTTTGTTTTGTGTTGTGTTGGTAGCAGTTTGGGTGGTCTGATGGGTTTTTTGTGTTGTGTTGGTAGCAGTTTGTGTGGTCTGATGGGTTTGTTTTGTGTTGTGTTGGTAACAGTTTGGGTGGCTTGATGGGTTTGTTTTGTGTTGTGTTGGTAATAGTTTGGGTGGTCTGATGGGTTTGTTTTGTGTTGTGTTGGTAACAGTTTGGTGGTCTGATGGGTTTGTGTTGTGTTGTGTTGGTAGCAGTTTGGGTGGTCTGATGGGTTTGTTTTGTGTTGTGTTGGTAGCAGTTTGGGTGGTCTGATGGGTTTGTTTTGTGTTGTGTTGGTAGCAGTTTGGGTGGTCTGATGGGTTTTTTGTGTTGTGTTGGTAACAGTTTGGGTGGTCTGATGGGGTTGTTTTAACATAATGGGATGGCATCCTATTAAACTAGTTTTCCGGATTTTTCACTAATGTCTTTTATGGCAATAACCCTTTTATTTTTTATTGGGTGAGAGGTTTCTTGCAGGTGGTAGTACTTTGTCATGTTCAGGTGTATGTATCTCTGTCCTGGACTAAAAGAAAAGAAAATCTTAGAATTTATTTAGAGAAAAATAAATAACAGAAAATTACTGAAAACTGAAAAATAGCATGAAACGTGGATTACAAGGAAGTATTTGATTAAAACTGGTCTTCATTACACGTGTCAGAAAAGATAATTAAAAACTTATATTTGATTTGTCATTAAACACGTTGTTAAGTTTAATAATAACGTCCGTTGATTTGCAACCCGATGCAACGCTAGTTACATATAATATATATGGGAATATTTATTTGAACGGGAATTCTGATTAATTAGTTTAACTTCGAGAGACCAAGATTGAATACGATACTCACACTAAAAACTGCAAGAAGTGGTATTAAATTGTGTAAGAGATTGTGAGATTTGTGTAAGAGATTACACAAAGAAAGCTCCGAACGGTTTTAAATATGTTATGTTAACCACGCAAAAATATTCAAAACTCCAGTTAATTCAGTAAACAGGTTTTTGTGTTAGAAGTCAGACAGTTGTAACCATTATTTAACACTATTAGGTGAGAAAATGACACTTTTGAGGAACACATCAGTTGTTGGACTATTTTGTAAAAAAATATTAAATCCTTTTCAAATTTGGCGAGTAAAATATATCTTTTAGCGAATTCTTCCTATAGCGAAGAAGCTAATACGGTATGTGGCATGGTAAGACCTAAGCCCGGGACCATGATAAATTTTCGTTTTGAGGTCCCCAGACCCCAAAAACACCATTCGTTCAAAACTGTATATATATATATATGATTGCCTGTGAGCACGATAACTCTCGTAAAAATGATCCGATTTTGATTAAATTTTGTATAAACGTGTAAAGCAACATTTATGACTAAAGTTCGAAAACCAGCCAGATCGCTCCATCCGATGGTATTTTTGAATTTTGTACATATAATTTTTGAAATAGTCAAATTTTAGTTTTTACCATTGGATTCAGCTTAAAAAACATACAATTTGGTATTCTGATCATTCCTCTATGTCAATTGGTTACCGAGATATTGAAAGTGCTTAACACAGTACGTTGTCTAATGTTATTTTTATGGAGGAAAAGACAAATGTTATATCTTGCTTATTTATGAACGTATACCGACGAAACATAGTATACGGCTTCATCTGGTTGTGGTCTATTGATATTTGCTCAACAAAAATATTTTTTTGCCAAAGGCTCCAGTAGCAGCAAACGTGCGTACTCAACCCCATGTTATTCTTATGGATAATAACTAAATGCTATGCCTCCCTAAATTATGAACATAAATGAATAATTACCCCCGTCGCAGCAAACCTGAGTACTCAGCGAATTTCCAATGCATAATATATGTCTTAATACACCATAAAGCCGCATTATAAGTTTCATAACATTAGTAGTGAGAGATGGTGAGTTCTACCCCAGCAGGAGCAGCAGTACCTCCTCCTCCTCCTCCTCCTCCTCCTCCTCCCCCTCCTCCTCCTCCTCCCCCCTCCCCTCCCCTCCTCCTACTCCCCCTCCTCCTCCTCCTCCTCCCCCTCCCCCTCCCCCTACACCTCCTCCTCCTCCTCCTCCTCCTCCTCCTCCTCCCCTCAGAGCGATCTGGCTTATCATAAGTCGGATCTGAATTCTGATTGCAGATTATTGTTCGTCTTGTCAAGCCGAGTCATTTGAGTACCCACATCGTACACTTTGGATGATGTTTACAAAAAAGGGGCCCGCACCACAATTTTGACTTTTTTTGTTTTTTTGCATTTTTGGAATCTCCTCGTCAAGACGAGTCATTTGAGTACCCACATCGTACACTTTGGATGCTGTTTACAAAAAAGTGGCCCGCACCACAATTTTGACCTTTTTAGAAAGATTTCCTTCTATTCCCTAACATTAAAAGCTTTTGTGGCCTTGAAAAAGGCCGATTATGATGGTGGGATCAGGTGGAGGCTAAGGTGTTGGAAAACGTTTATTTTTTACTGATGAAAAACTGTGTTACTTCATCCGGGTGCAGTTCATCGGTCCGCCGATTCCACCACATGTCAACAAGCATCATGTACTTCTGCTCATGTTCAATGGCGTTGAAGTGCTCCTCTACAATGGGGTAGAAGTTCATCTTGTAGTCCATGTCCCGCTGCCAATATTCCCATTCCAAGTCGTCCAGCGGGCAATGGTTCCACATGCCGACGATTCCCCGTTGTCTGGAGTACAGAACGTCGTCAAGATCTTGGATAGTCGAACACACTTTTGGCTCATGAACGTACTTGAACTTTTTGTCAATGCGCCATAGCCTCTTCTTATGGTAATGCTTCAAAGTGCAATCATCGTCGTCTTTTCTATTGTAGAACTCATCACCTTCGAAGTAATCATCTTCATCCTCAAACGGCCTCTTCTTATTATTTATATTCATTGACGTTTCCGCCGCAACACATACATCCTCCAACTCGACGTCTGTGATGCTACAATCCCACTCGATGTTGTCCATGATCTCTTCGTAGCTGTTGCCGCTTCGAAACTCAAGACTAAACTAAACTTTACTGCTAGGGGCGGGCTGTGCGTCGTGGGCTGATGGGCGCAGGTGTACAGACAAAAAACCGACGCGTCACCCTCATGTCTGGGAATGCGGATGCTGTAATTTGATACCTCGAAGGGAGGGCGCAGACGTTCACACAAATAACCGTCGCGTCTACCTCCTGTCTGGGAATGCGGAAGCTGTAATTTGATACCTCGACGGGAGGGCGGCCGACCCTTCTAGGAACCCATAATTATAGACCACCCGCGTCGAATTCCGAGCAATAAATCACCAGTTGTCAAACACCCACGGTCTCATTCTTGATCTAGTCTTCAACAATTCCTGAAGTATGGGGGAGCAAAAATCTCCCCCTAACCAATTATGTGTTAGGGGGAGCGAAAATCTCCCCCTAGTATACGGAACACCAGGCGGACGAGAAATTGGAGCGCGTATTGAGTGGTGGTGGTTATAAGAAGCGGGTCGCGACACGCCACAGTCTCTCGATAGACTTCTTCGAAGACGGACGTCTACCGGACGTTTGCAAAGACAAAGGAGAACTATAAAGAGGGCAAGTAGGTGGAAAGTTTAAACGAAGAGCAATTACAAAGAGGATAACATCGTTAGACAAACGTCGTAGAACTGTAACGAAACGACGCCGGAGAACAAGGGATATTTTCAATTAATTCGATAACAATGTCGTTTATTCATCAGAAATCGTGTGAATGTGTGAAGACTGAACTGGACTTGTTTTCGTTACCGCCTACACAGACCAGCATTGAGAGTGGCAAATGGGTTCAATACAAACCGGTCTCATCGCTGACGGACGATTCGCCAATAGAGTTTGTAATACCCGGTCACGGTGACGAGTACACGGACCTGACACAAACGTTATTACACGTGAAAGCCGCTATTGTGAAACAGGACGACACTAAAGCGGACGGTGGGCAACCTGCTAAAGAGGTGGGCCCGGTGAACAATTGGCTCCACTCGATATTCAGTCAAGTGGATCTCTATCTCAATCATAAACTGGTGTCCCCACAAACTAACACGTACGCTTACCGTGCCTACTTGGAAAACCTACTGAACTACGGATGTAGTGCGAAGAATTCGCACCTGACTAGCGAGCTGGTTTTTGAAGATTCGGCCGGACTAATGGACGATTGTGACGAATTGAACGAGGGTTTGAAAAAGCGTCGCGATCACACGAAAGAAAGCGATGTTTGCGATATGGTCGGTCGATTGCACATCGATCTGTGCAATCAGAACAAATTCATGTTGAACGGTGTCGAGATGCGATTGCAACTTAACAGATCCAGAAACTCATTTTGTATAATGTCCAAAACGCTAACTACCTACAAGGTGACAATTAAAGAGATTAGTCTTTTCGTACGTCGATGTAAGATCAATCCGAGCGTATTGTTGGCGCACAGTAAAACTTTCGAGACCGGCACGGCCAAGTATCCGATCACGCGTGTAGAAGTGAAATCCTTCACACTACCCTCCGGTATAATGAGTAAGGCTTTAGACAGCGCATTTCTCGGTCAGTTACCGAAACGTGTGATAATTGGACTGGTCAGTAATCTTGCGTTCAACGGAGATTTCAAGAAGAATCCTTACAACTTTCAACACTACGATATGAATTATCTCGCATTGTACGTGGACGGTGAACAAGTACCGGCCAAACCGTTACAGCCCGTTTACACATTGAACAGTGAGACATATATACTCTCTTATTACACATTGGTCACCGGCACCGGAATCCAGTTCTCCGACGCAGGTAATGAGATCAAGAGAGGTGACTATCCGTACGGTAATTGTCTTATGGCGTTCGACTTGACACCGGACATGTCCGCGGCTGAGTCGAGTCACTGGAATCTCCTGCGCAACGGTAATCTACGTATCGAAATTGGATTCTCCAAAGCGTTGCCCGAGACCGTCAACTGTATAGTGTACGCCGAACTGGACAACGTCATCGAGATCGATCGTCACCGTAACGTGACAGTTGACTTCAGCGGGTGAATAAAAGCGAACGCCAAACAGAAATATTGTCTGACAGCGAGTGCGTACAGCTTACTTCAAGGGTGAGCAGACACATCGCCAGTCAGTAGTACGGTTGAAGTCGCACGGTAAGGACGTGAACATGGACGCTTACGCTTCTGCGGACGACTATATCAAATCGTTTATTCAGGAGATTGAGGTTATGAACAATAATGCTAGTAATCAGGCATTAACATCACCACAGACATCATCTTTAAAACCAGCCACTGCCTACAAGAGACGAAGGAGGCCAACTCCCATTGAAGTGGAAACCAAGAAACCAGGATGGGTGCCAAAACCAACAGATGATTGTCCCATAGTGTCATGGATGGACGATGGGAATATTTTTGCCGTTCAAAACCCAGGAAACAAAGGACAAATTTTATTGAAAATGGAAATGTACGATGGTACAGATATGGTGTTTATGTGCGGTTTATTTTTGGACAAAGATGGTGAAATGCACCAAAGTGTTAAACAAGTAGTTGATAAAGTGGAAAACATGTGGATCGATAAATCAACAGGAGTACCGAAAATTACAGGCTTAACTCAAACTGTTACACAACGCAGTGCAGTTTCGCAGCCAACGTCGAAGAAGCGAGCTGTGAGGAAGAAACAACGAGTGTCGCCGGCATTCAATTAGAGCATCCGCATTCCCAGACAGGAGGGCGACGCGTCGGGTTTTTGTGTGTGAACACCTGCGCCCGACCCTTCGGACCACCCACATAGAAGAAAATGGTGGCGAGGGTTTATAAGGCGGGGCCCCGCCCGATTGAGCATCATTCGCCACCAGACCACCACCTCACATAGACCTACTCCAACTACTACTAGAGATGTCCAGCAGCAGCAGCACTTTCAAGCCAGAGTTTTCGATTTTGAACGGCACTGCAGCAACCGCGGACCTGAAAGCAACCCTCAACAACTGCAAGTCTGACTCTCCGCTATACACCAGGATAGCCGATCTCCGAGAGGAATGCGGCTATCTCATCACTGCGATGGAGCGAGCCACTACACCCTTTGGCGAGACGATCATCGTGATCCTGGAGGGGCAGGTCGGGGACGACTTCTTTCTGCGAGTCTACCTGCCTAGGCGCTTCAAAGAGGCCCTGAGCAACACCGACATCGAGCGCTACAACGGCGGGTTTGGAGAACGCCTTCGCTTGGTGAAGCGCAGCCCAAGGGGTTCCAATAGCAGATTCACACCTTTGGAGTTTATGTAAAGCAAGACTTGAAGATTATGTAGATACCTTCGTAAATTAGTTTTCGTAGTCAATACTTATAGTCACGTTCAGAACATAACCACTGTGTTATTTATTTCACTTAACCCCAAAAATGTCCTTTAGTAGTAAGTTTAAGAGTGTGAGTATGGTAACTGTGAGGTGTTTAGCTCAGTAGTAATCATGGGCTTGATGTGGAAACATCCGTTCTCAGCCATTGTGGCGGGACCTTCGGGTTGTGGCAAGTTTCAGTTTGTGTCAAAGTTTCTAAAACACATTACAGAATTGTGTGACACACCATTTACCAGTATAAACTGGCATTATGGCAGTGGTGCCGGTGGTGGTGACTCGAAAAATGTCAACATTAACCACATAGAAGGTCTACCGAACTTGGAGGATTTTTCTGGTAACGAGCCGATACTTGTGATTATAGACGATGCGTGAGGCCGACAATCGTGTGGTGGATCTTTTCACAAAAGGTTGCCATCATCGCAACATTAGTGTGTTTTTCATTACACAAAATTTGTTTCATCAAGGACGCGGGCAGAGGGACATCTCATTGAATGCGCATTACATTGTGTGTTTTAAGAATCCTAGAGATAGAGTTCAGATTAGGTACTTGGCCAGACAAATATATCCAGACAGCCCGAAATTCATCGAGGAGGCGTACGCTGACGCTACGAGGAATCCACACGGCTACCTACTGATAGACTTGAAACAATCAACAGACGAGAATATGCGAATACGAAGTTGCATATTTCCAGACGATTCTACCAACTATGTGTACTTGCCAAAGAAAAGGTAATTTCGCCATCAGTAGTAATCATGTCGTGCTTGCGGAAGGACGCAGCTCTGCTTACGGCTTTCATACACGCAACACCCAAGGAGCGGAAGGCACTGTTAAAGGTGTGTGACAAGAGCCGCATTCGCTCAGTGTGTGAGTGCGCATACAACGTGTTGCGAGGTAACGTTCCTCTGGCGAAGAAGAGTAAAAGTCAGTTAAGCAAACACAAGGCGACGCTACGTCGATTGGTGAAACGCGGCGAAGGCTGGTCAAAGAAACGAAAGTATCTCATACAAAAAGGCGGTGGAATCTTTATACCATTACTCTTGAGTGCAGTACTACAAGCAGCATTGAGTAGATAAAAATGACTGGTATCAAAAATCAGTTCTATTTGACACTGCCCAGCAACAGTTCGATGCAGTATTATCCGAAAAATACAGTTGCAAATTATATAACACATTTGCCGAGAGCTATTCAACTGGACGCTGGCGACTGGGAAATTGCACTTGTGGAAGCGCACTATCCCTGTACATTTCTATCAGTCGGTAATGACGAAACAATTGACATTTGCATACAACCGCAAGAGGAAGCAAAAGTGAACATAGAAGCGTTGGCGCGGGTTATGGACAGCAATGCCGATGTAACGCCAGTAGTGTCGGCTACTCCAAAACAAAACCACAGAATTAAATTGAAGACTGGTGATTACGCAAATATTCAAGAATTGTGTGATCATATCAATTCGCAAGAACTAGCGATTACTTTTGGTGTAAAGTTCACCGTTGAAAACTCATACAACAAATTCATTGAAGTATCGATGGGAACTGATGTTGGAAAAATTACATTAAGTCCAACGTTAGCGCTTCAATTGGGATTCGATCCGAATGAATTGACGCTGGAAGGTGATGCAGTTAACAAAAGCATCCGTTCGCCCAACATTCGTCTTGGCTTACCGTCACACATGTACGTGTATTGTGATTTAGTCGAGCCGCAGATGGTCGGCGATACAGTTGCACCGTTATTGAAAATTGTCAATATATCCACGTCTACTTATGTATACGGATTGCATAAATCAACATCATTCATCGATCCGCACTATGTGCCTGTTATGAATAGATCTTTTGACAGTGTGGAAATTGACTTAAGAGATAACATTGGTAATCATTTGCCATTCCACTTTGGAACGTCGTGCGTGAAGTTACACTTTAGAAAAGTAGCTAGTCATTAGCACAAAAAAAAATGGAACATGCAAAGAAGATGGTAGTTGTGCCGCAAGAGTTGATTGATCGACTGCAATCAAATGCTACGGATAACAGACCGACTAATCTATCCAGTGAAAACAGCCTCGACGCGGAGATGCAACAAATATTGAATAACAAACGCATGGACGATAGTGAAAAGTGGAAATTGTACAAACAAGCGTTACATCGCTTCTTGCATATTGCAGAGAATAGACGTCAACCGATTAGCATACCAATCGTGGAGACGGGTGGGATTGAACATAGTCGACGAATGCACCCCGCTGCGGAAGGTGGTCCAGTGGAAGAGATTGTGGAAACGTTTTCCAAAACTTACAGATCTGATGCCCGCGATCTTTTACGTTTCATGAAACGTGACGGCAGCTTAATCAGTTGGGACAGTGGCTATTCAGTGTACATCAACGGTGTAAAAATCCCAGACTCAAATCTAGTGGATATCTTAAATTGCATAGTAAAGGTGCGTATGCGTGATTACACACCGCCAGGATGGAGGGAAGTGCTCAACGCATTGAAAGCGATGAACGTGCCAAAGGACTATATGAATAATCTAAGAGCGCTTAAGGAAATAAATGCCGAATATCGATCATCATTCACAGGAGGAGAAGGATCAGACGATGACGTGGACACATCAACTGAATCAATACTGAGAACACCGCTAATAAATCGACTGCGGTCGGCTAGAGGAAAACGTGTAACATCTACACCGGTGCAAGCGACAGAGCAGTTTGATTTTTCAAATAGAAACAAGCCGTCGTCAAATCTGGACAAGTGGGAAACGTACACAGGATAGGTTTTCATTATGGAGCGTTTGTATTACAATCCCATCGAACCTTCGTCGTATGGTGGTGTAGCTCCTTTAGCGCGAGCTGCAAAACCAGTTTCAAAACGCAAAGTGATTGAATGGTTACAAACACAGGACACTTACACATTGCACAAACCAGCACGCAAGCGTTTCCCGCGCAATCCTTACATAGTGTATGGTCCATTTGAATTGTGGCAAGCGGACTTGAACGATATGCGTGGTCTTAGTAAACACAACGACGGCGTCAACTACCTACTGACTGTAATAGACGTGTTTAGCAAACACCTGTATGTGCGAACGTTGAGGCGGAAAGAAGGGGCTGAAGTGGCCAACGCTTTCGAGGAGATATTTTCCGAAGCGACTGACACACCTCGCTGTTTACAAACTGACAAAGGTACTGAATTCACCGGTGCCAAGACGAAAAAATTATTCAAACAATACGGAATCATCTATGTCACTACACAAAACCCAGATGTTAAAGCGGCCGTAGCGGAACGCGTGAATCGCACTTTGAAAACGCGCATGTGGCGATATTTGACTTACAAAAACACATATCGTTATGTAGATGCGTTGGACAAACTGGTTAGTGCATACAACAACAGCGCTCACAGGAGTCTAGGCAATAGAATACGACCAGTCGATGTGACTGTCGACAATAAGCGAATATTGCATCAGGTATGGCGTCGCATGTTTGGTAAGATACCGCGTCGTGTTAAGCCAAAACTGAAAGTTGGCACCACAGTGCGCATATCTAAGGAGAAGGGCACATTCGCAAAAGGTTACGAGACTAATTGGAGTAAGGAAGTGTTTGTGGTGCGTCGTGTAAACACATTGATGCCTCTACCAATGTACACTTTGTTGGATCTCAAAGGTGAACAAGTGACTGGTCAGTTTTACGAATACGAATTACAAAAAGTGACAATATACAACGACCATCTGTTCAAGATTGCTGAAATATTAGACGCTAAGGGTCGCGGTCGCAGTAAGCGTTATTTCGTCAAGTGGGAAGGTTACGGAGACGAGTTCAATTCTTGGGTAAGAGCGATAGATTTGCAAAATGCCTAATAGCAACCAGTTCTATTTGACATTGCCCAGAAACAGCTCAAAGGATTATTTTCCAAAAAACACAGTGTCCAAGTACACTACACATCTGCCGAGACAAATTCGATTAGAAGGCGATGGCGAGTGGGAGATGGCTTTGGTCGAAGCGCATTATCCATGTTCCTTTATGACTGTGGACGAGGAATCGTGTATTTGGCTCGACTATAAACTCGTTCTGCCGAGTATTCCCGTCACACTCAGTGTCGAGCACATTATGCTAAAGATGAATCCCGGCTATTACAAGAACATAACCGATTTATTGAAAATTATCAATAAAGCAAAGGATGTCACCCAGTACTTGTACTTTAAATATGACAAAGAGCAGGACAGAGTCAAGATCACGACAATGGTGGACGGTATAAGCAAAGTGCATTTCACCGAAGCGCTGTCTCTCCAGTTGGGTTTCGATCCGTACGAGAACGTTTTGTCAAATGACCTCACAGCGATATGGCCACCTAATCTGACTATGGGACTGCCGACACACTTGTACGTGTATTGTGATCTGATTGAACCGCAGCTGATTGGCGACACTACAGCGCCGCTTTTGAAGATTATCAACATTGACAGAGAGAACTACACACATGGCGCGCATAAGACTGTGCATTTCACCAGTCCTCATTATGTGCCAGTTATGAAAGGAACATTTGAAACGATCGATATTGACCTAAGGGATCACGCTAGTAAAAAAGCGTCATTCCTCTTTGGGACGTCGTACGTGAAGCTTCATTTCAAAAGAGGAGCTCAGCAATGATGAATACAAATGATCCATACATGGCGTACTATCGCCGCCAACAATTGCAGCAGACCGGCGGCAGTATCGATAGGGTATTTCGTGGTGCACCCTACCAGCGCGGACATGGAATTGGCAGTTTCCTAGGTGGTATGTTCCGCACCATCACACCGCTACTCAAGTCGGGAGCCTCTGCTGTGGCCAAAGAGGCGTTGAAATCCGGTGTTGGATTCTTGGGCGACATGGCCATGCACCAGCGGGACCCCAAAGAAGCCGCTAGAGATCATTTCAGCCAGTTTACAGACTCGCTAAAACGCCGGGCGGACGGCAAACTTCAACGTGTGCTAAGTGGCGGCGGCGGCTCTCGCGCGAAACGCCGTCGCGTAACGCGAAAGAGTAACGCGAAACACCGACGCGCTACTCCTGCGCGAAAGACTAACGCGATACTCTCGCGTAAGAGGAACGCGAAGCGCGCCATGTTCGGCGGCCGTCGTGTCACACCGCAGTCTTTGACGAAACTCCTTCGAGGAAGGTCGTCATCATCCAAGAAGGGCAAGAGCAGCAGCAGCAGCAAGAAGAGAAGGACAGTTAGGAAGAAGAAGACGAAGAAGACAAAGACGAGGAAAGCAGTGAGGGGAACGTCTGTACGTGATATATTCAATTAACACACACACACACACACACACACACACGCTAGCAATGTCGTTTCTACATCAAAAGTCGTGTGAATGCGTCAAGACGGAATTGGACTTATTCTCCCTACCGCCGACGCAGACCAGTATCGAGAGCGGCAAATGGATTCAGTACAAACCAATCTCCACACTGACTGATGATTCGCCCATCGAGTTTGTTGTGCCCGGCAACGGCGAAGAATACACCGATCTTTCGCAAACAATGTTGGAAGTTACAGCGTCTATTGTCAAGTCGACAGGAGCGGCAATCGCAGATGTCGAAGAATCGAATAAAATTGGTCCAGTCAACAATTGGCTGCACACGTTATTCAGTCAAGTCGATATGAGTATGAATCAGAAACTGGTCACACCACAAAACAACACTTATGCATATTGAGCGTATATTGAAACATTGATGAATTACGGCTATGATGCTAGGAAATCACATTTAACATGTGGACTGTGGAACGCGGACGATGCCGGCTATATGGACAATACTCTGGACGATAACGATGGACTAAAGGCGAGACGAAAAATGACAAATAAAAGTCGTGAAATCGATATGCTCGGTCGCCTACATGTGGACATGTGTAATCAGAACAAGTTCCTGTTGAACGGTGTGGAACTGCGTTTTAAACTGATCCGATCAAAAGATTCCTTCTCCATTATGTCGGATGATGGTGACTACAAGGTGCACATTGTTGATGCGAATCTCTGGATACGAAGGTGTAAAGTTAGCCCCACTGTACTGTTGGCGCACAGCAAGACGCTTCAGACCGGCACAGCTAAATACCCAATCACCAGAGTGGAATTGAAAACATTCACACTGCCGTTTGGAGTGAGGAGCAAAACTTTGGACAATGTGTTTCTAGGGCAAGTGCCAAAACGAATCATTGTCGGACTGGTCACCAACGCCGCTTATAATGGCGATTTAAAAAAGAATCCATTTAACTTTCAAAATTTCAAAACCAACTACTTCTCGCTGTACGTGGACGGTGAACAAGTGCCGTCCAAACCGCTACAACCACACTACGAAACCGGCAAGGGAAAATACGTGATGGCGTATCACAGTCTGTTTTCAGGCTCCGGCATACACTTTAGCGATGCTGGTAATCTCATAAATAGAGACGATTACGACGTGGATACTGTCTGATGGCATTCGATCTAACACCTGATATGTCAGCAAGCGACACGACTCATTGGAACCTAGTGCGCAACGGCAGTGTGCGTATGGAGATTGCTTTCGACACGGGACTCGCAGAGACTGTCAACTGTCTGGTATACGCAGAGTTTGACAACGTCATAGAAATTGATCGTCATCGCAACGTGTCTGTGGACTTTGGCGGTTAGATCGTCGGCGGCGGCGTCATCGTCCTCCTCAGTCAACAACCAACACTCGCACAAGATGGAACTTTTATGCAGAGTACCACGTAAAAATTTAGCATCTCCAATTATTGTGGATTTTCAATGTTTCAAGGACAACGCAAATGACTAGATTCTTAAGGAAGTGTGCGTCTTGGAATTGGTCGGTGGAACACTGCTAATGCATCATATCGCTAAATCACCATTCAGTCGAGATTTCCTATCACAAGAGAAGCTGCGTGAAAGCTATTGGCTCACAAAACACTGTCACGGATTGGAATGGGACCAAGGTGATATCTGGTATCATGTGCTAGAGGAAAAGTTACGTGCATGTATCGCCAAACGACCGATTGTCTATGTCAAGGGTGCTGAGAAAAAAGAGTTTGTACGATGCAATTTCATCGCGGATAACTGTGCTACTAATGTCATCGATATAAACGATATTGGCTGCGGATCACTATCGTCAATCAACAGTCTACTATCAACAAACGCAGTGCGATGTCGCCATCACAGAACAACTCACACACGATGCGCCCTAACCAATTGCATCACATTGCGCGGTTGGTTACAACTAAGTACAAATATCGATGACACTGATGATTACGCTGACGATGGTGTGAGTGATACCAGTTCCTGCTTTTGTTTTGCTATTAGTACTACTTCTTCCTCTACTACCGACTGTGGCGTCGACACAGTAGAATGAATACCTTAGAGATACAAAAGTGTATGGCTAAACTGCCCGTACAGAATGTTGGTGTCTACGCTGCGGATCAATTGCCCCATTACATCTCACCATCTACTGCCATGATTGTGAACACAGATCCACACAATGAAGACGGCACTCACTGGGTCGCTTTCTACCTTAACAAAGGAGGAGGAATAATTGAATTCTTTGACAGCTACGGTCAACCGCCACATCTTCAATTCTACCAAGGATTCCTAAGACGCAACGCTCGTCGCTACCTGCACAACGAGCATCGCATTCAAAGTGACAACACTCTGATCTGCGGTCATTACTGCCTTGTATTCCTGTACTGCCGCACCCACTACGGCATGAAGATGAAGGACTTTGTACAGCTCTTTGAACACTCTTCTACTGGCCACAACGACGCACTGATCAGAAGACTCTTTGTACAAATGTATGCCAATTGAATTTTGCATTTTTTCTCAATAAACTAGTTGTGTACTCAGAATAAAAAAAAAACATTCTTATTATTTACCATCCTCGCCTCCTTTAGTAATTACTTTTAGCAATTAGTCAGACAGACACATATTGAACGAGCAAAACAGGTATTGAATGCAAATTTTGAGGTAAAAGATGAATGTAATGCTTTGAACATATACTGCAAAGGGGGGTGTATCGATACACCCCCCTTCAATTACTCTAACACAGGTAGGAAAGTCCTACTAATGCGTGTTGGTGAAAACACTAGGTCTGACCCAATTTTGGACATACCTATCATACAATGATTCTAAAGTAACATTCATATCCTCGCCTCCTTTAGCAATTACACTTTTAGCAAGTAGTCAGACATTTGAATTGGTAGTTTACTTTTGAATCTTAAGACTATGTGAGGGGAGAAAAAAAATACGAATGTATATACGAACAATTTGGCTATTTATTTACACACCTTATAGATATTTTACATCGAGTATGTGCTCCTGAACAATTGAGATTGACTAGCAAAACGAGACTCGACTCAAACTAATGACTAAAACAAAAAAAAGGAGCACATTTCTAAGTTTTACGAGACTCGATACAAACTAATGACTAGATTTTTCAAAATAATTTACAAGTCAAGTCAGGGTCTTTGGTAATATGTCACAACCACTCAACGCTCCTCATCCTCCGCCTCTTCATCGTCTTGAGGGATGTCTTCGGGCTGAGGTGGCACGTCAGTATGTCCCCAAGGCAGCGTATTTACACCATCCGGAAGGATGTAACGCTTGTCATCATTATAGCTCAAGGATAGCTTCTCGACTTGAACTGTGAAGACGCGGTGGTTTCGGGACTGGAACCTGGTGTTGATGGTTCTTTTCAACACGCCATTGAAAAGACATTCCCGATAGTCGTCAGAGGTTAGATTGTGTTTTACAACACCTCTAGCGACTCCCTTGGCGCGCTTCACCGTCATGACCTGCAACTCGTCATCTTCGGTCCTCTCCTCGAACTCGACAATATCCATGAAATAAAGTTTCGGGCGAAGACCGAGGTACTCGAGCAGAGGAAGTCCGTTCGCTTCATCCTTAAACTTTCCGATGACTTTTGCGTTGATGGGGCTGTAGCAGGGATGGTTCTGGGGGTACGCACTGGTGTCAAAATCATCCAGATGCTCCAACATGTCCTTATAAACATCTTTAGTCTGGACGTCGAACACGAAGCTGTCAGTGTCCATGTATTCAACCTTCAGACGATCGCCGTAGCGGTTCTTCATCTTCCGAAGGAAGTCGTACATGAGCCACTTGCTCAGATCGAGGACACACATTCCGACGTAGAGCGGTTTGTCCAGGACGATATTGACTTTCGACATGTGGACAATGGCGACGTCATCGTTGAAGTAGGTTCGGTCCAGGAAGTTTGACTTGGCCACGTACTTCCTGAACATCTCCGGCGTACACACCAGGTTAGAGTTCATTCGCTTGCGAACATTCTCGATCGTCTTGCCAAAGACCGCATTGTTCATAAGCTTGAAAAAGTCTTGTTCAAACTTGGTCGTGGCCTTCTTCCTCAGTTCGGTGTTCATTAGGATGTAGCTCTCCAACCACCGAGACTGACGGAACGAGATGACGCGATGCACGTTCACAAGCTCCAGTCCGTTTTCCAGCGCCTGTTGCAGTATTCTGTAATGACAGATGTAGTTCTTCTTGTCATCCAGAGTCGTAACGAGCTTCTTGAATTTCCCTCCTGGCGGACGTTTGGTCTCGCAGCAGTAAGGAAGATCCTTGTGAAGGTCGTGCAGGTGGGCGGGGTAGCGAAGGTCAACTTCCAAGACGTAGCCCGTGGGTCCTTCGGGGTCCAACGCTGCAATATCCAGGGACGCGATCTCCTCGCGGCTGAGCCATTGGAAGTGTCCCTGTGGAAGACACTGGGACATGGCCCAACCGTAAAGGTTGTTGGCGTCCAAGTATAGCAGGTGATGCGTTGGCTCTTCAAGTCGTCGATCTTCAGGGCGACATCCATCATGATTGGCCTTGGCGTGTCTGGTGATCGCCTGAGAAATACCTCCTCTGATGCCTTGCTCGAAGAAGAGGTACATGTCAAAGTCCTGTATCGTATCAAGCTCCACTCGACAGGTCCTTAACATGACATCCCAGGCGTATGACGGTAGGGTGTAGTAGTGCGCAGGGTCTAGTTCGTATTCAGCCATCGACGTGTCCCTGAAGCGTTCAAAGACGTCAGTCAACAGCGCAATGTCACAGCGCAGGTACTTCTCGGCGTAGTCCTTGAGGTTCCTACAACCGAAGGTTTCCCACACGTTGCAAGCATGCTCGTAGTCTGCATCCGTGATGTCCTCCAGGGTCAGGTCGTTGCGAAAATCTCGCTGCAGAGGCAGTTCCGTAGTATCTTCCAACACGGCGTTCGACGTTACAAAGTTGTACGGGAACACGCCTTTCCTACGGACTAGATTGAAGAGGTGGTCTTCGGGGAATCTCTTCCTCGTCTCCAAGAGTTGAGCTGGTGGAAGTGCGGCTGCGAGGCTGGCGAGGCTCAAAGCCAGGAACCTGTAGGTGTCTAGGAACCTGACTCGGAATCCTAGCTGCCTTTTTCCACGCCCTGGCATCCCAACCGGTGTCGCTGTTCGGTCGAACAGGAACCGCTTCGTAAAAGCGATGTACCGCTCTTCCGTGTGAGCCAACACCTCAACATCACCAGGGTCGACCGCCAACTCCCGCACTATGAAGTGAGCGTCGTAGTAGGAAAGGTTGTGAAAGTAGCAGTTGACTACTTGCTGCTCCCTGTAGCGTAGGTTACATGATCTGTGCGCAGCGCCACGGAACTCGTAGGGCGGCGCGTGGTTGTGATCACGAACCTTTGGGTCTTCGCTTGAAAATGTCGATCCGCAGAGGTAGCAATTCGTTGTCGAGTTGTACTGCATCGTTTCCGCTGGGGTCAGGACAGGGCGCAGATTTCTTGCTTCGTACAGGAAGTTCCACAATCGCTCAACATCAGTTTTCAACATCTCCATAAATGTCTTTGACGCATCATCCCCGAAGTAGACTCGAGGCCCAAACTCCTCAAGTCCGTACGAGTCGATAATCTGGTACGCAAAGGCGTATGGGATGTGGATGTGGGTGGCTACTCCTCCGTGCGGTTCATCGACTTGTTCATCCATCTCCGCGGTCGGCAGTAGAGCACACTCAACGTCCGCGTAGATGGTGAAACGTTCGCGTCGGGTGAACTCTGGATGGCTGAATTTGATTTCGGTCTTCTTCGGTGTATCCATGCGGATAGGGGCCGAAGCGGAGCAGTATCGCCTGTGCTCCTCCAGACGCTGAGCGCCCGTCAGACCGAGCTTGTTCGGACGGTTGTCAAAGTGCGCGAAGCACCGCTTACAGATGAATATCCTGCCACGGTTCGCTGTGAGTTGGGGACGGATCAGTCGGCCAAGGTCTTTGATGTAGACGTAGTGACTATCACCGTCCGTTGTCACGTACAAAAGGTCGCAATGTTCGTCGCGCTCCTGCCCACAAATCTTCAAGGGAAAGACGGTGTCCTGATACTTGGGCCGTCCGTTAGGTTTCTGACCCACGCGCGTGTGATCAATACCATAGACGTTGATGCTGATGTTGTTTGTCCGCTCAAACGTCTTGATACTCTTCAGAGCAACGGGGAATTGAAGGCCGGTCCAATCGTAGTGGGCGATGATGTCATCGGTGTACAATGCCGGTCTTTCGGGGTGATCTTGAACAAACTTGCCCAGGACTGCATACATAAAACACCGCTCATCGGCGTTCAATACGTTTACGACTGCTTTGGTGTTCTCTACAGCTGCCGGCAGTGGGAGCCAAGCTCGACCATCTTCACCTAGAGGAGTGTACTCGTTGATACCGACCTCCAAATCACGAACGCGAATGTATGTCCACCCGGAGCCGATATGCTCACACTCGGCCTTCTCTCTGATAAGCTTCGCAAAAGCTGTTGAAATGTAATGGTTAAGGTCCGAGGTCGCCGTCAGCGGAGTCATCTTCGTCTTGAAGTTGCGCAGGCAGGTGTTGTTGTGAATATTTTTGAATTCACACTCCAGCTTCAAGTTGACCTTTATGCTGCGGTGTTTCGCCAAGGTGTTCTCAAGCAACTCCGTAAGGCTCACAATCAACAACGCCATCACTTCTCCGATTGTGACGAGATTCTCCATCGGCCGCTGCAGACGGTAGGTTAGGAGGCGGTTGCGAAAACCCCGTTGAATAAGTGAGAACACGTTGCTTGACTGTCCTGCTCCAGTCATCTCAACATCATCGGGTTGCGGGTGTGTGCTCGTACCGGGTTGTGGCTCCGTGCTGGGTCCTGGCTGGGGTTCGTCCTGTACAATAGCCGCTCGGTTCAGGGTCAGGTCCTTCATGATCGGGCAGGCGAACCGCTCATGTTGGTCCTTGTTGAACAGCCGGGTGAACTCCCGACCGCAGTATGTGCAAGAGAATCTTCGTTCTTGACCATCGGCGTGAAATTGCTTGGTGTGGGCTCGAAGGTTGTCTTCCCTCTTGAACGCGGTGCCGCATGTGTCGCATAGGAACCTGCAGACTCTGCTGTGGGTTGATTCCACATGTCGACGCAGGTTTATTTCGCGACGGAAACGGCGACCGCATTCATGGCAGGTGTGGTGGCTAGGACCCGGTCCTTCATCTGAAAATAATAACAAAAAACAGATTAGGATAACTAAAGATCCAATTACCCTCTCTCGAGAATCACATTTCAAAATGGAGTTATTAATTTAAAATATCAATTTTCGAACAGGGAATGTAATCTTCTGTACTGTTTGTCTACATTGATGATCCGGGGTTCAAAGCTAAGGATGTAGCTGCAATATTGAGCTGCACCAACCCTAAAGAAGCATTATGTTTTAGGGAGGAGCGAAAATCTCCCCCTAGCAATTACATCAATGGTACACCAGTTGACAAACACCCGAGGTCTCATTTTTGCTCTAGTCTTCAATAATTCCTGAAGTATGGGGGAGCGAAAATCTCCCCCCTAGCAATTAAATCAGTTGAACACCAGTTGTCGTGGTCACATTCTTCTAGTCGGTCAAGAATCTTGAATCAGAATTCAGATCCAACTTATGATAAGTCAGACCGCTCTGGTGAGTCGACTTGACGGGGCGAACAATAAAATAAGTCACTGTCATGTTATTTAATTTTACATTTTTTAATAAACAGCTCTCTGTTCGCACAAAATAATTAAAGATGTTAAATAAAAGAAAGACTTATCACTCTTTGTTTATATATTGCATAACATATTCCTGTATTACTAAAATGAATAACTTGAAGTCCGATTAAAACAATATTGCAACACACAAACACGTACCTTGCTGCGTTGGTGGTGGTGGTGGTTGTGGTCTCAAGCCATGGAATCTGATGTGGTGTTGCATCAAATTGTGACTACGCACGTACGCACAGCCGCAAATGGTACACTTGTGTGTGGCGTTCATCTTAAATATGGATTATAAAGTTTTGATAATCACAAATAATACAGCACAACACAAACGTTTTAAATAGTTTAAGGATGCTGGACGCAAATCACAAGTGATCATAATCAGCAACTAACACGAATCGGCAGAACGGAGCAGGATCGGACTATCACGTCTACGCGCACTGAACTCTCGAACTGAACTGAAGGAGGGCTGGCAATGTGGGGTGACGCTCCCGCTCTCCACTAATGGATTTCGGAGAAGGCCGAAGCAATAAATCTCAACCGCTGTCTGGGGTAAAGACCTCCTGCTGCCCCTGCTGCGCCTGCTGGGGTCGGGTGCAGCTGCACCCCAGACAGGTCTCGACTCGTCAGTTTTTTATGTGAACATCTGCGTCAAGCGCCAGCCTGTTGGGGTATCCAGTTACGGCAGCTGCATCCCAGACAAGACTGGACTCGTCGGTCGGTTGTGTGAACAGCTGCCTTGTTGTAGAGTACTTGAAGGGGGGTGTATCGATACACTCCCCTTCAAGTGCTCTAATCCAAAGCAATGCAATTATATTCTCCGCAAAATTTGCATTCACTGGTAGTTCTATTGTCCGCAGGCGCTGATGGGCTAGCTCTGTTGGTTGTAGAGTTACCCTGCTAAACTCTTGTATTACTTATCCAAAGTATGTCATGTGGGTACTGAGAATACTCGGCTTGACGAGGAGATTCCAAAAATGCAAAAACAAAAAAAAGGTCAAAAGTGCGGTGCGGGCCCCTTTTTTGTAAACATCATCCAAAGTGTACGATGTGGGTACTCAAATGACTCGTCTTGACGAGGAGATTCCGAAAATGCAAAAAAACAAAAAAGGTCAAAATTGTGGTGCGGGCCCCATTTTTGTAAACATCATCCAAAGTGTACGATGTGGGTACTCAAATGACTCGGCTTGACAAGACGAACAATAATCTGCAATCAGAATTCAGATCCGACCTATGATAAGCCAGATCGCTCTGAGGGGAGGAGGAGGAGGAGGAGGAGGAGGAGGAGGGGGAGGGGAGGGGGAGGGGGAGGGGGAGGGGGGCGGGGAGGGGGAGGAGGGGGAGGGGGAGGAGGAGGAGGGGGAGTAGGGGGAGGAGGAGGAGGAGGAGGAGGGGGAGGAGGAGGAGGAGGAGGAGGAGGTACTGCTGCTCCTGCTGGGGTAGAACTCACCATCTCTCACTACTAACATTATATTCACATATAAGCGATATATACAATTTTAATTATTCTCCATAAGAATAACATTGGTGATTAGTACGTAGGTTTGCTGAAAGAAGGAACTCAAACAGTTGGTTTGTATCCAAATATAAATAGAATTTAACTAGGCGAAACTACATACATAGTTTCATCAATATTCAATCATAAATAAGCGCTATACAACTTTTTAATTATTCTCCATAAGAATAACCTGGGGGCTGAGTAGTCAGGTTTGCTGCAACAAGGAACAAAAAAATGGGTTTTTATTCAAATATCAATATAATCAACATGGTGAAGTCACATACCAAGTTTTATTAATTTATGTTCATAATTAAGGGAGTCATTACATTTTATTTATTCTCCATAAGAATAACATGGGGACTGAGTACGCAGGTTTGCTGCCACGGGGATGATAAAAAAATCAATTTTTTTGCAAATATCAATATACCAGTACTACGTGAATCCAACTACCAAGTTTCATCAATATATACATTCATAAATAATCGAGATATCAAATTTTATTTATTCTCCATAAGGATAACATTGGACAACGTACTGTGATTAGCACTTTGAATATCTCTGCAATGGTTGGGTGTAGAATCACAAATTAAACACCAAAATGATTTTTTTCTGGAGCTGAACTGATTGGTAAAAGCAAATGTGAAGTTTATATTAAAATTAACTGAGGAAAAGCCAAAAACCTTTTTTCCATAAGATTAACATGGGGGATTTTATGAGTACGTTTTTTGGATTTTCTCCGCAACCTAGGTAACCTAGGTTAATAATTCAAAATACCAAATTATTTGTTTTTTGAGCTCTATAACATGGGAAAAACCAAAATTACGTTTTTTTTTTATTTTAGGGTAAAAATGCAAAAAACTGATTTTTGGCAAATTTAAAACCCCCATTCCCATGGTTCGATTTTTCTGGTTTTCGAACTTAAAGTAATGAATGTCACTTTACACCTTTGAGCCAAATTTCATCGAAATCGGACTTTTTTACTCAAGTTATCGCATTCACGGACACACATATATATATAAATATATATATATATGTATATATATATATATATATGTATACATATATATAAATTTGAACGAATAGTTTTTTGGCATCTGGGGACCTCAAAACAAAAAATTATCATCGTCTCTGGCTTAAGGCTTACCATGAGACCTACGGTAATAGCTTCTTCCCTATAGGGGAAATTCCCTAAAAAACTGCTATATGACTTCACCTAGTTGAGTTATATTGATATTAGCATAAAACCCATTTTTTTGTGTTCCTTGATGCAGCAGTCTGCGTACTCAGCCCCAATTCTTATGGAGAATAATTAAAATTTTATATATCGCTTATTTGTGTTTTTATGAAACTTGGTAAGTGGCTTTATGTAGTATTAAGACATTTATATCTCCATTGGAAATTCGCTGAATATGCAAGTTTGCTGTGACGGGGGTATTTAGTTTAGCTTCCTTCTGCCATTCTATATTGATCTCTTTTTGGAACAAATTTTATCACGGTTTGTTGTGAGGAACACGAATCAGACAGAACAATCCATCATAATGCCATCAATGCTATATTTATCAACTACTTTACAAAAGAGGTTTCATAAACATCAATCTTGCTAGGAAGTGGTTGGTTTCTTGGAGGTCCACGAGTACAATTCATAACTCCACCAACTTTTTACTGGATGGATATTAATAACGATTTCACACGCAGCACGCTGACTGGAGGGAAGTGAATTTTCACATACAAACTCTAAATCTGTGTTAACACATATATTTATTCCAGTTGTTATGGAAATCTGCAACCATTTAATTTGTTGGCTGTTCTATTGCTCCTGGATCTATTTACCTACAATGCTTGGGGGAAATGTTGCGCATTACAAGGTTAGGAGAAGGTCCAGTCAGGATTGAAAGTTGGCGTGGGGATACTGGGGATGATAAAACTACAACAACATATGAATAATGGACTTTTCTAATGTTAAATCACGATAAGACAACGTACGGTGTTTAGTCAATATTCATTTCCTTTAATAACTCGGTATATATTTGTGCTAGAATGATGAGAAAGAGCTTAAAGGTTTCGCCTCACTAATATCCATCTTTTTACATGCACTAATTAGTTTTTCATCCGGGGCTTTTCTGACCCTTTTTGGACCCAAAAACTGAAAATTAGAAAATTTAAAATCCCCAAAAAAGGGGGTTAGAGTTTTTCCGATTGTTTTTCCCAACGAACTTGTCAAATTGATTATAGAAAGGAATGTCCCTACCAAATTTGAAGTAAATCGGACAAACATTGCGACTGCTAGTGTGCAAACACACACACACACACACATATATATATATATATATATATATATATATATATATATATATAAAGTGTATATATAAAGTTTTTAGCGACCCCTCAAAACGTATTCAGGGAGTCACGTTTGGAACTTCTATGGTGGGTCATGCTAATAGTTCACTTTCCATAGGAAATTCACTAATAATAGCAGCTGAGCAGCTAACACCCCTGGGACCGGCGGATCACTCTTGATGTCGTTTTGTTATTTATTTGTTTTCAACGACAAATTTTAAATCATAAAAAACTCAGATACATTACATCTAAGACAAACTAAATACATGTGGATGAGAGCATACTGGTTAGAGTGCTCTCTTCATCAGAGGCTCGCCATATCGATCAAATCCTCAGCAACAACTGAAAATGTCGATGGAACACAGTTGCCATTTGTCATAGGGCTAATAATAATTAATACTTTCTAAGAAAAGTCGACCTTAGACGGTAACATGACCAAGGCTATGGCCGTTTTCATTTAAAACGTACCTACAAATATGCTTTTTCAAAATGACATCGGTATACAGTCGCAAACAAACAAATGTAATACTTGTCGCAAAAATGAAATAATGTAAATGCAAAAATTCTTAGCATTAACATTTTTTTAAACCTTATCTTTTATTAGTGGGCTTTAGTAGACTACTCGTTTTAAACCGTGACTTAGTAATATAAGTTAACGAAATGTGATATGTTATCTAATCGGGTTTCAAAATGGTTATGGATTTTTCAGAAACGTTTAACATAACAAATTGGAATTTTTATGCGTCTATGATAGGTTGATTACATTTTCAGAGGTTACAGATTTTAATAAAGGATATATATGTAGTAACGAAAGTTCGATTTATGATCCAACTTAAAAGAACTAGGAAAGTAGAATTTAGATAATTAGTGGTGGTGTTTGTTATTAGTGGGTTAATTCATAACAAATACACATGCAGTAATAGATAAGCTATCTATCGCCGCGGATAAGCCTCCAGCTGTCCAGTTTTGTAATGTTATTACTGCTCGTTTTTTTCCCTTGAGGAAAGTCAATTCGGTTTTGCCTCTAATTTAAATAACTTCAAATTTTATCTCACGACGTGACCAACGGGACATTTAAAAAAGTATTTGTGCACTTTTTGTCATTCGGTGTGATCATCTGGTCTACCTACTATTTTATAATGAATATTAGTTTTGATCAAGATTTAAACTGTTGATTCTAGATTCTAGATTATAATTCTTTTAGTAATTTAGTCATACGCCTTTCATTAATTATAAGTATGTACAAGTTGTTGTAACAAACATTCAAAAGGCCGTTTTGCTATGTTGTTTATACGGACAATTCATATATATTTAAAGGTTTACTTTATTTCCAAATATGTATAGAATTATGGAATTTTTCTTGCTATTTTTACTGATATTCATAATCCTCTCTCTTTCTAGGGCAGGTCCCGCCATCCTTTATACAATAACATCTGTACATAAAAAATACTACTTTATTAGCTATTATCCAAATTTTATAACATAATTTCAGAAATAGCTAAACAAATTAAAATAGCTGGTTTATGATCATAACGTATCTAGAAAAATACATTTATGAATGACCATAGTTGCTGTCTTATTAACAAAGTAGTTTTTTTTTTCAAAATAACTTTTAGAGGCTATATAAGCATTTGCTTATATAGACCATAATAACTTTTCAAAATGTTTCAAAATCAATGATTTTTCGAGGGCAATTTTAAGTATTTTATTTTATTTGCAGTTTAAACCTCATAAATTTAATTAAGTCTCCATTATGGTAATTATCACTATTGTGGTGCTAAAACTGTAACTGGAATTTAATAATTCTTGTTAACCAAAATAATATGAAAACCCAGAGCATCAAGTAGTTGAGCTGACGCCAACTAACTAACTGAACTCATTAAGAGATTGTGGCGCGAAAGGCAATGTGGACAAAATAATAAATAGTGTGGCTTATTTATCATAGAACATAGGATTTCTCGATTAGTATTACCGAATGCTCCTACGAAGTAATCATTAGTAGAAACTCGAAAGTATACATTGGTTGTATTACCGCATTCGGATTTCGAATATTAGTAAATTAAAAACCCCAAAAAATATCCAATTTTCCTGAAATTTAAAATGAAAATAAATGTTACTCGAAGTTTTCGCTATTTAGGTTTTAACACTTAAAGATTCAAATTTAAAAATTAAATTACCGTTTTAAATGACATTTAAAGTTGTTGTGGCACGTTGTCATAGTGGCAAACCAGAATTCAGCATATCTATAACAGATTATTTTTATGAGTATACAGTAATCAATTTAATTTGTAAAATCCTGTTTTTTATGAAAAAAGGGTCACTTTGAGCATATCCAATTTGCTTTTAGCGAATTTCCCCTATAGGGAAGAAGCTATTAC
The DNA here is from genome assembly GCA_963675035.1 of Allygus modestus. Taxonomy (NCBI): domain Eukaryota; kingdom Metazoa; phylum Arthropoda; class Insecta; order Hemiptera; family Cicadellidae; genus Allygus; species Allygus modestus. Next base: position 160,087,296 of record OY776111.1, on the reverse strand, counting down.
CGTAGGACTCATGGTAAGACTTAAGCCCGAGACCATGATAACTTTTCATTTTGAGGTCCCCAGATGCCAAAAACACCATTCGTTCAAATTTTAGCGAATTTCCTATATAGGGAAAAAGCTATTACCGTAGGTCTCATGGTAAGACTTAAGCCCGAGACCATGATAACTTTTCATTTTGAGGTCCCCAGATGCCAAAAACACCATTCGTTCAAATTTGTATATATATAACACAGAAAAACATACCTGAAGGTTAATACAAAATCACATAAAACCAAAATTATCTACAAAAACAGTTTATATTTCGGTTTACACCATCTTCAGAACTTGATACAAAATTAGATAACCTACAGTTAATAACAACTAATAATTAGATAACAACTAACTGAGTACCATGTGTTGTAAATCTTAACACAAAGCTCCAATTGTTTAATATATATAGATGTACAAATTTTCTGTTTTAAAAACATATGATTTCTGATAAGATTTACAACACATGGTACTCAGTTAGTTGTTATCAAATATGTAGGTTATCTAATTTTGTGTCAAGATCTGAAGATGGTGTAAACCGAAATATAAACTGTTTTTGTAGATAATTTTGGTTTTATGTGATTTTATATATATATATATATATATATGTGTGTGTGTGTGTGTCCGTAAGCACGATAACTCTCGTAAAAAAGGTCCGATCTTAATGAAATTTGGTACAAATGTGTAAGTACCATTTATTTGAACGAGTTCGAAAACCAGATGAATCGCACCATCCAAAGGGGGTTTTTTGGGGGGTTTTGTACCCCAAAAATGTGTTTTTTGGGATTTTCTCATGAAATTTGAATTTAAATCAAATTTTCATTTATACCATTGAATTCAGCTTACAAAATCAAACAATTTGATATTTTGATCATTGCTCTACGTCAAATGGATACCGAGATATTGAAAGTGCTAAACACAGTACGTTGTCCAATGTTATTCTTATGGAGAAAAAGAAAAGTTGTATATCTTGCTTATTTATGAACATAAACTGGCGAAATTTGGTATATGACACATATGCACTATATGACAATGGCACATATGCACAACCATAGATTAAGCATATCGCTAAGGAATATGTTCAATTTATGGCACCCTAGCACAAGCAGAATTCGCCATGCACTGCGCGTAGTTGCTAAAAGTAGCAAGCTGAGAATAACCCAAAGCCTAGTAAACTGATCCACGGGCAACGCAAGAAAATATTATTGCTACCAAAAATACGTAAAAACTGGGCAATACACCGAAGGGTTCAAGAGTACTGATATAATGAATCATTAAAAGGTATGGTTGAAACACCAAGTTTTCTTACCAGCGAGAACCTAAAATTATATGTTTAGATGTTTAGCAATAAGCAATCATGAGTATATGTAAACATATTTAGTTAAGTTTAAAATTATTAATATTTAATAAGAAACACATTTTTTGTGACTGGATTACCACATAACGCTTACACGAGAAAGCCTATTTAGATTTTTGTAAACTGCGTTAGCAAAAAGGTTACAATATCGAAATAATGCATGTCGGTAACGTAGTCTACGTAACTAATAGATTTTAAAGTACTTTTTTAAAGGTTTTACAATTAAAAATTGTAAGTTTTGATAATTTTTCTGGGGGTTAAAAGGTAAAATCTACCTGCATGCCAAATTTCACGTCCCTAGCTCATCTAGAAGTGGGTTAGAATTCGTATACCTCAGTGAGTCAGTTACACATGCGGCTGTATATATATTAGAAACATGGCATGTGACTTCACTAAGAAGAGTTCCATTGATATTTGCATAAAAACCCATTATTTTGTGTGCCTTGTTGCAGCAAACCTGCTTACTCATCCCCAATGTTATTCTTATGGAGAATAATTAATATTTTAAATATCGCTTGTCTGTGAATACATTTCTTATGAATCCTGTTACGTGTTTTAATGTGTTATGTTATATATTCGTTGGAAATTCGCTGAGTATGCAGGTTTGCTGCGACGGGGGTATTTTACTATAATATTATGATCAATGACTTCAAATGTGTGTGGTAAAAGATAGCTCTTAAAGAACTCGGTCAATCTACTTAAAATTTGGCAACTCATTAAACCAAATTTACTTCTTTTGGAATTTAAAATACGATTTGAATGTTTTTTTTATATTCTTAGTTGGTGTAAGTTTATTTTTTCCCATATTCCAATATTGCCAATTAAAAAAATCAATAAGGACTCTGATACCACTTTCATTTTTGAGGCGGACTTGGATTAGGGAAGAAAGGAATTAACAGTACCTAGACGGACAATCTGGTCGGATTATTGAATATAGTGATGATATTGATCGGGAGGAAATAATTCAACTCTTACTTAACTTAGCAAGTAATCTATTTTGGCATGACTTACAGTCACTGAGGTATTTTGTTCCCCAGCACTGAAGCTCCTCGTTTGCATCTCCGTTGTCCCAGCCAGGGGATGTGAAGTGTGCAAGGATTTGCAATTCAGACTAGTTTCTCATGTCGCGTCGATACTGCTACGTCGTGCGGTTCAATATACTTAGTTTATTGGATAAACATAACATTATATAACATAATAACATAATCTATAATATAATCATAATAACATAACATAATCTGTTATTTTAGTATTCAAAACATAAAAACATCGACCCTGAAAGGGATGTCAAATAACTCATCAGGTTTTTCTTTCTATGGTCAGTTATGTATATTCTAGCGAGTTATTAGCCTGATGAAAAACTTATAAAGTATACCGTAACTTCCTCAAAACGTTATTTTGAAGGACCGTTATAAACATCTAAGTTAGTTTGATCACACTCTGCAATTTATCAGAATAATTTCATGTTTGGATTCTTTTGACGATTTTGGAAAATAACTAGATTTTGACCTATTTCGCCGCATTCTAGCACACATGTTCTCGGACATGAAGCAAATTAATTAAAAACGTGATGTTCTATTTGGGAATTTAACATTGTAAATGCGGTATTTTGGAATTTGAGGAGTATCCCACCTTACCCTAAACCGAACGAACCAACCTTCTATTACACAAAACAACTATCCCTACCCCCACATCTTTAAATGAAGAAAAATAGTACTAGTCATATAGTTGTTCTACAAAAGATCTGTATGATTTTTTCTTTTAAATTAATATTTTTTCTTGTTTAGTTTACAATATAAAAACACGACTCACTCACGTCAACTTGGCACGAAATATTAGGTAAGCGTATTAAATAAAATAAATATCAATTTCTGTAAGTTGAGCAGTAAGTCATTTCATCCGACAAAACATTAAAATACATTTTTTATGTTCTATAACTAAATGCTAGTATAAATAAAATAAAACTCTCCGAAAGTAAGTCTTTTATATGCCTGCTAATTATCCAGAAGCTAGAATAATAAATACCCCCATCACAGCAAACCTGCGTACTCAGCGAATTCCCAATGTCTTAATACCACATAAAGCCACATACAAATTTTCATAAAAATATTCACAGATAAGCGATAAATACAATTTTAATTATTCTTCATAAGAATAACATTGGGGATGAGTACGCAGGTTTGCTGCAACAAGGAACACAAACTAATGGGTTTTTATGCAAATATCAATAGAACACATCTAAGTTAAGTCACATACCAAATTTCATTCATATACATTTATAAATAAGCGATATATAATATTGTAATTATTCTCCATAAGAATAACATGGGGACCGAGTACTTAGGTTTGCTGCTACGGGAACCATACGTTAAAATTTTGTTTGTTGTGCAAACAACAAAAAACCACAACCAGATAAAGCCATATACCAAGTTTCATCAGTTTATATTCATAAATAAGCGAGATTTTTTTAATTTTTCTCCATAAGAATAGCATTAGACAACGTACTGTGTTTAGCATTTGCAATATCTCAATAACCAATTGACGTAGAGCAATGATCAAAATACTTCATTATTTGTTTTTTCTAAGCTGAATTAAATGGTGTAAATTAAAATTTGATTTAAATAAAAATTACATGTGAAAATACCAAAAAAAAATTTTGGGGGACAAAAGCCCCCCAAACCCCCCTTTGGATGGTGCGATTCGTCTGGTTTTTAAACTCGTTCAAATAAATGGTACTTTACACATTTGCACCAAATTTCATTAAGATCGGACCTTTTGTACGAGAGTTATCGTGCTTACGGACACACACACACACACACACACACACACACACACACACACACACACACACACACACACACACACACACACACACACACACACACACACACACATATATATATATACATATATATATATATATATATATATATATATATATATATGTATGTATATATATATAAAAAATTGAACGAATGGTGTTTTTGACATCTGGGGACCACAAAACAAAAAGTTATCATGGTCTCGGGCATAAGTCTTACCATGAGAGCTACGGTAATAGCTTCTTCTGTATAAGGGAAATTCGCTAAAACATTATACAGTAAATTATTAAACAGTAAATAGTAAAATGTAAGAAAAGCTCGAGATTATTTAAGGTAACGACCTCACCGCTCTGTAGAAATGTCTGGATTTGTCAGCCATTAAGACAGCCACGACTGGGGGAGAGGGCAAACAAAGGCCCCGGATTTGTTCATCAGATTATTGGTTTTGAGGAATGAACTGGAGAACGGATTATTATTCTCAACCTTAGTGTCCGTTACATAATTTAATATTTATATAATACAATAATACAATTATTTAATGATTATTTTGTAAACTGATGGGTAATTATGTCTAGATATGTCATCACCCATCCAAACTAACATATCGTCAATAGGCTTCGCTCCAGTGGCTCCTAAAGTTAATACAATATGTGTACTATCATATATATATATATATATATATATATATATATATATATATATATATATATATATATATATGTATGCATATAAAATTACAAAACTTTGTCCAGTCCGTCATACCGTTCTACTGGGCCGATTTTCATGATTATTTTGTAAACTGATGGGTAATTATGTCTAGATATGTCATCACCCATCCAAACTAACTTATCGTCAATAGGCTTCGCTCCAGTGGCTCCTAAAGTTCCCATGTTAATCTTATGTATAAAGTTTGTTTACATCAGATGATTACTTAAAACATATGTCCATTAGGTAAGAGAGTTCATTTGGTTTGCCAAAGAATAAAACAGCAAAAAATACAACTCCTTTATTTTTTCCTTCCTACAGGTATATACAGGTATATATAATATATTTCACAATTTGCATGTAATCCAGTTATTTTTGTATGAATAACATAAATTGAGAAAATAGCTGCTTTCTTTATGGACATTTATACATTCAATAATACACATGAAATCCAGTTATCATTTTTACGATGATGGCTTGAGAAAAAGCTGTTACATAACAGAAATAGGAAAGCTATATGTGTTTGGATGGGAAAGTTTTACTTTTTCAGGTTTTGGTGTTAACTTAGGGCCCTTTCAAAAACCTTTGACCCATTAGAACTTTAAGTTTAGAGCTATCAAAAAACTCACGCATAATCATCGAATTCCTAATTGTTTCGTAACGAACCTCTGTTTCGTAATCGGCAAACTCTCCCAGGAAACTTCAAGAATTCTTCCTATGGGTTAAAAAGTGTCGTAAACCTACATATTTCCTAGGAAAAACTTCCGCATGTGTTTGTTTGTTCTTTTTTTAGTTTGCTTTGTATACCTTAGGAATCAGTTGAGATAATTTTAAACTTGACGAAAGAATTGAATGTGGTTCAATTTAAGTTTGTTTTGAATTTAGTTTTCCATTTTTTAGTGTTCTCAAATGGTGGTTTTAGCACTATAGTATATCACTTTTTCTCCCGAAGTTAGTATAGTAGACTCAAACATAAGGCTTGTTTGACATGACGTCACGAACCGAGTGTCAAAGCCAAAAGAGAACGTAGTGACTTTATTGGTCAATTCGAGGTAACTCTTAAAATTTTTGTTTTAGATGTTATAAGTTATATCCGATTTGATTAGTGTTTTATGTAGTTACTCTTTATCAAAAGTTTGTCAGCATTGCTATGCGCTGTACTAAAAACAAAAACCTGCAGGACGCTTTACCATTAGCTGTCATGAAGGGAAAACAATAATTGATTATTATTAATGATTTAATCTTCTATCGTGTAATGGGATGAGTTACAAACGGCACTATGAGAAAATTTTGGTTTCTTCTTACTATATATAGGACACAACACTGACGGGAAAAATAAATCAATCAGCCCCGGGAAAGAAGACCTGAGAAAATTAGGGTTAACCTAGGTTTATACATATAAAAAATATATTATGTAATTTTCCTTAAAACAATCAAGATGGATGTTATCTCCGCATAACACTTTTAATCAGATAAACTCATGGTGGAATTTGTTTCCTTCCACCATGGGATAAACGGGTAATAAAACAAAACAGCTGTTACATTACATTTAAAACCTTTTGCAGCTCACTCTAGTGGAGAAAATATTAGGACTAATGACTTTAAGGTTAAAGAGAACGTTATCTTCATTTATAAACACCCTGGTTAATGTTTTAAGGCAAAAATTATAAACATAACGCATCATTTTCCTGAAACTTTTAAAAGAATTGCCGTTAAACGAAACGTTGTTACTTTTTTTATTTTGCAAATAAACATAGTATAATTCTGAAGTTATTTTCTTTAATTTTAAAACAAATTTTTATTTAAAAGCAGTTTATTTTTAATTTTGTTAACAGTAATTTTGTTTTGTATGATGCTTTACGGAGTTTATATAATTTACAATTATATTATTATGTTTTTATTATTTTGAAATTATGTGATATTTCAACTGTTTCAACTTGATCTGGAGTGGAACAATATGCGTAAATATAATCCATTGGAAGACATGTATAAATTGCAATAATATTTTAACTTGATCAGGCAACACTCAACAAATACGTCACTTTCAAATTTCACCATTGACTGATGCTGCAGAGCAGCACGGGTTCTCTAGTTATCTCTAATTTAGCATTATTGTTCTGGATTCGTCAATTAAGCCAGCTATAAGACACGAGAACACGGTGCAGCAGAGCACGCCCATTGACGATTTTGATTCTTCTAAATAAAAGGTTAACTTTTTGCTTTGAATAAATAGCAAAACTAATGATTTGCTCACTTTAAAATGTGCACTACTGGAACTACTATATTCTAAGACACAACCCAAGTGAATAATCCTTTTAAAAAATCTTCCCCAATGTACAATTAGCATTTACACTATAACCCCGTAATATTACTTATAGTTATTTTTCTATATGCTTGTAGTCAAAGCATCTGGGGATGTATTGGGACTAGCCGGTGTCCCATTCTCCGCAGGGGGATCTCGCAGAAATAGAACCAGATAATCAGCTGACTAATTAAATTATAACTCCATAACATTAGCATTGTAACTTTGAAAACCCATGGGGTGGATCTCTGAAGGTGGACACTTTTCTAAACCCCAAAAGGCACATATATCTAATAGCTTCTAATTGATAACTAAATCAAATGCCGTCTAACAAATCTTCAAGTACAAGTTCAAGTGTATACATAAACTTCAAATGTATACACGTCCTTTTAGAGGCCTAAAATCACCAAACAAAAAATAAATTTTCCTGTTACAAAATTACTGTCTGTCTGCTACTTTTACAAAATTTGATTTCAACTAATTGGGCAGCATTCAAGTTATAGAGGTCGCCACCTGAGGAACGGATGGATACAAGTTATCCCAATACTCGATGTATTCAATCTTCTCGTCCTCTTCTCAATCAATCACTTCACAGAGAAAACAGTTTTTTCGTAACATCTTGATGGTTAATTGTTGTGACATAATAAAACTCTTGTTGCTAGGGAATTTACAGACCTCAAAATTATTTTTAATTTTATATTATCGAACCTTGGAGCAGAAAGCGACGTAAGTTAATTTAATAATAGTATAATTTTAATATGTTATTTAGTTATGATATATTTTGCATTGCAATAATATTTTAATATCGTCTTAATATTGTTACGTTACTATATCGTCAATGGGACGAATGTATCGGCAGAATGATGCTAGGTTAGTTTCCTACACCACAATAGTTTATCCTACCTAGTTAATTATTTATAAATATTTACCAGCTACTAATTATACAGTATAAACTATAATCTCAATTCATTTACTACAAATATATGTATTTTAAGTTACACTTATTAATTAAGTTTTTACTTATCCTGTTGATTGCACCATTGAATTGTCTGTATACAGTAATGTATTTATTTGTAAAAGTATGTACATGTATAGAAATAAAGAATTTATTATTTTATTATTTGTTATATATTTATATTCAATAGCCATAGTGATTTTTTTGTATGAATTACTTAACGGTATTTGAAAAGGAGCGACGCAAAGATCTGCGGATTGACGGCCACAATCATAAAGTTGACGATGCTCTCAAAACGTTAGATAAAGAAGGTCAACGGTACTCTTTCCGTTCATCGTAATTTAAAGATTATATATCTTATGTTATTGTTTTATTTAGTTTTTTAAAAGCTCCTTTTAGCGAATTTCCCCTACAGGGAATAAGCTATTACCGTAGGTCTCATGGTAAGACTTAAGCCCGAGTCCATAACTTTTCATTTTGAGATCCCCAGATGGCAAAAACATCATTCGTTCAAATTTTTATATATGTATATATGTATATATATATATATATATATATATATATATATATATATTTACATATGTCCGTAAGCACGATAACTCTCGTAAAAAAGGTCCGATCTTAATGAAATTTTGTGCAAATGTGTAAAGTACCATTTATTTGAACGAGTTCGAAAACCAGATGAATCGCACCATCCAAAGGGGGATTTTGTATCCCAAAAATGTGTTTTTGGGGTTTTCGCATGTAATTTTAATTTAAATCAAATGTTAATTTATACCATTGAATTCAGCTTAAAAAATCAAACAATTTGGTATTTTGATCATTGCTCTACGTCAAATGGATACCGAGATATTGAAAGTGCTAAACACAGTACGTTGTCAAATATTATTCTTATGGAGAAAAAGAAAAATTGTATATCTTGCTTATTTATGAACATAAACTGGCGAAATTTGGGAAATACGGGATCTCATCTTTGGTTCGATGGACTGTGGGACAGCTGTAAAGCGTTCTGCAGCAAAACCTTGCATTGAGATCGCTCGGACCGGCTCGGCCTGCTTTAACATTCAAAAATACATACTTTCTCCCTCGTCGTCTCGCAGACCATATTTATGACATGTCTTCATTTTAGGTCTTCCTGATCAGTCGAACCAGGGTCACAGGAAAAGGAAAATGGGAATATTAGGCCCATAAAAAATCAAATAATGTAAAAAAACTAAAATGAAAAGTTAAAAAAATTAACAATGGGCTTATGGAGTTTCAAATCAAAACAAAAGAATTATTGTAACAGCTGTTCATAATCAACCAGGGAACTGTCAAAGTAATACTCATGTTGTTTATGTTTATTAACATGTGGTTTCCTGAGAGCAGAGATTAAAAGATTTGAGTGAAGATTACATATATAGAGTAGTAAAAAAAATCAAAGAGACATTGAGCTATAAATAACAACTGGAGGGTCCTTACAAATGTAGAAAAGAGGCAAATGAGTTATACAAATCTGATCATCAGTAGGGGGAAGTGGTGAAATATTACTCCGAGTCATCTAAACAAACTGACTGGCCTTCCCCCAAGCAAAGCTCGGCCCCCCAGGTACTCTATACATGATAGAAGCATTCCTTACCTCACGTTATGAAAAGTATTGTTTGTAAATAACAGGAATGTTAACACTGTATATTACTTATTTTGTAAACATAACCTCAACAATACAACTTTATAGTTAAAATTTTCAACGATTAAAAGTCTAATTCCGCATTATGAAAAAAAACATTTTTCATCACTCGGAGCAAAAGTGTCCTCCGACAAAACGAGTCCGACGTTTACGACGAGTATGTTTTTAGCAGTGTGTGTTTTTTGAAGAGCCACTTTTGCTTCTAGTCATGAAAACTACTATTTTGTAGGGCTGAATTGATTAGTAAAAGCAAATGTAAAGTTTTCAGTAAAATTAACTGAGGAAAAGCTAAAAACCTTTTTCCCATAAGATTAACATTGGAGTTTTTATGCACACGTTTTTTGGATTTTCTTCGGAACTACTTAACCTAGGTTAAGGACTCAAAATACTAAATTATTTGTTTTTTAAGCTCTACAAAATGGTCGAAACAAAATTGAGTGTTTTAAAAATTTTAGGGTGAAAAAAGCAAAAATATGATTTATTGAAAATTTTGAAACCCCACAAACCCCCCTTCTCATGGTCCGATTTTTCTGGTTTTCGAACTTAAAGTCATGAATGTTACTTTACACATTTGAGCCAAATTTAATCGAAATCGGACTATTTTATTCAAGTTATCGTATTCACGGACACACACACCACACACATATATATAAATTTGAACGAATAGTGTTTTTGGCATCTGGGGACCTCAAAACGAAAAGTTATAATGGTCTCGGGCTTAAGTCTTACCATGAGACCTACGGTAATAGCTTCTTCCCTACAGGGTAAATTCGCTAAAATGAGACAACACTGGACACCGGACCGCACCCAACCGACCTCGGTCGGCCCTAGACCTAGCTGAGTGACAGAGGCCGGAGCCGACTGGGTTTGGGTAGCGGGAGACTCGTTCCTCCCTACAGTAGACGTTGTCCGCATGTAGTGTTGGTTTTTATTAGGTATTTTGTGTTCTTCTTTTGAAGGAAAAATACCTAGACCGAGCACCTTTCGTCGCTCAAAGAATGATCTTTTCACCGTAACAATAACATGGCAACTTTACAGGCCACTAGGTACAGTCCTCAGGTTGGAAAAAAACGTATCCATATTAACGACGTGTAAACGCTCTTGTGTGTTTGAGGAGCCGTTTTTGAGCCATTTGGATAACGTATTTTCTCCATAATGGCAAATTTGTTGAAGTGGTAACGTGGTAACTTTTAGGACAATGGGATAGAGCCCTGAGGTACGGGGTTATGAAAAAAATCTATTTCAAATGTTATGGATCAATTATAATTGGCTTAAATCACACAAAACTATGGAACGAATAATGTGGCAATTTTGCCAGGGGGCGAAGCCCTAACGTTGGGACGTATCCAACATGGGGGCATCGTTCAAGAGCTGCGGCTTTGTAAATAAATCTAAAGAACCAATACAGGTCAAAATTGGATGTGGGGAAGTGATAGAAGAAACCTGTGGGTGGACCCCTGAGGTCGGTAGAAAAAATATTCGAAGTTTTTAGTACCCAAACAACATGGAATGGTCGTGGAATGGTCACGGAAGCAGATTTTAGGCACCGATTTCGAGCCATTTAGAAACAAATGTTTCCCCGTAAGAATGACATGACAGATTTTGACGCCAGTAGGGCTAAGCCCTCAGGTATGGGGGAAAATAAAAAGGTACCTAAAATTGTTTGGTCACCTACAACGTTCTATGGTCCAGGAGCAGCTTTGAGGAGCGTTTTTGCAATAACCTTGGGTACTCTTTTCTTCATAAGAATAACATAACAACATTTAGCCAGTGGGGAGGAGAGTAGTGGGTAAACAGGAAAGAGGCATCACTTCCGGCGCTTTTTTCCCATGTTATTCTTATGGGGATCAGTTTTTGGACCGACGCCCGATCCTACCCTACACAAATTTTCTTTTTGGCCCCTGCCTTATTTTCCCCCATTTAAAATTTGCATTAATTTTAATACATCCTTTGCAGAAATCCACGAGTTCAAAAATAACTCCACACTAAATAAACAACACATGTAAACAACTTAGAAGTTATTGTGTAGTAGTGGAGAAACAGCGGTTTAACCCCACAATCGGCGCTTTTTTCCCATGTTATTCTTATGGGGATCAGTTTTTGCACCGACGCCCGATCCTACCCTACCTAAATTTTCTTTTTGGCCCCTGCCTTATTTTCCCCCATTTTAAAATTTGCATTAATTTTAATACATCCTTTGCAGAAATCCACGAGTTCAAAAATAACTCCAGACTAAATAAACAACACATGTAAACAACTTAGAAGTTATTGTGTAGTAGTGGATAAATACCGGTTTAACCCCACAATCGGCGCTTTTTCCCCATGTTATTCTTATGGGGAGCCGTTTTTGCACCGACGCCAGCTCCCGCCTATAGAGCTCCCGCCCGCTGGCCTATATTAAATATACCCCTGTCTATATTAAATATATTGTCCCCATCCCTCCTCTATATTTTTAAAAATTAATTTTCAAATTCTAAAAAACTATCTTTGGTGTTTACTGTCCGATTTGTCTGCAATTTGGATATGTTATTGTCCTAGGCAAGTGTTTTAATAAATTTCACTTACATTTCCCAAATTCACTATTACGGTCAAATTAAAAATTATTTTTGAAAAATACTATAGTGCCAATTGCCACTTTCTTTATTAACTGTCTGATTTGTCTTCAATTTGGATATGTTATTGTCCTAGGCAAGTGGTTTAATAAATTCCACCTACATATCCCAAATTCACTATTACAGTCAAATTAAAAATTATTTTTGAAAAATACTGCCAGTTGCCAACTTCTTTATTTACTGTCCGATTTATTTAAAATTTGGATATGCTATTGACCTAGGCAAGTGTTTTAATAAATTCCACTTACATATCCCAAATTCACTATTACGGTCAAATTAAAAAATATTTTTGAAAAATACTGCCAATTGCCAACTTCTTTATTTACTGCCTTATTTCTTTAAAATTTGGATATGTTATTGACCTAGGCAAGTGTTTTAATAAATTCCACTTACATATCCAAAATTCACTATTACAGTCAAATTAAATAATATTTTTTGAAAAATACTGCCAATTGCCACCTTCTTTATTAACTGTCTGATTTGTCTTCAATTTGGATATGTTATTGTCCTAGGCAAGTGGTTTAATAAATTCCACTTACATATCCCAAATTCACTATTACGGCCAAATTAAAAAATATTTTTGAAAAATACTGCCAATTGCCAACTTCTTTATTTACTGTCCGATTTATTTAAAATTTGGATATGCTATTGACCTAGGCAAGTGTTTTAATAAATTCCACCTACATATCCCAAATTCACTATTACGGTCAAATTAAAAAATATTTTTGAAAAATACTGCCAATTGCCAACTTCTTTATTTACTGTCCGATTTATTTAAAATTTGGATATGCTATTGACCTAGGCAAGTGTTTTAATAAATTTCACTTACATATCCCAAATTCACTATTACGGTCAAATTAAAAAATATTTTTGAAAAATACTGCCAATTGCCAACTTCTTTATTTACTGTCCGATTTGTTTAAAATTTAGATATGTTATTGTTATAGGCAAGTGTTTTAATAAATTAGCATTACATTTCCCAAATTCACTATTACAGTCAAATTAAAAAATATTTTTGAAAAATACTGCCAATTGCCAACTTCTTTATTTACTGTCCGATTTGTTTAAAATTTGGATATGTTATTGTTGTAGGCTAGTGTATATGCACCATCCATATTTTACAAATATTGCGGTTAAATTTTAAAAAATTTGGAAAAATACTGCCAATTGGCAACTTCTTTATTTATGGTCTGATTTGTTTAAAATTTATATATGTCACTATTCTAGGCTAGTGTATATGTACACACCATCCACATCTACCACACGTTCCACTACCCCCCATAATACAGTATTTTGTCTTTTTGTTTGTTTATTTTGCTGTAATCCCAAAACTGACTTTGCTGTTTACTGTCCGATTTGCCTACACTTTGGATATTGTCCTAAGCATTTATTGTCTGATTTATTTTTTGGATATGTTATAGCCCCCAACTATTATATCTAAAATTACAATATTATTTCCACCTATAATACAGTTGATGTGTTGTTTGTTTTGCCGCAACCTAAAAACTAACATTGGTATTTGTGTTTTTACAAAACTATATTTTGCGGTTGGATTAAAAAAAAATAAATGCAAGCTTATTATATTTGCCACAAGCTTATTATATACATCCAGCTGTTATATTTGCCACAATTCCAATATTGTTGTGACCCTCTCAACCACCCCTCATTGTAATATAATAAGTAATATATATCCACAAAATGTTTATGGTCAGAACTGTCTAAATTTTGGATATTAAGCTAATGCATAAGTCCATTTCTAATATTTTGCAAATTAGTCTGGATATGTTGTTGCGTATTTCCAATTCTTAAATTATAGCACAAAAATAAATTTTTAAAACCCAAAACAACTAAACACAAAACACTAATCTTTCTTTGTGCTTGTTTGGAGTAGTCTTTATTTTATCCAACTTAATTTTAATTTTGTAGTTAAAATCAAACTTCCCACATTCTAGCTCCCTTTCCAGCCAGGGAGACATAAAGGTTACGAATATTTTCAAACAATATATCTTTTTCTACCCCTATGTTGGACTTGTTTAATAGCGCACCATAATCCAAATCCTCCAGTCTACTACATTCTTTAAATTTAACATTGCCTTTAATATCTCTATGTCTTCTTGTCCATTGTTACGGAAACTTAGGTTTTCTATTTTTGGAATTGCCACAAAATGTTGCGGTTCCGTTAGTGTTAAAGCTTGCAAGTGGCTCGTTGGTAGGTAGATAAATAATGTCCAAATCACCACTGTATGGCAACACGCCTTCCCCATTCTTATTTATCTCTATAAATACAGTTTTACAGACACCTTTAACATAGTATACACCCCTCCATCCTTTTCTGCCAACACTCCCACAAACTTGTTTACTACAAACGCATACACATAATGCTCGCAGGAAGTAATCTTTTAATTTATCCTCTCTTTCCCTTCTTTCTTTAGCCAACTGTGTATTCCTCCGCAACAGTATTTTCCACACATTCCAATGTCTTCTAATTCCGATTTCCTCTCTAAGAAAGGCTTGGAAAGTGGCTCTATTTCTTTAATAGTGTATGGGTACAGTTTATTGGTCCGGCTTCTTAAAACGTAGGGAGTAAGGTTAGGACTTTCCACTAAGAGGTATAGTGGAGAAAGGTGTATTTGATGTGCCCCCAGATTTGATGTAACACTTATGCTTTACACTTATGGCATCCTCCTCTATTACCTCTACATAGTTGGTAAACAGTTAAAGCTAAATGCAGATAGAGCATACTTTATTAACTTTTCCCTTTGATCTTTTGGCAGTTTTAGTTGTACTCCAGTTATCTTCCCCCAATATGCATCGTTAAACACTAAACAACAACTGTTTTGTAATTGATTGGCAACTTTCACCCACATGCAGAGGTACAGCATAGAATGGAGCATTTTGAAAGTACCGTTTGTTGTCTTCTATTAGACTTAAACAATCTCTTAAAGGTTCAAACCCTTTACCAAAACCTCTACAATAGATTGTTGCCTCTAACCTTGCCATTCTCTCTAGCCAGTTGAGAACGTTTCTTTTAGGTTTACAAAGTTTATTATATGGTTTCCTATACTTTTAATTACTCCAGGGCTTGTAATCTGGCATATAAATTTATTATATATTTTTACCCTGCTATTTACATTAAACCATGCTAACATTATCTACAATAACATTATGGGGGTCCATTCGCCCCCCTGGTAGCAAAAGTTTTCTGTAAGATATTGGCACATTTCCTCTTTATTAAATATTCCAACCAAATCTAGTGTTATATCGAAATCCATAAGATAGTACATTTCTTTTTCCAGATCTTGCAGTATCTTTGGAAGATCTTCCAACAAATCCTTAATTTTAACATTTGCAAGCTCTATTTTATAGGGAATTGCTATAGGATCATCATACTTTTGTTTAATTTGGTCAATATCTTTCTTTATTATTTGTAACACACCCTCGCTTTGGGAGAATGGCAGTTTGGCCACAACACCATGTCGAGCTAAAGAGAACTTTTTAAATATTCCTCATAAGTAGCTATTAAACGAGCCACATATTTCCTTCTTAACCTTAAATTTATTCCGAACGTCCCCATCACAATCCGTAACATTGGTTATCCAACATTATGTTATCACAAAACGCATCCGTTATAGATGTTATTTAATTTTGGTTCGCCCTCGCAATAGTTTATATTACCTATGTCTGTAAGAAGGTTATTATTACGTAGATTTTCTAATAAAAACCACATACCAAATCTTTCGTTAGTAGGTTTAATACAATTCCCCAATAAATGGCTAACAGAGTACATTTCTTTTATACAAAAAGTAGCGGAAACATGTAAACAGGACAGATATATAGGCATATAGAGGTTGTAAATATATGGATATTGTATATAAACATAGGCGAGCGGCAAGTGTAACATGTAAGTGGACACCCAAGTGCAAATATGGAATACCCACAAATTCGACTAAATAAGTTTATAGTCTCAATATAATTAACATATTAACATTAGTACCCAAATTGTCGAAATTCTATAATTCTATTCTTAGTCCTTGTATTAGGTTTTGTACTATTAAACCCAACACCCCGTGCAGCAGAGTAATATATGTATTTAATATGCACATTCTACAAGACCTGTACATCTGTTGTATAAGCAGCAGAATAGACATCTCATTGTGTTGTTGTAAAGTAAAACATAAATTGTGCTGGATACAACCGGCCAGATATTAGACAGGAAATGTGTTGGAAGTGTATTGCCAAAGACAAACACCACATAGTGCAGCATGTAATCAATCCATTACTATTTAGACAGCATTGGTACAACATCCGATATATTAGCCAAACCCACAATCAAACTTGGAAAACAAACAGTAAAAGATAAATATTATAGTAACAGAAATAGTAAGAGTATAAGGACATAGTAATATTTAAAGTTTATAAAACAACACAAATGCAGAGACACAATAACACACTCCAACACATTTGGACACAGGCACAGATACTGGTTTACATCCATTTAACACAACTTTACACGTTCTGTCAACCGACACAAAAATTGTTTGTAAATTGTGTAAGAAATATATGTAATATAAACAAATTTAACACAATCATAACATTGTCCACAACCACCATCCATTGGAAGTTAAAGGGGGGTGTATCGATACACCCCCCTTTAACTTCCAATGGATGGTGGTTGTGGACAATGTTATGATTGTGTTAAATTTGTTTATATTACATATATTTCTTACA
Organism: Allygus modestus; assembly: GCA_963675035.1. Lineage (NCBI taxonomy): Eukaryota > Metazoa > Arthropoda > Insecta > Hemiptera > Cicadellidae > Allygus > Allygus modestus. Next base: position 160,070,122 of record OY776111.1, on the reverse strand, counting down.
CAATTTACAAACAATTTTTGTGTCGGTTGACAGAACGTGTAAAGTTGTGTTAAATGGATGTAAACCAGTATCTGTGCCTGTGTCCAAATGTGTTGGAGTGTGTTATTGTGTCTCTGCATTTGTGTTGTTTTATAAACTTTAAATATTACTATGTCCTTATACTCTTACTATTTCTGTTACTATAATATTTATCTTTTACTGTTTGTTTTCCAAGTTTGATTGTGGGTTTGGCTAATATATCGGATGTTGTACCAATGCTGTCTAAATAGTAATGGATTGATTACATGCTGCACTATGTGGTGTTTGTCTTTGGCAATACACTTCCAACACATTTCCTGTCTAATATCTGGCCGGTTGTATCCAGCACAATTTATGTTTTACTTTACAACAACACAATGAGATGTCTATTCTGCTGCTTATACAACAGATGTACAGGTCTTGTAGAATGTGCATATTAAATACATATATTACTCTGCTGCACGGGGTGTTGGGTTTAATAGTACAAAACCTAATACAAGGACTAAGAATAGAATTATAGAATTTCGACAATTTGGGTACTAATGTTAATATGTTAATTATATTGAGACTATAAACTTATTTAGTCGAATTTGTGGGTATTCCATATTTGCACTTGGGTGTCCACTTACATGTTACACTTGCCGCTCGCCTATGTTTATATACAATATCCATATATTTACAACCTCTATATGCCTATATATCTGTCCTGTTTACATGTTTCCGCTACTTTTTGTATAAAAGAAATGTACTCTGTTAGCCATTTATTGGGGAATTGTATTAAACCTACTAACGAAAGATTTGGTATGTGGTTTTTATTAGAAAATCTACGTAATAATAACCTTCTTACAGACATAGGTAATATAAACTATTGCGAGGGCGAACCAAAATTAAATAACATCTATAACGGATGCGTTTTGTGATAACATAATGTTGGATAACCAATGTTACGGATTGTGATGGGGACGTTCGGAATAAATTTAAAGTTAAGAAGGAAATATGTGGCTCGTTTAATAGCTACTTATGAGGAATATTTAAAAAGTTCTCTTTAGCTCGACATGGTGTTGTGGCCAAACTGCCATTCTCCCAAAGCGAGGGTGTGTTACAAATAATAAAGAAAGATATTGACCAAATTAAACAAAAGTATGATGATCCTATAGCAATTCCCTATAAAATAGAGCTTGCAAATGTTAAAATTAAGGATTTGTTGGAAGATCTTCCAAAGATACTGCAAGATCTGGAAAAAGAAATGTACTATCTTATGGATTTCGATATAACACTAGATTTGGTTGGAATATTTAATAAAGAGGAAATGTGCCAATATCTTACAGAAAACTTTTGCTACCAGGGGGGCGAATGGACCCCCATAATGTTATTGTAGATAATGTTAGCATGGTTTAATGTAAATAGCAGGGTAAAAATATATAATAAATTTATATGCCAGATTACAAGCCCTGGAGTAATTAAAAGTATAGGAAACCATATAATAAACTTTGTAAACCTAAAAGAAACGTTCTCAACTGGCTAGAGAGAATGGCAAGGTTAGAGGCAACAATCTATTGTAGAGGTTTTGGTAAAGGGTTTGAACCTTTAAGAGATTGTTTAAGTCTAATAGAAGACAACAAACGGTACTTTCAAAATGCTCCATTCTATGCTGTACCTCTGCATGTGGGTGAAAGTTGCCAATCAATTACAAAACAGTTGTTGTTTAGTGTTTAACGATGCATGTTGGGGGAAGATAACTGGAGTACAACTAAAACTGCCAAAAGATCAAAGGGAAAAGTTAATAAAGTATGCTCTATCTGCATTTAGCTTTAACTGTTTACCAACTATGTAGAGGTAATAGAGGAGGATGCCATAAGTGTAAAGCATAAGTGTTACATCAAATCTGGGGGCACATCAAATACACCTTTCTCCACTATACCTCTTAGTGGAAAGTCCTAACCTTACTCCCTACGTTTTAAGAAGCCGGACCAATAAACTGTACCCATACACTATTAAAGAAATAGAGCCACTTTCCAAGCCTTTCTTAGAGAGGAAATCGGAATTAGAAGACATTGGAATGTGTGGAAAATACTGTTGCGGAGGAATACACAGTTGGCTAAAGAAAGAAGGGAAAGAGAGGATAAATTAAAAGATTACTTCCTGCGAGCATTATGTGTATGCGTTTGTAGTAAACAAGTTTGTGGGAGTGTTGGCAGAAAAGGATGGAGGGGTGTATACTATGTTAAAGGTGTCTGTAAAACTGTATTTATAGAGATAAATAAGAATGGGGAAGGCGTGTTGCCATACAGTGGTGATTTGGACATTATTTATCTACCTACCAACGAGCCACTTGCAAGCTTTAACACTAACGGAACCGCAACATTTTGTGGCAATTCCAAAAATAGAAAACCTAAGTTTCCGTAACAATGGACAAGAAGACATAGAGATATTAAAGGCAATGTTAAATTTAAAGAATGTAGTAGACTGGAGGATTTGGATTATGGTGCGCTATTAAACAAGTCCAACATAGGGGTAGAAAAAGATATATTGTTTGAAAATATTCGTAACCTTTATGTCTCCCTGGCTGGAAAGGGAGCTAGAATGTGGGAAGTTTGATTTTAACTACAAAATTAAAATTAAGTTGGATAAAATAAAGACTACTCCAAACAAGCACAAAGAAAGATTAGTGTTTTGTGTTTAGTTGTTTTGGGTTTTAAAAATTTATTTTTGTGCTATAATTTAAGAATTGGAAATACGCAACAACATATCCAGACTAATTTGCAAAATATTAGAAATGGACTTATGCATTAGCTTAATATCCAAAATTTAGACAGTTCTGACCATAAACATTTTGTGGATATATATTACTTATTATATTACAATGAGGGGTGGTTGAGAGGGTCACAACAATATTGGAATTGTGGCAAATATAACAGCTGGATGTATATAATAAGCTTGTGGCAAATATAATAAGCTTGCATTTATTTTTTTTTAATCCAACCGCAAAATATAGTTTTGTAAAAACACAAATACCAATGTTAGTTTTTAGGTTGCGGCAAAACAAACAACACATCAACTGTATTATAGGTGGAAATAATATTGTAATTTTAGATATAATAGTTGGGGGCTATAACATATCCAAAAAATAAATCAGACAATAAATGCTTAGGACAATATCCAAAGTGTAGGCAAATCGGACAGTAAACAGCAAAGTCAGTTTTGGGATTACAGCAAAATAAACAAACAAAAAGACAAAATACTGTATTATGGGGGGTAGTGGAACGTGTGGTAGATGTGGATGGTGTGTACATATACACTAGCCTAGAATAGTGACATATATAAATTTTAAACAAATCAGACCATAAATAAAGAAGTTGCCAATTGGCAGTATTTTTCCAAATTTTTTAAAATTTAACCGCAATATTTGTAAAATATGGATGGTGCATATACACTAGCCTACAACAATAACATATCCAAATTTTAAACAAATCGGACAGTAAATAAAGAAGTTGGCAATTGGCAGTATTTTTCAAAAATATTTTTTAATTTGACTGTAATAGTGAATTTGGGAAATGTAATGCTAATTTATTAAAACACTTGCCTATAACAATAACATATCTAAATTTTAAACAAATCGGACAGTAAATAAAGAAGTTGGCAATTGGCAGTATTTTTCAAAAATATTTTTTAATTTGACCGTAATAGTGAATTTGGGATATGTAAGAGAAATTTATTAAAACACTTGCCTAGGTCAATAGCATATCCAAATTTTAAATAAATCGGACAGTAAATAAAGAAGTTGGCAATTGGCAGTATTTTTCAAAAATATTTTTTAATTTGACCGTAATAGTGAATTTGGGATATGTAGGTGGAATTTATTAAAACACTTGCCTAGGTCAATAGCATATCCAAATTTTAAATAAATCGGACAGTAAATAAAGAAGTTGGCAATTGGCAGTATTTTTCAAAAATATTTTTTAATTTGGCCGTAATAGTGAATTTGGGATATGTAAGTGGAATTTATTAAACCACTTGCCTAGGACAATAACATATCCAAATTGAAGACAAATCAGACAGTTAATAAAGAAGGTGGCAATTGGCAGTATTTTTCAAAAAATATTATTTAATTTGACTGTAATAGTGAATTTTGGATATGTAAGTGGAATTTATTAAAACACTTGCCTAGGTCAATAACATATCCAAATTTTAAAGAAATCAGGCAGTAAATAAAGAAGTTGGCAATTGGCAGTATTTTTCAAAAATATTTTTTAATTTGACCGTAATAGTGAATTTGGGATATGTAAGTGGAATTTATTAAAACACTTGCCTAGGTCAATAGCATATCCAAATTTTAAATAAATCGGACAGTAAATAAAGAAGTTGGCAATTGGCAGTATTTTTCAAAAATAATTTTTAATTTGACTGTAATAGTGAATTTGGGATATGTAGGTGGAATTTATTAAACCACTTGCCTAGGACAATAACATGTCCAAATTGAAGACAAATCAGACAGTTAATAAAGAAAGTGGCAATTGGCACTATAGTATTTTTCAAAAATAATTTTTAATTTGACCGTAATAGTGAATTTGGGAAATGTAAGTGAAATTTATTAAAACACTTGCCTAGGACAATAACATATCCAAATTGCAGACAAATCGGACAGTAAACACCAAAGATAGTTTTTTAGAATTTGAAAATTAATTTTTAAAAATATAGAGGAGGGATGGGGACAATATATTTAATATAGACAGGGGTATATTTAATATAGGCCAGCGGGCGGGAGCTCTATAGGCGGGAGCTGGCGTCGGTGCAAAAACGGCTCCCCATAAGAATAACATGGGGAAAAAGCGCCGATTGTGGGGTTAAACCGGTATTTATCCACTACTACACAATAACTTCTAAGTTGTTTACATGTGTTGTTTATTTAGTCTGGAGTTATTTTTGAACTCGTGGATTTCTGCAAAGGATGTATTAAAATTAATGCAAATTTTAAAATGGGGGAAAATAAGGCAGGGGCCAAAAAGAAAATTTAGGTAGGGTAGGATCGGGCGTCGGTGCAAAAACTGATCCCCATAAGAATAACATGGGAAAAAAGCGCCGATTGTGGGGTTAAACCGCTGTTTCTCCACTACTACACAATAACTTCTAAGTTGTTTACATGTGTTGTTTATTTAGTGTGGAGTTATTTTTGAACTCGTGGATTTCTGCAAAGGATGTATTAAAATTAATGCAAATTTTAAATGGGGGAAAATAAGGCAGGGGCCAAAAAGAAAATTTGTGTAGGGTAGGATCGGGCGTCGGTCCAAAAACTGATCCCCATAAGAATAACATGGGAAAAAAGCGCCGGAAGTGATGCCTCTTTCCTGTTTATCCACTACTGAGGAGCCCTAAGTTCTGGGTTAAAAAAGTATCCAAATGTTATGGGTTAGTGACAATCGGCTAAAACCCCGAGGAAAAACGGAGAGGATCACATGGCAACTTTGCCGTGGGGGGGGGTCGGAGCCTTTAAGTTGGTAGGGACACGTATCCAATGTTGGGGCATCATTAAAGATATGCAGCTTTGTAAAACAAATCCAAAGAACCATCACAAGTCAAAATTGGACATTGGGAAGCGAAAAGAAGAAGCCAGAGGGGCAGAGCCCTGAGGTTGGGGGAAAAATATCTGGATTCTTTTAGTCCTTCAACAACTTGGTATGGTTCTGGAGCAGATTTGAGGAACCTTTTTCGCAAACACCTGGAGTACTCATTTCTCCATAAGATTAACATGGCACGGTTTCAGCCAGTAGGGCGGAGCCCGATCAACGGGGTTATAAAAAACCTATCCAAATATTATAGACCATTGACAACCAATCCAAAGAATCATCACACGTCCAAATTGGACGTCAGGAAGTGATAGAAAAAGCCAGTGGGGCGGAGTCCTGAGGTCGGGAAAACATAATCTTAAGACTTTTAGTCCCCCAACAACGTAGTATGGTTTGGGAGCAGATTCGAGGAGCCTTTTTAGCTATTTAGAAAAACACCCTTCTCCATAAGAATAACATGGCGGCTTTTGATGCCACTGGGGCGGAGTCCTTAGATCTAAAGGGGGGGGTATCTGAAATGGATGGTCGTCTACAACGTGGTAGTGTCCGGGAGTAGTTTTGATGAGTCGTTTGGGAAAAAATATTTGTTTGGAGCAAATATCAATAGACCACAATGAGATGAAGCCGTATATCAAGTTTCGTCAATATACGTTCAGAAATAAGCGAGATATAATAATTTTCTTTTCCTCCATAAGAATAACATTAGACAACGTACTGGGTTTAGTACTTTCAATATCTCGGTAACCAATTGACGTAGAGGAATGATCAAAATACCAAATTGTGTGTTTTTTTAGCTGAATCCAATGGTGAAAACTAAAATTTGACTATTTCAGAAATTATATGTACAAAATTAAAAAAAAAACCATTTTTGGGGTACAAAACCCCCAAAATACCCCTTCTGATAGAGCGATCCGGCTGGGTTTTGAACTTAGTTATAAATGTTGCTTTACACGTTCATACCAAGTTTAATCAAAATCGGATCATTTTTACGAGAGTTATCGTGCTCACGGACATATATATATGTCCGTGAGCACGATAACTCTCGTAAAAATTATCCGATTATATATATATATATATATACCCCCGTAGCAGCAAACCTGCATACTCAGCGAATTTCCAATGCATATTAATTTATCTTAATACCACATAAAGCCACATACCAAGTTTCATCAATATACATTCATAAATAAACGATTTATGACATTTTAATTATTCTCCATAAGAATAACATGGCGGCTGAGTATGCAGGTTTGCTGAAATAAGGAACACTGAAAATGGGGTTTTATACAAATATCAATATAACTCAACTAGGTAAAGCCAGGTACCAAGTTCTGTTAATTTATGTTCATAATTAAAGGAGATAACTCGTTAATTATTCTCCATAAGAATAACATGGGGCTGAGTATGCAGGTTTGCTGCTACGGGAACTATCGGGCAAAAAATGGGTTTTTGTGCAAATATAAATAGACCACAATGAAATGAAGCAATATACCATGTTTCGTCAGGATAAGTTGATAAATAAGCGAGATATACAATTTGTATTATCCTCCATAAGAGTAACATTGGACAACGTACTGTGTTTAGCACTTTCAATATCTCAGTAACCAATTGACGTAGAGCAATGATTAAAACATCAAATTGTGTGTCTTTTTAAGCTGATTCAAATGGGAAAAATAAAATTCTACTTTTTCAAAAATTGTATGTAAAAAACTCAAAAACCCCATTTTTGGGGTACAAAACCCCCCCCAAAATACCTCTTTAGATAGGTCGATCCGTCTGGTTTTCGAACTTAAAGTCATAAATGCTGCTTTACACGTTTGTACCAATTTTCAGCAAAATCGGACCTTTTTTACGAGAGTTATCGCACCCACGGACATATATATATATATATATATATATATATATATATATATATATATATATATATATATATATACAGTTTCGAACGAATGGTGTTTTTGGGGTCTGGGGACCTCAAAACGAAAAGTTATCATGGTCCCGGGCCTAGGTCTTACCATGCCGAGTACGGTAATAGCTTCTTCCCTATAGGGGAAATTCGTTAAAAGGACAAAGGATGCAATCAAAATATTTTGATCTTTTATCAAAACAACTAAGTGTGTCAGGATCAAAACTGTTAATGCGCATTTTCAAAGAACGTATTTTCAAATTGATTGTTATCTGTTGTTCCAAACCACTGTTTTATTTCTTGTTTTCTAATTTGTAACTTTATTAGTATTACCCACTGTTTAAAAGGCAGTCAATAGGTAGAATGTGGTGTTGTTATACCAGCCTACCTTCTATATAGGATAACTCATCTTTGCCTTATAAGTACACATATTTAACAATTGAATGAGCAATATTTTTTTCATACGTAACGGAATTATTAAAAACCAAATACTATATAAAACCAAATTGGTTGCTTTCATTTTGTCATGTTTTATTTACATAAAATGTTGTAATAGGGCCTAAGTTGGACCAATTGTCTAGATTTATTTTAGCTTAATCTAAACAAAACAGATGTAGGGCCTACACTTTAAATTCGTGATTATAAAGAAATTGTACCAAGGTATTTTACTTTAAATAGATTACATTTGTATCTTAAGAGTATTTTCGTTTGGTTAAGAGTGAAATAGAAGTTCATTCTTTAACGGTGAGCACAAACAAGAGATATCCTTAGTTCGAAAAAATTAAAGGATTAGCAAATAGGAACTCAATATGACTCTTGATTAATCGAGTTTTTAATAAAGTACAGTCTTTAAAAACCGAAATGGATGAGCCGAGATTAAGAATAAACCATAGTTTTCCTATCTTAAACATTTATTTGGATACCATAGATGTCCCTGAAATACCAATAACTGGGAAAAATAAATTCTTGAAAATTTGTAAACGGTTCTTTGCAAAATATGTATCCGTGTTTTTTAAGCGTAACAGCTTTAATATTACCAAATGATACGCAAAATGTCAATGTCATTGTAATATTCAACTGTAAAGTATAAGTGGGTCACCACTTAATTTTTATAGATCACTTATGTACAGTATAGAGCAAGATCACTCGAGCAGGTTCAGAAATAAAATTCAGTGCTGCTATACCCTTATCACGACGCTATTCGCTGTGATTTTATATGAAGTCAACAGTTTAACCCATTAACTGCTATGAGCCCCAATTGGGGATTTAGCGTTTAAGACAGTACAGGTTGGCAACACTGACTTTTTGGTGCCAAACAGCTGCTTTGTGGTGTTTAGTGGTTCTTTGAGGTTACGTTGATGATTCGATTTGGTGCATTCTGTTCAGTCTTGAAATAATATGTGGATTTTATGACATCAGTGACAGGTATGTAGCCTACTCCAATGTTTGTGTTTTCTTTTTATATTACTGTACGTTTGGGGATTTAGCAAAAGTTTTATCTTATAATATAGTAAGCACTTGTATGTTAGTAACCTATAGACACCAACGGCAGGCTATGTTATATTTGATTTTACGAAAAATGGCCTTATGAACGTTGATACCCATTTGGGGATCATGGCACATACCACGTATTTTGGCCATTATAACAATGATACCCATTTGGGGATCATGACATGTACTGTGTGTTTTGGCTAATTGAATACTTTATTGTTTATTACAATTTCAGGCATGGCTGAGAGGAAGTTTCTAACTCTGAATGAGATTCAGTCTGTATTGGATGATCCAGAACTTTTAGAATCTATCGATATTGATTGCGATATAGACATTGTACAGCTGCCACCGGACAATGTTGATGTTTTGTCAGATCTGGAAGAAATAAATGAAGACGATCTTGATGATACGGCACCACGTGATGTTCCTGGCAATATAGAAATGCATTGTAATATAAAAGAAACTGCTTCCGAAGTTGACAGTGACTTTCCTGACACTGCTAATTTGGCTGTCAAGGAGCCTGAAATAATTTCTGAAGATAATGTTCATGGATGTAACACTGATAAATTGACTGACAAAGAGCCTAAAACACTTCTTGAAGACAATGGTCTTAAATCTAACACTGCTGAAATGTCTGACAAGGAGCACAGGTCAGTTCCTGAAGATAACGTACATGAATGCAACACGGCTGCTGTGTTAGCTGAGAAGAAATCTACGATCATCAAACATAATTCAAGTGAAATAATCTTACCCGCGCATAAAAAAAGAAAACTTTCCCGTTTTCAATCAGACAAAGAATCTGGTAAAAACAATGAATGTGACATGGCTGCTGAGTTGGTTGGAAAGGAATCTGCAATCATCGATCATAAATCAAGTAAAATACTTGCCCCCGGAAAGCCAAAAATGTCCCCTTTTCATTCTGGCAAAGAATCTGGTAAAAACAAGCCTAAGCCCAAATCTAAGAAAAAAGACCAAACAGGAGCAAAGCCTATGGAAAAGAAAATACCCCCGTAGCAGCAAACCTGCATACTCAGCGAATTTCCAATGCATATATATGTATCTTAATACCACATAAAGCCACATACCAAGTTTCATCAATATACATTCAAAAATAAACGATTTATGACATTTTAATTATTCTCCATAAGAATAACATGGCGGCTGAGTATGCAGGTTTGCTGAAGGAAGGAAAACAAAAAATGGGGTTTTATACAGATATCAATATAACTCATTTAGGTAAAGCCATGTACCAAATTTCATTAATTTATTTTCATAATTAAGGGAGATAACACGTTACTTATTCTCCATAAGAATAACATGGGGCTGAGTATGGAGGTTTGCTGCTACGGGAGCCTTTGGCAAAAAATTGTTTTTTTGAGCAAATATCAATGGTCCACAACCAGATGAAGCCGTATACCTAGTTTTGTCAGTATACGTTCATAAATAAGCGAGATATAAAATTTTTCTTTTCCTCCATAAGAATAACATTAGACAACGTACTGTGTTTAGCACTTTCAATATCTCGGTAACCAATTGACGTAGAGAAATGATCAAAATACCAAATTGTGTGTTTTTTTAAGCTGAATCCAATGGTAAAAACTAAAATTTGACTTTTTCCAAAATTATATGTAAAAAATTCAAAAAACCCATTTTTGGGGTACAAATCCCCCCAAAATACCCCTTCGGATAAAGCGATCTGGCTGGTTTTCGAACTTAAAGTCATAAATGTTACTTTACACGTTTATACCAAATTTCATCAAAATCGGATAATTTTTACGAGAGTTATCGTGCTCACAGACACATATATATATATATACAGTTTCGAACGAATGGTGTTTTTGGGGTCTGGGGACCTCAAAACGAAAAGTTATCATGGTCCCGGGCCTAGGTCTTACCATGCCGACTACGGTAATAGCTTCTTCCCTATAGGGGAAATTCGCTAATATATATATATATATATATATATATATATATATATATATATATATATATATATATATATATATATATATATATATATATACACAGTTTCGAACGAATGGTGTTTTTGGGGTCTGGGGACCTCAAAACGAAAAGTTATCATGGTCCCGGGCCTAGGTCTTACCATGCCGACTACGGTAATAGCTTCTTCTCTATAGGGGAAATTCGCTAATATATATATATATATATACAGTTTCGAAGGAATGGTGTTTTTGGGGTCTGGGGACCTCAAAACGAAAAGTTATCATGGTCCGGGCCAAGGTCTTCCCATGCCGACTACGGTAATAGCTTCTTCCCTATAGGGGAAATTCGCTAATACATTAAAATACTAATTCCTAGTATCATAAGATTTTCTAGATGACAAAGTTATCCGTGAAAACAGCTCACAATTCCCCAATGCAATTCAACTAAAGTACAACTCTATTAAACTGGAAGAAGTTTGGAAATATAGTATACTAGCCGACCTGTTGCAGCTTCGCCCGCGTAAACTATGATAGTTGTGTGTGCTTCAATCTGTGGTTAGCCCGTGGAACTTATACGAATCAAGATCAGGTGTTAGAATTTTCATCAGCTCAAACCAAAGTGAATGCCCATCAGGAATACAAGATAACTTTGGGACCCAGCGGGGCGGAACACAGGGGGTATTTAGTAATACAAGCAAGCAATACTTAGCAAGCACCTATATAAGGCCAAAGAGGGACCTATATTTTAAATTTCAACTCTGTAGGCATAATAGTTATGGAGATTTCGTGATAGGTCAATCAGTCAGTCAGTGGTATTTGGATTTTATATATTAAGATAAGGTGCTAGCTGTATATGTAGTGGTTGAATACTTGTTATTTTTATACTAATAACAATCTGATCAGTTCAACATTAGTTAAGTTAAAAATGACAAATAACCAATCTCTTAACATACTCCTTAAATGTTTTTTTGCTATACCAACAAATGCATAAAGCGGTATATTCAATTTCGAAGAGGTCCAAAACGAAAACTGCTCGTTCATTCAGTTCATAAACAAAATGCTCAATATGTACAAGTAATACCGAGCCTTTACAAAAAATAGTGAAAAATACTACTTAAGTGCCGTCGTAAAAGACACAATAGCTTTTGATGTTTTTCACTGCCGCGTTCCCTTGTTTCAAGTGCATTGTGCAGTATATCTCAAACAAGACAACCACGCCACTCACAGTGATTCAAAGTAGCCCCAGTAAACCTAATGTATAGTTTTACCATATAGGTTACATTTTTAGATTATAATTTTTAACGCCATTAAATGTATGTGAAAATAATTGTAAAGTGTTTAGAACAAATAATCGCATCAAAAATGTGCATAAAGTTTCTTTAACCAAACAACAAATACAAAGTTTTGACTAGCTATTCCCAATAGCTACTCGGCCACCTTATTTTAGTTTGAAAATCAAATCACTTAGCACAGATGAATCAAAATACACCATTTTTAATGGGTTTTAATAGTCACCTTTTATTTATTTTTCCCTTAGGAAAGGGTTGAAAATGTATTTTTTGACAGATTATCATATCAAGACCGATAAAGTATTCTTTTTATGGTAGTAAGACTTACAGTTTTCCAAAACATTCCAGGTATAGTTTAACCTTATAGCATTGACTATAAATACGTCTATAAATTAGTCTATGCTTATAGGTTCTGGCCAATGTAGTAATCGTCTTACCTGGGAATACAAGAGCTTTCCCAGCATGGTGTGTGTGTTGCATTTTGAGGTTACCCGTATATATTATTTATAATAAGTAAATCTTGGTTTATTTTATCACCTAGTCGAAAAAAAATCGGATTGAAGTCCTTTACTTTGTACATATTTTAAACCTAAACAATCAGTGCAGTAAATTTCACCTCTCCAACACATCAGGAATTCGGAGAATCTTCATGAACAACAATCTCTATGAATCTTCACCACTATTATAAAAATGAGTTGTTGTCTGTCTGTCCATTGTTCCATCATGCCAAAACCACTGGACCAATTCTGCTGACATTTTGCACAAATATGTATCTAATTATGGCTATGTATCTAGGAGTGTCATAGGCCTATTGCCGTTTAGAAAAGTCTTGCCCCATAGACTTCCAAGTCCCCATGTTATTCATATGGAGGAGGGATTTATTTTGTTTATGTCGTATGTGGTCTTCTTAATTTAATACTTTTAAATAAATAACTGTTATAAGGGTTATATCTAACTACAGACTATCATTGTTTTGTTTACAATTTGTATACTCTTAATTTTCACTCCATTGCGAAGCACGGACATAGCAGCTAGTATATAAATAAGATTGTGATTACAGATTTAATATAATACAATTTTAATTCTTAAACACTATTTTCTATCTAGTTTGTGGAATGACCTTCATTAAAGATCCCTGGTCTGAGTATTACTCCAAATGTAGTAAGTAATCAAGAAAGTATGTTACATAATTATTTCACATATACCCAGACGTGAGTTTTAAGAATGATAATTTTTGTGATGAGTCTGTCAGGCATATCAATAAAGTTTTCAGATGTTTTGTATTTATTAGTTTCTAGGAAAATTCAGTTTTTTTAGCCATTTAGCTTTTAACGAGGCCTGATGATTCCGGTTACACCGAGTAAGTTCATTGAAAGCACAGATGAAGCTTTAACACGACTTCGCCATGTGATAATTTATATTTTAAAAATAACTTATGTTTTGTTAATTCTTTCTTTACTTTTTTGTCAAATACACACACTTCTGTAAATGAATACACAAACTACTGTATCTTCTGAATAAATACACTCATATTTCTATTTAGTACGTCTACATTTATTATTGGCCACATATCTCTATTTAGTACATCAACATTTATTATTGGCGACATATCTCACCATTACACAATTCTCATCGCCAAAAAACTATTCGGGTGGTAAACGTATGTCATCTAACCAAATCACCAAATCATCTAACCAAATGATATAATTGTCTGCAGTAGATAAACATTAATAACGTAATGTCAATGGGGTGAAGCCCTAAAAGGGTTTCTAGTATTTTCTGAATTTTGAGACGTGCAGGAATTTCTACGAACATTTTTGATATTTACATCCCCATAGTCACGATAGCACCTTCAAATTTTTTACGGTGAATTTTTCATTTGATTACATATATTTAAAAGTTAGCTTTTAATAGGGATAGTTCATGTTCAAGACCCAAATGTAACCCGAATAAATTTAATTAACTGTCTTGAAATCTCAATGAACCTCTTGATAGCACTTATAGAAGCTCTGTAAAGGTTCTTTGCATTATAATTCACGGAGATAAGAGCCATTTTGTTAGTGGTATGCATGTGAGTAGGGGGCATTGGAGGGTTCTGACCCAGCAAAGGCGCGGTGAAGAGCAAGTGAGGAGCCCCCCCCCCCGTGACGTCAGCCCCCCCCCCGTGACGTCAGCCCCCCCCGTGACGTCAGCCCCCCCCGTGACGTCAGCCCCCCCCCCGTGACGTCAGCCCCCCCCCCGGCCGCCAACGGCACTTTTCGTGATGACCTTGAACATGAGGAAAAAACTTTCGAAAATTAATAACCAGCCTATTTTTCCACCGATTCCCACGGGACTTTTTCCAGAGTGTAGGCCTATCCCCAAGGAAGCGAATGACGTAAGAACCCTATAGATCCATCTTTAAACAAGGCCGCTATTAATTTAAAACCGCGTTTTCCTTATGGGATCTCAGCTGTTTACCAACCGATTTTGACGAAACCTCACCACATGTCGGGCCGTGACCTAAGAAAACCATCGCTTAAAGAAAATTGAAAATCCACTGTTAAACGGGCCCGCTATTAATTTTCAAACGCGTTTTCCTCATGGGATCTCGGCTGCTTGCCGACCGAATTTGATGTGACTTCGTTACACGTTATATGCCGGCTTGACTAAACCAAACTGCGAGTGGCTCCGTGGAGTCACGTGTCGAGGCGCGTGCTAGGGCCTACGTGACTGTCCCAGCCTGTTTACTCATTAGCGGCCTTCAAGACCCCTCCGTTCTAGAAGGTTCCGGCAAGTGCGTCGCATGAGGCCTCCTCCTGACTGGAGTGCTATGTATGAGCATGTCACGTGTCGAGGCGCGTGCCAGGGCCTACGTGACTGCCCGGGGCTGTTTTCTCATCAGCGGTTCCGGGAACAGTTTACTGCTTACATTCCACTGTGAAGCTCCTATGGGTGAAAGCGGTGTTCGAGTCAGTCTTGATCAGAGCCGCTTTCATAATGGACGTCCTTACTGTAGAAATTTTTATCAACGTTCCCAACATCAGCCGCTACCTCTTGCTCGGACCGGAGTACCTCACCCCTACAAGGACTCGGGTTGAGGAGGCGATGAGGAGAGGCGGTCACGTCTTCCTCAGGCCGGGGCGGTGGAGTCCGGCCAGTCCCGTGATGTCCTCTCGTCGTTACGACCCGGGAGACCCAGCGCAGTGGAACGAGGTTCTGCAAGTGTTGCAGTTAACCTTGAACCAAGGCAGCATGGCGGTGTTGGACGTCCAGGAAAATTATAGAAGGCCTGGACAGTAATCGGTTAAACCCTAAACCGGTTACTTTTACCCCAACCTAAGACCCTCTGTCCTACCCCAACCCAAGACCCTCTGTCCTATCCCAACCCATAATCCTATTCCCATCCCACCCTAATAAAATTAGCAACGGTGGAGTGAGGACCCACCGGAACATCATGCAGGTGAGGAGCGTCACGTTTCTGGAAGCTTCTAGAAGGTTCGCTGGAGCGCACGACTCGGCTATAAAGAAGCTTCTAGAAGGTTCGCTGGAGCGCACGACTCTGCTATAAAACCGAGGCAGAGCCGCGCGCGCGCGACCTCAGTGTTGTTCGAGACGTCACCATGAATGGAAGCGGAGTCAGCGCAGCCGAAGTGGACCAAACGATCCGCTCCTTCCTAGAGGAGCTGAACGCAATGAACGATGAGAACGCCAACGCACCGCCAGTTCAGCAGGGATGTGCGTCAAAGAAGAAAAAGCTCGATGGGTGGACTGTAAAGAGGAAGGAAGTGCCTATCGATTCCCCGACACTGTGCTGGTCCGCTGGCGGATATCAGTACACTGTGAAGAACCCTACTAACAGCGGTAACGTACTGTTGAAGATGAATGTGTTCAAAGGAGGTCGCCCCACGTTCAGCTGCGGCTTGTACTTGGACGAGGAGCGAAACGATGAAATCTGCATATGTCTAGAGGACCTGCTATCCAGATTGCAAAACCTATGGCTGGCAAATAGCGAGACGGGAGAGTCAAGATACGACGGGATCACTAGGACCGCTACTCCTCTACCCGCTTGGCGAAAGACCGATTGCATCATCTCAGGGAAAACCAAGAGGAGTGCGCACTCCAAGCGCGCTACCCAGTAAACGAGAGAGCGTGGAAAATTCCACTAAGCAGTTAATAACCGAGATGCTTCTAGAACAATCCACTTGTTTACGCAGTAAAGCTTTCCATTACGTCAGCCTTCCTGGAATTGAGCGTGGAAACTTCCACTAAGCAGTTGATAACCGAGACGCTTCTAGAACAATCCACTTGTTTACGCAGTAAAGCTTTCCATTACATCACCCTTCCTGGAATTGAGCGAGTAACTATGTCATCATGTTGTTGATACGCGTGAGTCGGCACATAGACACCGCCAATAAAAGGCGACTCGGTGGCGAGAGCCGGTCATTCTGCATCCAGCCGCTGCGCCATGCTCAACACGGACCAGAAGATGGACCTCAGGACAGCCCTCAATAGCTGCAAGGCCGCGGGTTACACTCGCATCGCGGATCTGCGGGACAACGCGGTGTACCCGATTCGCTCATTCGAGCGGGTAGATACACCGTACGGCGAGGCGGTGATGGCCACCTTGGAGGGTCTCGTCGGCGACGACCCGATCCGGATCTACATGCCTCGACGGTTCCTCACGGTCCTGGACGACAACGCCATCTCCCAGTACAACGTTGGCGTGGGGCCGAGGACGAGCCTTGTAAAGAGGAGCGGCCCTCCTGGCAGCAAATCTCCTTTCCTGGAATTTGTATAAAATAAACGGTATTTCCTATTCCCTTATTTCCTTCCAAAATTGAAAAAAATAAAATCAAATAAAAAAAGAGCAAGAAAAGAACCTTTAGTTACAAGAGCCGAGGTGGCGGTGCACGGCGGTCAGTAGACGCCATGGACTTGAGGTGGAAACACCCGTTCACCGCCATCGTGGCCGGGCCTTCGGGCAGCGGCAAGTCGCACTTCGTGGCTCGCTTCATAGAGCACGCCGACCGCATGTGCGATACGCGGTTCGCCCGCATCACTTGGCACTATGGCAGCGGTGGCGGCAAGAGCCGTGCGGACTCTGCCGTGCGCTACGTAGCCGGCTTGCCAGACTTGGACGACTATGACGGTAGCGAGCCCGCCTTGGTTATCGTCGATGACATGATGCGCGAGGCTGGCTCCGGCGTGGCGGACCTGTTCACCAAGGGCTCGCACCACCGCAACATGAGCGTGTTCTTCATCACGCAAAACCTGTTTCACCAGGGCAGGGGCCAGCGCGACATATCGCTGAACGCTCACTACATAGTGTGCTTCAAGAATCCCAGGGATCGCGCTCAGATCAAACACCTGGCCCGTCAAGTATACCCGGAAAACCCCAAATTCGTGGAGGAGGCTTACGCGGACGCCACGCGTGATCCGCACGCCTACCTGCTCATAGACTTGAAACAGTCCACGCCAGAAGAGATGCGCATACGTTCGGCCATTTTCCCAGACGATCCGGTGAACTACGTGTACCTGCCCAAGAAGAAGTGATAAATAGGCCGAGCGCGCGCCAACGTCAGTCATCATGTCACACCGCGTGAAGAAGGACGCGGCGCTGCTGAGGGCCCTAATACACGCTACGCCCAAAGAACGCAAGGCCCTGTTAAAAGCGTGCGACAAGAGTCGCATCAAGTCATTGTGCGAGTGCGCGTATAACGTGCTACGCGGAAACGTACCGCTTTCCCCCTGTCTCAAACGCAAATTGAGCAAACACAAACAGGCGCTCAGACGGCTGGTGAAACGCGGCGAGGGTTGGGCCAAGAAGCGACACTACCTCGTCCAACGGGGCGGAGGGATCTTCCTACCTCTGCTGTTGAACGCTGTTCTGCCCGTTTTAGCGCAGAAGCTAATCGGACATGGAGTACGCTAGGAAAATGGTGGTTGTACCGCAGGAGCTCATCGAGAGATTGCGAGAAGGACCGGGACCAGGGTCGGGACCAGAACCAAGAGGAGGAGCAGGTAGCGCCAATAAGCCAGCCAGCCTGGACGCTGAGATGCATCGCATATTGAGCGACAAACGGCTGGACGATACGGAGAAATGGAAACAATATCAGCAGGTGTTACAGCGGTTCCTGCACTTTTCCGCGGCTAAACGTCAACCCATAGGTCTGTCAATCATCGAGGGTGAGCAGAGGGAGGAGGAGGAAGCGGCAGGGGGTCCGAGTCAGATGAAGCGCGAGTCTAGCGCCTCGGCGGAGGAGGACATTGTGGAATCGTTCTCAAAAATCTACAGGTCGGTGGCGCGCAACTTGTTGCGATTCATGACCCGGCAAGGCAGCCCCATCGCCTGGGACGCCAGTGGGGCGGTGTACGTGAACAAGGTGAAGATCCCCGATTCCAATATAGTGGACATCGCGCACAGCATAGTGAGAGCGCGAAGGGCGGACCGATTGCCTACCGGCTGGCATCAAGTGATGGCCGCCTTGAAGGACATGAACGTGCCCAAAGAATACGTGGGCAATCCCACGGCGTTGCGTTACTTAGGCGTGGGGCTGGACTCGGCATCGAGCCCCTGGGGAGACACGACGACAGCCTCGTCGACACCCCTCTCACCGAGGTTGACGCCGATACTGGACCGCTTGAGACCGCGGCCCCCAGCGGCCAGGAGAAGGATAATAACCGAGGAACCCGACCGGGAATCGTCATTGGACAACTGGGAGCTGTTCACACCGTAATGGAGAAGTTGTACTACGACCCGAGCCAGCCCGGTTCCCTCGGCGGGGTGGCCGCCCTGGCCAGAGCCGCGCACCTACCGAAACGTCGGGTAGCCGACTGGCTGCGCGCCCAGGACACCTACACGCTGCACAAGCCTGCGCGCAAGCGGTTTCCCCGCAACCGCTACGCCGTGTTCGGGCCCCGGGAGCTGTGGCAGGCGGACCTGAACGACATGCGCGGCCTGAGCCGGTACAACGACGGAGTCAACTACCTGCTGACTGTGATAGACGTATTCAGTAAGCGGCTGTTCGCGGTACCACTGAAGAGGAAAAGCGGGCCTGAGGTGGCTGCAGCGTTCGGGAGGATATTCGCTGAGGCGACTCCTCGCTGCCTACAGACCGACAAGGGGACGGAGTTCACCGGGGCCGCGACCAAGCGAGTGTTCAAGAGTCACGGTGTCAACTACTTCACCACGCAGAACCCCGACGTGAAGGCGGCGGTGGTGGAGCGAGTCAACCGCACGCTCAAGACCCGCATGTGGCGCTACCTGACCTACAAGAACACGTATCGCTACGTGGACGTGTTGGACAGGCTTGTGGACGCCTACAACCGCAGGCCGCACAGGAGCCTGGGTGGTGGCCTACGACCCGTGGACGCGGACAGCGGCGATGGTCAAACGGTGTACAAGGTGTGGCGTCACATGTATGGAAAGGCGATCCGGCGACACAAGCCCAAGTTCGAGCCAGGCGACACGGTGCGCATAGCCAAGGAGAAGGGTACGTTCGCCAAAGGTTACGAGACCAATTGGAGTAAGGAGCTGTTCGTGGTGGACAACGTATACGGGTCGCATCCTCTGCCATTGTACGTGTTGCGCGACCTGAACGGGACGCCGCTGGAAGGGCGCTTCTACGAGCACGAGATGCAAAAGGTGACGATCGCCCCGGACCGCCTGTATCAAATAGATAAAATACTGGACACTAAAGGGCGAGGCTCCAGTAAGCGCTACCTAGTCAAGTGGGCCGGTTACGGAGAGGACTTCAATTCGTGGGTACCCGCAGCGGACGTGCAACAGCTGCGATGACGAGGCACGACCAGTTTTACCTGACGTTGCCCAGTAACAGTTCAATGAATTACTATCCCAACAACATGGTGACAAACTACACGACCCATCTACCCTCGACCGTTGATCTGTCAGACGGCGAGTGGGAGGTCGCTCTGGCGGAGGCGCACTACCCCTTCTCTTTTCTGACCGTCGGTGAGGGAACCTACATCAAACTAGTGCTGGGAATGAGGGACTCGAAAGGCGGGTTGGCCGTGGTGGACAAGTTGTTAATCAAAGTGGAGCCGGGCAATTACAGTAGTACCGAGGAACTCGTGCACGCAATCAACAACCACCCTCAAATGAAGAGTAACCTGTGCACCTTCTCGTATGACGAGAGGTCCTCCAGGGTGGAATTGATGTCGACGTCTTCAGCCGTTCAGAGCCTCAAACTGAGCCCCAGTTTGGCGCTACAGTTTGGCTACGAGGTGGATACGGATATCGTCAAGCGTCACAGGTCCGTGAGGCCGGCTAACCTCTTCGCCGGTCTGCCATCACACATGTACGTGTATTGCGACCTGGTGGAACCCCAACTGGTGGGCGACGCTGTGGCGCCACTACTGAAGATCCTCAACATCGACATCAGGAATTACACGTACGATGCCAACACGACAGTGTATATAATAGACCCGCACTACGTGCCGGTGATTAAAACCTCATTCGAGAGCGTGGAAATCGATTTAAGGGACAACCAAGGGCGACACTTGCCATTCCACTTCGGGACCACGTGCATGAAGCTTCATTTCAGGAAAGAGAGGCAGCGGCAATGAATCCGAGCGATCCCTATCTGGCGTATTACCGCCACCAGCAGGCGGGCCATGGCGTATCCTCCGTATTCAGAGGAGCCGCTTTCCAACGCGGACACGGCATCGGCAGTTTCCTAGGCGGGCTGATGCGTACAGTGGTCCCGTTGATCAGATCCGGCGCATCGGCGCTGGGCAAGGAGGCGCTGAGGTCCGGTGTGGGCTTCTTGGGCGACGTGGCGGCGGGCACAGCCAACCCCCGAGTCGCAGCCAACGCTCGACTCAGACAGTTTACCGGGTCGCTGAAACGCAGGGCTGATGAAAAACTGGATCGCGTGCTGAGCGGTGGTGGTGCCTATAAGAAGAGGCGTGTACAGCAGGTTACTCCTCAGTCTCTGGCGAAACTCCTCGGAGAGAGGAAGAAGAGCGCTGCGCCCAAGAGGAAGCCCGCAAAACGTGTCGCTAAGAAGAGGAGAAGCAAGAAGAGCGAGAGTACCGTGAAGGACATTTTTGGATAATGGCGTTTCTACATCAGAAGTCGTGCGAGTGTGTCAAGACCGAGTTGGACCTGTTCTCGCTACCGCCCACGCAGACCAGTATAGAGAGCGGTAAATGGGTGCAGTACAAGCCCATCTCCTCCCTGACAGACGACTCACCCGTTGAGTTCATAGTTCCGGGTCACGGGGACGAGTACACGGATCTGTCACAGACGCTACTGCATGTGAAGGCTACCATTAGAACGGCTAACGGAGGCGCTGTAACGGGTGATCAAGCGATAAAAGAGGTGGGTCCGATTAACAACTGGCTGCACTCGCTGTTCAGTCAAGTGGACCTGTACCTGAACAACAAACTGGTGTCTCCTCAGAACAACACGTACGCCTATCGCGCCTACCTGGAGAACCTGTTGTCCTATGGCGGTGATGCCAAGACATCGCACCTCACCGCGGAGTTGTTCTACGAAGACTATGCCGGGTACATGGACAATACTGAGGAGGATAATGCCGGGCTCAAGAACCGGAGGGAGTTTGTCAAGGGCAGCCGGTACGCGGACATGGTCGGACATCTGTACGTCGACCTGTGCAACCAGGAGAAGTTCATGTTAAACGGCGTGGAGATGCGCTTTCGCCTGATCAGGTCAAAGAACTCATTCTCCATCATGTCCAAAACCGTGACAGACTACAAAGTGGACATCGCCGAAGTCAACCTGTTTATGCGCCGCTGTAAGATCAACCCGAGCGTGCTGTTGGCTCACAGCAGGACGCTGGAGTCGGGTACAGCCAAATATCCCATTACGCGCGTGGAAGTCAAATCCTTCACGCTACCCTCCGGTATCAGCAGCAAGACTCTGGACAGTGTGTTTCTGGGACAACTGCCGAAACGCATTATAGTTGGCCTGGTTAGCAATCAGGCGTTCAACGGGGACTACAAGAAGAACCCGTTCAACTTCACCCACAGCCACGTGAACTTCTTCGCGCTGTACATAGACGGTGAGCAAGTGCCATGTAAGCCGCTTCAACCGGATTACACGTTCGGTAAGGAGTTGTGCGTGCTCGCCTACCACACGCTGTACACCGGCACCGGCATCAATTTCTCAGACTGCGGTAACGAAGTCAGTCGCAACGAATACCCCTACGGATACTGCCTGATGGCGTTTGATCTGACGCCCGATATGGCAGCCTCTCAATCCAGCCACTGGAACCTGGTGCGCAACGGTAACCTGCGCATAGAGATTGGGTTCTCCGAAGCCTTGGCGGAGGCGTTCAACTGCATAGTGTACGCCGAGTTGGACAACGTCGTGGAGGTGGATCGTCATCGCAACGTCACAGTCGACTTTGGCGGGTAAACGAGTTGCCGCGCGCTCAAGGTCACCGCGCGCGCGCGCCGTTAGGTTTTGGCGGGTAAACGAGTTGCCGCGCGCTCAAGGTCACCGCGCGCGCACCCAAGGTTAACCCGCTAGGCGCGCTCCCGCCAGCGCTCAGTCGAGTTCAGTCAGCCGTACGGGATGGACGTGCCGCCACCGATCTACAACGAGCCGCCGCCAGCGCGCTGTCATCACGGAAGCGTGGTGATGGATATGCAGTGTTTTAAAGACAGTGATAATGACTTTCTACTGAAAGAGGTTTGCGTGGTGGACGTGACTACCGGCACGCTGCTCCTACATCACATCGCCCGCCCGCCCTTCAGCAAGGACCTCCTGACTTCCGAGAAACAGCGCGAGAGCGTCTGGGTCACTCGCCACTGCCACGGCTTGGAGTGGGACCAGGGGGACATCGCGTACGTCGCCCTGCTGGACAAGCTGCGCTCCTGCCTCATCCACCGTCCCCTGGTCTACGTCAAAGGATCGCAGAAGAGGGACTTTGTACAACGCCACCTCATAACCGAGCCCGCCGCCACCACCGCTCAGGACATGGAGGATCTGGGCTGCGGGTCGCTCAACGGTCCGCCCACCTACCGGACCCTGCGCTGTCGCCACCATAAGAGCTCCCACAACCGTTGCGCCCTTCATAACTGCATAGTATTGCGGGACTGGCTCGTGGCTAACGACACACTGGACTCGTCCACCTCGAGCTGCCTGTGCTGCTTCCGCCCACGATGAATACCGTCCAGATCAGAGAATGCCTGGCGAGGATCCCCGGACTGAGGAACGTCGCGGTCTACGCCTCTGACCAACTACCGGACGCGCCAGTCAAGCCTCTGACCGCCATCATATCCAACACAGTGGCGCACACCGAGAGCGGTGAACACTGGGTGGCGTTTTACTGCTCGGAAGAGGACAGACTCGAGTACCTGGACAGCTACGGGAGGCCGCCATACCAGGCCGACTTTCAAAGGTTCCTGAGGCGCAATCCTCATCACCGCCACTACGTCTACAACAGGTATCGATTCCAGGGCTACGATACTTCTGTTTGCGGCTACTACTGCCTCACTTACCTGTACTGCCGGGCTGTTCTCCGCACGTCACTCAGCGACTACGTCCAGCTCTTCGACTTCACCGCTCCCGCTGTCAACGACGCTCTGGTCCGCAGGCTCTTCCACTCCATATTCGCTTAAAACTAGTTTGTAAGGTTTTTGTAGTATGTAACCTTATTACTGTACAATACATGCCTCATAATGATAAAGCTTGTGTTTTCATTTCTCCTTTCTCCTTACTAAATTTTAAAAATAAATTAGCAAAACTGAGGCAGCGAGGCTGGACCTCAGGTTTATATACCAGCGGCGCGTGTCACTGGCTGAGCCCCCGCCAAGCGGCAGTGAAGGCCGCCAAAGAGGGCGCGCCACAAGACCCCTCGGGCATCAGCAAACCACTTAGCAACTCAAGGGTGCAACCTCGAGCGTCAGCAAGCCGCTGATCAATTCAAGGGTGCAACCTCGAGCGTCAGCAGACCGCT
The DNA here is from genome assembly GCA_963675035.1 of Allygus modestus. Lineage (NCBI taxonomy): Eukaryota > Metazoa > Arthropoda > Insecta > Hemiptera > Cicadellidae > Allygus > Allygus modestus. The sequence continues at coordinate 160,045,981 of OY776111.1, read as the reverse complement.
GAGTAATTCCTTCCTGGGCAACTCCTTCAGGGCCGTCCCCCGACACGCGCCGCCAACCGCTCCCGGTTGGCGGGGGCTTTTTAAGCTGCACGGCTCGGGCCAAACGGCCCATAACGCCTTTCTCACACACTTTAAGCCTAACGGCTTTTGAGTGAGCAAAGGGGAGGAAATAAACAACTCAGGTTCGTGCTGTACATAAAGCTATTATATTTTCTTACAAATACTATTTACAAATTTTTCTTAAAATTAATATTAAAACTAAACTGGGAATTCCTCTTCCTCGTCTTCGTCCTGGGGCTGCCCCTCCTCCTCCTCACCGTCCACCTCCATCCGTCGATCTCCTCTCCTGGCTGGCGGTAGTGGCGGGACGTCCTTGTGTCCCCACGGCAGAGTGTGGATGCCGTCGGGGAGGACGCACCGCTTGTCGTCGGTCGGGCTGAGGCTCAGCTTGTCCACTTCCACGGTGTAGACCCGGTGCAAGTGAGACTGGAAGCGGACGTTGGTGGTGCGCTTTTGGACCCCGTCAAACAGGCACTCTCTGTAGTCGTCGGGGGTGAGGACATTCTTGACAACGCCCTTTGCCACCCCCTTGGCCCGCTTGAGAGCCTTGCTGCCGCCTGTCGCCGCGTCCTCAATGTCCATAAAGTATAATTTGGACCGCAGGCCGAGGTACTCGAATAAGGACAGGCCGTTGCACTCGTCCTTAAACTTTCCGATGACCTTGGCGTTGACGGGGCTGTAGCATGGGTGGGACCTCGGATAGCCGCTGGTGTCGAAGTCGTCCAGGTGTTCCTTCATCTCGGCGTAGACGTCCTGGGACACGATGTCAAAGACAAAGCTGTCCGTGTCCATGTAGTCCACGGTGAGGCGGTCACCGTAGCGCTCCTTCATCTTGCGCAGGAACTCGTACATGAGCCACTTGCTCAGCTCCAGGACTGTCATGCCTACGTAGACGGGCTTGTCCAACACGATGTTGACCTTGGACAGATGCACCAGGGCCACGTCCTCCGTGTAGTACGTCCGGTCCAGGAAGTTGGATCTGGCGACGTACTTGGAAAACCTCTCCGGGGTGCACACCAGCTTCACGTTGAGGCGCTTCCGTACATTCTCGATGGTCTTGCCGAAGACTGCGTTGTTCATGAGCTTGAAGAAGTCCTGTTCGAACTTGGTCTTGGCCCTCTTCCGCAGCTCCGTGTTCATCAGGATGTACGGTTCCAACCACCGCGACTGGCGAAAGGAGATCGCCCGATGCACCGCGACCAGCTCCAATCCGTTTTGCAACGCCTGCTGCAAGACCCTGTAGTGACAGATGTAGTGCGTCTTGTCGTCCAGGGTCGTCAACAGTTTGGGGAACTTCCCTGTTGGCGGACGCTTCGTCTCGCAGCAGTAGGGAAGGTCCTTGTGCAGGTCGTGTAGGCACGCGGGGTAGTGGAGGTCCACCTCCAAGATGTAGCCTCGATCAGCCTCCGCGTCCAGCGCCGCAATGTCCAACGCCTGTATTTCTTCACGGCTGAGCCACTCGAAGTCTCCGGTCGGCAGGCGCTGGGACATGGCCCAGCCGTAGAGGTTGTTGGCGTCCAGGTACAGGAGAAAGCGCGTGGGCTCGTCCGGGCGGTAGTCCGGGCACCTGTCGTGGTTGGCCTTGGCGTAGCGGGTGATGGCCTGAGAGATGCCTCCCCGGATCCCCTGCTCCACGAACAGGTACATGTCAAAGTCCTGCAGCGTGTCCAGCTCCACACCGCAGGTCTTGAGCATTACGTCCCAGGCGTAGGACGGCAGGGTGTAGTAGTGGGCGGGGTCCAGCCCGTACTCTGCCAGCGAGGTGTCGCGGAACTGCTCAAAGACATCGGTGAGCAGGGCGATGTCACATCGCAGATACTTGTCTGCATAGTCCTTGAGGTTGTGACACTCGAAGGCTCGCCACACGTTGAGGGCGTGCTCGTACTCCTCGTCCTTGATGTCCTCCAGGGTCATGGAGTTCCTGAACGCCTCCTTGGGAGGCAACTCCCTGGTCCTGTACAGTGTGTCGTAGGACGTCACGAAGTCATAGGGGAACACGCCCTTCCTACGCACCAGGTCGAACAGCCGGTCGTCGGGGAAGCGCTTCCTCGTCTCGCGCATCCTGTCCGTGGGGAGTCCCGCCGCCAGGTTGGCCAGGCTCATGGACAGGAACCTGTAGGTGTCTAGGAAGCGCACCGCGAAACTGCTCTGTCGTTGGTTGTCCCCGGGCTGACCAAAGTGGAATCGCTTGGTAAAAGCGATGTACCGCTCCTCCGTGTGGGCCAACACGTCCACGTCGCCGGGGTCGATGGCCAGCTCGCGCACTACGAAGTGGGCGTCGTAGTTGGACAGGTTGTGGAAGTAGCAGTTGATGTGTCGCTGCTCCCGGTACCTGAGGTTGCACGAGCGGTGGGCGGCTCCTCGGAACTCGTAGGGCGGGGCGTGGTTGTGGTCCCGCACCTTGACGTCCTGGTCCGTGAACTCCTTCCCGCAGAGGTAGCAGTGAGTCGCTGCCAGGTACTCGTCCATCTCCTGCCGGGTCAGAGAAGGGTGCAGAGCTCTCATGCTGAACAGGAACTCCCACAGCGCCAGCACGTCCATCTTGAGCCTCTCCATGAAGACCTTGGACGCGTCAGCCCCGAAGTAGACGCGGGGCTCGAACTCCTCCAGGCCGAGCGAGTCCACGATCTGGTAAGCGAAGGCGTACGGGACGTGCAGTTGCAGGGGCCTTGTGCCAGGCGGCGCTTCCGCAGGGTCAGCGGCGACGGGCTGCAGAGCACACTCAAAGTCGGCATAAACGCAAAAGCGCTCACGCCGAGTGTACTCGGGGTGGGCGAAGCGGATCTGCTGCTTCTGAGACATGTCCAAGCGGAGGGGAGCCTTGGCGGTGCAGTATCGCATATGCTCCTCCAGACGCTCGGCACCGGACAGTTGCAGCTTGTTGGGCCGGTTGTCGAAGTAAGCGAAGCATCGCTTACACACGTGGATAGCGCTTTTGCGGGACGTCAGCTGGGGTCGCACTAGCCTACTCATGTTTGCGATGTAGGCGTAGTGACTGTCCCCGCCAGTGGTCACGTACAGCAGGTCCCGGTGATCCTCCAACTCCCGCTTGCAGATCTTCAGCGGGAACACGCGGTCCTGGAACTTTGGCGATCCGTCGGGGCGTCTCCCCACCATGGCGCGCTCGATCCCGTACACGTTGATGCTGATAGGGTTCCTCCTCTCGAAGACCTTAATGTCCTTCACAGCCACGGGGAAGCGTAGGCCGACCCAGTCGTAGCGTGCCATGACGTCCGGTGTGTACGATGTGGGCCTCTCCGGGTGTTGCGCGACGAACTTGGCCAGGACGGCGTACGCGAAGCACATGTCATCGACGTTTTGCACGTTGATAACGGCGTGCGTGTCGCAGATGGTCCTGGGAAGCTGGACGAACCGAGCTCCGCGTTCTCCCAACGGGGTGTAGAGGTTGACGCGGATCTCCAGGTCGCGTATCCGGAGATAGCTCCACCCGCTGCCCACTAGCAGGCACTGCTCCTTCTCTTCCTCCAACTTGTGGAAGGAGGCCGACAGGAAGTCCTCCAAGTTGGACGCGGCGGTGAGAGGCACGTTCTTCGTCTTGAAGGCCCGCAGACAGGTGGCTCCGTGAACGTTGGCGAATTCACATTCCAGGAACATGTTGACCTTGATGTTAGGGTGTCGAGTCCTGACGTCGGCCAACAGTTCCAGGACGCTGTCGAACAGCAGCACCAGCGCGTCCTCCACGGCCAAGAAGTCCTCCATGGGCCGGGACAGGCCGAAGGTCAGAAGCCGTCCACGGAACGCCCGTTGGATGGGGCGGAACGTGGGTAGTCCGCCACCACCCACCATCCCGTCGGGTGCCGTGCTTGGTCCGGGCTGGGGCTCGCGGCTGGGTCCGGGCTGGGGCTCGCGGCTGGGTCCGGGCTGGGGCTCGCGGCTGGGTCCGGGCTGGGGCTCGCGGCTGGGCCGGGGCTCGGGTGACAGAACGGGCAGGCGCGGCATTTCGTCCACAACGAGGTTCCTCACGACGGGGCAGTTGTGGGCCTCGTGCTGGTCCCGGTTGTAGCGCCGGGTGAAGCCTCGGTCGCAGTAGGCGCACGTGAACCTCATGCCGCGGTGGACGCTCTCCATGTGCCGCTGGAGGTACGCTGCCCTGCGGAAAAGGGCGCCGCAATCGGGACAGCGGACCTCGTTGGCGTGCACCAGCTGCACGTGACGCCGGAGCAGGTCCTCGCGGGAGAATCGCCGCCCACACGCGTCGCACTCGGGCCGTGGGTCTCTGAAGGGTGGCGTTGCGGAGGAGGAGGAGGAAGTTGAAGCAGACGGGCTCGCACCGTGGACCGCTTCCATATGGTGGCGAAGATCCTCGGGACCCGCCAGGGCGACGGAGCACAACGGGCACGGATGGTCTGCGAACAGGAAAACAAGTCCTATTAGTTACCCTATAAACACAAGGATGAGGAACTATACAGTGGACTGGCGACCTCTTGTTTTCCCCTAGAGTCTGTTCCCTCATCTCAATCGCCAGTTACCCAAGCCTGTTAAATACAATGATGAGGAGATGGCGGTGAGGAACATGCAGAGGGCTAGCAACCTCTTGTTTACCTCTCGAGTCTGTTTTCTCGTCTTAATTGTCAGTTTACCCAGTCAGGGCCGTTTACTCTCTCATAAAAACAAGTCATTAGTTATCAAAGTCCACGGGCTTGTCGTGACATCATGGGTGAGGACACCAGGAAATAGCATACTTAATAAATCTACTGGCGGCTTCTTATTTAAACTAAAACTGTACCTGGCGCTTGGTCGTGAGGAGTGGGAGGATGAACTGCAGCGAGGTGGCGTCGCAAGTTGTCGCTTCGCCCGAAGCGTCTGCCGCAGACGTGACAATCGTAATGGCGATCGTTGTGGGCAGATGCTACGTGGCGGGTCAGGTTTCTTGCAACCCCGAAACTGCGCCCGCAAACCTCACACAGATGAACAGCCATCTGCAACATCGGGTATCTGTACTCTCCATCCGTCACAAAGGCGCAGTTGCCCTCAACATTTCGATTGGAAAGTAAAAACAAAACAAAAGAAACTACTTTTATTTTGCTCAAACTTTTTAAAATAAAAAAGAGTGGTAGTGAATCTATTTTGTTTTTTAGGTTCGGCTTATTAATTTTAATCGTTATAAAACACGACTGTTTCAAGGTCATTACAATTCCACTCATCTCCATCTGAATGGAAACGACAAGACCCCGTGTACTGGGATATGTAAAAGATGAAATATTAATGTTAACTAATTAGGTTTTAGAGCATCGAAAACTAGTTGATGAAAAAGTAAATTACATGTTACTTACATTTTAAGATATCCAAAGACAAGGCTCTGCACAGTCACACAAATACTCGCAGCGAAAACACCTAGCTCCTCACAAGACGAGTTGCCACTAGATACTGAAGTAGCTTGGGAAAGTAACGCACTTAAATAGACCGGTTGATGACGCCGTGGAATGTAAGCGGTAAACAGTTCCCGGAACCGCTGATGAGTAAACAGCCCCGGGCAGTCACGTAGGCCCTGGCACGCGCCTCGACACGTGACATGCTCATACATAGCACTCCAGTCAGGAGGAGGCCTCATGCGACGCACTTGCCGGAACCTTCTAGAACGGAGGGGTCTTGAAGGCCGCTAATGAGTAAACAGGCTGGGACAGTCACGTAGGCCCTAGCACGCGCCTCGACACGTGACTCCACGGAGCCACTCGCAGTTTGGTTTAGTCAAGCCGGCATATAACGTGTAACGAAGTCACATCAAATTCGGTCGGCAAGCAGCCGAGATCCCATGAGGAAAACGCGTTTGAAAATTAATAGCGGGCCCGTTTAACAGTGGATTTTCAATTTTCTTTAAGCGATGGTTTTCTTAGGTCACGGCCCGACATGTGGTGAGGTTTCGTCAAAATCGGTTGGTAAACAGCTGAGATCCCATAAGGAAAACGCGGTTTTAAATTAATAGCGGCCTTGTTTAAAGATGGATCTATAGGGTTCTTACGTCATTCGCTTCCTTGGGGATAGGCCTACACTCTGGAAAAAGTCCCGTGGGAATCGGTGGAAAAATAGGCTGGTTATTAATTTTCGAAAGTTTTTTCCTCATGTTCAAGGTCATCACGAAAAGTGCCGTTGGCGGCCGGGGGGGGGGGCTGACGTCACGGGGGGGGGGCTGACGTCACGGGGGGGGGCTGACGTCACGGGGGGGGGCTGACGTCACGGGGGGGGGGGGCTGACGTCACGGGGGGGGGGCTCCTCACTTGCTCCTCACCGCGCCTTTGCTGGGTCAGAACCCTCCAATGCCCCCTACTCATGTGTATGGATTATTTATATTTAATGTTTACATGGTATACTGATAAAACTTGATGGACAGCCAGAAAACAAAATATTGAGGGAAACGTGACCTACTCTCACTGTTCATATACTATTTAGTGACAAAGCCTGAAAAAAACTATCGATGAAACGTAATGGTGTTTAACATTAAGCTGTGACAAATCTTGAATGGCTTAGGTAAGAAATTATTATGGTGGAGGTAATTTTCCTCTTATCCTTTTGTTTATCAGATGGCCGTCATCTCCGTACAGAAACTTACTTAGTTCCGGTTTATAATGGATGATAATTATGATGGCAATTACGTGCCAAAATTCCAAATAAAAACAGTAATTTTACAATTCAATTAGACATCTTTCGTCCAGTAGCAGTCACTTGAATAGGATCTAACTGGGACCATCGTTTTGACATACTTTGTTTCTGACTCTCTGTAAAAATTTCAAGCTGAGTCCCACAGTTCAGACTCATTATCCCGAGTTAGATTTATTTGTTATATAATTTTATATTGAACCTCTTTCCTTAATCGCCTTTGAAAGTATGTTAAAAACGTGTACAAGTATATAAGATAACAGACAAGTTGGTACGTTTGTGTATTATTGCATTTCCCCATTGATGTTATGTACTTCAAATGTAAAATTTAAAGAAAGCCAAAAAATCCTACTTTAAATATTAATAGTCAAGTAGTTTTGGGGTAAAACAATGTATCTTCTGCCCAAATCTCACAGTAAGTTAGCACTGCCAAAAGGTTTTACCAACGAGGAATAGATTAAATGCTTCATTTATAGTAAAATTCATATTTTTTTCTGTAGAGATAGATTTAGTTGATAAGTCAGTGAATATAAATGTACTCTTAAGCATTTTCATTATAAAACAAACATTTGTACATACATATATTGGATGTTAAAAATAACCCGTATTAAAAAAACTGTTATAACCCCTCACAAAATGTAAATACAGACGCATTTATCCAAATACTAGCCGCTCTATTACCATTTCTTTCAAAAAATGTAAAACTATATTTGCACAGACACGAGTTAGAGAGGAATAAACCTAGGTCAGAGTTCAAGATTCGTTCTAGAGATTATTGGTTTTGGAGGTCTCGTGTATATTGATTATTTATCTATATTTACATATCTACCAAACTTCGTGGTATTTATTTTTCTCGAATTTAAGGTAGTTTTTGTAATACACTTTGTAACTCATGACGCATAATACATTCCATTGATTATTTTAACAGAACTTATAGCACTTTCTAAAAACGCTTCAAATTAATAGTGATTTGTTCGATATTCATTTCACCTTGCATTATTCTGATATATATTATTTATTTTATTTATCTTCAGTTCTATTAACCCCGTTCGTACTATTTTTTTCTTCATCTAACCAACTCTGCCATTTAAAATGTCGACAACAGAGAATTCCCAGGAGCCCGGGTAATTCTGGAAACGTCCCTCCAGTAATTACAATTTAACAGGGTTTGTTTATTGTTTGTCTAACGTAAAGAGAAGCAAATTAGCAAATTAAGCCTAGGAGCACTTATTGTCTTTCATCAATTTAGTATCTTCAAGTTGTGACTTAAACTGGTTGTTGACGATGTTTTTTTTTGTTTTCCAGCTATTACAACTTGTGTGGTAATTCTCTGTTAGTATATTAGAGGCCGAACAATATGTAAGGTTCCAGAATTATTGTTTTAAATTTACACGTTAGTGTTTACCAGTGATGAAATATATTGGCGGTGGAATTAGTAAGACTTAGTCAATATTGGGGGATGTTTCCCTTTTTGGTAATATGGCATGCAAATTCAGACAACTGAATGACAACTTATAGTAAAGTAGCTTTAGGTTTAAAAATAGAAGATACTCGCACACAACATGTGACATTGTTCTTTAAAGTTAGCGAAGGGCTAGACAAAACCCTTAACCCCCCCCCCTCCCCCAACCCTAACCCCTGTGCTGTTATGACAGCAAATTTTGCTATTGACACAACCTTAAATATACAACTAAAAAATCCGAATTTGAAATTGCTTTGTCTGACTCACTTCTGTTAATTTTTCCAGGAAATCAAGGTTTGTCTCGTTTGAGTTTTATTGATTCACGAGCAAAATGTTGTGCAACCTACTTTTTAGGTGTAATTTTCTCAACTTAGTTTTATTTTTAATAATAATTAGCACGATGTTTTTTATTTTTCATTATTAATAATAATTAAACACTTATCGACAGACAATCTATTTCACAGGCTGAGTTTTTCCTCCAAAAGCTGACAATATTGGGCGAAGGCGGGGTGAAGTAGTTATTCAACTGCGACTGAAAGGCGCATTTGCACAAGAGTTGCCGACGAAAGTAGTCAACCTTTGTTGTCAACTCGTAGGCGACCTTTTTACAAGTGCGATTTTAGTTTCAGTGAATGTAAACGCAGCTTTTGTTGCAAACAGCTGGCAAATTCCTTTAACCTTTCTTCTTGTGGGAAATCAAATTTCTATTTCAAACGATGACAAGTTGTTGGCAACTTCGAGAAGTAACCGAGTAAGTAAATCTGATGAAGTATTTGCAGCATGTTGGCAAATTGGGTATAAACGTGTCATGATATAAGAATTAAGCTTTAGATATTGACAATAATTATCGCATTAAAGTTTAACGTTACATATTGGGAAAAACGCAAAAAGGGACAACAAATGATATGCTATGGTTGTCTGTTTGCATGGAGCTATATATGTTACCAATTATGAAAATATATTTCTATGGAGACCTCAAGATTTCTGGTGAATGATCACTTTGCTCTATGTTCGAACTGCGATTTTATTTTCGACTAACTTATTTGGGTGGTATAAATGACATAAACTAAATGCCACAATAGGCCCGACATTATCCATTAGAGTCGCTGTCGTCCTCCCCGGTACTGGTTCCCTCAGAGTCGCTGTCACTGCTGCCAGTCGCCGTTTCGCTGCCCTCAGAGTAGCTGTCGCTGCTGCCAGTCGTCGTGTCGCTGTCACTGCTGCCAGTCGCCGTGTCGCTGTCGCTGCTGCCAGTCGCCGTGTCTACCAGCAGCAACAGTCGCAGCAGTTGGGTCACACCCGCGTGGTCGGGTCGCAGCTTCAGCACCTCACCACAGCGTCTCACCGCCTCCTCGTGCTGACCCAGCATGACTGCTGACACCAGTGCCATCAGCTGCTCGGTTACATCATCAGTGGGGTCCATACTGCATGTGACCTCACACTGCCACCTGTTGACTTTGATTGATGACTAATATTTCCTTTAAGCGCCTGGAACAACGTCTTAGTTACAAGTCAGTCGATTGTGTATTTTACGTGACTTGTGCTTGAATGTATTAGGTGAGAGATATTGTGTGTTGTGTACGTGTAATATGTGTTGTTTGACCAACTCGTTGCTTAGTAATGCACGATTATAGCACCTGCCTACCATGGTGACTTTCTTACCTCCTTTAGCATGTCGCTAGTTTTACGTTTGAGTAAATTTACACATATTGGACATTTTTAGCGAATTTCCCCTATAGGGAAGAAGCTATTACCGTAGGTCTCATAGGAAGACAAGCCCGAGACCATGATAACTTTTCATTTTGAGGTCCCCAGATGCCAAAAACACCATTCGTTCAAATGTTTATATATATATATATATATATATATATATATATATATATGTGTGTGTGTGTGTGTCCGTAAGCACGATATCTCTCGTAAAAAAGGTCCGATCTTAATGAAATTTGGTTCAAATGTGTAAAGTACCATTTATTTGAACGATTTCGAAAACCAGACGAATCGCACCATCTGAAGGGTGGGGTTTTTGAGGGGATTTGTACCTCAAAAATGTTTTTTTTTTGGGGGGTTTTCACATGTAATTCTTATTTAAATAAAATTTTAATTTTCACCATTGAATTCAACATAAAAAACAATCAATTTGGTATTTTAATCATTGCTCTACGTCAATTGGTTACTGAGATATAGAAAGTACTAAACACAGTACGTTGTCTAATGTTATTCTTATGGAGAAAAATAAAAATTGTATATCTTGCTTATTTATGAACATGATCTGACGAAATTTGGTATATGGCTTCATCTGGTTGAGGTTTATTTTTGTTTGCACACAAAAACATTTTTTCGCCTATGGCTCCCGTAACAGCAATCCTAGGTTCTTGGTCCCCATGTGATTCTTATTGAAAAGAATTACAATTTTATATATCGCTTATTTATGAATGTATATGGATGAAAGTTAGTATGTGACTTCACTAAGATGATTTCTATTGATATCTCCATAAAAACCCATTATTTTGTGTTCCTTGTTGCAGCAAACCTGCGTACTCATCCCCAATGTTATTCTTATGGATTATTAAATAATTAATATTTTAAATATCTCTTGTTTGTGAATATATTTCTTATGAATCCTGTTAAGTGTTTTAATGTGCTGTGTTAAATATTCATTGGAAATTTGCTGGGTATGCAGGTTTGCTGTGACGGGGGTATTTAATAACATAATGATATTACTGATTGGTTACTATAGAATACATTCATTTTGTGGGTCTGAAGAGAATGGTTTAAAATCGGGAAAATATGTTAAGGGGTAAATATAAACATATGGTCTATACCGCTTTGCTATCGTTCTATGTCTGTAAGGGATTTTTGACCAAATATAGCTGTCACAGATGTAATCAAGTATTGTCTGTTACGTTTGTGTTAGTGGTAGGTTGGATATCGAACGCTGTGAACTATCACTAAACCGACAGCAATGCAACAATGAATTACAATCGATAAAATAATCAATTACTACATCGGGAAAATGAAGAAAGCCTGCCGATGAAAAATGTAGTATGTTGTCTATCAATGTTATTCTTATAAGCAATTAATACATGTTCAGACCAAAGTCAGTTGAACATTTATTTAAATTGAGTCCTACAATTAAAACTCCTTGGCACTCCTATAAAGCAATTTAAGTAATTTTTAAAAGGTTAGTAGGTGGAAAAAGATTGAGACAACGTACTTTATTTGTCAAATATGTTTTTTTTAACTTTTCTATGGAATCAGTCATCGTACAATAATGATTCAAAAAACAAAATTTGTAGTTTTTTAGCTAATTTTAATGAAAAAGCAATATCTGGATAAACTATTAAATCTATAAGGGTAAAATAAATATAAAATACCCCCGTCGCAGCAAACCTGCATACTCAGCGAATTTCCAATGCATAATATATGTCTTAATACCACATAAAGCCGCATACCAAGTTTCATAAAAATATATTCACATATAAGCGATTTTAATTATTCTCCATAAGAATAACATTGGTTATGAGTATGTAGGTTTGCTGAAATAAGGAACACAAACAATTGGTTTTTATGCAAATATAAATACAATTTAACTAGGCGAAGCCACATACCAAGTTTCATCAATATTCAATCATAAATAAGCGCTATATAACATTTTAGTGATTCTCCATAAGAATAACATGGGGGCTGAGTAAGCAGGTTTGCTGCAACAAGGAACAAAAAAATGGGTTTTTATGCAATTATCAATATAACTCAACCAAGTGAAGCTATATAACAAGTTTTATTAATTTATCTTCATAATTAAAGGACAATGCATTTGACTTATTCTCCCTAAGAATAACATGGGGGCTGAGTACGCAGGTTTTCTGCTACGGGGACAATCAACAAAAAATCATTTTCTGTGCAAATATCAATATACCAAAACTACGTGAAGTCACATACCAAGTTTCATCAATATACATTCATAAATACCTAATCGAGATATCAAATTTTAATTATCATAAGGATAACATTGGACAACGTACTGTGTTTAGCACTTATCTCTGCAACGCTTGGACATAGAATCACAATTTAAACACCAAAATTATTGTTTGTGGAGCTAAACTGATTGGTAAAAGCAAATGTGGAGTTTAAATTGTAATGAACTGAGGAAAAACCAAAAACCTTTTTCCCACAAGATTAACATGGGAGATTTTATAAGTAGGTTTTTTGGATTTTCTCCTCAACCACTCAACCTAGGTTAATAACTCAACAAACTATATTATTTGTTTTTTCAAGCTCTATAACATGGTCAAAACAAAAATTAAGTTTTTTAAAAATTTTAGGGTGAAAAATGCAAAAAACTGATTTTTGGAAAATTTTAAAACCCCATAAACCCCCCTTCCCATGGTCCGATTTTTCTGGTTTTCGAACTTAAAGTCATTAATGTCATTTTACACATTTGAGCCAAATTTCATCAAAATCGGACTTTTTTACTCAAGTTATCGCATTCACGGACACACACACACACACATATATATATATATATATATATATATATATATATATATATATATATATATACCCCGTCGCAGCAAACTTGCGTACTCAGTGAATTTCCAATGCATTTATATGTTTCTCACTACTACATAAAGCCACTTACCAAGTTTGACAAAAATATATTTATAAATAAGTGATTTATGACATTTTATTTATTCCCCATAAGAATAACATTAGGACTGAGTACGCAGGTTTGCTGAAATGAGGAAGATAAGAAATGAGTTTTTATGCAATTATCAATATGACTGAACCAGGTGAAGCTATTTACCAAGTTTTATTAATTTATGTTCATAATTAAGGGAGATATAAAACTTTACTTATTCTCCATAAGAATAACATTAGGGCTGATTATGCAGGTTAGCTGCTACGGGGAAACCAACAAAACATTTATTTGTTGTGCAAATATCAATATACCAGTACAACGTGAAGCCACATACCAAGTTTCATCAATATATATTCATAAATAATCAAGATATCAAATTTTATTTATTCTCCATAAGGATAACATTGTACAACGTACTATGTTTAGCACTTTGTATATCTCTGCAACGGTTGGACGTAGAATCACAATTTAAAAACCAAAATGATTGTTTTGTGGAGCTGAAGTGAATGGTAAAAGCAAATGTGAAGTTTAAAGTAAAATTAACTGAGGAAAAAAAACATTTTTCCCATAAGTTTAACATGGGAGATTTTATAAGCATGTTTTTTGGATTTTTCCCGCAACCTCTGAAACTAGGTTAATAATTCAAAATACCATATTATTTGTTTTTTTAAGCTCTATAACATGGTCAAAATCAAAATTAATTGTTTTAAAAATGTTAGGGTAAAAAAAGCAAAAAACTGATTTTTGGAAAATTTAAAACCCTCATAAACCCCCTTTCCCATAGTCCGATTTATCTGGTTTTCGAATTTAAAGTGATAAATGTCAGTTTACACATTTGAGCCAAATTTCATCGAAATCGGACTTTTTTACTCAAGTTATCGCATTCACGGACACACACACACACACACACACACACACACACACACACACACACACACACCTATATATATATATATATATATATATATAAATTTGAACGATTAGTGTTTTTGGCATATGGGGACCTAAAAACAAAAAGTTATCATGGTCTGGGGTTTAAGTCTTACCATGAGACCTACGGTAATAGCTTCTTCCCTATAGGGGAAATTCGCTAAAAACAGTGTTTTGGATAACAATTCCTACAATTATTATTATTTTTAGTCAGTCAAATTAATTGTTCTTGTATTTATGACACGGTAACCAAGATCAACCCGTACTGTCTAAATTTGGTCGAAATCGGGTAAGAACTGTACTACTTATGAGAAACGTCATAAATAGTAACGGCATAGCAAATGGAATAAAACTCCAATAAGGCGACAAAAGCTCACTTCACTTGAAGTAACAAAAAATGTTATTTGAATGAGGGGACATCAGGCAACATTTTCCAGCAAAAATATTATTTTATCATAGAAATGATTTAACAATAATTATTTGTTGTCATTTTTCCAAATTTGTCTTTAAATATATAAGCTCTGTTAAGGACTTTGTAGATGAACTTTTCATCCAGGGGTAAGTAAGTCGAGTAATAGTCTTCACCTCATATATGTAAATGTTTTAACATTAAATGAAAATACTGATATACTGTTTTTATATAATACAGATCCTGTTTCGCAATCTATTTTGAAATATTGTGCTGAAGTCGTGGAAGTAACTCGTATCCATAACAGAACAGGAACATTGGTCAAACATAGACATATAGTTCGATCCGTTAAAAAAACAGTTTGCAGTGGTCGAACTGATTCAGTTGTGTTAACTGACAGTGATCTCAGAGTGACGCGACGTTATTGCTCCCCAGAGGTCAGTGTTATTGATGCTCTGAGGGGGTTTTACAACATTCTAACCGGAACAGTGTCCCCGGGTTGATTTTGGTGGACAGTGATCATAGAGTGCCGCGACATTATGCTCCCCAGAGGTCATGAGTGTTATTGCTACTAGAAACTGGGTTTTACAGCATTGTAACCGGGACAGTGTCCCTGGGTTGTCTTTGGTGGGCAGTGATCACAGAGTGCCGCGAGATTATTGCTCTCCAGAGGTCATGAGTGTTATTGATACTAGAAACTGGGTTTTACAGCATTGTAACCGGGACAGTGTCCCCGGGTTGTCTTTGGTGGGCAGTGATCACAGAGTGCCGCGACATTATTACTCCCCAGAGGTCATGAGTGTTATTGCTACTAGAAACTGGGTTTTACAGCATAGTAACCGGGACAGTGTTCCTGGGTTGTCTTTGGTGGGCAGTAATCACAGAGTGCCGCGACATTATTACTCCCCAGAGGTCATGAGTGTTATTGCTACGAGAAACTGGGTTTTACAGCATTGTAACCAGGACAGTGTCCCTGGGATGTCTTTGGTGGACAGTGATCACAGAGTGCCGCGACATTATTGCTCCCCATAGGTCGTGAGTGTTATTGCTACTAGAAACTGGGTTTTACAGCATTGTAACCGGGACAGTGTCCCCGGGTTGTCCTTATGGGACAGTGTCCCCGGGTTGTCTTTATAGGACAGTAATCACAGAGTGCTGCGACATTATTGCTCCCCATAGATCGTGAGTGTAATTGCTACTCTGAGTGAGATTTACAGGATTGTAACCAGGACAGTGTCCCCGGGTTGTCTTTACTGGAGTGTTCACAGAGTACAGCGACATTATTGCTCCCCAGAGGTCGTGAGTGTTATTGATACTCTGGGGGAGATTCACAGCATTGTAACCGGGACAGTGTCCCCGGGTTATCTTTACTGGACAGTGATCACAGAGTACTGCGACATTATTGCTCCCCAGAGATCGTGAGAGTTATTGCTACTCTGGGGGAGATTTACAGCTTTGTAACCGGGACAGTGTCCCCAGGTTATCTTTACAGGACAGTGATCACAGAGTACTACGACATTATTGCTCCCCAGAGGTCGTGAGTGTTATTGCTACTCTGTGGGAGATTTACAGCTTTGCAACCGGGACAGTGTCCCCGGGTTGTCTTTACTGGAGTGATCACAGAGTACTGCGACATTATTGCTCCCCAGAGGTCGTGAGTGTTATTGATACTCTGAGGGGGTTTTACAGCATTGTAAACGGGACAGTGTCCCCGGGCTGTCTTTACTGGAGTGATCACAGAGTACTGCGACATCATTGCTCCCCAATGATCGTGAGTGTTATTGATACTCTGAGGGGGTTTTACAGAATTGTAACTGGGACAGTGTCCCCGGGTTGTCTTTGGTGGACAGTGGTCATAGAGTGCCGCAACATTATTGGTCCGCAGAAGTCATGAGTGTTATTGCTACTCTGAGTTAGATTTACAGCATTGTAACCGGGAAAGTGTCCCCGGGTTATCTTTACTGGTCAGCGATCACAGAGTACTGCGACATTATTACCCCCCAAAGGTCTTGAGTATTATTGGTACTAGAAACTAGGTTTTACAGCATTGTAACCGGGACAGTGTCCCCGGGTTGTATTTATTGGAGTGATCACAGAGTACTGCGACATTATTGCTCCCCAGAGGTCGTGAGTGTTATTGATACTCTAGGGGGAAATTTACAGCTTTGTAACCGGGACAGTGTCCCCGGGTTGTCTTTACAGGACAGTAATCACAGAGTGTTGCGGCATTATTGCTCCCCAGTGGTCGTGAGTGTTATTGATACTCTGAGGGGGTTTTACAGCATTGTAACCGGGACAGTGTCTCCGGATTGCCTTTGGTGGACAGTGATCACAGAGTGCCGCGACATTATTGGTCCGCAGAGGTCGTGAGTGTTATTGATAATCTGAGGGAGATTTACAGCATTGTAACCAGGACAGTGTCCCCGGGTTGTCTTTACAGGAAAGTAATCACAGAGTGCTGCGACATTATTGCTCCCCAGAGGTCGTGAGTATTATTGATACTCTGAGCGTGTTTTACAGCATCGTAACCGGGACAGTGTTCCTGGGTTATCTTTACTGGACAGTGATCACAGAGTGTTGCGACATTATTGCTCCCCAGTGGTCGTGAGTGTTACTGATACTCTGAGGGGGTTTTACAGCATTGTAACCGGGACAGTGTCCCCGGGTTGCCTTTGGTGGACAGTGATCACAGAGTGCCGCGACATTATTGGTCCGCAGAGGTCGTGAGTGTTATTGATACTCTGATCGGGTTTTACAGCATTGTAACCGGAACAGTGTTCCTGGGTTATCTTTACTGGACAGTGATCACAGGGTGTTGCCATATTATTGCTCCCCAGAGGTCGTGAGTGTTACTGATACTCTGAGGGGGTTTTACAGCATTGTAACCGGGACAGTGTCCCCGGGTTGCCTTTGGTGGACAGTGATCATAGAGTGCCGCGACATTATTGGTCCGCAGAAGTCATGAGTGTTATTGCTACTATGGGTAAGATTTACAGCATTATAACCGGATCAGTGTCCCCGGGTTTTCTTTACTGGAGTGATCACAGAGTACTGCGACATTATTGCTCCCCAGAGTTCGTGAGTGTTATTGATACTCTGAGGGGGTTTACAGCATTGTAACAGGGACAGTTCCCCGGGTTGTCTTTACTGGAGTGATCACAGAGTACTGCGACATTATTGCTCCCCAGAGGTCGTGAGTGTTATTGCTACTCTGGGGGAGATTTACAGCTTTGTAACCGGGACAGTGTCCCCAGGTTATCTTTACCGGACAGTGATCACAGAGTACTGCGACATTATTGCTCCCCAGATGTCGTGAGTGTTATTGCTACTCTGTGGGAGATTTACAGCTTTGCAACCGGGACAGTGTCCCCGGGTTGTCTTTAGTGGACAGTGATCACAGAGTGCCGCGACATTATTGCTCCCCTTAGGTCGTGAGTGTTATTGCTACTAGAAACTGGGTTTGACAGCATTGTAACCGGGACAGTGTCCCCGGGTTGTGTTTGGAGGACAGTAATCACAAAGTGCCGCGACATTATTGCCCCCCATAGGTCGTGAGTATTATTAGTACTAGAAACTAGGTTTTACAGCATTGTAACCGGGACAGTGTCCCCGGGTTGTGTTTGGAGGACAGTAATCACAGAGTGCCGCGACATTATTTCCCCCCATAGGTCGTGAGTATTATTGGTACTAGAAACTAGGTTTTAAAGCATTTTAACCGGGACAGTGTCCCCGGGTTGTCTTTAGTGGACAGTGATCACAGAGTGCCGCGACATTATTGCTCCCCATAGGTCGTGAGTGTTATTGCTCCTAGAAACTGGGTTTTACAGCATTGTAACCGGGACAGTGTCCCCGGGTTGTGTTTGGAGGACAGTAATCACAGAGTGCCGCGACATTATTGCCCCCCATAGGTCGTGAGTATTATTGGTACTAGAAAAGTAGGTTTTACAGCATTGTAACCGGGACAGTGTCCCCGGGTTGTTCTTATGGGACAGTGTCCCCGGGTTGTCTTTATAGGACAGTAATCACAGAGTGCTGCGACATTATTGCTCCCCATAGATCGTGAGTGTAATTGCTACTCTGGGTAAGATTTACAGCATTATAACCGGGTCAGTGTCCCCGGGTTTTCTTTACTGGAGTGATCACAGAGTACTGCGACATTGTTGATCCCCAGAGTTCGTGAGTGTTATTGATACTCTGAGGGGGTTTACAGCATTGTAACAGGGACAGTTCCCCGGGTTGTCTTTACTGGAGTGATAACAGAGTACTACGATATTATTGCTCCCCAGAGGTTGTGAGTGTTATTGCTACTCTGGGGGTGATTTACAGCTTTGTAACCGGGACAGTGTCCCCAGGTTATCTTTACCGGACAGTGATCACAGAGTACTGCGACATTATTGCTCCCCAGAGGTCGTGAGTGTTATTGCTACTCTGTGGGAGATTTACAGCTTTGCAACCGGGACAGTGTCCCGGGTTGTCTTTACTGGAGTGATCACAGAGTACTGCGACATTATTGCTCCCCAGAGGTCGTGAGTGTTATTGATACTCTGCGGGGGGTTTACAGCATTGTAACCAGGACAGTGTCCCCGGGTTGTCTTTACTGGAGTGATCACAGAGTACTGCGACATTATTGCTCCCCAATGGTCGTGAGTGTTATTGATACTCTGAGCGGGTTTTACAGCATTATAACTGGGACAGTGCTCCAGGGTTATCTTTACTGGACAGTGATCACAGAGTGTTGCGACATTATTGCTACCCAGAGGTCGTGAGTGTTATTGATACTCTGAGGGGGTTTTACAGCATTGTAACTGGGACAGTGTCCCCGGGTTGTCTTTGGTGGACAGTGGTCATAGAGTGCCGCGACATTATTGGTCCGCAGAATTCATGAGTGTTATTGCTACTCTGGGTGAGATTTACAGCATTGTAACCGGGAAAGTGTCCCCGGGTTATCTTTACTGGTCAGCGATCACAGAGTACTGCGACATTATTGCCCCCCAAAGGTCGTGAGTATTATTGGTACTAGAAACTAGTTTTTACAGCATTGTTAACTGGGACAGTGTCCCCGGGTTGTCTTTGGTGAACAGTGGTCATAGAGTGCCACGACATTATTGGTCCGCAGAAGTCGTGAGTGTTATTGCTACTCTGGGTGAGATTTACAGCATTGTAACCGGGACAGTGTCCCCGGGTTGTATTTATTGGAGTGATCACAGAGTACTGCGACAGTATTGCTCCCCAAAGGTCGTGAGTGTTATTGATACTCTAGGGGGAAATTTACAGCATTGTAACCGGGACAGTGTCCCCGGGTTGTCTTTATAGGACAGTAATCACAGAGTGCTGCGACATTATTGCTCCCCAGAGGTCGTGAGTGTTATTGATACTCTGAGGGGGATTTACAGCATTGTAGCTGGGACAGTGTCCCCGGGTTTTCTTTACTGGAGTGATCACAGAGTACTGCGACATTATTGCTCCCCAGTGGTCGTGAGTGTTATTGATACTCTGAGCGTGTTTTACAGCATTGTAACCAGGACCGTGTCCCCGGGTTGTCTTTACAGGACAGTAATCACAGCGTGCTGCGACATTATTGCTCCCCAGAGGTCGTGAGTGTTATTGATACTCTGGGGGAGATTTACAGCATTGTAACCGGTACAGTGTCCCCGGGTTTCTTTATAGGACAGTAATCACAGAGTGCTGCGACATTATTGCTCCCCAGAGGTCGTGAGTGTTATTGATACTCTGAGGGGGTTTTACAGCATTTTAAGCGGGACAGTGTCTCTGGGTTATCTTTACTGGACAGTGATCATAGAGTACTGCGACTTTATTGCTCCCCAGATGTCGTGTGATATATTTCATATTTAAAGATCATATGTTTCAAGTTACATCTGTTATAATGTTTATGTTGATCCTTGTTTTTTATTGTAAGAAAAATATAGTTTATTGTAATGTACAAAGAACGATGATTATTTTCATATTAGTCAAATATGTTTTTTTTGGCGACGAGAAATATGAGTTTTTTGTAAAATGTCTTTTGTTCATAAGAAGTATTTTGCATAATTTATTTACATGATTTTTCATTGAACAGAAATGGCTGAACAACTTTCTTCTATCCTTTCTAAGTTTCAACTAAAAAATATTACTGGGCACGAAGATGACGAACAGCGAACCAAAGCACGAATATTAATAAACTGCATTGGACCGAAACATTATCAACTATTAGTTAGCCTTGTATCACCGGACTTCCCAACAAACAAAAGTTACAATGAGCTAATTTAAATCGCAGAAAAACATTTATGTCCCAAACCAAATGTGTTTGTGCAACAACACACCTTTTTATCACGAGTTCAAAGTCCAACAGAGTCTATATCCGATTTTGTGGCAGCATTACGGAAACTTACATTTACGTGTGAATTTGATTGCGGAACCTGGGGTGAGTCGGTGGCTGACTTATTCTTAAGGGCACAATTTATACGAGGATTGCGTGACGAATCTATTAGTGAGAAAATTCTTCAACAACCCGATCTATCGTTTAATTTACTGTTACACTGAACATTGAAACTGGACGTCTGAAGTTTGAGATTGACACTAGAAGTCCAGTTACCATCATTACTAACACAGACTTTAAGCAACTTTGCCCAAATAGAGCACTCAAACAAACTTCTATTAAATTTAGAACTGTAACAGGTGAAATGTTTGATCCTTTGGGTGTTGCCAAAGTTGAGGTACAGCATAACAACCAGCTATTTTACCAAAACTTGTTTGTCATTGATCGTCTGACGAACCCGTTGTTGGGTCGTGATTGGTTGCGACAGTTGAAGATTCCTCTAATTTCTGAAGAGCCCATCAATAATGTAAACACTGATATCCGTTTCAAACTACGAGAAGAAGTTCTTAACAAATATGCAAAACTGTTTGAAGAGAAGATTGGAGAAGCCCCATATTCTTGTAACCTAATCCTCAAAAGCAATGCTCGACCTATATTTTTAAAACCAAGAGTAGTCCCTTTTGCACTCCGAGATGAGGTTGAGGCTGAACTTGATAGGCTGGAAAACGAAAATATAATTGAAAAAGTGGACAACGCACAATGGGGAAGTCCGTTGGTGGTAGTTCCAAAGCCGGACGGAAAGGTCAGATTGTGTTTTGACTATAAACGCACAATAAACTCACAGCTTGAGGACACAAGATACCCTATACCAGTCATCGATGAAATCCTGGGGAAAATCAGAGGAGGTAGCTTTTTCTGCGTGCTTGATATCCACAAACCATATCTTCACATTCCAGTAGACACAGAAAGCCAAAAACTACAGGCAATATCTACACATCGTGGAACGTATCTAATGAAAAGATTGTCTTTTGGCATTAAAACCGCACCTAGTGAATTTGCAAAATTTATTGACACTGTATTACAAGGCCTTGAGTGTACCTTAGCATATTTTGATGATATTATAATCTGGGGGTCGAATGTTGAAGAATGCCATAACCGGTTGCTTGCTTGTTTGGCCCGTCTAGAAAGATTCAATCTTCACATCAACAAAGGTAAAAGTAAATTTTTCGAAGACGAAATAACATACCTTGGTCACAAGATAAGCAAACGCGGTATCCAGAAGAGCCCAGAAAAGCTGACAGCCATCCTCAATGCCCCTAGTCCTACGAATTTAGAGGAGGTAAGAACATTTATCGGCTATGTATCATACTACTCTAAGTTTATTCCGAATGTAGCCACTATTATGCATCCAATTTACCAACTTCTTAAAAGGGGGAATACTCCTTTCCGGTGGACAGAAGCTTGCGAAAATGCTGCAATCAAAATCAAGGCAGCCATAGCTAGCGATAAAGTTCTAGTTGGATATGACCCATCTTTACCTCTTGTCTTAGCAACCGATGCTAGTCCCGTTGGAATTTCTGCAATTTTATCACACACAATAGACGGCACGGAACGTCCAATCTTCTTCACATCCCGATCATTGACACCTACAGAGAAAAATTACTCTCAAATTGACAGAGAGGCAACGGCAATCTATTGGGCTTTCTTAAAGTTTTATCCTTATATTTACGGAAGGAAGTTTTCACTCATTACTGATAACAAACCGCTAACTCACATTTTTAGTTCCAGTTCTAAGTTACCGGTAATAACAGCTTCCAGACTGCTTCGCTATGCCATGTTTTTGTCTGGGTTTGACTTTGACATCATCTTCAGACGTTCATCAGACCATGCTAATGCCGACTATCTGTCAAGATTTCCATTGCCATCCACACAAACATCTGTTAATGATAATTATGCAATTTTCAATGAAACCTTGTCTAATATTTCAAGTGAGGAAATTACGCACAAGAATGTATCAGAAGAAACCGATAAGGATCCAGAGCTTATTCCCCTAAAATTATCCCTACAAAATGGCACATGCACTTCACTTGAATACAGCCTTCATGAAGGAATAATATTTCGAGGGGAGAGAGTAGTAATTCCAAAAACTCTGCAACAGTATGTCCTCCGTGAACTCCACAGGACACATTAAGGTATAGTACGTATGAAATCATTGGCCCGTAGATACTGTTACTGGAAACTGATTTACAAAGACATTGAATCGGTGGCAAAGTCATGTAGAGCATGCGCCGATGTGCAAAATAATCAGATGAAAGTTCCCGCTCACCCATGGGAACCACCTAAAGGCAACTGGGAACGTGTGCACATTGATTATGCTGGTCCATTTCTCGGACATCACTTTTTAATTGTGGTAGATAGTTTATCAAAATGGCCAGAGGTATCCATTTCAAAGTCAGCACCTACAACTGACTCCACTATCGTACATCTTAGAGAAATATTTAGCCGGAATGGACTCCCCGTTACAGTTATAAGTGACAATGCGTCAATTTTTACTTCAGATGCCTTTCAAGCATTTTTGTCTAGGAACGGTATACAACACAAGACTATAGACCCTGGACACCCGGCTACTAATGTACAAGCTGAGCGATTCGTGCAAAGTTTCAAGAATAAATTGAAAGCTGTTGTATCTGATCCTGGAACACTTCATTCCAAGGTGCACGAAGCTCTGTTTTACTATCGAGCAACACCATTTGATAATGACGACAAATCACCAGCGGAGAATTTTATGCAGAGGAGATTCCGAACTAAACTTAACCTTCTAAGGTTTCACACTCCTCAAGAAATTAAACCTCGCACTGCACCACAGTTGCCACAGTCACTCAAATTATTCCCTGGAGAACGTGTTCAAGTGAGAAATTATAGTTCCGGAAACAACACTACCAAATGGAAGTATGGAAAAATAGCAAAGGTACTAGGCCGCCTACATTATTTAGTGGAAATTGATGATGGAACAATGGTGAAACGGCACATTGAGCAACTAAGAAGGTCCGAAATTCCTGCTCCCCTTCAACCACACCCACACCAGTTACAACCTCACCAAATCTCACAGACCAAATTAGTTCACAAAAAAATATTGGCAATAGTTTCATTAATATTCAATATAGGAATGTACCAATTCCCATGCCCCGGGAGAATCATGATGTTGCAGATGATACTTCCTTGTTAGAAGCTAGGCAGCCACAAATTCAAGAAGAACACGAACCTAATCATTCCCCGGTCCAGCTGAGAAGGTCAACAAGGGTCCGTCGACCAGTAGTGAGGTTAAATCTATGACTTTGTTCGGTTCAACAGTTCTTCAGTTATTTCTTCTACAGTGGGGGAGACTGTGATATATTTCATATTTAAAAATCATATGTTTCAAGTTACATCTGTTATAATGTTTATGTTAACACGTTCGCTGCGGGTGGGTCAGTACTGACCCATGGCAATCGCATCGCTCACGCGGCTGGGTCAGTACTAACCCACGCTACAGTGCATCAGTCTATTGCTCAGTGAGAGCCTAGCGTCAGGCGGAGGCGGGCCTATACTACGTTAGCGTGTAGTGTACATCTTGTTCTAACCTCTGTTCGGATTTGGTGTAGGATGGTACTAAAATTTCCCGTAAAATCCCGTCTGGCACCACATTTTGTCCCAGTTCGGGGATTTTCTCCCTCAGAGTGAAAATACAAAGGGACTGGCTACGGGTCCAGGCAGTGCTGCTACCTGTGGGTGTTTGAGTGAACTACGTCCACTCTCGGGGTAACGCAGCACCATCACCGCCGCTTTTTTGCGATTTGTCAGACCGAAATATTTGGCTGCCAATTGCGTTCGGTGATTCGCTGGCGCGCCGGGGCTGCGCCGCACATTGCGAGCGCCCGCCAATGGGTTGCAGCAGCGAACGTGTTTTAATCCTTGTTTTTTATCGTAAGAAAAATATAGTTTATTCTAATGTACAAAGAACGATGATTATTTTCATATTAGTTAAATAAGTTTAGGTCGTGATTGTTATTGCTACTCTGGGGGAGATTTACAGCTTTGTAACTGGGACAGTGTCCCCGGGTTGTCTTTACTGGAGTGATCACAGAGTACTGCGACATTATTGCTCCCCAGAGGTCGTGAGTGTTATTGATACTCTGGTGGAGATTTACAGCATTGTAACCGGGACAGTTCCCTGGGTTGTCTTTACTGGAGTGATCACAGAGTACTGCGACATTATTGCTCCCCAGAGGTCGTGAGTGTTATTGATACTCTGGTGGAGATTTACAGCATTGTAACCGGGACATTGTCCCCGGGTTATCTTTACTGGTCAGCGATCACAGAGTACTGCGACATTATTGCTCCCCAGAGGTCGTGAGTGTTATTGATACTCTGGTGGAGATTTACAGCATTGTAACCGGGACATTGTCCCCGGGTTATCTTTACTGGTCAGCGATCACAGAGTACTGCGACATTATTGCTCCCCAGAGGTCGTGAGTGTTATTGATACTCTGATCGGGTTTTACAGCATTGTAACCGGAACAGTGTTCCTGGGTTATCTTTACTGGACAGTGATCACAGGGTGTTGCCATATTATTGCTCCCCAGAGGTCGTGAGTGTTACTGATACTCTGAGGGGGTTTTACAGCATTGTAACCGGGACAGTGTCCCCGGGTTGCCTTTGGTGGACAGTGATCATAGAGTGCCGCGACATTATTGGTCCGCAGAAGTCATGAGTGTTATTGCTACTATGGGTAAGATTTACAGCATTATAACCGGATCAGTGTCCCCGGGTTTTCTTTACTGGAGTGATCACAGAGTACTGCGACATTATTGCTCCCCAGAGTTCGTGAGTGTTATTGATACTCTGAGGGGGTTTACAGCATTGTAACAGGGACAGTTCCCCGGGTTGTCTTTACTGGAGTGATCACAGAGTACTGCGACATTATTGCTCCCCAGAGGTCGTGAGTGTTATTGCTACTCTGGGGGAGATTTACAGCTTTGTAACCGGGACAGTGTCCCCAGGTTATCTTTACCGGACAGTGATCACAGAGTACTGCGACATTATTGCTCCCCAGATGTCGTGAGTGTTACTGATACTCTGAGGGGGTTTTACAGCATTGTAACCGGGACAGTGTCCCCGGGTTGCCTTTGGTGGACAGTGATCATAGAGTGCCGCGACATTATTGGTCCGCAGAAGTCATGAGTGTTATTGCTACTATGGGTAAGATTTACAGCATTATAACCGGATCAGTGTCCCCGGGTTTTCTTTACTGGAGTGATCACAGAGTACTGCGACATTATTGCTCCCCAGAGTTCGTGAGTGTTATTGATACTCTGAGGGGGTTTACAGCATTGTAACAGGGACAGTTCCCCGGGTTGTCTTTACTGGAGTGATCACAGAGTACTGCGACATTATTGCTCCCCAGAGGTCGTGAGTGTTATTGCTACTCTGTGGGAGATTTACAGCTTTGCAACCGGGACAGTGTCCCCGGGTTGTCTTTGGTGGACAGTGATCACAGAGTGCCGCGACATTATTGCTCCCCTTAGGTCGTGAGTGTTATTGCTACTAGAAACTGGGTTTGACAGCATTGTAACCGGGACAGTGTCCCCGGGTTGTGTTTGGAGGACAGTAATCACAAAGTGCCGCGACATTATTGCCCCCCATAGGTCGTGAGTATTATTAGTACTAGAAACTAGGTTTTACAGCATTGTAACCGGGACAGTGTCCCCGGGTTGTGTTTGGAGGACAGTAATCACAGAGTGCCGCGACATTATTTCCCCCCATAGGTCGTGAGTATTATTGGTACTAGAAACTAGGTTTTAAAGCATTTTAACCGGGACAGTGTCCCCGGGTTGTCTTTAGTGGACAGTGATCACAGAGTGCCGCGACATTATTGCTCCCCATAGGTCGTGAGTGTTATTGCTCCTAGAAACTGGGTTTTACAGCATTGTAACCGGGACAGTGTCCCCGGGTTGTGTTTGGAGGACAGTAATCACAGAGTGCCGCGACATTATTGCCCCCCATAGGTCGTGAGTATTATTGGTACTAGAAAAGTAGGTTTTACAGCATTGTAACCGGGACAGTGTCCCCGGGTTGTTCTTATGGGACAGTGTCCCCGGGTTGTCTTTATAGGACAGTAATCACAGAGTGCTGCGACATTATTGCTCCCCATAGATCGTGAGTGTAATTGCTACTCTGGGTAAGATTTACAGCATTATAACCGGGTCAGTGTCCCCGGGTTTTCTTTACTGGAGTGATCACAGAGTACTGCGACATTGTTGATCCCCAGAGTTCGTGAGTGTTATTGATACTCTGAGGGGGTTTACAGCATTGTAACAGGGACAGTTCCCCGGGTTGTCTTTACTGGAGTGATAACAGAGTACTACGATATTATTGCTCCCCAGAGGTTGTGAGTGTTATTGCTACTCTGGGGGTGATTTACAGCTTTGTAACCGGGACAGTGTCCCCAGGTTATCTTTACCGGACAGTGATCACAGAGTACTGCGACATTATTGCTCCCCAGAGGTCGTGAGTGTTATTGCTACTCTGTGGGAGATTTACAGCTTTGCAACCGGGACAGTGTCCCGGGTTGTCTTTACTGGAGTGATCACAGAGTACTGCGACATTATTGCTCCCCAGAGGTCGTGAGTGTTATTGATACTCTGCGGGGGGTTTACAGCATTGTAACCAGGACAGTGTCCCCGGGTTGTCTTTACTGGAGTGATCACAGAGTACTGCGACATTATTGCTCCCCAATGGTCGTGAGTGTTATTGATACTCTGAGCGGGTTTTACAGCATTATAACTGGGACAGTGCTCCAGGGTTATCTTTACTGGACAGTGATCACAGAGTGTTGCGACATTATTGCTACCCAGAGGTCGTGAGTGTTATTGATACTCTGAGGGGGTTTTACAGCATTGTAACTGGGACAGTGTCCCCGGGTTGTCTTTGGTGGACAGTGGTCATAGAGTGCCGCGACATTATTGGTCCGCAGAATTCATGAGTGTTATTGCTACTCTGGGTGAGATTTACAGCATTGTAACCGGGAAAGTGTCCCCGGGTTATCTTTACTGGTCAGCGATCACAGAGTACTGCGACATTATTGCCCCCCAAAGGTCGTGAGTATTATTGGTACTAGAAACTAGTTTTTACAGCATTGTTAACTGGGACAGTGTCCCCGGGTTGTCTTTGGTGAACAGTGGTCATAGAGTGCCACGACATTATTGGTCCGCAGAAGTCGTGAGTGTTATTGCTACTCTGGGTGAGATTTACAGCATTGTAACCGGGACAGTGTCCCCGGGTTGTATTTATTGGAGTGATCACAGAGTACTGCGACAGTATTGCTCCCCAAAGGTCGTGAGTGTTATTGATACTCTAGGGGGAAATTTACAGCATTGTAACCGGGACAGTGTCCCCGGGTTGTCTTTATAGGACAGTAATCACAGAGTGCTGCGACATTATTGCTCCCCAGAGGTCGTGAGTGTTATTGATACTCTGAGGGGGATTTACAGCATTGTAGCTGGGACAGTGTCCCCGGGTTTTCTTTACTGGAGTGATCACAGAGTACTGCGACATTATTGCTCCCCAGTGGTCGTGAGTGTTATTGATACTCTGAGCGTGTTTTACAGCATTGTAACCAGGACCGTGTCCCCGGGTTGTCTTTACAGGACAGTAATCACAGCGTGCTGCGACATTATTGCTCCCCAGAGGTCGTGAGTGTTATTGATACTCTGGGGGAGATTTACAGCATTGTAACCGGTACAGTGTCCCCGGGTTTCTTTATAGGACAGTAATCACAGAGTGCTGCGACATTATTGCTCCCCAGAGGTCGTGAGTGTTATTGATACTCTGAGGGGGTTTTACAGCATTTTAAGCGGGACAGTGTCTCTGGGTTATCTTTACTGGACAGTGATCATAGAGTACTGCGACTTTATTGCTCCCCAGATGTCGTGTGATATATTTCATATTTAAAGATCATATGTTTCAAGTTACATCTGTTATAATGTTTATGTTGATCCTTGTTTTTTATTGTAAGAAAAATATAGTTTATTGTAATGTACAAAGAACGATGATTATTTTCATATTAGTCAAATATGTTTTTTTTGGCGACGAGAAATATGAGTTTTTTGTAAAATGTCTTTTGTTCATAAGAAGTATTTTGCATAATTTATTTACATGATTTTTCATTGAACAGAAATGGCTGAACAACTTTCTTCTATCCTTTCTAAGTTTCAACTAAAAAATATTACTGGGCACGAAGATGACGAACAGCGAACCAAAGCACGAATATTAATAAACTGCATTGGACCGAAACATTATCAACTATTAGTTAGCCTTGTATCACCGGACTTCCCAACAAACAAAAGTTACAATGAGCTAATTTAAATCGCAGAAAAACATTTATGTCCCAAACCAAATGTGTTTGTGCAACAACACACCTTTTTATCACGAGTTCAAAGTCCAACAGAGTCTATATCCGATTTTGTGGCAGCATTACGGAAACTTACATTTACGTGTGAATTTGATTGCGGAACCTGGGGTGAGTCGGTGGCTGACTTATTCTTAAGGGCACAATTTATACGAGGATTGCGTGACGAATCTATTAGTGAGAAAATTCTTCAACAACCCGATCTATCGTTTAATTTACTGTTACACTGAACATTGAAACTGGACGTCTGAAGTTTGAGATTGACACTAGAAGTCCAGTTACCATCATTACTAACACAGACTTTAAGCAACTTTGCCCAAATAGAGCACTCAAACAAACTTCTATTAAATTTAGAACTGTAACAGGTGAAATGTTTGATCCTTTGGGTGTTGCCAAAGTTGAGGTACAGCATAACAACCAGCTATTTTACCAAAACTTGTTTGTCATTGATCGTCTGACGAACCCGTTGTTGGGTCGTGATTGGTTGCGACAGTTGAAGATTCCTCTAATTTCTGAAGAGCCCATCAATAATGTAAACACTGATATCCGTTTCAAACTACGAGAAGAAGTTCTTAACAAATATGCAAAACTGTTTGAAGAGAAGATTGGAGAAGCCCCATATTCTTGTAACCTAATCCTCAAAAGCAATGCTCGACCTATATTTTTAAAACCAAGAGTAGTCCCTTTTGCACTCCGAGATGAGGTTGAGGCTGAACTTGATAGGCTGGAAAACGAAAATATAATTGAAAAAGTGGACAACGCACAATGGGGAAGTCCGTTGGTGGTAGTTCCAAAGCCGGACGGAAAGGTCAGATTGTGTTTTGACTATAAACGCACAATAAACTCACAGCTTGAGGACACAAGATACCCTATACCAGTCATCGATGAAATCCTGGGGAAAATCAGAGGAGGTAGCTTTTTCTGCGTGCTTGATATCCACAAACCATATCTTCACATTCCAGTAGACACAGAAAGCCAAAAACTACAGGCAATATCTACACATCGTGGAACGTATCTAATGAAAAGATTGTCTTTTGGCATTAAAACCGCACCTAGTGAATTTGCAAAATTTATTGACACTGTATTACAAGGCCTTGAGTGTACCTTAGCATATTTTGATGATATTATAATCTGGGGGTCGAATGTTGAAGAATGCCATAACCGGTTGCTTGCTTGTTTGGCCCGTCTAGAAAGATTCAATCTTCACATCAACAAAGGTAAAAGTAAATTTTTCGAAGACGAAATAACATACCTTGGTCACAAGATAAGCAAACGCGGTATCCAGAAGAGCCCAGAAAAGCTGACAGCCATCCTC
The DNA here is from genome assembly GCA_963675035.1 of Allygus modestus. NCBI lineage: Eukaryota > Metazoa > Arthropoda > Insecta > Hemiptera > Cicadellidae > Allygus > Allygus modestus. Next base: position 160,015,786 of record OY776111.1, on the reverse strand, counting down.
AATGCCCCTAGTCCTACGAATTTAGAGGAGGTAAGAACATTTATCGGCTATGTATCATACTACTCTAAGTTTATTCCGAATGTAGCCACTATTATGCATCCAATTTACCAACTTCTTAAAAGGGGGAATACTCCTTTCCGGTGGACAGAAGCTTGCGAAAATGCTGCAATCAAAATCAAGGCAGCCATAGCTAGCGATAAAGTTCTAGTTGGATATGACCCATCTTTACCTCTTGTCTTAGCAACCGATGCTAGTCCCGTTGGAATTTCTGCAATTTTATCACACACAATAGACGGCACGGAACGTCCAATCTTCTTCACATCCCGATCATTGACACCTACAGAGAAAAATTACTCTCAAATTGACAGAGAGGCAACGGCAATCTATTGGGCTTTCTTAAAGTTTTATCCTTATATTTACGGAAGGAAGTTTTCACTCATTACTGATAACAAACCGCTAACTCACATTTTTAGTTCCAGTTCTAAGTTACCGGTAATAACAGCTTCCAGACTGCTTCGCTATGCCATGTTTTTGTCTGGGTTTGACTTTGACATCATCTTCAGACGTTCATCAGACCATGCTAATGCCGACTATCTGTCAAGATTTCCATTGCCATCCACACAAACATCTGTTAATGATAATTATGCAATTTTCAATGAAACCTTGTCTAATATTTCAAGTGAGGAAATTACGCACAAGAATGTATCAGAAGAAACCGATAAGGATCCAGAGCTTATTCCCCTAAAATTATCCCTACAAAATGGCACATGCACTTCACTTGAATACAGCCTTCATGAAGGAATAATATTTCGAGGGGAGAGAGTAGTAATTCCAAAAACTCTGCAACAGTATGTCCTCCGTGAACTCCACAGGACACATTAAGGTATAGTACGTATGAAATCATTGGCCCGTAGATACTGTTACTGGAAACTGATTTACAAAGACATTGAATCGGTGGCAAAGTCATGTAGAGCATGCGCCGATGTGCAAAATAATCAGATGAAAGTTCCCGCTCACCCATGGGAACCACCTAAAGGCAACTGGGAACGTGTGCACATTGATTATGCTGGTCCATTTCTCGGACATCACTTTTTAATTGTGGTAGATAGTTTATCAAAATGGCCAGAGGTATCCATTTCAAAGTCAGCACCTACAACTGACTCCACTATCGTACATCTTAGAGAAATATTTAGCCGGAATGGACTCCCCGTTACAGTTATAAGTGACAATGCGTCAATTTTTACTTCAGATGCCTTTCAAGCATTTTTGTCTAGGAACGGTATACAACACAAGACTATAGACCCTGGACACCCGGCTACTAATGTACAAGCTGAGCGATTCGTGCAAAGTTTCAAGAATAAATTGAAAGCTGTTGTATCTGATCCTGGAACACTTCATTCCAAGGTGCACGAAGCTCTGTTTTACTATCGAGCAACACCATTTGATAATGACGACAAATCACCAGCGGAGAATTTTATGCAGAGGAGATTCCGAACTAAACTTAACCTTCTAAGGTTTCACACTCCTCAAGAAATTAAACCTCGCACTGCACCACAGTTGCCACAGTCACTCAAATTATTCCCTGGAGAACGTGTTCAAGTGAGAAATTATAGTTCCGGAAACAACACTACCAAATGGAAGTATGGAAAAATAGCAAAGGTACTAGGCCGCCTACATTATTTAGTGGAAATTGATGATGGAACAATGGTGAAACGGCACATTGAGCAACTAAGAAGGTCCGAAATTCCTGCTCCCCTTCAACCACACCCACACCAGTTACAACCTCACCAAATCTCACAGACCAAATTAGTTCACAAAAAAATATTGGCAATAGTTTCATTAATATTCAATATAGGAATGTACCAATTCCCATGCCCCGGGAGAATCATGATGTTGCAGATGATACTTCCTTGTTAGAAGCTAGGCAGCCACAAATTCAAGAAGAACACGAACCTAATCATTCCCCGGTCCAGCTGAGAAGGTCAACAAGGGTCCGTCGACCAGTAGTGAGGTTAAATCTATGACTTTGTTCGGTTCAACAGTTCTTCAGTTATTTCTTCTACAGTGGGGGAGACTGTGATATATTTCATATTTAAAAATCATATGTTTCAAGTTACATCTGTTATAATGTTTATGTTAACACGTTCGCTGCGGGTGGGTCAGTACTGACCCATGGCAATCGCATCGCTCACGCGGCTGGGTCAGTACTAACCCACGCTACAGTGCATCAGTCTATTGCTCAGTGAGAGCCTAGCGTCAGGCGGAGGCGGGCCTATACTACGTTAGCGTGTAGTGTACATCTTGTTCTAACCTCTGTTCGGATTTGGTGTAGGATGGTACTAAAATTTCCCGTAAAATCCCGTCTGGCACCACATTTTGTCCCAGTTCGGGGATTTTCTCCCTCAGAGTGAAAATACAAAGGGACTGGCTACGGGTCCAGGCAGTGCTGCTACCTGTGGGTGTTTGAGTGAACTACGTCCACTCTCGGGGTAACGCAGCACCATCACCGCCGCTTTTTTGCGATTTGTCAGACCGAAATATTTGGCTGCCAATTGCGTTCGGTGATTCGCTGGCGCGCCGGGGCTGCGCCGCACATTGCGAGCGCCCGCCAATGGGTTGCAGCAGCGAACGTGTTTTAATCCTTGTTTTTTATCGTAAGAAAAATATAGTTTATTCTAATGTACAAAGAACGATGATTATTTTCATATTAGTTAAATAAGTTTAGGTCGTGATTGTTATTGCTACTCTGGGGGAGATTTACAGCTTTGTAACTGGGACAGTGTCCCCGGGTTGTCTTTACTGGAGTGATCACAGAGTACTGCGACATTATTGCTCCCCAGAGGTCGTGAGTGTTATTGATACTCTGGTGGAGATTTACAGCATTGTAACCGGGACAGTTCCCTGGGTTGTCTTTACTGGAGTGATCACAGAGTACTGCGACATTATTGCTCCCCAGAGGTCGTGAGTGTTATTGATACTCTGGTGGAGATTTACAGCATTGTAACCGGGACATTGTCCCCGGGTTATCTTTACTGGTCAGCGATCACAGAGTACTGCGACATTATTGCTCCCCAGAGGTCGTGAGTGTTATTGATACTCTGGTGGAGATTTACAGCATTGTAACCGGGACATTGTCCCCGGGTTATCTTTACTGGTCAGCGATCACAGAGTACTGCGACATTATTGCTCCCCAGAGGTCGTGAGTGTTATTGATACTCTGGTGGAGATTTACAGCATTGTAACCGGGACATTGTCCCCGGGTTATCTTTACTGGTCAGCGATCACAGAGTACTGCGACATTATTGCTCCCCAGAGGTCGTGAGTGTTATTGATACTCTGGTGGAGATTTACAGCATTGTAACCGGGACATTGTCCCCGGGTTATCTTTACTGGTCAGCGATCACAGAGTACTGCGACATTATTGCTCCCCAGAGGTCGTGAGTGTTATTGATACTCTGGTGGAGATTTACAGCATTGTAACCGGGACATTGTCCCCGGGTTATCTTTACTGGTCAGCGATCACAGAGTACTGCGACATTATTACTCCCCAGAGGTCGTGAGTGTTATTGATACTCTGGTGGAGATTTACAGCATTGTAACCGGGACATTGTCCCCGGGTTATCTTTACTGGTCAGCGATCACAGAGTACTGCGACATTATTGCTCCCCAGAGGTCGTGAGTGTTATTGATACTCTGGTGGAGATTTACAGCATTGTAACCGGGACATTGTCCCCGGGTTATCTTTACTGGTCAGCGATCACAGAGTACTGCGACATTATTGCTCCCCAGAGGTCGTGAGTGTTATTGATACTCTGGTGGAGATTTACAGCATTGTAACCGGGACATTGTCCCCGGGTTATCTTTACTGGTCAGCGATCACAGAGTACTGCGACATTATTGCTCCCCAGAGGTCGTGAGTGTTATTGATACTCTGGTGGAGATTTACAGCATTGTAACCGGGACATTGTCCCCGGGTTATCTTTACTGGTCAGCGATCACAGAGTGTTGCGACATTATTGCTCCCCAGAGGTCGTGAGTGTTATTGCTACTCTGAGGAGGTTTTACAGTCTTAGTCAATTTGCCTGTGAGGCAATGTAGATTCAGTTTTGGTCACATAACGGCAACCACCACATGGCCGAGTTCATGGTGACCGCTTGTACAATCAGGATTAAACTTGCGCCTTGAGAGGCTAATAGTCTATTTATGAGTTACCGTATCCCAGTACTGTAGTTCAAATAATTACAACTGTGGTGTGATTCACATAACAGCTTTTGTTGATATAAACATACAGGAAAAACAGGGCTGCACTAAACAAGTGCAAGGTTATTTTAACATTTGTAAACAGATTTTGAAATCTTTAATAAATCAACGTGTCTATAATGGGTATTAATTAGTAAAATATCATCACATACTAGAATACTTTGTGTTTAAGTTGTCATAAGCCGAGAAGCAGCGCAGTAAAGCGCGTAGTTAGTCGCTGGTAACGTCCCCATCAGACACGCGGCGGTTACTGATAAGCGGCCTAGAGATTCAGGCCATTCATTAGCAACTGGAACTGGAGTGCGCGATATTTTGTCTCTCTCGGTCGTGTAGGCCTACTTCTATAAACCTCATGTTAAAGTTTTAAATAAGAAATATTGTTCAGATTCAGTTATAACACGATGGTAAATTAAAAATAGATAATATATGTGTTTGTAACTGAGTAGTTCTTAGTCAACTAGCCAGCAGATAATGTTTTATACACTAATCATTTACATTAGTGCAACAGAATTTGGCATATATTAACCCCGGGTCACGGGGGGTTAACTTCGTTAGTCCATATTACAGATAAAAACATAAAACATAAAAAACATTAATTTGAGGTATTAACCTCCCTTAGGAGGAGTTATGATAATAATAAAAGGATATAAGACAAAAGTTAAGTCAATTGATATAATTCAGTAAACTACAAAATTTAGAAAATCAATAAAATTAATATTACTTTAAGGAGTGTACTACAGTGTGAGAGACTTTTTGGATGCCGAATTCTAGGTGTTTTAGAGCAAAGAAGTATACAACCTAATGTAGAAATTTAATATTTTCTAATTCTAGATTATCCAAAAATTAATGTTACATTGCCAATGCAACATTTATTGTTATAGGGCCTAAGGCGAATAAAGATAATCATTATTATTATATTTCACTTAAAAATATTTTCAACCAAAAATTATTGTGATTCATTGAATTGTGATTTTAAGTTAATAGTTAGTTCACAGGGTATTCACTAAATTATATAAAACTGGATGAAACTCTGACACAAAATGGAGATAAAATGGATAATAAATCTATGGACTAAGGACCTACCCTATTAACATGGAGAACACATTTATCCATACAATTTAGCTAATTACTGGTTTGGGGTCTGCTTTTACATGGTTGTAGTTCATCAGAAGATGAAATACAATTAAATGTTGGTAAATATGAGGGGCTGTGTTTATATTTGGGTTATACAAAAAAATCAATTTAGGTTAGTTTTTATTGAAATGTTGAGCCCAATGAAAAATTTAATTTAATCAAACTTAACAGCAGTATTGTGAATCAGAATTTTTCGTGAATGGACACATACGTGGGTCTGATTCAATATTCAAAACTCAACTAACAACAAGTTTAAGCTAAAGCTTGAATCAGATTTTTGGGCTATTTTGCATGCAGGCCTAAAAGCAAGTCTCTCTCTGTACAGGGGTAAGATTTCTGAGGGCTTGTCAAAAAGATCGCTAGAATTTTCTTTTTAATAGGGTATCACAAATTTACCTGATTAAGATGACTCCATTTCACAGTAAATATTGAATTAATTGAACGATTTAAACAAATACTTATATTTTTATTTAATTATTATTGAACTATATTCCATTTTTTTAACCCGTTACATTTACAGGCCAACAGCTAGTAATATATTTATCACATTAATTATACTTCCATGATTAATCCAAATACATCAATGCATCTCTCCTAGGCACTTTTAAAGTGATATCTAAGTCCCTGGAGTGTCAGCAGATAATTGTATTGTTTCCAGGAAAGAGTTGGCGAAGCTCTGAATTGCTCTGGGGAATCCTCCGGAAAACCAATCACTTTCTCACGTCAGGGACGCACAATCAAACACCGATGTCAATCTACAGGTTTGATCCGCTAAAACTAAATTGCAGTTTTAGATTTTCTCAATTGCTTGTAATAAGGTTAAAATTAAACGGTATTGATTTTTCATGGAGGATATTTATAAAAGCCACAACAAATAAAATACCCCCGTCGCAGCAAACCTACATACTCGGCGAATTTTCAATGAATATATAACATAACACATTAACACTTAACAGGATTCATAAGAAATATATTCACAAACAAGCAATATTTAAAATATTAATTATTCTCCATAAGAATAACATTGGGGATGAGTACGCAGGTTTGCTGCAACAAGGAACACAAAATAATTGGTTTTTATGTAAATATCATTAGAACTCATCTAAGTAAAGTCACATACCAAGTTTCATTCATATACATTTATAAGTAAGCGATATATAACATTTTAATTATTCTCCATAAGAATAACATGGGGACCGATTACTTAGGTTTGCTGCTACGGGAACCATACGTGAAAATTTGTTATTTTGTGCAAACAACGATAAACCCCAACCAGATGAAGCCATAAACCAAATTTTGTCAGTTTATGTTCATAAATAAGCGAGATATACAATTTAAGAATAACATTAGACAACGTACTGTGTTTAGCACTTTCAATATCTCAGGAACCAATTGACGTAGAGCAATGATCAAAATACCAAATTGTTTGTAAATGGTAAAAATTAAAATTTGATTTAAATAAAAAATTACATGTGGAAACCCCAAAAACCCCCCTTTGGATGGTGCGATTCGTCTGGTTTTCGAACTCGTTCAAATAAATGGTGCTTTACACATTTGTACCAAATTTCATTAAGATCGGATATTTTTTACGAGAGTTATCGTGCTTACGGACACACATATATATATACAGTATATATATATATATATATATATATATATATATATATATATATATATATATATAAATTTTAACGAATGGTGTTTTTGGCATCTGGGGACCTCAAAATGAAAAGTTATCATGGTCTCGGGCTTAAGTCTTACCATGAGACCTACGGTAATAGCTTCTTCCCTATAGGGGAAATTCGCTAAAACATATACTTTCATTGGATCTAAACATTGTTAATAGGACTATTTTTACCTTAACAGCAGAGTGTCATGTTTTTCAACAGAGAAATGAGTCATTTCCCCAGTACGCATTGGTGTTTAGTTTGCATTAGAGGTAACCTTAAAAGATATTAAAAGATACCAGTCAGGAAAAACACCCGTGCGTGCAAAAGGTCATGTAGTTCTAAATGTTTAGAATGTTGTTAGGACCTATACCACAAGTCAGAAACTAAGTAGCTCCAAAAGACCTGTTCTGCTGGCATAATAGCCAAAAAACAGTTAAATATTTACACTTTTTCAGTTCTAGCTAAATATCTCCTAAAATAAGCCTCTGTCAGAATATGTTGCCCAATCCACTCATAAACTGGATAAAATTTGCTGCTGGTAAAGATTGAAACGATAACGACCTTAGTACGTCCATTATTTACTAAAAGATACAATACTTTAAAAACTTGAACAAACTTAAAAAATGAAACATTTTCGTTATGGTATCTTTTTTGTAACATATTGTCAAAAAATACAAATTGTATATCTCGTTATTTATAAAGATATATTGATGAAAAATGGTATATGGCTCCATCTGGTTGTAGTTTATTATTTTTTGCAAAAAGCCCAATTTTTTGCTGATGGTTCCCGTGGCAGCAAACCTAGGTACTCAACCACCATGTTATTCTTATGGAGAATAAATAGTATTTTATTTATTGTTTATTTGTAAATATATATATTATGAATCTTGTAAAGTGGCTTAATGTGTTATTGAGACATGGGCGATTCTCTAATTGTGGGACAAAATGAGAAAAAAAATTAAAAACATTTTTTCATATAGAAATTAATGTATTTTTTTAATAGTTTCAAAATATCCTTACAAATGCAATATTAACCTGAGCATAGCTTAATTTCAATATCTACTAATTTTGTTGTTATTTTTACTGACTGAACCTACAGAATTTTGTCATATATCACTAACGTTTCAAAAATAACTATAAAAATAGTTTCCTTCAAATCAGAGCACAGAAAATATAGTTTTAGAATAGAACATACTTACAAAAATGTATTATACATATTATTATTATATTTATTACGTATTACGTATATATAAGCGGTGTAAACAGATGAATATTAAAACAATTGTCATGGTGCATACATTCAAATCTCAATTTTAGTTCCTTTCTTAATTTGTGTTGATTCGTTTTTTAACTTATGTGAAAGAACAGATTAAATTATTTCATATTATTGACCTTAAATATCAAATAAGTAATTTGTATGAGATTTTTAGAGTTTTTTATGAGTGTTAGCTATCTGTCGCGGCCGTTAGCAATATCGTAATACAATTGAAAATTTATCGTAATCAATGCAATATTGCTAAAAATAAATTTTTTTTACAAAAAAAACTGCATAAACCACGTCCGCGAAACTATAATTGGCACCAATAATGGAAAGAAGTGAAATTTCGTTTCGGTTAAACAATCGCAACAAACACCGAAAGACTACTTCCGATACTTCATCCAATTTCAAATTCCATGTAGAATCTTATGGCGCTAAATCCGAAATTATTTGAGTATCGATATATCGCACAGTAACGATGTATCGCACCGTGAAGAAAAGGGACGCGATCGTGACCTTAGCAGTACGAGTATGGTAGCATAATTCGATCACGATCTTTACCAGTTGAAGGGTTAAAAATAAACTTCACTAAAGTGCGTGGTTGTGAGGGATTGGTGAAACAAGTTTGTAACATTTTAAGAAGCAAAGAGGACAAATACTTTCTAAGGTTTGTACCTAAGCAGCCCAATTTAAAAATGACGTTGATCTGAGAAAACTGATCGTCGTACATACAAATTCCTTCGGCGCATGTATGTACGTCACAAATATTTAATAACAAGTATATCCGGTATAACCTCCGTTATCCGAAGTAAAAGGGGCGGAGGGCATTTCACGTCCCACTAAAGTGTATGCCTACACACCGTAAATGTTGGTACCTTTTCGGAACGCTATTTCGGGTAAAATGTTTAGGCTGAGAGAGGTTTTACTGAAAACATTGTGTAATAACATCAAAAATTAAACTTACTCAAACAAAATATCATAACTTTTAACAATTAAACGGCTCGTTAGAACGATAGTAGACAGCTCGCTAACGTTAGCGACACATTAAACAGATCGAAACGCTACCGAGCTGTTCATTAGCGAACTGTGAAATTTAGTTGTCTTTGGAACTGGTGCCTTAATTGGCGGGAAAACTAATTTTAAGGTTATGTTACTCACTGCGTAGTCTTACATTACACGTTTTTGTTAATGTTGATCTGAAAAGTTAACAGTTGTGCGCGTTAGCGAGCTGTTGCTCAATTAACATACTGTGAAGAATTTACCTTGATATTAGATCATTATTTCCAAACACGAAGTTTAACTCCAAGAATAGTAGGCAATTTCACTTGTCAAACAAACTCCAAGGTCACTGGTGAAGAGCGGGATTCTTGCGAGACGTCGAATGAGTCATGGCGGCAAATTTAAATACCCCGTCGCAGCAAACCTGCGTACTCAGAGAATTTCCAATGTATAATATATGTCTTAATACACCATAAAGCCGCATACTAAGTTTCATAAAAATATATTCACATATAAGCAATATATACAATTTTAATTATTCTCCATAAGAATAACATTGGTGATGAGTACGTAGGTTTGCTGAAACAAGGAACAAAACAGTTGGTTTTTATGCAAATATAAATATAATTTAACTAGGCGAAACCACATACCTAGTTTCATCAATATTCATAAATAAGCGCTGTACAACTTTTTAATTATTCTCCATAAGAATAACTAAAATGGGGGCTGAGTAGGCAGGTTTGTTGCTACGGGGATGATAAAAAAAAAATTGTTTGTGCAAATGTCAATATACCAGTACTACGTGAATCCACATGCCAACTTATAAGCACTTATAAGTTTCATCAATATAGATTCATAAATAATCGAGATATCAAATTTTATGTATTCTCCATAAGGATAACATTGGACAACGTACTGCGTTTAGCACTTTGAATATCTCTGCAATGCTTGGGTGTAGAATCACAAATTAAACACCAAAGTGATTTTTTTCTGGAGCTGAAGTGATTGGTAAAAGCAAATGTGAAGTTTACATTAAAATTAACTGAGGAAAAGCCAAAAACCTTTTTCCCATAAGATTAACATGGGGGATTTTATGAGTACGTTTTTTGATTTTCTCCGCAACCACTTAACCTAGGTTAATAATTCAAAATACTAAACTATTTGCTTTTTAAGCTCTATAACATGGTCAAAACCAAAATTACGTTTTTTTTATTTTAGGGTGAAAAATGCAAAAAACTGATTTTGGAAAATTTAAAACCCCCATAAACCCCCCTTCCCATTGTCAGATTTTTCTGGTTTTTGAACTTAAAGTCATGAATGTCACTTTACACATTTGAGCCAAATTTCATTGAAATCGGAAGTTTTTTACTCAAGTTATCGCATTCACGGACACATATATAGATATATAGATATATATATATATATACACATGAATATAAATTTGAACGAATAGTGTTTTTGGCATCTGGGGACCTCAAAACAAAAAATTATCATCGTCTCGGGCTTAAGTCTTACCATGAAACCTACGATAATAGCTTCTTCCCTATAGGAGAAATTCGCTAAAACTGCCGCTAGTTCAGAGCGAGATCGTGGGACATTCAAATGTAATAATAAAATTCCGTTCCACATTTTCATTTGCTTTGAAAAACTTTGTGAATTAAAATATCCATATTCCGACAATTATTTTAAAGTTTTGAATACATTTTATTTTTTATTTTTTATATACTTTAGAGAACTTCAACTAGCGATGTTGCACTTCAGGACCGATAGCGATCTGTTTAAAACGCTGATTAGCAATTTTTTCATATTATTAAAACATTTATTGTTTACATTTTATGCGTTAATATGGTACCTTTTATGATAAGTTATGTATGACAAATATTGTTGTTATTATTATGAAATGAAAAATGGTTGAAATATTGGGGGGACTCAATTTGTCCCACAATTTAGAGATTCACCCATATATCCATTGGAAATTCGCTGAATACGCAGGTTTGCTGTGACGTGGGTAATTAAATAAACTATTCAAACAGATGTGTTAAAAAAAGTCTACAAGTGCCCGCTGGGGCTCAAATGAAAGCTAATTAAATTATCTTTGACTATTTTTTGTATATAATTTCTCGTGGAATGAGTATTTTTGACAATATGTCACACAAAAAAGACCATAACCAATTATTGTATATTAGGAAATAACTGATGTACTGAAGTCGTTATCGTCTCAAACTTCAAAATTGTGGGGTTTTAAGCAAATACTAATATAACTCAACTTAGTGGAGTCACATGCCAAGTTTAATCCACATACATTTATCAATAAGTGATTTGTCACATTTTAATTACCCTCCATAAGAATAACATTGGGTCTGGTACGCAGGTTTGCTGCAACCAGGAATACAAATATTAATAGAACTCAACTAGGTATGAAGCCACATACCAAGTTTTATTAATTTATCTTCGTAATTAAGGGAGACATAATATTGTACTTATATTCTCCATAAGAAAAACATAGGACTTGAGTACCCAGGTTTGCTGCTACGGGAACCATCAGAAAAAAATTTGTTGTGCAAAAAATAATGAACTACAACCAGATTAAGCCATATACCAAGTTTCGTCAGTATATGTCTACAAATAAGCGAGGTATACAATTTTTAATTTTTTACTAAATGTCACAAAAAAGGTACTACTGTATAACGAATATGATTATTTTTTTAAAATTTGTTTAAGTATTGTATCTTTTAGTAAATAACTGATGTAATATCGTTATCATTTCAATCTTTGACAAATTTTATCCAGTTTAAGACTGGATTGGGCAACATATTCTATCAGAGGCATACTTTAGGCGATATTTAGCAAAAGCTGAAAAAAGCGTAAAAATTCAACTTTTTTTGGCTACTACGCCAGTAGCACAGGTCTTTCGAAGCTGCAAACTTGATTTTTTTCTTGTAGTATAGGTTCTAACAATAAAATAAAATAATTATAACTACATGACCTTTTGCTTGCACGGACAAATTTTAGCAAATTTCCCCTATAGGGAAGAAGCTATTACCGTAGGTGGCATGGTAAGACCTAGGCCAGTGACCATGATAACTTTTCGTTTTGATGCCCCCAGATGCCAAAAACACCATTTGTTTCAAATTCATATCTATAACTTTTGTAAAAATGGTCCGATCTTGATGAAATTTCTTATAAACGTGTAAGGCAGCATCTGTTTTCATGAGTTCGAGAACCAGACAGGTCGCTCTACTTTAAGGGGGGTTTTGTACCCCAAAAATGGGTTTTTTGAACTTTGTACATATAATTATTTTTAAACCCAAATTTTGCTTTAAACCATTATACTCAGCTTCAAAAAACAAACAATTTGGTATTTTTATCATCACTCTACCTCAATTGGTTACCGAGATATTGAGAGTGCTAAACACAGTACGTTGTCCAATGTTAATCTTATGGAGGATAAGTAAAATTGTATATCTCGCTTATTAATGAAACTTGGTATATGGCTTTATATTGTTGGGTTTTAAGGCTATTTACATACAAAACTCATTTTTTGTGGTCCCCATGGCAGCAATCCTGTGTACTCAGCAGCTTTAAGGTTATTCTTATAGAAAATAATAAACATGTGATATTTTGCTTATATATGAACATAAATTGATAAAACTTGGTATGTTGCTTCATCTGGAGGTGATCCATTAGTATTTGCATAAAACCCAGATTCTTTGGTCCTTGATGCAGCAAACCTGCATACTCAGTCCTAATGTTTTTCTTATGGGGAATAAATCAAATGTCATATCTCGCTTATTTATTAATATGCTTTGATTAAAGCATAAGTATGTGGCTCATGACTTAGTGAAGTACCATTTGAAATTCGCTGAGTATGCAGGTTTGCTGCAACGGGGGTATTTAATGTTTAACTTGACTGGACTATATATGTAATAAAGTAAAATCAAAATATGAATGATGAAACATTTAACCGTACAACTTTCACAAAGTTGCCTGAACTGCCAGCTTGTGACTTTCTTACATTATACTTCCATATAAGCAGATTTACTTGATCTGTTCTTGCTCTTCAAAGTTTTAGCTGTGAAATGTATTGGAAACACATTGTGTATGCCCATTCAAATTAATACGATACAAAATTCAAATTGTACATTTGGATTAAGAGCATAGACATTTGATGTCCCTGTGCTATAGGCGTTATTAAGAGGTTGAATTTACCTAGTAGGTTTAAGCCCCACCTCCAGTGGCTTCTGTAATCGTGTACAACCATTCCAAAAGCTTATTAATTTTTTATGCAAAATAACTATTTGATATTATAGTTTCTTAAAAATCGTGACTAAGAAAGTACATTATTTGTAGATCGTTTAGATAAGTTATGATGTAGTTTTGATGCTGCATTCTCTCAAGTAAATCAAATATATTCATTTACAGTTTATAAAGTTTTACAACAGCTACTTAGAACATTTATGCAGAATGTTAGTTTTTATTTTAAACTGAGACAGGAGATTCTCAGTTGGTATTAACTTGCTTAAAAACTGTAATGCATGCTGTTCGATTCACCATTTTAAGCTGTAAAATTCCATGTAAAATTAGAATAACTATCTCAGTTGTTGGTGTTTTTTAATTAAATGTCAGTTTGAGTGAATGGCTGTTTTGTTGTCTGACATCGGGGTCTCGCAGATATAGACTCTTTTGCCACCCAATGGGCTTTATGACGGTACGGTTTTCAGCTCTCCTTAGCATTGCAAGGCGCGATCCAGTTATATTTCATCCAAGATCATTGCAGATAATTAAGAACCAGAACATCAAAAATATAGTAATTTTCACAATTTTAAGTTTTAAGATTGGGTTTTAGATTAGGGGGTTAGGGTTTATACAGAACAAACTTATGAAAGGAAAGGAATGCCAGAGAACTTACCAGGTGTGAAGAATCAACAGGAAAGCTATATCACTGGCAAAAAGTCACATAAATACGCACATAAACTTGATAATTTTCAGGACAACTTGTCTCTTTCTCAATCAGTTGAGGAAGTGTTATCTAGTCCTAAATGGAAGCAGGCTTGCCAACTTAATCACTTGACTATTTACACTATTTCACTATGTACACTGTTGCTACATACAAATCAAGTTCTTAAATGTTCTCTGGCAATGGAGAAAGGATGGGATGGTAATAGAAATGTGGAAGACTGTTTACCTAATGTTTAAGTTGGGGCGATCTCTGAATTTTAGTACCCACTGGTGGGCTAGCTCCCATCTTCTGAGCTGGGAAGGATTGTAATTCTGTGGAAGGGTGTTAACTATTTTGATGGATTGATGACTGCTTCAACATAAAAATAGTTAAAACCCTTCCACAGAATTGCAATCCTTCCCAGCTCAAAAGACAGGAGCTAACCCACTAATGGATAACAAAATCCAGACATCCCCCAACTTAAATATTCGGGAGAATGTTCGGCCGAATGTTCAGGCCTGTTCGCGAGAAGTGTGGGACAGCCTTTAGAATAGTTTATATGAATTAAATAACACAAAGGAGTATTAGAAATCCACTTGTATTTATTATTTTACAAAACTGATATAGTTAATAAATGTGACAATATACAATACTAGTGACTAGTTAACACATAGAATTCTTCTGTCATTCACTAACATTTGCACAGCAACTCAATCTTTAGCCAGATCCAGGTTCAATAATGTAATGGTTAAAGTATGTTTAAGGTATTGTGTTATTAACATATTAATATTTACAATTATTTTTATACTTGGAAATTTGTCAATGAGAGCATTAAAAAAAAACACACGTTCTATACAAAACAGATAAACCACAAAATACATTTTAATTTAAGAGAAGTGTTACTAAAAATTTAAAATTGTTTTAATATTATATTTAGAGTGTAAAATTGCAATTGAACAATAAATACTTCTGTGATAAATTAGACAGAGGAAACACATTAAATTTAAGATAAAACATAAAACAATAAATCTGACTCGCTAGTCTAGCCCTTACTCATGGGATCGATTTCCAGCGCGCTCACTTGACTGTGAGGAGTTTGGCCGTTTTCGTCAACAATGTTAAACACACAATTTGACTGGTGTGGACTAAAAAACTCAAATGAACGATTTGCAATGTTTTGCAAAATATGTTGTGAAATTCGACACTGACTGCTTATTTAATAGCGCACAGTTCATAACTGGATGAACAAAATAAGCCATTCGTAAATAATACAGGTTTTTTAAACTACACAAAAGCTACATTGGAAATACAAGCCATAAAATAAAGGCTGATCAGATTTGGGTGAAGGTGTTACCACCCTTTCCTCAAACACAGAACAAATGTGCATATACATTTTTACATTTATTACATTTTTTGTGCCTAGCTAAAACTTAATTATTTGTACTGTAAAAGTTATTAACAAGTTTTTTTAATTAACAAGTAAGCAAACAATTTATTAATATAATTCACTTACAATATATATGCAGGGGAGTCATTTTATCAGAGGACACCATGTTTGATTTTTACTCCATAAGAATCAATGTTAAACGGAATGAACGGTATCTTGTTTATTTGTGATAACAAAAATATGATTCATATATCAAATAAAAGGTCTCTTAAATGTATATTTTTCCTGTGAGTAATGACTTTTATTTAATAAGTACTCCTAAAAATAATAAAAACAGCTTGTCATATTTTTGAAGTGTTTCTGTTGAACTTGAAGCAAATATATTTCACGAGCAAAATACAAAATGTTATCCAGCTTCAAAAAAATTAATGCATTTAAAATATTTGGTAAAATAAAAACAACACAGTAACGTATTTAGAAATACCCCCGTCGCAGCAAACCTGCGTACTCAGCAAATTTCCAATGCATAATATATGTCTTAATACCACATAAAGCCACATACCAAGTTTCATAAAAATATATTCACATGTAAGCGATTTTAATTATTCTTCATTAGAATAACATTGGTAATGAGTACGTAGGTTTGCTGACACAAGGAACACAAACAATTGGTTTTTATGCAAATATATAGAATTTAACTAGGCGAAGCCACATACCAAATTTCATCAATATTCAAACATAAATAAGCGCCATATAAAATTGTTGTTATTCTCCATAAAAATAACATGGGGGCTGAGTAAGCAGGTTTGCTGCAACAAGGAATCAAAAAATGGGTTTTTATGCAATTATCAATATAACTCAACCAAGTGAAGCTATATACCAAGTTTTATTAATTTATGTTCATAATTAAGGGAGTCACTACATTTTACTTATTCTCCATAAGAATAACATGGGGCTGAGTACGCAGGTTTGCTACTACATGAATAATCAACAAAAAATAAATTTGCTGTGCAAATATCAATATACCCCTACTACCTGAGAGCACATACCAAGTTTCATCAACATACGTTCATAAATAATCGAGATATCAAATTTTATTTATTCATCATAAGGATAACATTGGACAACGTACTGTGTTTAGCACTTTGAATATCTCTGAAACGGTTGGGCGTAGAATCACAATTTAAACACCAAACTGATTGTTTTGTGGATCTGAACAGATAGGTAAAAGAAATTGTGAAGTTTACATTAAAATAAACTGAGGAAAAGCCAACAACCTTTTTCCCATAAGATTAACATGGGAGATTTTATGAGTAGGTTTTTTGGGTTTTCTCCGCAACCACTTAACCTAGGTTAATAATTCAAAATACTATATTATTTGTTTTTTAAGCTCTATAACAAAATAGTTAAACCAAAATTAAGTTTTTTTAAAATTGTATGGTGAAAAATGCAAAACTGGTTTTTGGAAAATTTAAAACCCCCATAAACCCCCCTTCCCATGGTCCGATTTTTCTGGTTTTCGAAGTTAAAGTCATGAATGTCATTTTACACATTTGAGCCAAATTTCATCGAAATCGGACGTTTTTTACTCAAGTTATCGCATTCACAGACACACACATATATATAGATATATATGTACATACATATAAATTTTAACAAAAAAAAAACTGTTAGCATGTTACAAAAACTGACCCTCTTTCTGGCACATAGCTCTTTGAATACATACTTCTTGACAGGCGCTTTAAATTAAATTAAAATAAATAAAACTTGCATTATTCAGGCGTGTTGCAATATGTGTTGGCATTACTTTTGGAGGTCTCAGGTTAAAATCTCAGGTAAAAATTTATTGTTATCCTATTTAGATTAAATTTAAAATGAAGTTGCTCATAACATGAATTTTGCATCCCAAAATAACATTGACTGTAATTTTCAGGGTTGAGTGGGGTTCAAATCTTAGTAAAAAAAGTAAAAGTAAAAAAAGTTCAAAGTTAAAGTAAAAATTGTATTTTTTATACAAATTTGATGACATTTAAAATAAGAGGAGATGTTGAATGAACAATGCATTGGAAGTCTCAGGTTTAAATCTTGATAAAGAAAACAAATTAATTAATTAAATCAAATTGTATACACTTTTAAATTAACGATCCATAAAAATAAGATAGAAAATTATTATTTTGTTGTCAAGTCTGGAACCTGAGACCCAAAAAATAATGGCAATAATGGGGCACAAAATGAATTGTTGATTTAAATTGTTTATAATTTTAAATGCTATCAAAATCATATGAATTAAGCCCCAGTTAAGATTTTTACCTGATACTCTAATAAACAAATATAAATTATATATGTTGTTGTGAGGTATTATTTAAGATTCATACAAAATTTCAGCTTCCTATATATTACAGTTTTTTGTGCATGAGTATATCGTAGTTTAACACGTAAAATCTTATGTCTCAAGATAAAATGGCCACCCTT
This sequence comes from Allygus modestus, assembly GCA_963675035.1. NCBI lineage: Eukaryota > Metazoa > Arthropoda > Insecta > Hemiptera > Cicadellidae > Allygus > Allygus modestus. The sequence continues at coordinate 159,997,667 of OY776111.1, read as the reverse complement.
TATATAGTTAATTTAATTAGTCTCTAATAGAATAGCCTTAACCTTCAAACACAGTTGACGTTCAAAGAGAATTCCACAATAGCAGCGTGAGCGGATACAGTAAATATAAATATATGAACACTAACAAAAACTCGATGGCCAAAAACCAATACTAGTAACATTAATCTGATATATCTATTGTTTAACATAAGTTTATGCTTTAAATTATTAGCCCATGAGAAAAACACTGACAAATGGTGAAGTACAGAAATTATTTTATGTATTTTGTAACGAAAACAAATTTTTACAGAATAGTTCTAATTTAATTTAGTGAAGTAATTCATGGCAGTGAATAATTTGCATGACATGACAAATATGCAGTAATTTATACTTGTTAGTTTACATTTTCCTGCAAACTTTACTTCCATTTCCCTGCATACACCAATTTAAATATAATTAGATATTAAAATATGAACATTTCAGGTTGATGAAATATTTACTGAATTAGTGAACATTTTTATCAACTGGGATCACAATTTCTGGTTAAGTACTCCAACAAAACAACTCCAATCAAGGCACATAGTTATAGCACGCCATAGTTATTCATGTAACTTATAATACAGTAATACTGGACTTACAAATTATCAACTAACAAAGATAAATACAACAATATGCTATAGTTATAACAGAAAAAACATGGAAAATATAACCAAACAAATAATTTTACTGGCACAATAACTACAACAATTATTTATGTATTTACAGTTTCACTCTAAAAAGTAATAAATAAAACTATTTACACTCTCATATATATATATAAAAAAATTATATAAATAAAAAGTTTCAATTATTAATTTTACTAACTAAAAACATAATTTCTATATACAAACTATATTGCTTTGGTTTTTTAACTGTTACTGGACAATAAATTATTTCAGATTTGTTGCTTAAATTTTAATAAATGTATAAATAAACACTAATTAAATATAACAAAGGACTGTGTACATTCTTATTATATAATAACCAAGATCATTAGAGTGATTAAATTCTAAGAATAAAATACTCTACATAATGTTTTATGATACACAGCTAACCACGAAGGCACGAGTCAGTCTACATATATTTAATACTTGAGGCACAACTATATACTTACCCTACGTGTTTATTGTAATACAACACTGAAATATTCCTCAGGTTATTTCATCCTTTATAGTTTGACGCCTACACAAATTAGTTAGCACCTAATTACGATGAAGCACAATACCATTGTTTATCGACGGCCCAGGAAGGCACATGAGAGTCAGTCTCAGTCAGTTTGTTGCTCCGTTCACAGCAAGTAGGGAAACTGCTCGTCTCCCACGCTCGACTCTTCACTCGATGGTGGAGTGTCCAGCTGAGGCAGCCCCAGATCCAGATACTCCTGGAACAATGTGTTTGTCTAAATCTAACAGAAACTGAAACTGATTGTTTCAGGGTCATTTTTAGCACACCAAAATGTTAACAACCATATCAAGGTCAAATGGGCAGAAGAATAATTCTTATAGGTTCCTATTTAAACTGGTCACAATTAAACCATGCAAATGCTGACCAATGCCAACAATGAATCAACAGGGAAGTTGTTTGGTGGAGTTCTGACCTCCTCACACGAACCAGTTTGCACACACACCACACCACAGAGGTAGATTTGATACAGAGGGACAGAGAGGCGAGGTATTGCGCCACTGTTGCCACTATAAAGTTCATATAGTTATCAATTTGCAAATGTAAAACACAGAAGAGACACTGATTGAGCCTTACACTAATTTAAGCTATCTTTGAAAATTTAATCTTTTTTTGTAATTTACAGAGCAAATAACATAATTAAATGTTTTAACTTTTTAAGACACGAGGACATAGTGGATATAATTAGATAGGTAGTTTTGTTTTATTGGTTGGCATGCTTAGAGTGGTCTTGTTACAGATTAAGGCTGACATTTTTGGTCAGGATTGGTAATTGAAAGCCCAATGATGGTTTTGGGGCCTAAACAGAATGGCTATTCAATACATATTAGGGTGAATAATGCTGGTTAATAGGGTCAATTTAAGATCATCAACACAGAATAGAGAATGATCCGAGTAGTTGAAGCTATTTGGTAGGATTCCCGTATAAACCCTCCAACTGCTTAGTATATTTTCTCCGTACTGCTAAGGTATTTTTCACAGTCTTGCATCAGTTTTTTTTTTTTAAATCCATACAAAATATAAACAATGATTCTACCTGCATCAAACATATTTTTATTTTGATCAACAATAAAAGGAGAATCTATAAAAATTATAACTTGTTAATTAATACATAAAACACGCCAACACAACAGAGGCAAACTAAAAAAACTCATAATTAAAAAACCATTTCTTTATGTGCCATAGCGTTTACAAAAATTAACACTTAGTTTACAATTTTAAGATAGCCAAAATGAGCTAAATGATTCACAGATTGCAAAAAACATTTGCTTTGTTTAATAATTATTTTGAAAAAACTGCAAAAACCAAGATTGTGACACTAAATGGCAACAACAATGGAAAGATGTAAAATTTTGTAATCGATTACAAAAATCGCAAGAAACACTGAAAGACTACTTCTGATACATTATTGAATTACAAATTCCGTATAAAATCATGTGCCACTGATTCGAGTACAAATGTATCTTGCAATAATGATGCATCACACCATGAAGCAAACAAGTCGCGATCGCGATTTTACTTGTATACTCTTAGCATAACTGAATCGCGCGATCTTTGGTAGTTGGAGGGTTAATACTTAATTCCATGTCTGCCAGAAGAGAGGAGAGAATAGTGCACAAATTTTATAAATTTACATTTTTTTAATAGAAATGTTCTGGATGAAGAGTGATTTTAAAATCATTATTGAGATTGAACCTGTCGTTGCACTCTCCTTTAAACTTTCCAAGGCCGAAGACCTAGTATTGAGGCTGAAAACTGAGCTTAAGACATAGCATTTAAGTACAACGCACGATAATAAACAAAGAGAGTTTACTTTCTCGATTCACTGCAAAGGCTGACTTCTTTCAATTGTTTTACAATTTATAAAATGAACAGTGTCATTATATATTTCTTTGCTCGATTTAGTGCCAAAGGTCTCATACTATTTTGTTTGATCATACTTCTATTATTTCAGAGTCTTCATCACCGGAAGTTGCTTTCGCCATCTTGGAGTTTTAACAGGATAAACGAGTTTGCACGTAGCACGCTGACGTGAGGGAAGTGAATTTCCACATAAAAAATTTTAAAACTCAAAATCAGTGTAAAAACATACAAGAATTCCAATTTTTATCGAAATCTGAAAACTTTGATTTTTTGGCTGTTCTGATACTCCTGGTTTCATTTACTTGCAAAGCTGGGATTACAATTTTACGCATTATAAGGTTAGAAGAAGGTCCAGACAAGCTTGAAAGTAGGCGTGAGGTTGCTGGGGGTGATAAAAGTACTCTAACAAAGGAATAACAGGCTTTTCTAGTGTAAAACCCCCATAAGACAACGTACTGTGTTTAGCCGATACACATTTTCTTTAATAACTCGGTAAATATTTATGCTAGAATGACGAGAGAGGGCTGAAAACTTTCGCCTTTCTAATTCCCATCTTTTTACATGCATTAATTTTACATCTGGGGCTTTTCTGACCCTTTTTGGGCCTAAAACTCGAAATTTGAAAGATTAATCCCCAAAAAATGGGTTTAGAGTTGTCCGATTGTTTTGCCCAACGAACATGTCCAACAGATTATAGAAAGGAACGTCCCTACCAAATTTGAAGTAAATCGGACAAAAAATGTGACCACTAGAGTGCATACACATATATATATAAAATTTTGAACGACCCCCCAAATCGTGTTCAGGGGGTCACGTTAGGTACTTCTATGGTGGTCCCGGGCTTAAGTTTCACCATGCGGGTCATGCTAATAGTTCACTTTCCAAAGGAAATTCACTAATAAACTATGTCTCACAATACAGTACTATAAAAAATATATTTATACTTATACTGTACATACAAGATGGTAAATATACAAAAAAATTGTACAAAGTGATCGTTTCAACCAGTGACACCAGTTTAGTGTCGTGAGACATAGTTTATTTTATCCTGTTAATTATAACAACACGTATTATGCTACTCAAGAAATGATTTCTTGGAGTTTTGTCCCATAACGCCAATGTTAACTTTGTACCTCCATTACTCCTATATCAATCGTCATAAAACATTCGTTTAGGTGTCAAAATAAAAGTGTAGTGGTTCTCAAGGGAATTAAATTTTCAATTTCCTTAGTTTGAGCATCATGGTCGTAAATTAGAAATTGTTATTTCACTAGAGGATGACAAAAACTTTAATTTGACAAAAAAATGATTGTATAATTGTATGTGATGATCAATGAGGAGCAACGGAGGCACAAAGTTAACATTGGTCTTACGGAACAAAGCTCTGAGATGGCGTCTGGCAACTTCCAGTGATGAAGACTGTCAATATTTGTCACAAACACAAAGTGGTTAAACGGAGAAAATTTTAACCCCTACATAGAAAGGTAAATGAGCAATCCAAACCCACATGCCATTCAGAGAAAGTAGAATGAGTGTAGCCAATTTAATTTATTCAACATCAAAATAAGGAGTGGATTAATTTGTCTGCCAAACACCAAAGGAAAGGAAAAGATAATGTATTTAGAAAATAAATCTTTGCACCATGTACACAAAGCCCAATCACAGAAAACTACAGAACACTACAGAAGGCGGACTGGAATAGAAGAAGGGTTGTGCCTCCTAGTAGCGCCAAGAGTTGTTGGGTCGCCGAGAGGGGAGGCAGTGGGTGGCGCCACTAACATTCAAAGCGGCCAGTGAACGAACTAACAGTTTTAAACGAAACTGCCGTTTAGATGGTAGTCAGCCTTCTGTAGCGTTTTATACTTTTCTGTGGACAAATGAGGTGAGGGTATTTGAAGCCAATGTTTGTCATACAACTCAGGTAAAATATTAAAACTGAAATCCAAATTTTACATGAGGAGGCGAGGCATACCTCATTGGCGGTTATGGTAAGTATTCTGTCCAAGTCCTCGACCAGTTCACTGAACATGGGTCTCTCATTGGGCTGGTAGCTCCAGCAATCCCTCATCAGCATGTAACTGTAAACAGCAATGAATCATGTTACACAGTCTTTATAAACAGATATGGAGTAGCAGTTATTTTTGACATTTTAAGTGCAAGATCATAACTTACTAATACTGTAAAAAATTAAAAAACACTCTCTTTTGTAGTTGCAAGAGGATTAAGAGGCCTTGACTATCGCTCTCCTACAGGAAACCTGTAGCCTATCTTAACCATTTTATTTTAAGCTAGCCATCAGAGAGGATCATCCTTTACCACCCCTAAAAGCTAAAAACACGATTCTGCTGAGGTCAAATTTTGGTATCTAGGGAGGTAGCAATAAAATACAGTGAGTCAGGTGTAGGTGGATTGGATAGGTTTGTCCTGATTTTACTGCGTATAGGCAAGAGGTGCACCTCAGCCAGAAAGTAGAGCTGTTACCTTTACTTTCATGAGAGCATGTCTGAAGCTATCCTTTGTATTTAGCTATAAAGCCTGAATGTTTTTGATGGGAAATAAAAGTAGTCTATTTCCAGGCAACTAAAATGTTTCTCCTAGAAATATACCCATTACAGTACAGCAATATTCAATGAATGACTTAGAACCTAGTTCATATTTCAGACACTTATTTGAGATATGGATTTATTTATGCTTGGCAATAAAAAAAGCTGAGTGTCAGTTGAGGTTTAAGCAGAATCTACTTAATCCGTCTTATGGGATAAATCACAATCCGCTATCATTCAGGGTAATATCAAATGGTGTCCATTCATCGCCATTGTAGGCAAACAAAATAGTATATTGGTACAGTTTTTGTTTCTACCAATATAAAGTGGTCTAATAAGCTTTAAAGGCATAATATCCAGCCTGCTAGAAATTCCTGTCATTATAAAACAGAGTTTTGATTTTGGATGATTTTACGTGGTTTGGTGGGCGGTTCAACTAATTTTACATACCATGATTCGGCTGACCTTGGATCACAACTGATATGAAATTAAAATTTTATGAAGAACTAAAAGTGAGTCCAAGTATTGATTGGTTCTCACCTGACATACTGTATTACAATAAATAAATGAATTAGAATAAATCTGTATATTTAAATTGAGCCAAGTTGTTGTATTAAAAACTTGGCCAAAAATTCTATTTTTTGGCATTTTCACAATAAATTTTTAGTCCATTAAATATTTTCCTTGATTGATGAATGATTTTGTTTCTTAAATTTGAAATTTCAACAATTTTCCATGGGAAGGCATCACTTAATCACTTTATACAACGCCAACGCAACTAGGGTGTATATGGTAGAGTGTATTAATGAATTGTGAGTGTAGAATTAGTGAGATGCCCTGTGTAGCCTTGTTACTGACCAAGACCAGCTGATTCTTTTAGCCAGGATCATTAATTAATAGCATGACCAATGTCGGCTGGATCCAGTAACGAAACTTCACAAAATTTTCTCAGGATTTTGGTCAGGATCGATCTGGAAAACTTCAGATTATTCTTACTTCCCCAAAACACCTCCCTGGGTCCTAACTCAGGAACTACGGGTCAGTATTGTTACGTAAACTGGGAAGGACCAGATAGAGGATTCCACAAGGCTAGCCCACACTCTTCCTAAGCAGTCTGCTACCGCTCAACAAACATTTTGGGACAGGCACCAAAGTGGCAAAAATAATTCCTTTTTTTATTTATAATATTTAGGGAACCAACAAATAAGTCATAATCATCAAAACGGTTTAAACGGTTCTATCCCATTTATTTTGGTTAAACAAAGATTAATATAGTGAGAAAAACTCAACCGACATAATCAGATGATATTTAGGGTTGAAGCCCACCCCTGCTCTGTTCTTGCCAGTTAGCGAGTCTACCTATATTAAGTCATTTTATAGGGCTATTTATCTTTCCATAATGTGTGTTTGTGTAGTACTTAATAACCATGCAAATTTAAACAATGAACAATTTAAGAGTTACGTATAATTTTCTTTTATAAGCTTCGTTTTTGCAAAACCAAAAAAAGTTTTGCAATTAATCATTGGCTTTGTTCGCAAAACGTTCACTGTATAAAGTTGAACAGTACATTTTAGCGAATTTCCCCTACAGGGAAGAAGCTATTACCGTAGTTGGCATGGTAAGACCTAGGCCCGGAACCATGATAACCTTTAGTTTTGAGGTCCCCAGATACCAAAAACACCATTCGTTCAATACTGTATATATATGTGTCCGTTGGCACGATAACTTTCGTAAAAATGGTCAGATTTTGATGACATTTGGTACAATCGTGTAAAGTAGCATTTATGACTTTAAGTTCGAAAACCAGACGAACTAACTTCGGATAAGTTATATCCGAAGGGTATATTAGGGAGGTTTTGTACCCTAAACATTTTTTTTGAATTTTTTACATATAATATTTCAATAAATCTAAATTTACTTTTCAGCATTGGATTCAGCTTAAAAAACTAACAATTTGGTGTTTTGATCATTGCACTACGTCAATTTATTCCAGAGATATTGAAAGTGCTAACCACAGTACTGTACATTGTACAGTGTTATCCTTAATGGAGAATAAGAACAATTTTATATCTCGCTTATTTATGAACGTATCCGGAATATGGCTTCATTTCGTTGTGGTCTAATGATATTTGTCCAAAAAAAAACAATGTTTTCCCAATGGTTCCCATAGTAGCAAACCTGTGTACTCAGCGCCCATGTTATTCTTATGGAGAATAAGACAAATCTTATGGCTTACTTAATTATGAGCATAAATTAATATAACTTGGAATGTAACTTCACCTAGTTGAGTTACATTGATATTTGTAGAAAAACCCATAATTTGTGTTCATTGTTGCAGCAAACCTGCGACTCAGCTCCCCATGTTATTCTTATGGTGAATAATTAAAATTGTATAAATTGCTTATTTATTAATGGATGAAACTTGGTATGTGGCTTCACCTGCGCGGTTGTGGTCTGTTGATATTCGCATTAAAACTTAATATTTTCTGTTCCTTGTTGCAGCAAACCTGAGTACTCACCACATGTTATCCTATGGAAAAAAATTAAAATTTTATATACATCTCATTTATGAATATGTATTTATGAAACTTGGTAAGTGGCTGTATATGGTATATATATATATATATATATATATATATATATATATATATATATAACCTGCATACTCCGCGAATGTCCAATGCATATATATATATTTATATGCATTGGAAATTCGCTGAGTATGCAGGTTTGCTGCAACGGGGGTGTTGTAGTCTTACTACAAATATCGTGCTGTTGGTTGAATTTAATTTGATTGTTCTGCAGTCCATTGTTGAGAGAATGCCGTGGGCCAAGAAGCGGCTTACTGAGGTACACTAAGTCATTACATGGTTATTTTACACCCGAATTTCATATATAGGGTATCATTAAATTTGGCATGAAATTTCCAACAATTTTATATCGAAACACAATCTTGTCATAGGGCTCGGTTTTTAGTTATTCAAGTTAAAAAGTAAAAACAACATCCATTTTGAATTTATGCTAGTAAACAACACTTAAACGACACTGCTTTTTCACCAACAGGCCTTGTTAATAACAGGAGTTGACTAGCTTTGCGTTTGGTTTTGTTGAGTAGTTTTTTAAACGATGAATATTTTTTGTTAAAATCACACTCATACAGGTCGGCAGGAATCAAGGAAATTTAGACAATTATTGATTTTAAAGTTTATTTGTTTTTTTAAGGAGTTATTAAAAATTAAGAAGTTATGCTACATTCTCGCGGGATACACTGGATATAGTAAATTATTAATTACATTAACTGGTTTACGGACCCTTGCTTAGAGGGGAGGAGGAGGGATTTATACATACATCATGAATGGAAATACCAATTTACGTTTTCTCTCACAATTTTTACATAAGCCAGCCCTGCTCCCGTATATTCTTCTCTGATATTTATCGCAAAAGTGTCATTGTTAGTTTCAGTCAGCAGCACCTGGTATGCGATAGTTAACTTATTAGCTGGTTTTTCCATCTATAACATTTGTGTGCAAACTTAAGAGAATGTTAACTTAAATGAGGTTTCAGAGGTCTAAGTTCTCAGACCTTTGGCTCATTCAGTCACATCAAATATTTAAATTTGGTAAATTATTGCTTTGACACAAAACAAATTTCATTCTTACATCTCCAGAGAACAGCAGGGAGGCTTCTCCATGCGGTGTCCGCTCCTCAGCAACTGGAAGAGCTTCTCCATGCTGGGCACTGACGGGTACGGCGTGCCTCCCAGTGTCATGATCTCCCACAGCAGCACACCGTACGACCACCTGCAACCACCACCATCAGTAACTGTCCGTGTGACAACATATTGCTTCACTCTTTATATAAGTACCAAGGATGATACCGGGTGTTTGAAAAATAACTCACTAGCTTTAAGAAAACCTTTCATGGCGAAATGTAAAAAACATTATATTTAAGAATATATCAATGTTAATTTATTTTCTAAATAAAATGTTCATTACACTCACGATTATCCGAGGTAATTGGGACCGAGACCACCTTGGATACGGGGAAACTCAGGTAATAAGGAGGTTAATTGTGGTAAAAACAATGAACTAACTCATAAAACAGGTACAAAATTGATTTATTGCAAGAAAACATTTTAAATAAACCTAGTTACGAAACACTATCAGAACCAAGTTTAGCTTGAGCCCAGAGACAGCTGACAGGTAGCTGTGATAATGTGATGAGTTCCATTAAATTGCACAAGTGAAAAACCAACAGTAAAGACGCCCAGTAGCAAAGAAGTCTGGTGTGCATGCACCACCAGATAGCACCTTGGGAACTGGGCTCACCCATTCTGCTCACAGTTCTCAGTGGGCGGAGGTATGTGTACCTGCCATCCTAAATACATGTAACGTATAATATCAATATTTTAAGTACAGAATTTTGTTTAAATGGATTGCGTTGGTATTAACTGTGAGGCGGGGCCACCAGCAGCAGGCCGGTAAGAGTTCAAGCTGCCGAATGAATGCAGCCAAACTAGTAGAACGCGGCCAACCATTCCCACTCCCACTCCCTTCCCCCCTTATCATTAGTGACTCCCCACCCCATGCAAGAGCTGGTTTTCACTCATGCTGCTAGCTGTACACGTGAATCCTACCGGGTGGCCAATAATTTTTAGAATTGGCCGTCATCATATTCATGTGTTGTGACGGCTCGACCTAGTAGCAGCCATTAGAGGAAACTACTCGATCTTGCTTGTCAAACTAATAAACATCGTTTCTCGCCGCAACTGTCCCACTATTGGAAGCTTAATTTTTATTTTTCATCTTCTGATGACTAGCTTGGTTAAGCCAGAGACTCATATAACCGGGACTTGGATAATCGCGAGTCTACTGTAAATGATTCCTACAGGTCAGTGTTTGTAAAATAATGATACATTATAATTTAAACTAAAGCTATTAGAAAATGCCACAACAAATCTACAGCAATAAGTTAACATGTGGGTTCCAAAAACTTACACATCAGACTGAGTAGTGTAGACCCTGTGGAACAAAGCCTCGGGGGCCATCCATTTAACAGGTAGTCTTCCGTCTGTTGTCTTCCTGTAATAGTCGTGACTGTGAATGTCCCTCGCTAGTCCAAAGTCTGCTATTTTTAAGATGTAGTTGTCACTCACTAGGACGTTTCTGGCAGCCAAGTCTCGGTGGATGCACTGAAGTCAAAATAGAAAAATAATTACGAAGATTCACTTATAAAAACTTTTGTAAAACTCATAAAAACTCAATGTAAACTTTTAAATACACATAGTACAGCTGTTTGTAAAATAATTTCCTTTTCTTTCTTCTGGTATGAATCACTACACATAACTACAAGTGCATTGACAAATTTACTCTGCAATATGACACATACATAAGTTTGCTAGAATACCAATTAACTTTTAATCCATACCATCTTTTATTATGATTCTCTTTGTTCATCAACTAGAGATTGGTTAAATGATTTATGGTAGCAATACAAGTAAAGTATTTTCTTAATCGTCTTTAGGTATCAGTAAAATAAATAATTAGGGGTGTGCGAATAGTGATTTCTGACTCTAGCCGAGCCGAGCCGAGCTTTTCTTCTAAGTTCCCGAGCTTCAAGCTTTCTCGAGCCGAGCTTTTTTTATGGCAATTTTCTATAGGGGTGTGCAATGTATCGGTAGTGATTTTATGACCCTAGCCGAATTTCGCCATGTATAATTTTATAATTTCAATAATGGTCAGTTGTCATTCACTTCTTCTATATTCACTAGCCCTCCTTTTAATAGGCCTAAATAAAGTTCTACAGTGCAAAAATAACAAAATAAGTACTGAAAAGGAACATTTATTGAGACCAATTGTTGCTAGTAATGAACAGTTTTCTTTTAATATAAAGTAGAAACATAGGAAAAAAATAACACAAAGGAATATAGAACTACAAATTTTAAACTAGACCGATAAGCCTGAATAACAGTTTGACTGTTATTGCTGTTTTTATAACAGCCATTATAAACATACTATATGTCAAGATGTACCCTCCATGTAACCAAACATTTAGGCCCTATTCTAGGGAATTACCAAAAATACAGTAAGCCTATCTATTCAACTGATGGTTTCAGAAGCAGATGATGTTCCTGGTGGAAGAGGATCGTCAATGTAGTCTTCTTCCATCACTGATTTAACAACTTGATAGCCTACAATTGAAAAATGAAATGATTTCAACTGACGTTTATTCACAGATTCAAATATTCTCGCGGCGTTAACAATATATATGATTTTAATCGCACAGCTGTAGCGAAACAAAACACTGCGCCAATTTGATTCTGTCTTGCTCTTGGTTAGGCGAACATAGAGTATAATAAAGTATAACCTTGTAAATAATATGACCACCGGTATTATAAATTGTGAGACGTATATGAGACATATCATGAGACGTACAAACACGGTTGAGAAGTAATGAATCCCTGTACCGTTATTAAAAGCACATTAATGTGGTACCCAGAGCTCTTCAGAGATATTTACATACATACATAAATATCCCACGTAGCCCTGATGAGTGTCTGCTTGACATACAGCATAGTCCGGTCAAAGTACAAAAATGGTTCTCTTCCTCGAACGGAGGTTGTCATCGGAGGTACACTTAGGATATAAGGCTAGGCTAGGAATTACAGAAATAGGCTAGAAGAATGTTAAACAGAGACATAGAGTAGTTAGTATGAAGGTTTGTTAATTTTTTTATATGTGATTTGGTAATGGAAAGAAATAAGGAATTTGGAGACATAGAAGGACCAGGTAGGATCCCTGGTTGACAAGGATTCGGAAGACAAGAAAACGGATGCTAATGAGTAAAGAATTCCTCAAAGGTGTAAAATACTTGTGAATCAGATAACTTTTCAAAGTTTTCTTAAACAGAGGAAAAGAATTTATTTCTCTGATTCCAGGAGGCAAAAATTTCTCTGGAAAAATTTGGCTCTCTGATAACTATAGGTTTTCCTTGAAGAGGGTTAGGTTGTGTTGAGTCGATGTACGAGCATCCCGAAATCTAGTGTTATGGTCAAGTGACACCTGAAATGTCAACTGATTAGAGGATCTTGAAAACAATTAAGATGGTTTCAAAGATAAATAGACCAGGCACGGTGAGAATACCAAGGTGCCGAAAAGCCTCTAAACAATGATCCCGATCTTTAGGCCCGCAATGTACCTCACAGCGCGCTTTTGCAACTTGAAAATCCTATCCAAATTGTGCTTGCTTGAAGCGCCACACAGAAAAATTGAATAGGTGACATGGGACTCACAAAGACTGAAGTAAACTACCTTTGAGAGATTCCTGTTTCTATAATTAGAAATTGTTTTCAGAACAAAAAGCCCCTTGGATAGATTGGATGACAATTAGTCAATGTGGGAATTCCAATCAAAACAACTGTCCAGGACAACACCTAGAAACTTTTAATTTTGAACCTCATCAAGCTCAGTGTCATCAATGGACTAATTAATGTGTTTAGGTCCCCGTTGTCTAGTCTGAAACTGTATGAAATTTGTTTTGGAAGGATTTAGGACCAACCTATTGTCATTGAAGAATTGGGTTAAATTGTTTACCAGACAGAAACTATCTATTTCTAACTGAGGGGCGTCCCTACCTTTGACAAGAATTGTGGTGTCATCCGCATAGAGAATGACATTATCAAGGGGAATGAAATCGGAAACGTTGTTAACATACTGAAGAAACAGCAGGGAACCAAGTATGGACCCCGGTGGCACACCGAAAATGACAGAAGCTGAGGCAGATCTACATGAAAAACTGGACCCATTGCTGTGGGAGAAATGCACCTCAGTGACCTGTTGTCTGTCCAACAGGTACAAAACAATCCAATTCAGGGCCCGGTCAACAATGCCCAAGGCATTCTCGACCAGAAAGGCGGGGTCAACGCAGTTGAACGCCTTGGACAAATCGGCAAAGCATCCGACCAGCGAATCGCCCCTGTCAATCGCATCGATACAGTCACTAACAACCTTTATGAGGTCTGACCTGGAAGAGAAATCCCTCCGGAAACCAAACTAGTTCTGACATACCAGATTGTTCTCTTGAATGTGATAATAAACCTGATTGAAGACAACTTTTTCCAGAATTTTCAAAACTGCAGGGAGGAGCGCAACTGGGCGATAATTAGACATAGATTCATTGTCAACTTTCTTGAAAATGGGAATTACTTTTGACTTTTGACTTTAAACTCATCAGGAAAAACCCCTTCATTCAAAGAGCAATTGACAAGGTGGGTTATCGGAGCTAGCAGCTCATATTTACAAAATTTTAAAATGTTCTGGTTAGACTTACAGTTCACAATGGCTTTCCTATATATTTTCTTAGCATTTTTGTTGGTCTCCCAGTCGTCGGGATGTTTTGACCTACCTGTCACACAAATAACCATCCAGAATCATTCGATGAGGCATGGCCATCCTTAACAAATGTCTTAATTACTGCTGAACCAAGGTCTTACCCTTCTTGAAGCCAAATACTCCATGCCTCTCGCAACTTGATATGCGAAGGACACGAGATCTTTTTGAGTCAGTGTGTTTCTGTCCTTCTCATTGGCTCCAATCGCAGGTTCGTAGCCGGATGAGGGTCGATGCTGTCGAAGAAAGTCTCTCAGGTTTCCATGAGGGGCAAACTCCACAATAACAAAGAGAGGTCCATCTTGAGTGCAGCATCCGAGCAAGTTTATGATGTTACGATGTTTGCCGATCATTTTCATCATTTCCATCTCTGACACTAAGTCCATCATCTCTGTATCAGTGTGACCCTCTGAAAATCAAATAACAGCACTAAAATACTAAACATTAAACATTGTCCAACATGAAACTTTTTAGAATATTCCTACTAAAATCAAAAGAGGACCATATTTAAAATATGTTAGAATAAACTATGGCACGGTTTCATAGAGACCAATGCTTCTTTAAAAGTTAAACTACTCTGTTTAAGAAGCTTAATATTCATAATAAATATTGGATTAAAAATATAACGAGTATCTAGATCTGTGATAGATGATATTTTTTAAACTATGTGAGGTAATAAAAATATAATCTTAAAGGTAATAAAGACTATGATATTTTTGTAAAACCTGAAATTTCAATCAATGATATATTTCAAATCAAGTTACCTTACAATAAGATGTTAAAGCGTAGATATATCAACATTAAGAAATACTATTATTCACTGCAGACTCTTTACCCTTTAGCATCTTAACGGCCACCACAGTGGAGATGCCCTGCTGCAGGATGCCCTGAGCCTCCGCCTTGACCACCTTCCCGAAGGCCCCCTCGCCGAGGCTCTTGCCCATGGTCAGCTGGTCCCGCGGGAACTCCCAGTCAGAGTCCAGGGGCAGCTCATACTCGGACACCACAGAGTCCAGCTTCCCTGGCCGCGACTTTTGTTTCTCTATCTTCACAACTGGCATTAACTGGAAACATACAAATTCACACTTGATTCACTCAAGTTTCAAATGTTAAAAGTTCTTGATACAATTACTGTCAAAAATTCAACTGAGTTAGTGAGTTTAAGTTATCCGTTCCTGTTTATGGAGTATAAGTCTACATTAGTAGGCTATTATGTCTTATTTAGTTAAAACGTAGTCAAGAGTTATGTTAAATTAAACCTTACATAATTGGTTTTAATTTTCAATTTATTATAATGTCAAACAGCTTATTCAACCTTTTATTTATCACTGATATGTTATACATCATATGGTATAAGTCTGACATGTTTCAAAGCACAAGCAGGGTAGAACCATTAGTTCTCCCTTAGATTATTTTTTTTGCCAGCCACATTTTGAAACAATTAATTTGATTGGATCTAATGTGAAACACCAGCATCACTGATGCGTTTTAACACAGAACTACCGGTACTCAGTAATATCAGAGCTTAGCTCATCAATCAAGTGTAGTCTTAACTGTGCTTGTCAAAAGCTTAAACCATAATGCCATATATTTACAATATGTAATATTACACAATATTTTGATTTTTATTTATTCAAAGTAAATTTTTCAGGTATTGGCTTTTAATGGTTACAAAAAATTTCAAAACAAAAACACCATTTCCAAAAGTTATTTTATGACCTGTATTAGGTAAAGCGCCTTGTATGATTAAGCATTTTATTCATCTTCAAAGTTAAATATAAACTTCATTTGTTTCACTACTTTTTTGTTCTCTATAAAACCAGGCAATAGTGCTGTAATAGTGCAGAGCTAAGCGCTGTCATAGAAAAGAGGGAGGTGAATTTTGATTAAATGCGGATGATGCTCATCAGTGTCTCATCACTTGTTCCGACAGTGCACACTTGTGACAACTAGTTCATGCTGTTTACAGTGTAGGAGAACCTCACTTTGTCAGTTTTGTTACAACTTTTCTCAAAGCATGAAACTTTTCTCTTACATGTCTATATCCACAGTTTTCTAAATTGTTAAACAAAATAGCGGACCACATGTCAAATAATCCGTATTCAGGTAAAACTTGATTACCTTATTATAGGAAATTAACTACATTTATACATTTTCAGATAAAATAGGACATACCACAAAGGTTTTTTTAAATGTCCATCACTATTTTGAACATTTTTTTTAAATATGTAGAAAGTCAGTTACTGCTAACACCTGACACATATAAGACATCTCATAAGGAACCCCTCCTTAATCACTGATTGTTTCCCCTTTGTCCATCAAGGTGCAAAAGTCTGTTTAAACCATTCTAAAACTTGCTGATAATGTTTTCCATAACATTTTCTTGGATCAACCCATTTCTGGTCCCAATACATGGGTGTTGCAGAAGGGTCCAACTGCCAATATTTAATTTTAAAATCATCTTTACTATAAAAACCAAAACTGACGTCAGCCAAAAACAACTTACCAAGGATGGATCCTGGTCATTGGCTAATGTTTGTTTTTCCACAATTACTTTTTTTGTCCACTGAGTAACAACTGCAGCCCGTGCAGTTTCAATAGCTAATATTTTTTTAAGTTTCTCTCTGAAATAATCAAAAACATAATTATATTTTTTATAACAACTGTAGCACGTAGAATATATGTTTATAAATGATATATTATTGAAAATTATGTTAACATAATGGTTACAAATAACACAGTATGTAAATAAAGTAGATGGTGGAAATGTAAAAGTTATTTTATAAATCTGTTACTCCAACATAAACAAGGAAACATGACAACCTAAGAATTTGGTACTAACTTAAAGTAATACTTGTTTTTAATCTTCATCAATAATTTAAAGTGACTTCCTAGTCAAAATCACTATTTGGATAGTCAAATTCATAGAATTTAAATTTGAATTGAGTTCCCCATAAGAGTGATGCCAGATTTTCATTTTTATCAGTCTTGTTAATGCACATTTTCCCCCATCAGACTGAAACATCTGAGTTCCTTCGAAGTGCATGATTACTTATTGTCAAGTGATTTTATGATTTTTAATTTCTGTGTTATGTTCATTATAAACAAAAAACGTTTCTGATGACAAATTTCTATGATCAAGCGAATGTTTTTAATATTTTGGTGTAGGTAAACATTTTTACACACAAGAGTTCCAGTGCATTTATAAAAGCCACTGCAAACTGGACTCAAAAAGCTTATGTACAAATTTGAATGTTGTGATCACTTAGTAAGGCAGGCCAGCTAACGAAGCATAGTTCACAAACCTCTTGAGCCGGCGGAAGACGTTCACCATAATGCACATTCCCAGCAGGAACATGGTGCACAGTGCTCCAGCTAGGATGACAACCACTGTAGGCTGATTTGTCTGAACCATCTTCATCGGGGGCTCTTCTAGTTCTGAAACCATTTGTTAACTGTGTACTAACTCACTATTAAAGGTTTCTAGCTCTCAAGCATATGTTTTATTCTCAACTAAATTGTTTAAAATACCCATTGAAACCTTTGCCTCCCGTGAATGAAACTTGATTAATTTCATAAACTACTTTTTCACATATCAAAATTTCATATTTCACCTTATAAAATACTTAGGACATGCCACCAGCTAACCCAAATTTCTAGTATAATTGGTGTTATGATGAGGTTGATAATTTTACAAGCATTTTAATGATATTTGGTCAACAATATCATTTCATAGGACTCATAAAATACTCATCTAAGAGCTGCCTACCAATGACTTTAAAGTCACAGGAATTGCATACACAATCAATCTATCTCTGCTCGATCATTACCTAATAACTGATGAAGAGTAAATTTACTCAAGGCAAAACAATACAATATTAGATGAAAGTAGGTGGCATTATGGTATTATTCTCAAAATCCCATTAAATCAACATTGATCTCTTATCATTTTAACTACGTATATAACATTCAGATTCCACTGACCATCGACCACTCGCAGGAAGGCGCTGGCTACCGTCGCTCCAAGGCTGTTGGAGGCTATGCAGGTGTACCAACCCTCATCCTCGTGAGTAACATTGTAGATCTCCAGCACCTCTGCATCCTCTGAATGTTGCTAAGGGACGTCACACACAATGTAACCGAGTTGCGTGAATCTCATAAATACACAATGCATAATATAAAGGAAAATCACTTCTAGCTATAGATTCATTGACAGGAATTTTATATATTTTAGGCTTTCTTTAAAAAAATCTGTTTTAATTGGTAAATTAAGGTTTCAAAAATATTATTATTTGGCTACCTGTTAAAATAATGAGATGGAAAAAATATCTTATTTTCTACACTTCCCCTATAATAATTCATGTATTATAATTGTTGATATTTTGAAAAACTTGTGCATTTTGAATCTTACAGTACAGCTGATTTAAAATTATAGCACATTTGAATTTTTAAGAATTGCAAGTAGATTTGATCTATTTTGGGGTGCTAGTGTAATCTGAATATTTGTGATAAATTACCTTGGGTTTACCACAGAATAACAGTTATATAACTGAAATTTAAAAATTACTTTACAGTGAAAACAGTTTATTTAAGTTCATTTTACTATTGATGTGATCTATTTTTATGATATTGTACTCCAGTTCAGAGAACTTTTTTATAAACAAAGGCCCTCAAGGCACCGAGCTCTTCCAATTACGGGTAGTTTAGGTTGTTCATTGACCCTTTTAAATTTTGCCCACAATTGCTGTCCACAGCAAGTGGAGCTGCTTTTCTGCAGATGACAGGCGAATTTACTCAACTCATGAAGAGTGAATTTACTTTATTTATTCGCCTTTCTTGCGTATGACAAGAAAATTAGTTCTGCTCAATACTTTATAAGTGTAACGGGTGAACTCACCTTAACTTCCTTTTCTATACCAGCCAAAAAAGCGGATGAACAAATATTTCTCATGTTGGATAGAACTCAACAATATGAGTAATATTAATGTATTTGTACCAAATTATGTAACTTTCGTAAACAGTATGTCTAGTCACTTTCATGATCCAGTGGATTTGTGAATTCTGTTGCATTGTAATTAATAAACTATTGTCAAAGAAAAACTATTATTCTTATTATATCAACACTTTCAATAGAATGGCAATGAAATAAGAAATACAAGCTATTGAGTTTAACAATTCCAAGTGGTTACTGACAAGCTTAATTAAAAACCGTTCTAATAATTATGTTATAAATAGTCAACTGATTCCAGAGCTGTTATATTGCAGGTGTCACATGTTTATCAGTAAAGTCATGCAAACTTTGAGGGTTTTAGATAAAATGAGGAAGTAAAGAATCCAAGATCATAAAAACTAACACCAAAGAATAACAACATACTGTTTTCTGTGTATTTAGAGAAGTATTAAAAATAATAACACAATAAATTGTTCCTAAGATCATATACTAATCATACCTCAAAAGTAAAGCTTCCAACTGGAAATATTTAAATTGGAGGAATTTAAAGAATTACAGATGATATTTGTTCTTACGCTTTCCCAAGACATAATCATTATTATCTTAATGATCGACCAAATATTTCTGGGTTTTTTGTCATTGTGTGTGTGTTTGTTTGTTTTTTTTGTATCCAACCGGTTTATTTTCACTATAGGGAACATCATTGGTTGAAATGATTTGAATAAAGGTTAATAAATTGTAACACAATCGCTGCGGGTGGGATAGTATGGACCCATGGCAATCGCAGCGCTCACGCGGCATGGACAGTACTGACCTACGCTACAGTGCATTATTCCATCACTCAGTGTGAGCCTAACCTCAGTCAAAGGCGGACCTATACTGTGTTAGTGTGTAGTGTATGACCTGCTGTTTATTTTGATGAAGGTTGGTAGTAAATTTCCCCCAATATCCCGGATGTCACAGGACTTCCCCGCATTCATTTTCGACCAACTTTGTCCCTCTAGATGGCAACCTGGCTGACTACTGTCATATGGATTATGCTGATATCTGTTGGCATTTTGTAGAACTACGTCCAGTTGTGTTGTAACACAGTACAGTTCCGTACTGTGTTTTTGTCATTCATTAGCCGGGAATTCAAAATGTGACCGCGCCTATCGGAACAACAGTTGCCGCATGGTGGGAACACGCCCCCGGGTGTGACTCGCAGCGAACGTGTTAAACAAAAGTAAAGCCCGGTTAATACACTCATACGTTGTGAAACTTGTTTTACTAATCAGTGATGGAAAATGTCCGCAATAATCTCTTAAACAACATAAACTCACCATCACAAAAAAATTGAATTTTACACAAAGAATAATACACTCCCTCAAATCATTTGGATCCTGGGCCTTTTGGATTAGTAGGCCAAGGTAAAACAAAACTCGAAAAGTGCTAAAAAGTAGCAACCGATTGTGGTTTTGTACTAAAATATACTAAATATAGCTCCTGCAAAGTCTGTGATAACCTCAAATCTGACCATTGGCACAGTCAATGCAATGTTCTTATCATTGTATCAAGACACCACATTAGTCCAGATAACTGGGCTTTGCTGTATGAGTTTTTTAACATATATTTTACATATTCATCTGACGATCTACTCCATAGTAGGAATAAAACGTTTTAAGTACAAATAAAATAAAACACAATAATAAAAAACCGAAAGACCTTTTATATAATGATAACATGAACAAACTATTAAGGGTAAGATCAGGGCGGTAGACAGCTTTGATGAGCCCCAAACAAAATTACTTGGCCAGCCCCCTTACCTTGCCATCTCTTCTTACTGTTATTCCACTTAAAATTCTTGACCAGGTATCTGTGGTCCCGTCACAATTGTCATTTATGGCCAACGTTCAGGTCAGTGGTTAAATCGTCATTTCTTATGGCAAATATGCAATTCGATCCTAATTTTCGGCTTATATTACATGATCCCATCTGCATTTACGGTCAATATTATGCAATTAAATTGTCATTACGACTGATGTAATAAGTAGCTGAGTTCATCAATAATGGCGAACTTTACATGATGTACGTTACACCTAATAATTCTCAGTTTGAGGATTCTTAATTTTACCGACTTACCTCAAATCAGTGGTAAACACCCCATCTACTTTCATCAAAGATTTTAAAACTTCAATTTGAGTCTGAGTAATTGAAAAATGTATATACAATTTCACAGAAAAATCAGTATTGTTGCCCATCTCTTGGTTAGATGATGAGACTTTGGTAGCAACGCAAATTACCGCATGTAAATGGTTTCTCACCGCACCTCCATCACATCGTACACGGAGCATCAAGTAAGGTCTACTTCAGTTCTCATAGCAACCCTCCTGAGGCCCTTTGGGCAAAATTATGCAAAAAAGCCGATCTGTCTACGGCCCAGGATAAGGGTAAGGAGGTAGTACTATAAGAGTAAATATTGATTAGCAGAAGGTAGAAATAAGTATATCAAGAAATGAAGGAATACTTCAGCTACATCTAGAAAGAAATGTAATAAGGAGAAACTACAAAAAACTGAAGAACCAAAACTAACAACCAAACATAGAAGAAAAACTCAAAAAAATTCTACTTCACTTATAAAGCCATGCCATGCTTTACATAAAATAAGATTGATTGTAGAATTGCATAAATTAAACATATCATTCTGGTTGAATGAGGGTGGGTGTTACTATATATAATTAAAAGTGAGTGAATAACTAAAAGGCACACTTTTCTTACCATACAGCATTCATTTTAACTGTGCCACCTTTGTTATCTCAGAGAAACAACTTACAGGAAACTTTAAATAGTGGTCTTCACCTCCATTTGTGCTCATTTGAAATATGTATTCAAAATTTCAAAATCTAGCCTTAATTTTTAAGTTGGCCACCACATTGGAAAACAGTGGCAAAATATTGAAATTCTGAATTCATATTGGGCACTAAAAAGTAGGTGAGGTGAAGTCACCCACTGAAAGTTTCCTGTAAGTCTTGTTGTTTCTGATTTCCTCGAGTCCCTGGGATCAAGACCTGTAATTTGAGCCCTCTCCTATCATTCTCCCATTTGCCAAACTCCCACAATTTTGAGATAAAAATGTTGGTTACAGCATTGTATATAAAGATTGAGCACATTTTTTATTCCTAGCTCTTATTTCTTTTTCCCACACCACCAATCTGACTCTGACACTCCTGAAATAATTGTTTGCTGAGGTTTACATGTAAAAATGGTACACCAAACCAAATATACTTGAAAGTTTTAAGAATAATTATGACCAAATTTTAACTCTACAATACTCTAAAAAAATACAGCAAAGTCAAATATCAAAGAAAAATTAACAAAGTCAAGGAAAAATGTAACAATTAAAAATATTATTTAAGTACCCAGAGTCTATATGAAGGTGAAACAGTTGTCGTTTAATGTCACTGGGCCTGACAATCTCAGTTACACCACGGAGATTTAAATACAGACATTTGTTTAAGTAACACCGAAGTTAATGAAACCACCGACTGCAGCAGATAAAACATAATATCAAAAGGGCCAAGCCAACAATTATTTTCACATATTATTTACTAAATTTTGACAAATTTAGGAATCATGGGTTTTGTTACAATAACACATTCCAGTTTGGCACGCTGGATTTCCCATTGGATTAAATGCATATAATGATTACATTACATTAAAGCATATTAAAGATAATTCATATGTTCTGTTAACACGTTCACTGCAGCATACCTAATTCTGGACGCTCTGAGCCATACGCAAGAGTAGAGCGCCTGTAACCATCCTTAGATCTTTGTTTCTCGTATTTTTAAAAACATCAGAGAGGGGCAGCACTTGCTGGTTCGAGTTTTGTTGGTGCAAGGTGCTGCTACTTTTGGAGCTCTGTGGAACTACGTTCTCAGTCTTCAAAACATAGTACAGTATTTAAAATGTTAGCTTGCCATTTGTCGGTCCTAGTGAAAGCCTGTTTTGGTGTTCAGCAGTGAACATGTTAATGGAACATAAATTGATATAATAATCCTCAGGACAATGGCAATTGAAGTAGTAGCAAACAAAACACAGAAGAAAAACAAAATAATATATCCATGCAAAACATCAAACAACATATTCTCTGAAAATAAGAGAATAAATTCAATAAAAAAAAAGTGAATCAAGCGATGCACCCCAGCAGCATGCATGGCACATGTAATACCTTCACCAAGTCTGAGTTACTAAAGTCTGTGAGGTTAGAACCGTTGAGAACCCCTCTGGCCCAGCCCACGTGAGGGTGCAGATCAGACAAGACTTTGCAAGTGAATGAGCCCGAAGTACCGACCAACAGGGTTAGGTTCTGTGGAGCTTCAGTCAGGATTGGGCGGTGATGGAGGCGTTCTACATAACACAGACATTGCTTAATATATGTGCTCCTAGTTGAAGCGTTTGACAACCACATATGCTTTATTGTTTTTCTTTATATGAATGCTTTCAATATTTTGGCATACGTCTGTTTTTGTACGTCTTGACTTAGATCTCAGATTAAAATTTGTTGTTATATCTAATTTTTTTTAATTTTCTTCAAAATGTATTTAATTAGAGCCACTAGTATTAATAAATATTTTTGAAAATGTAATTGGCAATAAGACCTTAATATCAAGGGGTTAAAACATAAAGCGAGAAGTAATCATCACACCTAATCTTCAGTGGTTTATCCAAACATTTACTTAGGAATATTAAAAGAAGGTTACACAATATACATTATAAGAACTACACACCAGTACAAAAATATAATAACAAAAGGCACCGGGTCTATGAGTTTGATTCAATTTTCTTTAGCTATTGCAATGAAATATATGTTATCGAAGTTATGTTTTTTCAAACAATAAAGCATATGTTTTTCTAATGGAAGCATTTGTAATTGTAGCCTAATCCTAGCTCACCTCGTAGATTTCAGTACCACTCGGTAGAGTGTCATCATCATCGGGGTTGTAGGCAACTTTCATCCATTGAACATGCGGCTCCAAGTCTGATAGAGTCGGACAATGGAATGACACTGACGAGTTTACCAAAGCGGTTACGTTCTGGGGAAACCCTTCCTTGATGTAGGGTTTGTGGGGGAAACGTTCTAGACAAACCACACTCTACTCATGCAAATGCTTGTGTACCACAGTGTACTACTCAGTTGAAACAATCAAAGCATATTTTTAGAGCTAATTTCACTGAAAACCATAAATATACATGAGGGCTCTTTTCTTTAGTCTCCAAAAACCAAGATGAAAAGCCAAAGCAAATAAAAATTGTACTACGTACCGTACTGAAAGAACTAGACTCATAACTACATTCCAATATAATAACTTTGATGATTAAGGCAATTGCTGCAGACTTCCAACGCCTCATAATAGCGAGTTTTTATTTTGTGATGAGGCAGGAAGTAAAAGAATGTAGAAACTATTGGGGGAACCGTGCAGTCATGTTAGCAGTTTTGCTGCCTCCTGTATTTTATATTCAACTTTCCACTCCAATCAGAGATTGAAATCAAGTAGCCCTTAAATATATGTATTTAATTTTTCCATGAAATTGAACGATTTTAAATCAGAATAAAATATATAAAACTAAAGTAATTAAAAATAAAATGGTTTTATACTCAGTAATTGTAATATTTATAATTAGGTTATTAGTGTTTTATATTTAAAAATAATATTTTACATCAATAGAAGTGTTAGTACTACCATATTTTGTTAATTTTGTCTATGAAAACTAAATATTTTAGATATTCATCTTACTGAATTTTAATAATTCTAAAAATAAACTAATTATTGTTGAGTTGTAAGTGTAAGAAGCGAGAAAACTTTTCACTCCATGCTTGGAGCATGCCAACTTACCTTTTAATTATTTTACCATACAGTATCAACGAGGTGATTAATGCTACCTTAGAGTGCCATTGTCATTTGATTAGATGCTGTGGCCGTGAGGTATTGATGCATTTTCTTGACGGTGCTCTGTTTTAAAATATTACCAAACTTCCCCTACTCCAACACTATTCAGAAGGGAAGTTAACCAATCACAGTCCTTGCAGACCTGCCTTTGGTTGAAGCAATTTTTGTTTGTATTTTTTAAAATAACTAATAACTGACATTGAACAAAATTATCAAATCTCAAGCATTTAAAAGAGAAGTGGCGCAAGAGAAATGTGGAATAATTTAGGTTGCAATGACAATATATAGTTATATAGTAGAAAAATAACACTTAGGTCATCACTAAGCTTTTTTCGTTAATGGATGTGTATAAACAATGGAATGGACCCCTTCACCCCTTGATTAATTTTTCAATGCTATAGGGAGACAGTGAAGGGGTCTACCTTTTCCTTCCCTTCAGGCCCAACATTTTTCATACAGGTCACTGTCAAGATAATTCAACTACGTTAACTTCACTTTGACAAAATTCTGTTGGTGTAACTCTCAATTGGCATTTTACTAAGTAAGCAATTATCTCAACAAAATAATTAATTGAGAATTATTTCAAGGTGCGGTAGCATACAAAACATAATTGTCAAAGATAACATTTAAAATAAAAAGCAACATTGGAATTAGGTAAAAATCATTATATATATAATTATTTAAATTAGCTAGAAATCAATGTAGTTGACAAACTGACAGTTATAGTATTACATTATTCGGAAACTCTATGTGTACTCTTGCAGATACAAGTAGCAAACATATTTAAAAACAGTGTCATCTTCTAGTGGTTCAGGGTTAAGAACTTTGTTCACTTTTCCAGTCATTGCTTAAAGTAATGATATTATGATCTACCTACATATAAATAAAGCAGAGTTCTTGTCTGTGTGGATCGCTGTACAGCTAAACTACAAGGAGTTAAGGCATGAAATTTTCAGGGTAGGTTCCTTTAGGTTACAGCAGTTGTAACTGACTCTCAGATTCCTCTAAATCCTCTAGGGCTACTCCCCGTGGGACATCCAAAATCCCAATGTTAATCAAATGAGACCATACGGTTACAGGTTTCTGCTATTTATTTAATGTTATATTCAAATAAACAGCTGACATTAGTAATTTACACCGGGTGAAACCGGTATAATCAGGTAGTCAATCAAAAACACAATTGTTTTTCCAGGTGAACATCTTAAGGTTCAACTTATTTTTTAATAATGTTTAGTTTGATTGGCAGGATTGTCCCAAATAAAATGTAAAATCTGAGTCAAGATTTAGACAAGCAGTATACTGTATAAGTATGTTTGATCAGACTTGAGTGCTAATAAATTTAAACAAGATATCACGCATAAATTAAGCTTACCATGTATCTCTGCTTTGAACGTGAAGTTCACACAGCCAAAGACATTGCAGACGACACAAGTGTAGTTCCCGGAGTCTGATTCCACCAAGTCTTCCAACATCATAGACCACGGGCCGTAGCGTACCTGGCCCAGCTTCCTCTCAGGCGTCTCTCCATTCTTATACCACGTGATGTTTGGAGTTGGATTACCTTCAAAAATCATTTACATCAGTACAAAATTAAGAGTAAAAAGATACACTAAATTACATGGTCAATTGTAAGGTGACCTACAATTTAAATAATTACAGTAATGCTGATTTTATAACAGAGTTTCTAACTTCACATTCAAATTAATGCAGGTAAGCCAGAGATCATGATCTCAGTGCTTATGAGACGTATGAAATAGACCTACTCTCTTTAGACCTCGAGACGTGAGGTGATGTAAAGAGTGGAATTGGAGACATTGGAAAGCAGAGAGCAATAGATTAGAGGAGCTATCCTCTTATTTGGGAGGGTAATCCCAAATTTGGTTGCTATATATATAATCAGCTGTGTGATTTTATTTGACTATAAAACTGAAATCAGGTGAGTGAGTGAAGCTGTAGGGAAAATCTAGTGTTGAATGCAGCTATGTATATAGTTCACATTTTTAGAACCAATTTTTATTGCTATCTACATTATACTAAATTTCAGATCTCACTGTGGCTTTATTGAGTAAGTGGCTTATTTATACTAGGTGTACGCTCATTCTTCCCGTAAGAGGATGAACGAAGACTGAATTTTTAAAGATATGTAGGCATGTACTGGATTGGTAACACTCTTCTGTTATCCGTTTTAACTCCACAACAGCAAGAACAGATAATTAATAAACCAAACATTTTACTAATGGAATGGTAACACCATTCCCATATCCGTTTTAACTCCACAACGGCAAGAACAGATAATTTAGGACTAATGTAAATAAAAAATACTACTGACTACTGGAGTGGTAACACCCTTCTCATATCCGTTTTAACACGACAGTACCTGGGGGGCCCAGCTTTGCTCGGGGGAGGGCCAATCAGTCAGTTTAGATGACTTGGAGTAATATTTCATCACTTTCCCCTACTGATAATCAGATTTGTGTAACTCATTTGCCTCTTTTCTATATTTTTAAGGTTCCTCCAGTTGCTATTTATAGCTCAATGTCCTTTTCATTTATTTTACTAATCTATATATATAATCTTCACTCAAATCTTTTAATCTCTGTTCTCAAGAAACCACATGTTAATAATCATAAAAAACATGAGTATTACTTTGACAGTTCCCTGGTTGATTATAAACAGCTGATAAAATTCTTTTGTATTGATTTAAAACTCCATAAGCCCAATGTTAATTTTTTTTACTTTTCATTTTTTTTTTTTACATTATTTGATTTTTCCTGGGGAAGAGACCTGTCTAGAACTTATTTTTATCCCAGAAATTAGTTATTTTTAACATTTGAAGGAAATCGTTGGAGCCGTTTTTGAGATTAGTGTCGCAAGCAAGCAAACATACAAGCAAACCTTACTCATATTAGAGTATAGTACCTGGGGGGCCGAGCTTTGCTCGGGGGAAGGCCAGTCAGTTTGTTTAGATGACTTGTAGTAATATTTCACCACTTCCACTACTGATAATCTGATTTCTATAACTCATTTGCCTCTTTTCTACATTTTTAAGGTCCCTCCAGTTGTTATTTATAGCTAGACATTTTGGACTTGGATTGCAACTATTAAACAGAAGACTGAAACCTAGATTGTACCAAGATATTTTGCCAAACATGTAAACCTTGTTTTTATTTAGTTTGTTTTAGTTTAAACCCTTTTCTTCTTTTTTTCAAAAGAAACATTTTATTAAGTTCATTTTAGTTTTCAAAATAGTCTCAAGGTGTCTCTGATTTGATAAACAACATGAGTATTACTTTGACAGTTCCCTGGTTGATTATGAACAGCTGTTACAATTCTTTTGTTTTGATTTGAAACTCCATAAGCCCAATGTTAATTTTTTTAACTTTTCATTTTAGTTTTTTACATTATTTGATTTTTCCTAGGGATGAGGCCTGTCTAGAACTTATTTTTATCCCAGAAATTAGTTATTTTGAACATTTGAAGGAAATCGTTGGAGCCGTTTTTGAGATCCGTGTCGCAAGCAAGCAAGCACGCAAGCAAGCAAGCAAGCAAGCAAACCTTACTCATATTAGAGTATAGGATGATACCTGGGGGCCGAACTTTGCTCGGGGGAAGGCCAGTCAGTTTGTTTAGATGACTTGGAGCTTATTTCACCACTTCCCCCTACTGATAATCAGATTTGTATAACTCATTTGCCTCTTGTCTACATTTTTAAGGTCACTCCAGTTGTTATTTATAGCTCAATATCCCTTTGATTTATTTTACTACTCTATGTATGTAATCTTCTCTCAAATCTTTTAATCTCTGCTCTCAGGAAACCACATGTTAATAATCATAAACAACATGAGTTCCATGTGGTTCCATAAAATCAGATAATAAATCCTTTGAATGAAGATTACATGTAGAGTGGTCATATCCAGAATGACTCAAAGGTGCATTATAATAACAACTGTTGTGACCTCAAAAATGCTCGTTAGTAGGGTACATGGTGAAAAACAACTCCAAGTCATAAACAAGATTGACCTTTCCCTAGCAAAGCTCAGTCCCAGGTAGTACTTAAACTATATGAGTATAACTTTGAGAGTTCGCTGAAAGATTTTGAACAGCTGTTATGACTCTTTTGCTTTTATTTTAATCTCCAAAAGCCCAATGTGATTTTTTCAATTTTCCATAGCGGCTTTTTACATTATTTGATTTTTTGGGGGATGGGGCATGTCTAGAACTTATTTTTAACCCAGACATCAGGTTTTACAACACAAGTAGTTGGAAGGACAAATTAGTTATTTTTTAAGAAAATCGTTGGAAAACCGTTTTTGAGATAAGAGTTGCAAGCAATCAACCAAGCAAGCGAGCATGCAAACTTTACTCATATTATAGTGTAGGATAGGATTGAGTCAAAATAATTCAGCATTTGTATTGATTGACTATAACATATTTTTACTCTTAGGCACATAGAATGTACACGAGACAGGGACAATGATTCTGGATTCTAGCATGTTTGAAGTTCTGCATACAGACGGCCAGGGCTGAATTTAGGTCTGTACAGGCTCTGGTCTACACCCTAAATGCAAGTGCGGGCCCTTACCAGCCCGGCCAACTTTCCTGTTTGATTTATATAATATAACCTACGCTTATATCAGGCTCTACAGATGGCGTTGTGCAGTTACTTAAATTTCAAATTGCTAAAATCCGTATTGCTGCCTAGTGTATATTAACGTTGTCATGGCAAGATATTATTAAGTGATTTTCATTATCTAAATACATAAAACAAAGTCGGGATTGTATGTTAGTTATTTAGTTTCATCAAACAGCTGTTATAAGGATGATATCTAAACATACTTGAAAAGCATATAAACATATGTTTATTATAGACATAATAAATCTATTTGAATAGCAACTCATTTTCAATACCGAAGCAAGCTCTATATAAACATAGGCAAGTGAGCGTAGCTAACGAGCTCATCTTGAAAAAGAACGAGAATCTTTGACATAAAACAAATTCAGTGACATTAGGACAGAATAATGTCTGTCTGACCAGCTAGTAGTACTCAACCCGAACGCTGACCCGAACTCCCGAACGCTTACCCAAGGATCATCTTTCCTCCATAAATTTAACAAGGCAACTTTTAAAGCCAGCGAGGCGGAGCTCTAAGGTCGGGGTTAAAAGAAAATAACAACATTTTTTTGTATAATTGAAAATTTTCTAAAATTACTAAAAAAGGTGTAAATAATAACAAAGAAAATTTTCCTGTGCGGTGGAGGTCTATGGTTGAGTAGGGCGGCGTATCAAACGTGGGGACATCTTTTAGGAGATGCTGCTTTAACAAAATAAATCCAACGAATCATACGTTAAAATTAAAAGTAGGGAGTGATAGTAAAGGCAGAGCCCTGAGGGAAGAACAAAGAGGTATCCATAATATTTTGGTACCCAACAACGTAGTGTATAGGTCTGGAGCAGTTTTGAGGAGCCGCTTTCGAAATCTTTGGATTTTTTATTTGGTGGTTTATATTAGGTTTCTAATAAAATATACCACCTGATTTTTTAGAAAATTTGGGTTCAGAAATTACAGGGCTTAAGAGATCCCAAACTTCAGTTTTTTTACCTTTCTTAGTACCATAAACTTTAAATATTTTTAGCAGGTTTCAACAGTTTTATCTCATTGCCATAAAAAGCTCTAAAAGATGAAAAATTAGTACTCCAATCCACACACGGTTAAATTAGTATTTCGTTAGTAGGCTATTCGGCTAATGGTTGTGGAGAATATTTCAATTTCCATTCAGCAGTAAACTAAGTATATTGTCCGATGTTATTCTTATAAGAAATAAAAAACATATATCTCTTGTATACTTATTAATTTTATTAAAACTTGGTGTGTTAGCATTGACCAATAGAGAATATTCATCCCAGGACAACCTTAAAACTGGTCCATACCAGTTTGGATGCTGACATTGGGTACAGCAAATGAAATTGTCATTACATATGAAGTTTTTTGGATGTCCATTATGACAAAAAATTCCCTTTCACCTTTGGTCCCTCCACTTGCAGCGGCTCGGGGCGGAAACTCAGGGGTTGGTCCCCAACCTGAGAATGTATGGTCCCTGGCTTTTGTACATGGATACCCCATCCGTTGAGTTGGCCAGTTGGAGGGCAGAGCGGGTCCACATTGAGCCTGATCACAGCTGTCACAAGGCACGGGAGTTGGTACTCTGAAAGGCCAATTTGGCTGCCTGTCCCATCCCATCCTTTCCTTTCCTGCTATATCCTAACCTTCTGATAACCTGCGCAAAATTCCCGCTTATGGAAAACGTGCCTATAGCAGCTATGCTGGGGTTTCCTAATCTAGCAACAATGAATAGAGAATATGCGGAATACGTTTCCATCTAACCCTGGAGGGTGAGGTGGAGCAATTAACCTCTTAAAACCACTGTGTGTACCTAGCAAATTAGATTAAACTGATTGCGTTTATTTGGTCACATGTCCTAGCTCCTGTTCACTCTTTTTTAAGACTCGGCCAATGACTAATATATTTTTGGTACCGGATGGTTTTCGACGAGTTTTAAATATATAACCTGAGAGAAAAGTTGCCAATAATTATTAGACCTATTAATTTCCAGCTCCAAAATCAGGGGGTTAAATATACAGAAATATACTTGTTTTAAACCCATTTAATGTAAAAAAAGGTATTCAATGATTTATTTATATAACAGTATCTTATAAAATCCATACCTTAAATTTAAAAATGTTTACATCCTTAATATATGTTAGTTTGAATTTAAATACACAAGCTACTGAAATCGCAGCACGAGAGATTTAAAAGCAAAATCCAACATCTACATTAATGACAATTTGTCAGGAGGGCAATCTGTCTACATCGTAATTAGTTGAACAATGTAGACGGTTAGGATTTCGGAGTTTTGGACATCTTGATTGTTTATGAAAATCAATATTAACCACAGAAAATGCAAACAAATATAAACTGTAACCAGACTATTTTACTGACCGGTAGATTACAAAACTTTAATCCCATGTCATTAGGTGACAGTGAGGCTTATTTGGTACATTACATGTAATAAAGATAGTTTGCACGTATGATAGTTTAGTAAGTCTGCCATCAAGTAATTTGTTCACAATGTAAATAAACTACTATAGGTCTACAACACGCTTGATTATCAATCACAGTCAGTCGTGTTACAGAGTTATACTGTCCCAGTAATTCAAAAATTCCAAAACCTATTGTATTAATTTATCATCACTAGTCCAAACACTTAGATTTTACATCGAAGTTTTACAGTAAGAAATAAACTGATAATAAATCTAAATAGATACAAGCATTGTTTTAAACACGACAAAACACTATTAATTTACATAACACTCACATTTTAAACTATTTCGAAATAAAAAAAATTGATGGAACAAAACATAACCAAATCCATAGTTTTGGTTATGTTTACATTTGAGTAATTTATAAACAAATATGCAGTGTTTCCCCTCTACGGTAAAAATATGCCACGCACTGATACAAAAAATCCCACTTTATCCCAGACTCTCCCTTATAGTATCCCTCGTAATATCCCACACTTTCCCACTGATTTGTTAAACATTGCAACACAATTAATGCTAAATATTATATGATTATTGAATAATGTATTAGTACAATAGTTATACCGTTAGATAGAGCTTATTTAGATCTACTAATTACCTATAGGTATTTTACATTTTAGTACCTCAAAGGATTTTGAGCAATGCGACATAGGTTAAATGATACGGTGAATTAACCTAATTAAATAATTTATTTACGTGAGAGGTACTAATATTTTTAATGGTAGTACTAAAGAGTACGGAGTAGGTACTAAATAATGGCAAATAGTTTGCTTGTTGATTCCAACATGGCTCGGCCAGCGAAATTGACATGATTCAGTGTTCGTTCTGTAACGTTTATAAAATCATAATAGGTGCGGACAGCGAGGTTAAAAATGGGAAACCCCGCAACTGCCAGTACGGCGAGAAAATCCACTAGAAGTGCTACTGCTAAGGTGCTCTGGTCGTAAGTTGTAAGCAAACTAGCAGA
Source organism: Allygus modestus (assembly GCA_963675035.1). Taxonomy (NCBI): domain Eukaryota; kingdom Metazoa; phylum Arthropoda; class Insecta; order Hemiptera; family Cicadellidae; genus Allygus; species Allygus modestus. Next base: position 159,964,726 of record OY776111.1, on the reverse strand, counting down.
CGTAATTCCGATTTCAAAAAAATCCCACTTTATCCCACAATCCCATTTTATCCCACAATCAGTAAAAATATCCCATATAGGGGATAAAAATCCCTCAAGTGAAACACAGACAAATCCCAGCTGACATTTTAAAGACAACCATAGTGAATAGCTTACTACGAAAACCAATTCAACTACTGAATATCAAACATTAAAATTAATTAGTTTTAATAATTATTAATAATCCAAAATAAAATACAAATGCTGTGTTAAAACATCCCTTTGGTATCCCAAATGACTCCTTCAAAATTTCATTAAGAAATGTTTTACAGTTATTTAGTATTTCGATAACACACCCACACACACACACACACACACCCACACACGGCCACTGAAACTTCTTCATCAATACAGTGATTCACTTCGTTCATCAATTAAGTTTATCTTACTAGTTTGGTTCAGAAGTTGGTAATGTTAGCGGGGAGCATAGTGAAGTTGTCACATCCATAAGGGGTTTTGGGGGTTAAGATTGGGGTAATTTATTGGTAAATTGGTTTGTTTTACCTTTGGATAAAATATTTTAAATTATAATTTATCATAAATTTTTATATTCATTACATTTTTAGAATGAGAACCAAGGAATAAAAAAATATATTGGCTTTTAATTCATAACAATTATTGTTAAGCTTAGTACTTTTTAACTTTAGTGCAAATTACAATAAATGTACTACACATATCTTTGTATTTAATTCTGCAAATTAAATTTTATTGACAAATTGTAGACACTTGGTTAATGGTAGGATGATGGATACAAATTTAAAGTATTGCCCAAGAGATGCAGAATAATAATAGTTTCTGAAACTTTTTATGCAAGTAAGAAAATAAAAGCACATCATCTCCAGCAAGAGATGAGGGTTGGTTTTAAAATTCTGCTTTTTACATAACCACATTATGGGTATACAGTCTGTATTTTTTACAATGTGTTAATCATCACTTTATGGCTAGGCATTACAGAACCTACAGCTCAGTAATATTTTATAAAATATTCTAATTCTTTCCCAACACTGTGTTACCTTCAGCAGGACACTTGAGCCGCATCATGTTTCCTGCAGGCTTGGCTACAATGCGGTGCATCTTATCAGTCCTCGTGAAGCGTGGTGGGGAGTCCTGTCCCGTGGCGTTGTGTGCACCGGCCGTCACCACCTTCTCTGACACCTCAATGTCATCAGTGTCAGTGTCCACCAAGGCCATAGCCGGCGCTACGTTGCTACTGCCACCTCTGCCTGCACCTGAACAAGTAGAAACAATGGGGAATTTGGTGACAATCATATTTAGAGTGTAAGTAAAATTAAATACCCCCGTCGCAGCAAACCTGCGTACTCAGCGAATTTCCAATGCATAATATATGTCTTAATGCCATATAAAGCCGCATACCAAGTTTCATAAAAATATATTCATACATAAGCATACATAAGATATATACAATTTTAATTATTCTCCATAAGAATAGCATTGGTAATGAGTACATAGGTTTGCTGAAACAAGGAACACAAACAATTGGTTTTTATGCAAATATAAATATAATTTAACTAGGTGAAGCCACATACCAAGTTTAATCAATATTCAATCATAAGTAAGCACTATATAACATTTTAATTATTCTCCATAACAATAACATGGGAGATGAGTAAGCAGGTTTGCTGCAACAAGGAACTAAAAAAATGGGTTTTTATGCAAATATCAATATAACTCAACAAGGTGAAGCCACATACCAAGTTGTATTAATTTATGTTCATAATTAAGGGAGTCATTACATTTTACTTATTCTCCATAAGAATAACATTGGGGCTGAGTACGCAGGTTCGCTGCTACGGGGATAATCAACAAAAAATCGATTTTTTGTGCAAATATCAATATACCAGTACTATGTGACCCCACGTGCCAAGTTTCATCAATAATGGAGATATCAAATTTTATTTATTCTCCATAAGGATAACATTAGACAACGTACTGTGTTTAGCACTTTGAATATCTCTGCAACGGTTGGACGTAGAATCACAATTTAAACACCAAAATGATTGTTTTGTGGAGCTGAATTCATTGGTAAAAGCAAATGTGAAGTTTACATCAAAATTAACTTAGGAAAAGCCAAAAACCTTTTTCCCATAAGATTAACATAGGAGATTTTATGAGCAGGTTTTTTTGGATTTTCTCCACAACCACTTAACCTAGCTTAATAATTCAAAGTACCATATTATTTGTTTTTTTAAGCTCTATAACATGGTCTAAACCAAAATTAAGTGTTTTAAAAATTGTAGGGTAAAAAATGCAAAAAACTGATTTTTGGAAAATTTAAAACCCCCCTAAACCCCCCTTCCCATGGCCCGATTTTTCTGGTTTTCGAACTTAAAGTCATGAATGTCACTTTACACATTTGAGCCAAATTTCATCGAAATCGGACGTTTTTTACTCAAGTTATCGCATTCACGGACACATATATAGATATATATATATATATATATATATAAATTTGAACGAATAGTGTTTTAGTCATCTGGGGACCTAAAAAAAAAATTTGTCATGGTCTCGGGCTTAAATCTTACCATGAGACCTACGGTAATAGCTTCTTCCCTATAGGGGAAATTCGCTAAAAATAAGTCACTTAGGGACAACTCTACCACATATTTTCGTGGCACAACTATGCAGGTACTACTATTTGAAATGGTCGTAAAACATTTAAGTGCATAAATATGTCTTGAGAAGGAAACTGTTATTTCATATACCCTGCAGTAAAAGCCAGCTAGTTGGCTATTTCTGAGGTTTCATTTGCCATTACCAGTGAAATGGCTATTTTTTTTAGTTGCGATAAATCAAGCTATATATGAGGTACCTTTGCAAAGTCATGAAACTTTTAGGGTTTAACTCTAATCTGAAACTAAAAAGGGGCAATTAGCAACTTAACTAAGTTCCTAATATTTGGCAAACAAATAATTTCTAGTTAGACAGGAATAATAGTAATAATAATAAACTAACTATAAACTGTAATGTGTGTTTGTGATTTAATATACCTTCAGCCACCTGAAGCCAGACACTGCTGTAGTCCTGTCCCCTTGGTGTGGTCACCATGCAAGTGTACCAGCCATTGTCTGATGTTCGTAGATTCTCTAATCTCAGGCGCTGAGGATCATACATGTCTGCTTTGTTCTGAAAACAATTTGACAATATAGTGTCACTAACATAAGACATCATCACAAATTTATTTCTTAAGGAGGATGTGAACAAATAATAAAAGAGGCTGTTAAGTTAAACAGATGATTAAGACTGACTGTTTCTGGATTATATTACTTGAACACAAGACAGGGATGTTACCATGGTTCCGAAGACTGTCGTCTTGACATTCTAAAAGTTTCTTAATCATTTTTAAAAACTCGTCTTACTGATTAACTTTCAAGATTTAATTTATATCATTAATAAAATTAATTTAAATTTACATAATCATATAATCACTGACTGTCTTAACACTGTTACCCAAGAGGCTGATATTTTCCACAGATGACTTTCAGACTGACCTGTGCCAACCTGGTGGTAAACATTGGGTACAAAAAGTGAGGATTTCATAGAGTGTGCCTTTGTCTCTATAAATTAACCTTGGTTTCTTCATGTTAAATAAATAGTGATAGAGGGCCCTATGGTTGTGGCCCCTAGCTGCTGAACATAGATTTCTCATCAGTAAGCCTGGGAGAGGGCAGTACAGACTGCCTGTTTGAGGGCTCATAAGTTTACACTGCAGGAGACATGGGAGTTTACCCTCTAAAAAGTTAGTTCACTGTTCTATCCTGTCCCATATTTCCCATCCCTACAATTTCCTTTCTTTCTGGTGAACTATGCAAATTTCCCTTTTGGACGACATGCCAAACGGCTTAGCTGGGGTTTCCTTACTCATAAATTAAAGTTTCTATTGTGTACTTTTATGCTTTTTTGTAAAGTAGACTATTGTACTTTACTGACTTAACCTGTAATTCATATAACAAAAACATAGTCAATACTTTGTAAAAATATATGGCAATAAACTATTATTATTATTATAAATTAATTTACTGGCCCCCAAACACAAAAAATAAGCATACACGTGGTGTTAAATACACTTGCTATTTCGTTTCCTTATTAAAGGGAAAATCGATAGTGCTGAACACCACAGTCTAAATAACCCATAACTATTATATTTTCATTAGACATATACAATAAAATAAATGTAATTTAAAAAATTCCAACTAATGTATGCTAGAACCACAAAACAACCTATTTTGTCACAGCGAGCTGAGCGTTGGACACAACTGTTACGTACAATATATCTGAGGTTGGGATCGCTGGTGTTCAGCTTGGCTGGGTGAGTGTTGTCGTGCTTGAGCCACACGATCTGACTGTCCTCCATGTTGGCGACCTTGCAGATGAGCCAAGTCGTGTCCCCCACACTCACGGTCCGGTTGCTGGGCGTCTCCACAATTATTGGCATGTCTTTCTTGTCCCCTGTTTTATATATAATATATAAAAGTTTTGTTTAAAAAAAATGCTAAGGCATTGGCAAAGATATTAAGTATATACAAGACACTGTGATATCACTTCGTATGAATGTCTCTTCCAGGAGGTCTTAAAAATTAAGGAAAGGATGAATTAGTGGATTTTATAGTGTAAGTTTAGGTTGTTGTAAAAATTAATGCAAACTTTGGCTGGTTGCCAATTCCAACTCATTTTCAGTGGCAAATCCAGCATTGGATTTGGGGGGAGGATGAGCGATTGGATTAACCCCCTCAGGTTCCGGATCCATCGGTCCTGCTTGCATTACTTGGTAAATGCCGCAAAAGGTTTAAATGTCGTCCAGACACAACAAATCTTCGAAAATAAAACAACGACCGAGCTGTGTAACATCAGCTGTAAAAGACCACCATGCTGATTAATATTGGCCATAAACCACGACCGGATCACGTAATATTGGCTGTACTGTAGCTGACAAAGCAGACATGAGATAAATAATGTGACTGTGCGATAAATGACAATCGGGCCGCATCTTGCAATAGCGCGTGCTATCGAAGAGTATAGATCGTTGAGTAAATCGTACCAAAGAAGCTACCATATTGTTAGCAAATTAGCAACTTCTTAACTTCTAAGCCCTAGAGGTGCGAATGGTACTACTGAAAAATACAAGACAATATATATTGGTTAATGTTACAGCAACCTAACTGCATGTAATATAAACACACCGTTCTAAATTACTTGTTACTTTTCTAAAATTGTATTAAACTTCCTAAAACATTACTCAATGTTTCTAGTTATACTGAAACACCCATTTTACTAGAATTGATGATAGACATAACCATTAAAACATTTGCTTGGTAAATGATCACTGTGAAAAGTCAAAGGACACAGTTACAACCCACCAGCAGTATTACTGTGCATAATGTGCTTGAAGAAGTTTCAGAATGAAGAAATTTGTCTACAGTAGTGTGACGGTGTTATGAATTATAGTGGCAGTTGGCAAACATGCTTCGTCAACTTAGAGCTGTGTCAACATAATGATAATTGGCTACAATCATAATAAAACCTTTGTTTGAATTATAAAAATAAAGCCCCTGAGACATATTTTGAGAGATTATCATTAATCAAATAAAAGAAGACGACATGCTGCAAGGTATTTTTAAACCAGTCAAATCTTGCTTGGAGTTCTTTGTCCTGTAATTCTGTCAATTACTATTGTTTGAGCTATTTTTTACTGTCTCGGGGATCAATTGCAGTAGCTCTCCCCTAATTATGAAGCATTTGCCTGATGATGGAATCCCTTAATATGAATCAAAGTCCTCTCTAAATTATTAACTAGTGGGTGCTCGTCGACATTCGACGGCTACAATATTAAGGTTGAGTAATCTTACGGTACCCTGTAGAAACAATCACCATCAATGAAATACCTGCAGTTTTTAATATATACCTAGAAAATATTACAAATCATGAAAATGCATCTTTATATGTGGTACGATGTAGTCTGAAAGGTCACAAAATCACAAAACTAAAAATTAACACTTAAAAAATAATTTATTTGTAAATGTTACATACTAAGTTAAGCTCTCAAACTATGGCTCCTAGTAAAAAAACTCCCATATGAATAACATGGAGAAATTTGAAGACTATATTCTTTATATCATTTAAGTAGTAAGGCCCAGCGCTTTGGGTCTAACATGGGCTCTTATGGGGAATAGATTAACATGGGGTCTTATGGAGAATAGAATAACATGGACTCTTATGGGAGAATAGAATAACATGTACTCTTATGGAGGATAGAATTGGGGTGTAATTACTACCCTCTGTCTTTCTGTTGCTACCCTCTGTGGTTAATTATTTATCTTTTTCATCCCCTGTGGTTAATTATATACCATTTTTGGTAATTGTTTCGCGTCCTTCACTTCCTTCTGTGTATCTAACTACAGATCCTGTCTCTCTCAGCGTACTGTAGCTGGCGGGTGTAACGTGAACATTTTTAAGTAAACTGATGGGTTGAAATGTTAATTCGTGTCCTTCTGTTGTTAATCATCTAGCCTTCTGTGGTAATTATTTAGCCCTCGTGTCCTTCTGCTGTTAATCATCTAGCATTCTGTGGTAATTATTTGAACTACGTTTCCTTCTACATATTTATTTTTTTTAACCCCAGTGCCCTTCTATACATCTAACCTCCACATCCTTCTGCGTATCTAATCTCACTTCCTTCTGCGTATCTAACCACAACATCCGCAACAAGTCTTTGTCAGCAAACTAGTTGTGACCAGTTAAAATACTGCTCTGTGATTGGTCGGGATTAGTCGTCCTGCGCTCTGATTGGTCCAGACGTGGCCCCACCACAATACCTGCTCTCTTGCCGTGCATTTTCTCCCTCTCTTTGCTCTCAGCTTTCATTACGATCAGACGTGTCCCTGTGTTGCTCTGTTTGCTGCGTTTGGCGAAGGTAACCTCACTTTTTCTAACCTCAATCTTGAGCGTTTGCCTACCCTATCTTACGTGTAACATAACCTCACTTCCTTGTGTCAAGGGCTGTGTTGTGCTTGTATTTGTTGACTGACAGTAATACCACTTTCTATTCTTGTTCTTTATTAAGTAACCTAGCCAATTATGTTTTACTTGGTAGTCCTGTGTTTATATGTCTTTGATAACGTAACAGCAAACCTAGTTTCTTGCGTCAAAAGTAGTTTTGTGCGTTGTATTTGATTGTTTGGCTTGGCTAAAGTAGTGTTGTGCTGACTAACATAACCTTATTTCCCAGTAACCTCAGTTTCTTGTGTCGAGAGTAGTGTTTTGCGTTGTATTTAATTGTTTGATTTGTTTAGAGTAGTGTTGTGTTGACTAACATAACCTCACACCCAGTAACCTCAGTTTCTTGTTTGATTTGACTGTAGTAGTGTTGTGCGTTGTATGTGCTGACTAACATAACAGTAATATCACGGTATCATGCACTTGTCTTGTTCATGCCTGACTTGTCTATGTTAAGAGCGTTGTATGACTTGCTAGTGTACAGTAACATCAGAGTTAACTACATGTTTCAAGAGTAGTGTCGTGTGATTTTTAGCGTTATCTGAACTGCTAAAGTAACCTCACTTTTTCTAACCTCACTCTTTACACTCCAACTTTACTGTATTATATTCCGTGCATGGTGTACTTAATTTTATTTCTGTGTTGTGTTTATTGTCTTGGCTAGAGTAGTGTTGTTTTGTGTTTAATTGTTTGATTTGATAGTTTACAGTAAAGAAAGTAAACAAACCCTCACTTCCTTGTGGCTAAAGTAGTGTTGTGTTGACTGACATAACCTCCAGTAACCTTATTTTTTTGCCCTGGTTCTTTTTGAACTGTAAATTCACCTCAGTAACCTCACCTTCTACTCTTGTTCTTTAAAACAGTTTTGGTTAGAACAGTTTTTGTATGTGTTGACTAACAGTAACCTCACTTTTCCGAGCCGCTGAGCGAGGAAAGAGTAAGAAGAAAATTTTCCCGCCAAATTTTCCCGCCAAATTTGCGCGCCAAAAAAAAATTGGCGCCAAACCTAACCTCACTTTCTTATGTCAAGAGTAGTGTTGTGTTTTATGTGCTGAGTAACAGTAATCTCACTTTCTATTCTCGTTCTTTTGGTTAGAGTAGTGTTTGAAACCTTCCTTAGAGTTAACTTTTGGTAACTTGTAGTTCTGATTTGACTCACGTGGTGTTAGTGTTTTTCTGACTTGCGTAGTACAGGGGTACCGTGCTCTTTTGTAGATCCTCTGTACCTGTTATTTTAGAGAACTTGATCAGTGACTTTAAAGTATCAGTTCTAGACGTAACCGTTCCAATAGTAACAGTTGCCTTCTCTATCTTGTTCATGTTATAGCATTGAAAACTGCTACAAAGTAACGGTTCCAAATGGTTACAGTTCCGACAATGTAACAGTTCCAGCAGTACTCGTTCCAACGGTTCCAACCGTAACCGTTCCAAAAGTAACAGTTCCAGTAGACCAACCAGTGACAAAGTAACAGTTCCGTTCTCTATATAGCTCTTACAACAAGCTCTGGTTCTTCAGTCTGATTTCAGTCGTCACACTGTTCGGACGTTCTTTTGCGCTGCTCTTGCGTAGGTGTTCGTGTTTTAAACCTTCATTGGAGTTAACTTTCGATAACTTGTAGTTCTGGTTTGACTTGCGTAGTGTTAGTGTTTTTCTGACTTGCGTAGTGATACAGGGGTACTGTGCTCCCCTACATACTATATAGCTCTTACAACAAGCTCTAGTTCTTCAGTCTGATTTCAGTCGCCACACTGAACAGACGTTCTTTTGCGCTGCTCTTGCGTCGGTGTTCTCTTCCACAGATTATTATTGATTCTGCGTAATTCAGTTGTATCCGTGTGAGTTTGACTCTGGTCGGTGTGTTTTCTCTTTTAAGCGTAAGTACAGTTAGCTTGTTTTCAGTATTTAATTCTTTGTTGAAAGATGGACGTTTCTAAAAAGAACCCTCAAAACCCGATAAATTTAATTAGTAAAGATCAAACCTATGTTAAAAAATTCAGACTTTACGGGACTAACACTGTTTTCAAATTTACTAACCCTCCCAATGGTATCTCTGAGTTTGATTGGATTTGTAAGGGTCTTAATCAGATTGTTGAAAAAGCTAAAGCCGATGCTGTACCCACCGATTATCTAGGGTTTAAAATGCAGTCAATAAATTTAAAAAGTGCTGAACCGGGGTATGTAGATTTTAGACCGGTCTCTGAAGTTAACGGTGATGTCCTTTGGCAAGTTTTCGGAGGTATTCTTCAATCAAATTCCGAATCTATTAAGTCTACAGACACGTTCAAAGTATATGTAGCAAGAGTTAACGTTCCAGTAGGTTCTGGGAGGGTAAGGCCTGGATTTTACAATACGTTTGATGAAGAGTGTAAGGCGAGAAAAGGGATTGTAGTAATTAATAACAAAGATAATTTATGTTTGGCTAGAGCGTTGGTAGTAGGCAAGGCGTATGCAAAAAATGATCCTCAGATCTACGCTATTCGAAAAGACAAGGGGAAAAGACAAACTTTCAGAGCTAATAAGCTCATAGCAAAAGCCCGTGTAGAAATGCCGGAGGAAGGCGCCGGTATCCCCGAACTTGAAAAATTCCAATCCCATCTTAAAAAATACAAAATTACCGTCTACAACTACGACAGAAAAGGCCGGGATGTCTATTTTGAGGGAGGTAATGAAGACGCTAAATTCAAAATAAATCTTCTGTTTCACAATCGGCACTATAATATAATTACAAACTTAACTGCAGCGTTTGTTTGTAATTTCTTTTGTGAAGCCTGCCACATCCCTTTTGACCAAAAATCAGAGCATCGATGCTCAAACAGATGCTTGTCCTGCCATACTATCTCCCCACCCTGTAAACTAGAACACGGAGGCATTACATGTCGTTTTTGCAACCGTTTCTTCAAAAACGAGCGGTGTTTAATAGCCCATCAAGGGCAAGTTTGTAAAACTTTAAAACTCTGCCGTGACTGTAAGAAAATGATTCATCCAAAAAAACGTAAGACAGCTCACGTATGCGGAGAAGTTTATTGTAAACCCTGTGAAGCGTTCAAAGACCCCGCACATCAGTGTTTCATGAGGGTAGATAGGAGAACTCCCAAAGACCGTGATTTTTTGTTTATTTTCTTTGACTTGGAGACTCGCCAAGACGAGTCTCTCCCCTCTGACCCTGAACAAAAAGTACATCAAGTTAACTTGTGTGTCTCACAACAGTACTGTTTTAAATGTATTAATGGGGGTGAGTGTGAAACTTGCTCGGAACGGCAAAGGGTATTTGAAAAGGAACCGGTAAAACAGTTTATGGACTATGTAATGGAAATTCGAAAAAAATTTAAAGATGTTTGTGTAATTGCCCACAACGGGCAAGGTTTTGATTTCCAATTCATACTACAGTATATTATGGAAGAAACTAAATTTACCCCAAAAATAACTCCTCGGGGAACTAAAATTATTTTGATGGAAATGGACAACGTAAGATTCATTGACTCCCTAAGCTATTTCCCTATGGCCCTCGCTGCGCTCCCTAAAGCCTTCGACCTGCCTCCCGAGAAAAAGAAGGGCTACTTCCCGCATCTTTTCAATACATTGGCAAACCAAAATTATGTAGGCCCTATGCCCGATAAAAAATACTATTGCCCCGAGTCGATGTTTGAGAAACCACACGAGGCATTTGAGATTTGGTACGAGGAACAAGTAGCGAGTAATTATATTTTTGATTTTAAAAAGGAAATCCTGGAGTACTGTATTTCGGACGTAGAAATCCTACCTCAAGCGTGTATTAAATTTAGAGCCTTGCTTCTTCAAGAGTGTAACGTAGATCCTTTCCTCGAGGCTATAACAATAGCCAGTGCCTGTAACCTGGCCTTCCGCCGTAACTTCTTAAAAGAAAATACTATTGGACTTATACCAAAATCAGGGTACCGACTTGCAGACAATCAGTCAGCCGTTGCTTTACAGTGGTTAACATGGGAGGAGGAGAAACGTGGAGTAAAGATTCAACATGCGGGCCGGGGTAAAGAAGTTAAAATTAAAGGAATGAAAGTAGATGGGTTTGATGGTGAGAGAATTTATGAGTTTCACGGGTGTTATTGGCACGGGTGTCCAAAATGTTATCAATACAGCAGAGAAGAACCTCTGCCGGAGGATCCTTCAGACAGTTTGCATCTCCGTTACGAGAGAACCAAGTCCAAAATGGCAAGATTTACTAGCTATGAGGTTGTAGAGATGTGGGAGTGTGAGTTTAAAAGTTTGAAGAAAGATAAAAAATTAAATCACCTGAACCAACTATCCATTCTAAACACACTTCCACTTAATCCTAGAGATTCCTTCTTTGGAGGCAGGACGGGTAATACTAAAACGTATTGTAAATGTGAAGAGGGAGAAACAATTCAATACGTTGATGTCTGTTCCCTCTACCCGTATGTAAATAAATATTGTAAGTATCCCGTGGGTCATCCTACTGTTTACGTTGGAAATGAGTGCCGAGAGAGAGGCCTTGAAGTAGAGGGCTTGTTAAAGTGTAAGATTCTACCTCCTTACAACTTGTATCATCCCGTACTCCCCGCAAAAATGAATAATAAATTGATGTTTGTGTTGTGTAGAACTTGCGGGGAGACTCAAAACCAAGGGGAATGTTTTCATGATAGTGAGGAAAGGGCAATGGTAGGGACATGGACTATGGATGAAATTAGAAAAGCTGTAGAAAAAGGCTATATGATTTTGGACATGTATGAGTTGTGGGAGTACGAGGTAGCTACATACGAGAAAGGGGGGGTTTTTACCGATTTTATTAATAAATTCTTGAAAGTAAAGCAGGAAGCCTCAGGGTATCCCGCTTGGTGTAAAACAGAAGAGGATAAAGACAAGTATGTTTCTGATTTCTTTGAGCGTGAGGGTATTCAATTGGAGAAAGACAAAATTGCTAAAAACGGGGGTTTGAGATCGGTAGCCAAACTCATGCTAAACAGTTTTTGGGGCAAGTTTGTTCAACGCGAAAACATGACAAAAACTGCAATAGTGAGAGACTCTAAAGAATTGTTCAATTCGTTAACTCAACCAGGAACAAAAGTAAAGTTTGTTGAAATAATTAACCAGGAGGTTTTATTAGTTAATTGGCAGAATGTTGATGAAGCTAGTGAGCCTCTAAAAACTGTAAATGTTGTAATTGCGGCCTACACTACAGCTCATGCGAGACTTAAACTGTATGAACACTTGGAGGCTTTGGGCGGTCAAGTCTTGTATTATGATACAGATTCGTGTATTTATTTATACCGGGAAGGACTGTACAGGGTCCCTACGGGAGATTACCTCGGTGAAATGACCGATGAATTGGCAGGTGACTACGGGCCCGGCTCTTATATCGTAGAGTTTGTTTCTGGGGGGCCTAAAACTTATGCATACCTTGTCTGGTCAACCAACAAACAGAAACTAGAATCTGTGTGTAAAATCAAGGGCCTCACCCTCAATTTAAAAACCTCCGAAACGCTAAATTTTGAACAATTGAAAAAGATGGTCCTTAGTGAAGCTGCTGAAATTTTATAAATTGAAGAGAACAGAATCAGGAGAACAAAGAGACGAGAAGTCGTTACAGTAAGCGAAATTAAAAAGTTTAAAATTACAGGACCCAAGAGAAGATTTAATGATGATCACGATACCTTGCCTTTCGGCTTTAAAAAACAAAGAGTTGCTTAACGGAGCTGTCACTCACACGGGTACTGTGTGCATATACCTCTAAACATCAGCTCTATCAAATCATTCTGTTCTGAGACGCGGTAGTGAACGGACGTGCCTGTACTGTTACTGTTTGTCTCTTCTTGTAGAATGTCTGCTGAAAATAATACACCCACTATTCAAGCGGTGTTTTTAAAGTTTATATCGAAAAGAAAGTTAAATGAAAATTCAAAATTTCGCATTACATGCTTGGAGTATGAGTTCTTTCTTACTGGGCCAATAAATGCATGGGAATGGCCTTTGATGTTCTCGGAGTATATAGTAGATAAAATAACGGAGGACTCCTCATCAAACACCTACATTGGAGTAGCAATAAAGCATGGTGATGTTTCGGGAAATATACCGTTTCTGCCTTTAGGGAATTTAACACCGTCAGTTTTTGATGATCACTTTGAAGAAATATTTTGTAACATTGAGAAACTATCTGGTGTTTTACGTCTTGAAGTAACACTTGTCTCAATTCCATGTTGCTACCTTCGATAAAGGTAGCACCTTTCCCTACGGAGCAGCGTTACTCTTGTATATACCAAATGTCACTAGTACAGTTACATCATTCTGCTCCAAGTCGCGGTACTGATCAGACGTTCTTTTGCGCTTCTTTTTCCTGTACTATTGAGTAAATTGTGACATGGCTGCCAAGTTCTATACATTCAATAACAAACCCGTATTGGTTCTGTTTGATAATGAAGGAAAACCATGGTTTAAAGCTAAAGACGTAGCTACTGCTCTAAAACATGTTAATTGCTGGAGTGCAGTTCGGAAACATGTAGATGACAGTGATAAATTAACTGTTGGAAGTTTTTCTGACGCCCAAAAACAGGGCGTTGGGCCTATTGAGAAAACAACGGTTTTCATAAACGAAGTCGGATTATGTTCTTTGATGTTAAAATCAACTACTCCTGAGGCAAGACTGTTAGTAAGAAGTCTGTTGCCGGAGAAGTTTTACCTTACTTACACAAATATGAAGGATGAAAGTTAACTTTAAATGTAAGTTTTCTTTAAAATCACAAGTTCCCACTGTATGTGTGTGTGTGTGTGTGTGAATGAAGGTCCCTGGCGTGGGTGACGAAAAGCCCCGTAAACCTGTATGAAGGTCACTGGCGCGGGTGACAAAAAGCCCCGTAAACCTGAATGTGTGATGAAGGGCTTAGTAGATTGAGGTGCCGGGCTAACACCCCGGCTACTCCTTCGAACAACCCGGTGTGAATGAAGGATCTTGTACACTGAGGCGCCTGGCTAACAACCAGACTACTCCTTGGAACGGTCCGTACGGTGGGACTTGTAAGAATAAAAATGAAAACTGCGCCTTGATGTCCGCGAAGTACTACGCTCAAAAAATATTTTCGAGTGGGGTCTAATAAAAAAAAGACCCGGCAGTCGCTCATCCATCAGGCAGGGCTAAACCCTTTGTAAGTCCAGGGGTGTGGGGAGGTTGGCGTAAAAAACCGTGAAACCGTTTGTTGTAATCCTCCGACTGTCAGGGAAAACCGGATGGAAAGGCGCAACAAAAAAAAAGATAAAAATAAAAACCAAATAAAAAGTATAAAAGCAAAAAAAACAAAAAAATATATAAAAAGGAGGTAGCATTTTGTTATGGAGTAGCTACCACTGTGAGAGGCGATGGTTGGGGCCTCTCACCCCAGAGGTTAGGCCTCCAGGGGAAGCTCTGGGTAACCAAAAAGAACGCGCCGACGCTCCTACGGCCTAGCCTAAAGGCTTACCGTGGTGTGGAAACGTGAGCGTTCAAAATTATTTCACTGGGGTTAGAAGTGTTTAACCGATAAATTTTAAAAATATCCCCGTTAAGGTGAAATGTAACACATTATAATGTAGCTTCAGCGGAGGCAGGAGTAAATGACCGGAAAAATTTAAGAAGTTTCGGCAAATTTATGGCACTGCCCCCTTAAAAACACCTTCAAGCTGAATTTGAGGTATTTGACGGAGGAGTTACAGCGTAAAAATACGACAGATCCGCCGTTTTACAGGACTTAAATGCAAATAACCAATCAAGTTTAAAGACTCGGAGCTAAATACTGTATAATTTCTGTCCTTCTAAAGAATGCATTTTATGCTTGTTGTCTTTTAATATGCACCCATGGTGTGTAATTTTTTGCCAACTCTCTGATATTGGTGTTGGTTACAATCCTTTTACTAGTAAATTCAGTAAAATTATATATTGATTCAGTTTGTTACAGAGTTTTACAAGCAATCAACTACAACAAAAAGACAACTCTGTATTTGTTTGACTTTACAAAATACCCTACTGTCACCAGCCTCTTCTGCATTAGTTTTAATTCTTAAACAGTGGGTCCTGAGGGTCCAACACTTGGAATCATGATAATTGAGTTGGGACCCATTTTGGGTCCCAACTACTTCCGGTGTAGGGTTATCAAAGGGATTCGTTCCCCCTTGGAGTGGGGGTATAGTTTTATTGTCTGTCCATTTCTGCTAGTTTTTACAAGCCTCTTCTCTCCTTTTAGTTAATATAACCTTGAGATTTCTAAACAGTTCAATACATGTAAAGTTTCCCAAAGTAATTCTTAAGTAACACTTAATTTACAGGCATACACAACAGCTACAATTATTCAATCATGAAGCTAAAACCCAGTTAATATACTAACAATCTAATAAAAGACAGAGACATGACCCAAAATAACAGCTAAAATACACAAAAAACAGCTAAAATACACCCAAAAAACAGCTAAAATACACAAAAACAGCTAAAATACACAAAAAACAGCTAAAATACACAAAAACAGCTAAAATACACAAAAAAACCGCTACAAATAGCCAGAGAGCCATTTTAGCAAAGGGGGGAAGTATTGATCCCCTTTACCTTCACGTTAAAGAATCAGTCAAAGAATAATTTATTTTGTGTTGGTTTCTCACCAGTTTTCTTGTAGTTTGTGTCAATCACATGTATTTTACATTGTCATGATTTAAGAGTGGCTGAGGTATATGATGATGTACAGAGAACCATACCGGAAGTGGGGGTGAACGTTTTGTTCACCCCTTTGAATTATCAATCCCAAATAGTTTAAATCAATGAACCAGGGCTTTACTATATTTAACATAAAAAAGAAGCAAACACCCTGAAAAAACTAGTACAACAGAGCTTGTAGTCTGTCCAATTTTGTAATGTTTCTTCTTTACATAGTTTAAATTGTAGGGTGGGTTAATAAGTAGCGAACTGCATTTCAATTGTCCCAAAAACTCTCAATATATTTAATATTAAAGTATAGCTCCTTCAGTGTTTTTGATACTTTCCCACAGTACAGAGTTTAGGTTTTGGTAAATCTTAGCGGAGGTTAACAGGTACATACATACCAAGTTTCATTAGAATCGGCCAAGCCGTTCTCAATATATTAAATTTTAAAGTTTTACACCCTCCATCATCCCCTAAACAACCCTTTTCTACCCTCCAACAAAATTGAAAGTTAGAGGATGTTAGCAAGTATCCACATGTCAAGTTTCAATTATATCGTCCCACCCGTTCTTAAGATATTGATTTTTAAAGTATAGCTCCTTCAATTATTTTGGTACTACCTGCAGTACAGAGTTTAGGTTTTTTTAATATGTAGCGGAGTTTAACAGGTACATGCATACCAAATTTCGTGAAAATCGGCCAAGCCGTTCTTGAGATATTTAATTTTGAAAATTTGCCCCTTCATTTTTTGAGATGCAACCCGCAATATTTTGGTTAAGATTTTTCATATGGGTAGATACCCCCTGGAGTGCCTACACTACGTAGTAGGCAGTTTTCCGAGGTCAAAATGACCCTAGGACTTACCGTTTTCGAGATATTAGCGATTTTTAAGAAAATCTGACTCAAGAAAGAGAAGAAAAAGAAGAAAAAAGAAAGAAGGCGTGGTGAGGGTGAGAGGGGAAGGTGAGGGGAGTGACAGTAACAGAACACACAAGATAAGTAAAACAGTGGATGGGTGAGGGGGAGAGGGGAGGGGAAGGTGAGGGTGAGAAGAAGAAGAACACGCAAGTGCTAACAGAAGTGATCAGTAGGTTCCCGGGAGATGGGTCCTAACATGGGGTCTTATGGGCCTAAAATCTGGCTTCTGATTGGTCCAATTAGGTCACGTGATTCAAGATGGCGGCGCCCATGGTGGCGTTCCCGCCAAATTTGCGCGCCAAACAAAAATTGGCGCCAAACCTAACCTCACTTTTCTTCCCGCCAGATTACCTAACCTCACTTTTCTTCCCGCCAGATTCTCGTTACGTCAAAGACGGGTAAACCAAAGACCAAAGAAAATAAAGTCATTGATTTATGAATTATGGAGCCAGTTCATGGACAGTTAAGAAAGGAAGTCATGGACATTCAAAACAGTAAAGTCACAGACATTTATAATACAACGGACTGCAAAAGATATTTATTTTGACAACTTAAGAAAAAAAAGCAACTGTTGCCAACTCACATCACGCTAACGTGACCATGTACATATATAAAACACCATGGACACTTACATTTACTTCAAAAACTATTCCCATGTTAGGACCCACTCCCTGCGAACCCTACTGATCACTTCTGTTAGCACTTGCGTGTTCTTCTTCTTCTCACCCCTCACCTTCCCCTCCCCTCTCCCCCTCACCCATCCACTGTTTTATTTATCTTGTGTGTTCTGTTACTGTCACTCCCCTCACCTTCCCCTCTCACCCTCACCACGCCTTCTTTCTTTTTTCTTCTTTTTCTTCTCTTTCTTGAGTCAGATTTTCTTAAAAATCGCTAATATCTCGAAAACGGTAAGTCCTAGGGTCATTTTGACCTCGGAAAACTGCCTACTACGTAGTGTAGGCACTCCAGGGGGGTATCTACCCATATGAAAAATCTTAACCAAAATATTGCGGGTTGCATCTCAAAAAATGAAGGGGCAAATTTTCAAAATTAAATATCTCAAGAACGGCTTGGCCGATTTTCACGAAATTTGGTATGCATGTACCTGTTAAACTCCGCTACATATTAAAAAAACCTAAACTCTGTACTGCAGGTAGTACCAAAATAATTGAAGGAGCTATACTTTAAAAATCAATATCTTAAGAACGGGTGGGACGATATAATTGAAACTTGACATGTGGATACTTGCTAACATCCTCTAACTTTCAATTTTGTTGGAGGGTAGAAAAGGGTTGTTTAGGGGATGATGGAGGGTGTAAAACTTTAAAATTTAATATATTGAGAACGGCTTGGCCGATTCTAATGAAACTTGGTATGTATGTACCTGTTAACCTCCGCTAAGATTTACCAAAACCTAAACTCTGTACTGTGGGAAAGTATCAAAAACACTGAAGGAGCTATAATTTAATATTAAATATATTGAGAGTTTTTGGGACAATTGAAATGCAGTTTGCTACTTATTAACCCACCCTACAATTTAAACTATGTAAAGAAGAAACATTACAAAATTGGACAGACTACAAGCTCTGTTGTACTAGTTTTTTCAGGGTGTTTGCTTCTTTTTTATGTTAAATATAGTAAAGCCCTGGTTCATTGATTTAAACTATTTGGGATTGATAATTCAAAGGGGTGAACAAAACGTTCACCCCCACTTCCGGTATGGTTCTCTGTACATCATCATATACCTCAGCCACTCTTAAATCATGACAATGTAAAATACATGTGATTGACACAAACTACAAGAAAACTGGTGAGAAACCAACACAAAATAAATTATTCTTTGACTGATTCTTTAACGTGAAGGTAAAGGGGATCAATACTTCCCCCCTTTGCTAAAATGGCTCTCTGGCTATTTGTAGCGGTTTTTTTGTGTATTTTAGCTGTTTTTTGTGTATTTTAGCTGTTTTTTGTGTATTTTAGCTGTTTTTGTGTATATTAGCTGTTTTTTGGGTGTATTTTAGCTGTTTTTTGTGTATTTTAGCTGTTATTTTGGGTCATGTCTCTGTCTTTTATTAGATTGTTAGTATATTAACTGGGTTTTAGCTTCATGATTGAATAATTGTAGCTGTTGTGTATGCCTGTAAATTAAGTGTTACTTAAGAATTACTTTGGGAAACTTTACATGTATTGAACTGTTTAGAAATCTCAAGGTTATATTAACTAAAAGGAGAGAAGAGGCTTGTAAAAACTAGCAGAAATGGACAGACAATAAAACTATACCCCCACTCCAAGGGGGAACGAATCCCTTTGATAACCCTACACCGGAAGTAGTTGGGACCCAAAATGGGTCCCAACTCAATTATCATGATTCCAAGTGTTGGACCCTCAGGACCCACTGTTTAAGAATTAAAACTAATGCAGAAGAGGCTGGTGACAGTAGGGTATTTTGTAAAGTCAAACAAATACAGAGTTGTCTTTTTGTTGTAGTTGATTGCTTGTAAAACTCTGTAACAAACTGAATCAATATATAATTTTACTGAATTTACTAGTAAAAGGATTGTAACCAACACCAATATCAGGGTCTTTTTTTTATTAGACCCCACTCGAAAATATTTTTTGAGCGTAGTACTTCGCGGACATCAAGGCGCAGTTTTCATTTTTATTCTTACAAGTCCCACCGTACGGACCGTTCCAAGGAGTAGTCTGGTTGTTAGCCAGGCGCCTCAGTGTACAAGATCCTTCATTCACACCGGGTTGTTCGAAGGAGTAGCCGGGGTGTTAGCCCGGCACCTCAATCTACTAAGCCCTTCATCACACATTCAGGTTTACGGGGCTTTTTGTCACCCGCGCCAGTGACCTTCATACAGGTTTACGGGGCTTTTCGTCACCCACGCCAGGGACCTTCATTCACACACACACACACACATACAGTGGGAACTTGTGATTTTAAAGAAAACTTACATTTAAAGTTAACTTTCATCCTTCATATTTGTGTAAGTAAGGTAAAATTTCTCCGGCAACAGACTTCTTACTAACAGTCTTGCCTCAGGAGTAGTTGATTTTAACATCAAAGAACATAATCCGACTTCGTTTATGAAAACCGTTGTTTTCTCAATAGGCCCAACGCCCTGTTTTTGGGCGTCAGAAAAACTTCCAACAGTTAATTTATCACTGTCATCTACATGTTTCCGAACTGCACTCCAGCAATTAACATGTTTTAGAGCAGTAGCTACATCTTTAGCTTTAAACCATGGTTTTCCTTCATTATCAAACAGAACCAATACGGGTTTGTTATTGAATGTATAGAACTTGGCAGCCATGTCACAATTTACTCAATAGTACAGGAAAAAGAAGCGCAAAAGAACGTCTGATCAGTACCGCGACTTGGAGCAGAATGATGTAACTGTACTAGTGACATTTGGTATATACAAGAGTAACGCTGCTCCGTAGGGAAAGGTGCTACCTTTATCGAAGGTAGCAACATGGAATTGAGACAAGTGTTACTTCAAGACGTAAAACACCAGATAGTTTCTCAATGTTACAAAATATTTCTTCAAAGTGATCATCAAAAACTGACGGTGTTAAATTCCCTAAAGGCAGAAACGGTATATTTCCCGAAACATCACCATGCTTTATTGCTACTCCAATGTAGGTGTTTGATGAGGAGTCCTCCGTTATTTTATCTACTATATACTCCGAGAACATCAAAGGCCATTCCCATGCATTTATTGGCCCAGTAAGAAAGAACTCATACTCCAAGCATGTAATGCGAAATTTTGAATTTTCATTTAACTTTCTTTTAGATATAAACTTTAAAAACACCGCTTGAATAGTGGGTGTATTATTTTCAGCAGACATTCTACAAGAAGAGACAAACAGTAACAGTACAGGCACGTCCGTTCACTACCGCGTCTCAGAACAGAATGATTTGATAGAGCTGATGTTTAGAGGTATATGCACACAGTACCCGTGTGAGTGACAGCTCCGTTAAGCAACTCTTTGTTTTTAAAGCCGAAAGGCAAGGTATCGTGATCATCATTAAATCTTCTCTTGGGTCCTGTAATTTTAAACTTTTTAATTTCGCTTACTGTAACGACTTCTCGTCTCTTTGTTCTCTGATTCTGTTCTATTCAATTTCTAAAATTTCAGCAGCTTCACTAAGGACCATTTTTTTTAACTGTTCAAAGTTTAGCGTTTCGGAGGTTTTTAAATTGAGGGTGAGGCCTTTGATTTTACACAAAGATTCTAGTTTTTGTTTGTCGGTTGACCAAACAAGGTATGCATAAGTTTTAGGCCCCCCAGAAACAAACTCTACGATATAAGAGCCGGGCCCGTAGTCACCTGCCAATTCATCGGACATTTCCCCGAGGTAATCTCCCGTAGGGACCCTGTACAGTCCTTCCCGGTATAAATAAATACACGAATCTGTATCATAATACAAGACCTGCCCACCTAAAGCCTCCAAGTGTTCATAAAGTTTAAGTCTCGCATGAGCTGTAGTGTAGGCCGCAATTACAACATTTACAGTTTTTAGAGGCTCACTAGCTTCATCAACATTCTGCCAATTAACTAATAAAACCTCCTGGTTAATTATTTCAACAAAATTTACTTTTGTTCCTGTTTGAGTTAACGAATTGAACAATTCCTTAGAGTCTCTCACTATTGCAGTTTTTGTCATGTTTTCGCGTTGACCAAACTTGCCCCAAAAACTGTTTAGCATGAGTTTGGCTACCGATCTCAAACCCCCGTTTTTAGCAATTTTGCCCGTGTCCAGTTGAATACCCTCACGCTCAAAGAAATCAGAAACAAACTTGTCTTTATCCTCCTCTGTTTTACACCAAGTGGGATACCCTGAGGCTTCCTGCTTTACTTTCAAGAATTTATTAATAAAATCGGTAAAAAGTCCCCCTTTCTCGTATGTAGCTACCTCGTACTCCCACAACTCATACATATCAAGCACAACGTATCCTTTCTCTACAGCTTTTCTAATTTCATCCATAGTCCATGTTCCTACCATCGCCCTTTCCTCACTATCATGAAAACATTCCCCTTGGTTTTGAGTCTCCCCGCAAGTTCTACACAAAACAAACATCAATTTATTATTCATTTTTGCAGGGAGTACGGGATGATACAAGTTGTAAGGAGGTAGAATCTTACATTTTAGCAAGCCCTCTACTTCAAGACCTCTCTCTCGGCACTCATTTCCAACGTAAACAGTAGGGTGACCCACGGGATACTTACAATATTTATTTACATACGGGTAGAGGGAACAGACATCAACGTATTGAATCGTTTCTCCCTCTTCACATTTACAATACGTTTTAGTATTACCCGTCCTGCCTCCAAAGAAGGAATCTCTAGGATTAAGTGGAAGTGTGTTTAGAATGGATAGTTGGTTCAGGTGATTTAATTTTTTATCTTTCTTCAAATTTTTAAACTCACACTCCCACATCTCTACAACCTCATAGCTATTAAATTTTGCCATTTTGGACTTGGTTCTCTCGTAACGGAGATGCAAACTGTCTGAAGGATCCTCCGGCAGAGGTTCTTCTCGATTGTAAGGAAAACATTTTGGACACCCGTGCCAATAACACCCGTGAAACTCATAAATTCTCTCACCATCAAACCCATCTACTTTCATTCCTTTAATTTTAACTTCTTTACCCCGGCCCGCATGTTGAATCTTTACTCCACGTTTCTCCTCCTCCCATGTTAACCACTGTAAAGCAACGGCTGACTGATTGTCTGCAAGTCGGTACCCTGATTTTGGTATAAGTCCAATAGTATTTTCTTTTAAGAAGTTACGGCGGAAGGCCAGGTTACAGGCACTGGCTATTGTTATAGCCTCGAGGAAAGGATCTACGTTACACTCTTGAAGAAGCAAGGCTCTAAATTTAATACACGCTTGAGCTAGGATTTCTACGTCCGAAATACAGTACTCCAGGATTTCCTTTTTAAAATCAAAAATATAATTACTCGCTACTTGTTCCTCGTACCAAATCTCAAATGCCTCGTGTGGTTTCTCAAACATCGACTCGGGGCAATAGTATTTTTTATCGGGCATAGGGCCTACATAATTTTGGTTCGCCAATGTATTGAAAAGATGCGGGAAGTAGCCCTTCTTTTTCTCGGGAGGCAGATCGAAGGCTTTAGGGAGTGCAGCGAGGGCCATAGGGAAATAGCTTAGGGAGTCAATGAATCTTACGTTGTCCATTTCCATCAAAATAATTTTAGTTCCCCGAGGAGTTATTTTTGGGGTAAATTTAGTTTCTTCCATAATATACTGTAGTATGAATTGGAAATCAAAACCTTGCCCGTTGTGGGCAATTACACAAACATCTTTAAATTTTTTTCGAATTTCCATTACATAGTCCATAAACTGTTTTACCGGTTCCTTTTCAAATACCCTTTGCCGTTCCGAGCAAGTTTCACACTCACCCCCATTAATACATTTAAAACAGTACTGTTGTGAGACACACAAGTTAACTTGATGTACTTTTTGTTCAGGGTCAGAGGGGAGAGACTCGTCTTGGCGAGTCTCCAAGTCAAAGAAAATAAACAAAAAATCACGGTCTTTGGGAGTTCTCCTATCTACCCTCATGAAACACTGATGTGCGGGGTCTTTGAACGCTTCACAGGGTTTACAATAAACTTCTCCGCATACGTGAGCTGTCTTACGTTTTTTTGGATGAATCATTTTCTTACAGTCACGGCAGAGTTTTAAAGTTTTACAAACTTGCCCTTGATGGGCTATTAAACACCGCTCGTTTTTGAAGAAACGGTTGCAAAAACGACATGTAATGCCTCCGTGTTCCAGTTTACAGGGTGGGGAGATAGTATGGCAGGACAAGCATCTGTTTGAGCATCGATGCCCTGATTTCTGGTCAAAAGGGATGTGGCAGGCTTCACAAAAGAAATTACAAACAAACGCTGCAGTTAAGTTTGTAATTACATTATAATGACCGTTGTGAAAGAGCAAGTTAATTTTGAATTTAGCGTCTTCATTACCTCCCTCAAAATAGACATCCCGGCCTTTTCTGTCGTAGTTGTAGACGGTAATTTTGTATTTTTTAAGATGGGATTGGAATTTTTCAAGTTCGGGGATACCGGCGCCTTCCTCCGGCATTTCTACACGGGCTTTTGCGATGAGCTTATTAGCTCTGAAAGTTTGTCTTTTCCCCTTGTCTTTTCGAATAGCGTAGATCTGAGGATCATTTTTTGCATACGCCTTGCCTACTACCAACGCTCTAGCCAAACATAAATTATCTTTGTTATTAATTACTACAATCCCTTTTCTCGCCTTACACTCTTCATCAAACGTATTGTAAAACCCAGGCCTTACCCTCCCAGAACCTACTGGAACGTTAACTCTTGCTACATATACTTTGAACGTGTCTGTAGACTTAATAGATTCGGAATTTGATTGAAGAATACCTCCGAAAACTTGCCAAAGTACATCACCGTTAACTTCAGAGACCGGTCTAAAATCTACATACCCCGGTTCAGCACTTTTTAAATTTATTGACTGCATTTTAAACCCTAGATAATCGGTGGGTACAGCATCGGCTTTAGCTTTTTCAACAATCTGATTAAGACCCTTACGAATCCAATCAAACTCAGAGATACCATTGGGAGGGTTAGTAAATTTGAAAACAGTATTAGTCCCGTAAAGTCTGAATTTTTTAACATAGGTTTGATCTTTACTAATTAAATTTATCGGATTTTGAGGGTTCTTTTTAGAAACGTCCATCTTTCAACAAAGAATTAAATACTGAAAACAAGCTAACTGTACTAACGCTTAAAAGAGAAAACACACCGACCAGAGTCAAACTCACACGGATACAACTGAATTACGCAGAATCAATAAAAATCTGTGCAAGAGAACACCTGCGCAAGAGCAGCGCAAAAGAACGTCTGATCAGTGTGGCGACTGAAATCAGACTGAAGAACTAGAGCTTGTTGTAAGAGCTATATAGTATGTAGGGGAGCACAGTACCCCTGTATCACTACGCAAGTCAGAAAAACACTAACACTACGCAAGTCAAACCAGAACTACAAGTTATCGAAAGTTAACTCCAATGAAGGTTTAAAACACGAACACCTACGCAAGAGCAGCGCAAAAGAACGTCCGACCAGTGTGACGACTGAAATCAGACTGAAGAACCAGAGCTTGTTGTAAGAGCTATTTAGAGAACGGAACTGTTACTTTGTCACTGGTTGGTCTACTGGAACTGTTACTTTTGGAACGGTTACTGTTGGAACCGTTGGAACGAGTACTGCTGGAACTGTTACATTGTTGGAACTGTAACCATTTGGAACCGTTACTTTGTAGCAGTTTTCAATGCTATAACATGAACAAGATAGAGAAGGCAACTGTTACTATTGGAACGGTTACGTCTAGAACTGATACTTTAAAGTCACTGATCAAGTTCTCTAAAATAACAGGTACAGAGGATCTACAAAAGAGCACGGTACCCCTGTACTACGCAAGTCAGAAAAACACTAACACTACGTGAGTCAAATCAGAACTACAAGTTACCAAAAGTTAACTCTAAGGAAGGTTTCAAACACTACTCTAACCAAAAGAACGAGAATAGAAAGTGAGATTACTGTTACTCAGCACATAAAACACAACACTACTCTTGACATAAGAAAGTGAGGTTAGGTTTGGCACCAATTTTTTTTTGCGCGCAGATTTGGCGGGAAAATTTGGCGGGAAAATTTTCTTCTTACTCTTTCCTCGCTCAGCGGCTCGGAAAAGTGAGGTTACTGTTAGTCAACACATACAAAAACTGTTCTAACCAAAACTGTTTTAAAGAACAAGAATAGAAGGTGAGGTTACTGAGGTGAATTTACAGTTCAAAAGAACCAGGGCAAAAAAAATAAGGTTACTGGAGGTTATGTCAGTCAACACAACACTACTTTAGCCACAAGGAAGTGAGGGTTTGTTTACTTTCTTTACTGTAAACTATCAAATCAAACAATTAAACACAAAACAACACTACTCTAGCCAAGACAATAAACACAACACAGAAATAAAATTAAGTACACCATGCACGGAATATAATACAGTAAAGTTGGAGTGTAAAGAGTGAGGTCAGAAAAAGTGAGGTTACTTTAGCAGTTCAGATAACGCTAAAAATCACACGACACTACTCTTGAAACATGTAGTTAACTCTGATGTTACTGTACACTAGCAAGTCATACAACGCTCTTAACATAGACAAGTCAGGCATGAACAAGACAAGTGCATGATACCGTGATATTACTGTTATGTTACTCAGCACATACAACGCACAACACTACTACAGTCAAATCAAACAAGAAACTGAGGTTACTGGGTGTGAGGTTATGTTAGTCAACACAACACTACTCTAAACAAATCAAACAATTAAATACAACGCAAAACACTACTCTCGACACAAGAAACTGAGGTTACTGGGAAATAAGGTTATGTTAGTCAGCACAACACTACTTTAGCCAAGCCAAACAATCAAATACAACGCACAAAACTACTTTTGACGCAAGAAACTAGGTTTGCTGTTATGTTATCCAATACATATAAACACAGGACTACCAAGTAAAACATAATTGGCTAGGTTACTTAATAAAAAACAAGAATAGAAAGTGGTATTACTGTCAGTCAACAAATACAAGCACAACACAGCCCTTGACACAAGGAAGTGAGGTTATGTTACACGTAAGATAGGGTAGGCAAACGCTCAAGATTGAGGTTAGAAAAAGTGAGGTTACCTTCGCCAAACGCAGCAAACAGAGCAACACAGGGACACGTCTGATCGTAATGAAAACTGAGAGCAAAGAGAGAGGAAAGGCGCAACAGGAGAGCAGGTATTGTGGTGGGGAAACGTCTGGACCAATCAGAGCGCAGGACGACTAATCCCGACCAATCACAGAGCAGTATTTTAACTGGTCACAACTAGTTTGCTGACAAAGACTTGTTGCGGATGTTGTGGTTAGATACGCAGAAGGAAGTGAGATTAGATACGCAGAAGGATGTGGAGGTTAGATGTATAGAAGGGCACTGGGGTTAAAAAAATAAATATGTAGAAGGAAACGTAGTTCAAATAATTACCACAGAATGCTAGATGATTAACAGCAGAAGGACACGAGGGCTAAATAATTACCACAGAAGGCTAGATGATTAACAACAGAAGGACACGAATTAACATTTCAACCCATCAGTTTACTTAAAAATGTTCACGTTACACCCGCCAGCTACAGTACGCTGAGAGAGACAGGATCTGTAGTTAGATACACAGAAGGAAGTGAAGGACGCGAAACAATTACCAAAAATGGTATATAATTAACCACAGGGGATGAAAAAGATAAATAATTAACCACAGAGGGTAGCAAAAGAAAGACAGAGGGTAGTAATTACACCCCAATTCTATCCTCCATAAGAGTACATGTTATTCTATTCTCCCATAAGAGTCCATGTTATTCTATTCTCCATAAGACCCCATGTTAATCTATTCTCCATAAGAGCCCATGTTGGACCCAAAGTGCTGTGCCTTACTACTCATTTAACATACTTAAAGGGAGAAAATCAACAATCTGACAATTTTTGGGACTATCGGAATGTTGAAGCTTCAAATTGATACAAATTTCATGGCCACACGTTACTCGGTTTCCTCAAACTAAGGCAGAGTTCCTTCAAAAATATTCTCCCATTTAAATAAATAACATCGAGCAATTTCTTAATGTCAATATTTTAAAAACTAAAGAATTATTTTTGAGTTTTACTTTTTTCTGTAAATCAGCAGTGTACAAATTTTAAAATGACAAATCGATTGTTCATATTGGTTAAGAAATAATGATATAGTGGGCCAAAAACAAAATTCCTTAGCGAATTATTATAAATATAAGATACATTTAAGTCTCCATATAGCTGTAATGCTGCCTCCATACTCTGGTCTAATGTTTTGAAACATAGTCATTTTACAACTCACCTAGTCATTTTACAGCGTAAATAATATCAGTTGGAATAATACGAGCAAAGGATAACTACACAACCACACTCTCGCGTTCGTCTTTGCTCGCCTAGACTCGGCCAGAGTGTGGAGGCGGCATGATGAACTGATGAATAAGAATAGTCCTGTGAATAAGAACAGCTTCCTCATTCAAAGATAAGTTTGTATGGCTTTAACCTAGTCATTTTCTTCTTTTGGTACAAAGGTAATCAATGTAACTGACTGTAGGCCTGAAGCTGCACGACGTGGCTGATTGTCCCCAGCTGGTTGCTGACGATGCAGGTGTAGTTGGCCGACTCCGCCACTGGCACCGTCAGGTCCCACGAGGTCACCGACAGCTGGCGGCCGTTCTTGAACCACACTGTGTCTGGCTCGGGCTGACCTACAACCATAACACATCCAGCCTCAAACCTCTGCACCACAACTATTAGATGTGCAGTTTGTTAGTTACAAAACCGAGATAGTGATATTTATGTTAATTTATTTGTTTTTATCTTCCTCAACCTTACAAAAACTACACATTGCCAGATGTGAGTTCTTGTACTGATATTCAAATGATTCCCAGTCAATAAATGAATGGGTCTGCCGCAAAACGTTCTAAAAGCGACAAAATTTCAGAAATGGAGATTTCTGGTGAAGGTTCTAAACGACATTTCCTACAACCAGGTATATTTGGCGTTGAAGTTTTTCATGTTGGTAGCACTAATTTCATCTGTCAAACCTGGCGGTAATTGTACGACTCGACGGGCTATCAGATGAAAAACGTTCTAAGCGCCAGAGAATGGATGGCGCTTAGAACGTTTATATACCATTATAACGCTTGTATACCATTATACAAGCCACAATGGTATCTAAATTGACTATATTATTTATAGTTTTAAAATGGCTTTACTATATTTTACTATATAGTGTTTTTTTACAGTTTAAAAAAGATTAAAAATATAATACTTTTAGTTTAAAGCCTTGGTAGAGTCCGTGAAAAAACATTTTAACCGACTATCGCTTAGAACGTTTTAACCACTGAAAAACATTATAAAACAGTTTAAAATGAATATTAATTTGTCAACGTATGATGTAGTAGTATATTATGAAATTATACTTTTATATATAACGAAATACAGAGAAAAAAGATTCTAGTTTACACAAATTTTCGATCTCGGTAGTCTTTGAGTGATTTCTCAAAACTGTACTTCTGTCAGTTAAGTGCGTTTTGCGGCGGACCCATTCAAATAAGCATATCTGTATTTACATTTTTGTGCCAAATACACTAAAAGGCATGAAAAAAGAATGATAGGCGAGTTAAAAATTAAAACTTTATTCAATTGTTTTATTTTGTATCTAAAAAAGAATTTGGCAGCCTCTTTTTGTACACATAGACTATAGATCTGTGCCTGGAACTTATCCAGTAAAGCAATGGGTGAGCCTTTACAGGACAGGTTAAACAGACCTGATAAAATTTACATGCCAGGAGTGGGATTCAAACCCATGACAGGGCCGCTGCTCCGTATGGTTCCGGAGTCGGACGCCTTGGCCAATACCCCAGCAAGTCACCATCAGTATGTTGGTATTAAATGTGTTAGTAGCAAGCAGAAAAACCCAAATAAAGATGTAGAATGTTTGGACATACCATCAGAGGCGCAAGTGAGTGTCACGTTGTGGCCCACGAGGCTGGCGACCATGTTGTGCATGGCGGCCTGGTCAGTGAAGCTCGGGGCTCGGCCCCGGTCATCCCCCAGACTCAGAAGGTTGATGCCGTCGTCGTCATAGTCACGCTTGCTGCTGAGGATGGGCAGTGGCGGCTTGGCCCCCTCACCCTCCCCATCCCCGTGCTGCACCACTGACAGGCTCATGTTGT
Organism: Allygus modestus; assembly: GCA_963675035.1. Taxonomy (NCBI): domain Eukaryota; kingdom Metazoa; phylum Arthropoda; class Insecta; order Hemiptera; family Cicadellidae; genus Allygus; species Allygus modestus. The sequence goes on along the minus strand of OY776111.1, from coordinate 159,935,261 downwards.
ACCAGCGCACGTCACCGCCAGGGGCGCGGTACTGGCAGCTGTACTCCCCACGGTCCTTCGGTGACACATTGCGGATCTTCAACCTGCACATTATCGTAGTCTAAGAGCAAGGTTCGTAGAGCTGTTAGCCCAGGTATGATTATTTCCATGAGAGTAATGTTCGCAGCAAAGATGTCTTGCGAGGTCATTTAGCTGATGCATAATATCAACTACATACTATAAGTATTGCCAACCTTACAGGGGATAATAATTTTACAGTTATTTTTAAATTGCAAGCACAAAACTGTTCCTCCTTTTTTCTCAGCCTGTGTATACTGGAGGAGAAATTCATGCATACCTTTAGAAATTTATTGTCGTGTAGATGTGCAGAAACCCCTTCCAATTTACATCCACCCTCAGGGATATGTCCCGCGGGCTTTCAAAGTTTCAATTTTAATCTAAAGGAAGAACAGAAATTGATTGAATATTCGACAGCTGTTGATATAACAAATGCTAGCAAAACAGCAAGAACAGAGGTTTCAGCCATAATGTAAATAAAAATACTACTGGCTACTGGAATGGCAATGCCAGTCTGGTTATCTGGTATTATTGCATAGTAAAGAAATTAAACCTACTAAACCTATTAAACCTATGTGTGAGGGAGGGGTGGGAATGGGAGGGAAGGGGAGGGTAGGGGAGGGAGGGAAGGGAGGGGAGGGGAGGGAGGGAGAGAGAGAGAGAGAGAGAGTGAAATCAACAGGACCCACTCTAGGTCCGAAAAGCTTTTAGAACGAAGTATGCCCTCTCTACAGACCTTGGGACCCACTAGATATTATCCTAATTTATTTAGTTATTTGTATTTGTTTAAATTTTGTTTATTGAGTGGTCACTAGTACAAATAAATCAAAACAAAATATTAGTTTAAAAAAATAATAGCTGATCTAAGTATGTAAGCGGTTAAATAATGTTAATTTTAATTGCAATGATGAGGAAAATATGGTACCCGTGCGATAAATAGGTACCGTGTTTCCAGCAATACTGTTGTGATTGGGTTGGTGATCACATGACCTGTTCACGTTCTTATATGTACTGCTCCTGTTCAACTAGGAAATATGGACCTACATATATCTTGGTTTTTATTTTAATTAATTTAGTTTTGTATCTGTAATATAATATTTTACTGATATGTAATTAATTATAATGTTGTCATACATTTATGTTTATTTGACGAAGTATATTGTAATTATGTATTACTTAATGAAAAGATCTTGAATCTTGAATATTGAACCCTACAGCTGTTTTTACGAGGTCTCTTCCGGTTAGCTAGAAATCCTTAAATATATCAACTGTGCAGGCCTTTACGAAGTATGCTCTCTAAGGACCTTGGGCTAAGAGTCACAATGGATCACACTGTAAACAGATAAGAAAAACAATTTGGCTAAGTTCTTCTTGAGGCAATAAAAATGTTAGGAGTGACCCATGTTAGGTGATAACCGGTTGTCAGTGAAGTTTAAATGTACAGTATTGTGAGGACTATTATAGACTTACAAGGCACAACATTACACATACACAATGAATGCTGTCCAAGAAATTTGATTCCAAGACGCTTATATCTAAAATAAAGACAACAAAAATTATACATATCTGTTGCTCAGAAGAGTAAATTCAAAAAGAAATGTATAACCCTAAAGCGATAGGTTAGAACCAAAACGACAAATATTATGATAGAAAATCAAAACAGAGGAGGGAATTAGAGTTCATAGTGAAGCGAGACAGTGTTATTGTTTGGTTAGAGAGGAGAACGCCAAGACATTTGTCTGGATCTGACCAGAATAGATCAAAGGTGAGGGCCAGTCTGGGACTAAGCAGGTGCTAATTCAGCTCATCTTGGCCTTCTCTAGCTTTGTATTATCGATAAGATCGTAATATTTGGAACAATGTTTTTTATTAACTAAAACTATTCTACAAATATGGATTTTAAAAAGAGGGTACACATCACGCGGAATATCATGGCCTGTGGGAACTGTTTTCAGTTCAAACAGTTGGACTAGAGTGAGAATGAGACATCGGTCTAAAGCTGTTATCTGTTGTTTCCATCATATGTTCAGTCAATTAATACAGCGGTAATATAACCGTCAACTCACAACTGAAACTCGAGATGTATGACATAATGGCCCAGCTGGTTATCTCAGTTACTCAAGCAGTTGAGTAAGCCACAGGCCGAGATATTACACGTGTAGTGTACATTAAAATATGAATTACAATTTTGAACATGAGGTAGAATATTCATACATATTTTTGGCAGTGTAGCTAAGCTTCCTGGTGTCTCACACATTAACAACATGCTACAAGTATCAAACTAGCTGCTTTTCACGGCCTTGCCCGCATGAACTAATTAATAATCCGTGATGTTTACTCTGTATCCTTATGTTTACAAACCATCCTCATTCCATTACTCCTATTCCATGGATCACATTTTTTGGAGCTGATGGTTATCCACCGAACACCGTATAATTAAAAGTTCTTCAAGAACAAAATGTTTTATCGGCTGTTTGACTTTTTTAATTGTAAAAAATTAAAACTCAATGATACAACTATACAATGCTATATCAAAACTATCATGTAACATAAAAGATTTTTGACAATAAGTTAAGCGACCTACAGAAGTTAATAGTTAACATCAGTCTGATGGGAGAAGCAGGCAGAAATACTGAACTACAACAAAATCGCAGTAGGAAATGAGCAACAAGTATTAGCGAATTTTCCCCATAGGGAAGAAGCTATTACCGTAGTCAGCATGGTAAGACTAGGCCGGGGACCATGATAACTTTTCGTTTTGAGGTCTCCAGACCCCAAAAACACCATTCGTTCGAAACTGTATATATATATATATATATGTGTGTGTGTCCGTGGGTGCGATAACTCTCGTAAAAATGGTCCGATTTTCATAAAATTTGGTACAAACATGTAGAGCAACATCTATGACTTTAAGTTTGAAAACCAGCCAGATCGCTCCATCCAAAGGGGTATTTTAGGGGGGTTTTGTACCCCCAAAAAAGGTTTTTTGAGTTTTTTACATATTACATTTTAGTTAATCAAATTTTAATTTTCACCATTATATTCAGCTCAAAAAACAAACAATTTGCTGTTTTTATCATTGCTCTACGTCAATTTGTTACAGAGATATTGAAAGTTCTAAACACAATACGTTGTCCAATGTTATTCTTATGGAGGATAAGAAAAATTGTATATCTCGCTTATTTATTAACTTATCCTGACGAAACTTGGTATATTGCTTCATATTGTTGAGTTCTATTGATATTTTTACAAAAAACGGTTTTTGCTAATAGTTCCCGTAGCAGCAAACCTGCATACTCAACCCCATGTTATTCTTATGGAGAATAAGTAAAATGTTATCTCTGTTAACTATGAACATAAATTAATAATACCGTCACAGCCTACTCTGCAATTCTCCATAAGAATAACATTGGGGATGAGTACGCAGAGGTTTGCTGAAACAAGGAACATAAACAATTGGTTTCTATGCAAATATCAATATGACTCAACTAAGTGAAGCCACATACCTAGTCTCATCAATATACATTTGTAAATAAGCGATATATCCCATTTTGATTAATCTCAATAAGAATAACATGGGGGATGAGTACGCAGGTTTGCTGCAACAAGGAACGACAAAAATGGGTGTTTGGGCAAATATCAATACAACTCAACTAGGTGAAGTCACATATGAGGTTTTATTAAATTTATGTACATAATTAAGGGAGGCATAGCATCTTAATTTTTCTCCATAAAATAACATGGGGACTGAGTACGCAGGTTTGCTGCTACGGGAACCTTAAGTAAAAAATTGGGTTTTTTTTGCAAATATTGAGCAAGTTTTGTCAGTATACGTTCATAAAGAAGCGAGATATAATTTTTTTTTCTTATTCTCCATAAGAATAACATTAGACAACGTACTGTGTTTAGCACTTTCAATACCTCGGTAACCGATTGTCGTAGAGGAATGATCAAAATACTAAATTGTGTGTTTTTTATGCTGAATCCAATAATAAAAACTAAAATTTGACTATTTCAAAAATTACATGTAAAAGGTTCAATAAACCCATTTTTGGGGTACAAACCCCCCCCCCCCCAAAATACCCCTTTAGGTAGAGCGGTATGGCTGGTTTTCAAACTGAAAGTCATAAATGTTGCTTTACATGTTTATACCAAATTTCATCAAAATCTGACCTTTTACGAGAGTTATCGCACCCACGGACACACATATTTATACCAAATTTCATCAAAATCTGACCTTTTACGAGAGTTATCGCACCCACGGACACACATATATGTGTATATATATATATATACATTTTCGAACGAATGGTGTTTTTGGGGTCTGAAGACTTCAAAATGAAAAGTGATCATGGTCCCAGGCCTAGGTCTTACCATGCCGACTATGGTAATAGCTTCTTCCCTTTAGGGGAAATTCGCTAAAACTTTTTATGTGGCTCTACCTAGTTGAGTTATATTAATTTTTGTATAAGAACCCATTTTTTGCGTTCCTTGTTTCAGCAAACCTGCATACTCAGCCACCATGTTATTCTTATGGAGAATAATTAAAATGTCATAAATCGTTTATTTATAAATGTATATTGATGAAACTTGGTAAGTGGCTTTATGTGGTATTAAGATATGTATATATGTATGCATAGGAAATTCGCTGAGTACTCAGGTTTGCTGCTATGGGGGTATTTAAATATTAAATCAGAGCTAGATAGGGTGTTTCATGTACATGTATTTAATCCTTACTGTGAAAAAAATTACCAAACTATAAACATGTTTTATTTTTTTCATGGACAGGAAAAGGTAGTTTCTTTAGAAAATATGTGTTCATTTAAGAACCACGTGGAAACAAACAAAGGTAGAGCCTGAAGGATAGCATCGGCCCTCACACCAATTACTGTAGATGGCAGGCTGAGGGAACTGAGTCATTTATAACACAGTGTCCCACCGGCAATTAGTTCTAACATACCAACTGTCTCCCTCAGAATGTAGTGTTTCTCCTAGTTATTTAATAGTGTTATAAATACGAAAGACCTCTAAGAACATACTCATTTAATTCCGCTTTATATATATTCACAAAGAGCAGGCATACCTTAAAATCAGAATTTCATCACCTGAACACCAAATGCAAGTGCACATGAATACTTAACTTGATATGATCAGTGACCACAAGGGTGGATCTACAGCAAATTATAAGAAAGGTTGCCTTCGCCCAAAAGCTATGAAACTGGGGAGTTAAATGGATAATTGGTAGTTTAACGCTCTGGTCTATGCCTGACACATTGCACATTAATGGAGTGGTTGACAGAATTACATTTTCAGTAATTATTTTTTATGGGCAGCACTCACCTTATTTTTTTCTCTCTCCGGGACTCGTCATAAGTTACAAAAACACACAACACTATGTGGCTTTGAATTCAGGACGATTGTTTGTGTTTTGCGTGTGTCGTGTGTTTTTGTAACTTCTAACGAGTCCCGGAGAGAGAAAAAAATAAGGTGAGTGCTGCCCATAAAGAATAGTTACAGTGAAGAAACCTCACCTAAAAACATGTCTTTTATAAATAGGATTACATTTTGCATGGACCAAATAAACCCTGCAAGTTAACTTAAGATCTAATATAAAGGGAAACAATTATCTACTCTGGCCAATTTTTAATTTTTATCTTTTGAAGTTGCTCTTTTTACAACAAGCTCTTCCAAATGTTCAAATTCAAACTCAAAATATATTTTATTTCCAAAATATTGTTCAAAGGTTTGTTACATTAATTTAAATAAATAAATAAATTCTTTTATATTAATTTCAGTTTCAAGAAATATGTCCAGGACTGGGAGAAAAGGTGGCTGGGGCTGGCTGATAAGACACCGTATTGTCAAGGTCAAGGTCGGGCAATCCTGTAACCCGAGGTTATAACGTACTCTGCACCTTCCCTCTCAATTTCTGATAGCCAAATATTTAGATATTGCTTGAACAAACTAAGTGAACCTTCAAAATTCCTGGTATGTAGAGGAATGTTTCTGTACAAAATATCAGCTATGTAAAGGGAGTTTGTTGTGGAAAAACATTTATTTAATTGAATGGTTTGGATACCTATGTTTCTTGAATGAAATGTGGAATGCTCGTGTGTGACTGAACTAAAAATAAATTGTGAGTGTTTTTGGATAAAAATTAAAAGGGTTTTTATATATAACTGCCTGAAATTTAATATGCCAAAAATGTTAGAGGGTTCATCGGTTGGGAACCGGTAGAACAAACTATTAAATTTATCAACGACCCCAAAACAAAACAAAGGCTAGCACTTTCTTAGTTACATAGAGAGTGAAAGAAAGCCACTGAGTTGTCAGGGATGCAGTATTACCAATAGGTTTTAACCACAACATATTGGTTGATGTACAGTCTTATTATATAAACTAGAGATCGCCCAGAGGTCAAAATCCGACCAGTAATAATTCTACATCGACCCGAAGCGGTACACATGAATAATGGTTGTTTTTGAGAATGTTTTGCCATATCCTACGTGAGAAGTGAAACAAAAAACATTTGAACCAGTATCATTAATGCTGAACCTCACGAATAACCCCTTTGTCTCTCACCCTCTCCCCCTCCCCCTCCCTCAATCCCCAGGTTTTATTTTGTTTTAAATGTGGAGTTAAAACGGATAACTGAAGGGCGTTACATTCCAGTAGTCAGTAGTAATTTCTATTTTGTCATTAGTCCTGAAACATCTGTTCTTGCTGTTGTGCTTTAAATAGCTATGAAAAAAATATTCAATCAACTACTGTTTTTCCCTAAGATTAACATCGAAACTTTGAAAGCCTGTGGGGCGTAGCCCTGATGGTCAATGTAAATTATAATGGGTTTCTGCACATCTACACGACAATACCTTTCTAATGGTATGCATGAATTTCTCCTGCGATGCACACAAGCTGAGAAAAAAGGAGGGACAGTTTTGTGCTTGCCTAATGGTATAATGATGGTGATATTGGAATGGCAAATTCATTTACATGTTAAAGTTCAGAAGCAGGCTGAGATTAAGAGAAGGTAATCCTCGGATTCATTCTCAGTACGTGCCACCTAGTTTACGCATGCACATTAATGACTTTCCCCTGCCATGCGTCTTGGTACAGTCAGCTTACATTTATTTGTCAAAATACATCTTTTGATTATTTTGGTCACTGTTTATACCTGTTCTGTTGATGTGATGTTACGAGATGTAATTAAATCAGACATAAGTAAACATAGCACGACATAGTAGACATATAGTAGCAGGCATCATAAACTTCCATTAAGAAAATTCCCATCTTCTCATTTGAAAGGAGTTGCTGTTATAGGTGAAGAGGGGACTCTTAATGCAGTAAATTTGTAAATGGTAAAGGGGAAGAAGGTGTAAGTGGCATATCTAAATGAGAAATAGGTACCGGAACTCCAAGCTTTGAAATGTATTAAGTGGGGACTTGTACCTGCTTCCCCCATAAGGCTAATGTTAACTTTCAAAGCCCGTCCCGCCTCAACAGATTTTCCAAAATTGTTGTTTTGTGGTTCATTTAAAAGAACAGGAAAATACTTTGTGATTTCAGGGAGCAGAATTTCAATGCCACAACTAGTTCAACTACAGAAAAATTGTAAATATTGAATATTTTGGAATTTGATTCAACAATTATTATTTGTGATATCAACATTTTTCTCAGTGAAATTACTAAATTATTTTTGCGCTTGATCTAAATGAGCCATTAGTCAATGATATTAGATAATCTATAGAGGAGGGACAGGCTTTGAAAGAAAGGCTTTGGCCTTGTGGGAGAAGCAGGTAAGAACGCTAAAAGCTTCAGAGCAGCCCCCTCTTAAGATGTACTGCTCTAAAACAATAAAGTTATCACACTGAGTATGGTGAAAACAATCACAGGAACTACCTAATGGGTGAAAAATCCCATTGCCGTGGTGCCCGGAGTGTTGAGGCCACATAATCTCAGAAATTCAGTCGCTAAACATTAACCACACAGGTAAAAACATGTTGAATGAATAATTAATGTGAAAAACAACAGCAAAACTATCATAATCAAGCAAAAGTGGAAGTATATTGTCAGAAAGTGAAAAATGTTACACCAAAATAAAGAGCAAATAAAGTGACACAGGTGTGCTCTTTTCATCATGTGGCTTGCCCTAAACCAAACCAAAATAGAAGTCAAGGTCACCAAGGATATTCTAGATTATCGGCAAAAATGGTTACAAAATCTCAATGGAAGAAACCGGCTGGCTCAGCCACAGAATTGCAAACTGAAACAGAGCTTTTTGCAGTTATCTATTCAACTTTTTTTGTATTGAAAATTTTCACACCAATATTGTTGAACCTACCTCAGTTTTGCCAGTGACATACTGATTCTTGAAGAAGTTGTTTCAAGAATGACCCCATCTTTGTACCATGTGACGGAGCCGTTTGACGGAGCCGCACAGTCCACCAGCAGCCTTCGCCCTACCTCTGCTGTATGGCTCATCTCTCCCTCTGCAACAGCAAACCATTGTTATCACTTTAAACTAATTAATGAAGAATTTCAGTCATTGTCCACTAAAATGGTGAACAATAAATACTGATTTTTTACAACATCTTAATATTTAGCACACCAGCAAGTTTTTTGTAAGGACAGGCTGATAGAACTACTAAACTGGCCTTTTTGTTTGATATGTTTATTAAAATAGATTGAGTTGTATTTCCGTTGTGTTTCGTGGATTTCCTCACAATTTACATTTATATTTAGGGCTTCACCACACATGCCCCCAAAAGTTTGAATGTAAACTTATAGATTAATTTAAATAGACTAGTCGCTGCCTCGTTCACCACATGGGGATCTAACACTGTCACAAATAAAAATGCAATTTAGTACTAACTTAAAATGTAAATACAGTTAAAATACCTTGTAGTTAAAAATAATTTCTGTAACAGTCGTTTATTTACGAAAACTGCAGTACAAAATAAGTGTAACAATAACCCAAGGTATGAGGTTTGGAGGTTAAGTATAACCATTGTAAACCCGCCCTATTCAAAGTCGATTCAATCACAGCCTATTATGTTTTGTGATAATCAGCCTTCCTGGTTAGGAGCAATATATTGTTCATATGTATTCATCATCTGCAAAAAGCTGGTAATAACAAACTTGTTTTGTTAGTGAAAGAGGAATGCTTGAAGTCCAAGAAAAAAACTATAGAACCTGCACCAGCAATCTCAACCTTGAATGCTCAAATATTGGAAAATGGGTAGTTTATTCTATCATATATATATATATAAAACAGAAACCGTAAGTGAATACCACTTATTAGGAAGTTGGAAATGTAAAAGTAACAGTCACATTAAAGCATGACCATTTCAATCATAAAAGAATAGGTGGCAGATTCAAAAGCCGGTATATCAGCCCTTGGTGTTCAAAGGGAAGCAAAGTCATTCTGCTGGATTTTGAGATAAATTTTGTAACAAACACACATTCCTGGAATTAAAGTAATATATATATATATATATATATATATATATATATACCACCTATTCTTTTATGATTGAAATTGTCATGCTTCAATGTGACTGTTACTTTTACATTTCCAACTTCCTCCTAAGTGGAATTCACTTACGGTTTCTGTTATATTGATTGGCTCATTCATATATTATTAATCTAATTCATTGTTAACATGCAGTATTTAGTTAACGTGGAGGAAGGTAAATAATTACACCTGAGCTTTCTAAACCATTTATTGATCTAACTACTCAAGATTACTGAAGCCCAGCCTGATGCTTTTGGGTTCAAGTGTTCCATGCTTTGAATGGGGTAATACTCGTGATGTCCTGATAAGTAATTTTGACCCCCTAAATAATTACAAAATAATAATAATACAACAATGTCCAACATTTTACTCAAAATATAGTTTTATAATGCGTAGTGTAAACCTCTAATAGTTTTGAAAACAAAACGTATGTTTAAACTGACAACAATTTAAAATTTGTTGAGATAAAAAAGAGCATGATAAATTTTACCTCCTATACCTTTTGCTATACAATAGTTCATTAAACTATCTTCAAACACTTCATTCGTTACACTGTTGTAAAATAAATGTTTTCAATACACCACGCATTTGTTGCTCCTTTATCTCCAGTTTACAAGTTTAATGAGTTGGAGTCTGTTCTTGTGTTGGGAGCCAAACTGAGAATATAATAGTGAACCATTAACCGGGGAAACAATGGGGCCTTGTGTCTGGCGATCAATGGGGGGATGACATTCATTACCTTACACGCACACGCACTCACACAAGCACTCACACACACTCACGCACGAGTATCTGGGTCTCATTAGGCCTGGCCGGAGCCCAGCCGGTAGAGTTCACATCATTATATTTAGCCGTAGCACGTCAAGCTTCGTCCGCGTCTCCTGACATCTCGGCGACCCGTCCGTGCCAGGGTCACGTGACTTCAGTGGCTGTGAAACTGTCTCCACTGCCGCCAGTGTGTTGTCGATTAAAACCCCACTGGAGGCTTATACGACCGGAAGTTGCTCTCCGCGCTAAACTTAGCTGTTTGTTTTGAGATAACTTCCGGAGCTTACAGATAAAATCAGACAAAATTCAAATATACATATAAAAATACACCACAGCGATCACATTTATCAATCGATCTCGATTTCATCAAGACCCGAAGTTGTAGGGTAATTAAGTTACAAATCATTATACAGTATAATTATACTACACTTGACACTATAATTTGATATATCACGGTAAAACAACAATAATTATTACAACATTTCATAATGGCCACGGCCACGGTCACCCGCGCCGAAACAGTTTTTTTTTAGTATTTTAGTGTCGTGCGCCTGATATTTTCCCTACGCAATATTGCTACCGTGCTGCGGCTGACTTGTATCAATATTGCGTTCTGAATGTGAAGGCCCTGGTGAGCATATCAAGCGAAGCATGTATAGTATATATTTTGTATTACAATTTGTATTAAGTGGGCTGATCCGTACAAGTTTTGCTCTGAACAGCTACCTAGATTCTAGATTCAGTCTCGCCTGAGCATTCGCCGTATGCACTTGTGTACTAGTATTGTCTCGTTTGTGCGTTTGATTTTTTGCCTGTTGACTTGTGTGTTTTTGTTTTGACTGCTTTTACAGTTCTCTGTTTTAGCTTTACAGCGTTTTTTCCAGCTTCCTGGATTGTGCCAATAATTTTGTTATGTTCTAGGTATTCTTTCCACCTGAAGACGGGATCTGATTCCAGATCCCAAAACGTCGTGAAACTTTGTTTTTACTAATAAGTGATGGAAAATGTCCGCAAAAATTCCTTGAATAAAATAGATTCTAGAGTCGTCTATTTAAAACCATAAAGAATGAAAGACAAATAAATAAAATGATCATAACTCTTTTGTAATATCTGGACCGATCTTGACAGATTGTTTGAATAATCCATACTTTTATTCTGACGAGCACAGACCGTATAAAATGTCCGTTTTTTGTCCATTATGATAGTAATTTTTGCTTTATCGCACAGTAAAACCGCACAGTAAAAGGTGATATATATATATATATATATATATATATATATATATATATATTTATAAAGACAATTTATTCAAATAAAATTAACATCTTTTTATACAACGTAAAGTGCCTAATTGAGAAAGAATACTAATTAAAAAAATTTTGTCTTAATGTTTGTTGTTATATAAATGTTTTTTTTTTAATCTTAACTGAGTGTTTAATAGCTACTAATGCTATACTATTTAGTATAGGTTGAATTTTCTCCAAAATTCCTGGAAAAACTTTGGTAATACCAATTCAAATTCCGAATACTTCAAATTTTGTATGTTATACTTTTCTTTATAATAAGGAATTGTGTTTTCATAGATCTTGATTTTTTACAAATTCATTCTTCTGCTTGATATTGATGAGTTTCAAATCTCACAGTGGGATCTATCATGTATCCTCGACTCTTCTTCCTGTCAATGACAGTAATGTCACTTCTTCTTATGGAGCCGTTAACCTCTGCCGCAGTAACTTCCTCGAAAACCTCATAACTGCCTTTAACTCTGAACTGGTCTGCAATGTATTTTTCTTATTAAGAGATGGCGAGTGTTTCGAAGAAGATTACTAAATGGACATTGTCCAAGGACGTGGGGTAAAGTTTCAATAACATACTTCTCAGCGCTGGAACAATGCCGGCACTGGTTCCCGTCTCTGGACCTTCCATGTAAACTTCTGACAGGGGCTACATATCATTTTAAGATAATATTTGAATTCAGATTCTGTCAACCCATGACTTTTCTTTAAATTCTTATTAATCCTTTGACATTCTTGCAATAAGGTAACTCCTTTTCCTTTATAAGGAAGTTTATTCCATGTTTCAAATTCAATTGGTTTTAACTTATTATGTAATAATTAAGCTGAAATTCTTGTTAATTTTATATTATTTCATTGAATTATGATTGTATACTCTTTAACTTGTAAAAATAAGGATATTTAAAATTGTGTTCTCTTGTCATTTCCTGATAAGAGGGTGTTACATATTATGCAACGCCGTGCAGAACCCGAACTATTTATTGAAACACTAAATACTAAAATGCATTGACAAATAGTTTGTTGGGGGATAAGATTGTGTAATAACAATTCTAATTGAACAAATGACCATTTATTGGTAAATTCACTTAAACAGAGTAAAATATTAATAAAGATGAAAAGTGTTAACAAAGAAAAAGGCATGGATACAAACTGTATAAGAATGGAAAGATTTTATGATTAAAAAACTCAGTATTATTTTCAGTCATCAGACTGTTTTCAAAACTACAATTATCATCAGTCTTGTTTTTCATTTTGGTTTTACTTATTTTGGTGGAAATCCCTGAAACAGGTTTTTGTTGCTTTGCTAGCACAGTGGTGTCTGACACACATTACACACCCACCTCGTCAGCACTTGGTTTGATGCTGATTTCGATGAAAATGCTATAGGGGTTTTTATCAGCTAAATATTGCAATGTATAATTTTAAAAATAATTGGAGTGAAGATAAAAATTCAGTAATTTATGATTTACTCTCGTGCTGCATAGTGTTACACTGGAGTAACTCACTTTTATTCTCTACAAAACACGATCTGCATGGTGTTACACTAGAGTAACAAACTTTGGTTTATCCCAAAGCACCCAAAATAACGATTTAATTCCTAATATATTACTTTAGATAACCTAATATTAAGTATAGTACCGGGGGACCGAGCCATGCTCGGTGTTTGATTCGGCAGAAGAGGCATCAAATTTGTTTTATTTCAAATACTCGTTCATTTTCAATATGAGCTCGTTCGCTTCACTCACTCGCCTCCCAGATTAGCTCGTTCGCTTCGCTCACTCGCCTCCCGGATGAGCTCGTTCGCTACGCTCACTCGCCTATCGAAAAGAGTTTGAGTTGCCATTCAAGTCTTTTTTTTATTTCAATTATGAGAGTTGCCATTCAAGTAGGTTTTTTATTTCCATAATGATAAACAGCTGTTTACAATATTTTAATTTATATAATCAGATTTAATGGTTTGTGTTTGTTATTTATAGTAACCGGTGTTATGATTTTAACCTCCATAAGCCCAATGTTAAAATTACCAAATTTTCAAATGAGTTGTTTAGAAACATACGAGTTTTCCTGAGGTAGTGGCTATTACCAATCGATTTTTTAGACCCAAAAGCCTCTAATCCCAAATTTTCAGCAAAATCCTTCCGCTGAATCTCGAGATAAATTTTGCAAACAAACAGACATAGCTCGAATTAGAGTATAGGATTTAAAAACTACGTTCCAATATAACCAACTTGCCACATTTGGAACCAAAGAAAAGTTAGATACCAAAGACTACATGCATGTCACCATAGGTTTTGGACACTGTATCACAGCAGACCGACTTTTCTTACTTAAAAGAATTGATTTCCCACAATGCCTAAAATATAATGATGGAACTCATGAAAGTATTCAACACATATTAAATATGTGTTAAATTTAAGGACTGCACTGCCTACTCAATACATCGAAATTATCTCTATGAAATGTTGAGAAGATGTAACTGTCATATACCTCCTGTTTTGCATGACATTCTTAAAGAAGAAAACTCAAAATTATGGTGTTACATCTTCGAATTTTTACACAAAATCAAGAAAATTATTTAAGTGACCATATATATACCGGATGAAATTAATTAAATGTTGGACTTGAATTGTAATATTTGGACTTTATACATCAGAACTCCTTATAAAATTTAAATTAATTCAGTGTGTTTTCAAAATTATAGTGTTACGTCCTATGGATTTTTTACTTAAAATCAAGAAAATTATTTAAGTGACCATAAACCGGATGAAATCAATTAAATTTTGGACTTGAATTGTAATGTAATAATTTATGTTCTTATCTCTTAAGGTTTCATGTAATTTAATACAAAGCCTCTAATAAAAGATTTTAAAAAAGTCTCGCCAATCGAGGTGTGCTTATGACAATTGTCTGCTAGGATACGTCAGCCATCTAGCGGTGAATCGACAAACTAATACCAGGTGGATTCCACGTAGGTAGTAGCACTAGTGTCGGGGATTGTACAAAAGAAAACAATCCTGAATGTGCATAAAAGAGTTAGGCAAAAAATGTCTTCCAGATCAAATCTTTTTAACTTTTGAAGGTAAGGATTCTTAGTTGTATTTAAGGTATGGCAAATATTTATGTGCTGTATCACCGCTTCCCATATTGATCTTGATAATCCCATTTCTTTGAATTTCGAACAACTATAAACATACGAACTTGGTGTGTCATTTGGCACTTCCAAGATTTCTTTTAGAGTATAACTTTATCAACATCGTTAAAAAACTCTAAGGAAATCTTTTGTAAAAGTGCTGTCTGAAAGAGAAGTAGGCCAAATATAATTAATTAAAAGAAACATTTGTTGTTCTGTTTTTTTTAAAGGGCGAGCAAGTTAATTTTTCTATTTTTTCTCTTAGAGAACTTATGGTTTGTTCAGGGTACAAATTTATTTCATTTGCAAAAATCACCCCTTAATATTTATTTTTTTAGTTTGGATCAATCGAATTGATTTCTATAATTTCTAACAAATAATTTTCTTGTTGCAAAATACCTTTTTCAATGTTTATAATCTTAGTTTTTGATGGGTTGATATTTAATCCAATTTCAGTAAATAAACTATTAATAGTATTATATAGTAATAATGCACTTTATTTATTCTTAAATATACAAACTAATAAATTATCATATTAACGGTAAAATTTGAAGGGCGAAGACAGAGGGTCAAGTCTTATAGCGCCAATTTTGCTCGATCATGTAAGAGGCCCCCTTGTTCACTTCTTCACTCAACAAAATTATATCAGAAAATGTTTACATATTCTGTGACAAGTGTAGGTTCTGCCAACTGATGCGATATGTGAAGTTGTCATCCTATCGTGTCAGCGCCGCTGGCCGTGGTTATGTGCAGTGCAGTGAGCATGTGGCGGGGCGGGGAGGCGAGGAGGTTCGCGATTTTCTGATCGCTCGGAATAGCCGGGCTAGGCCATGTGGTCGCGATTCGCCGTATAAATAGAGCCATCCGTCACCCATCGACCCGGCCTCTGTCTGCCTGTCTCACTGTTTGTCTGCTTTATGTAAATCTCCGCCGCCAGGCCAAAATGTTTAGAAAGCACAGTTGCGTAAAAACAAAGGTGAAATGGAATAATCTTAATAGAATTGGAAGGGCTCACGGAAATAAATTATAAACTCTTCAATTAAAGATTTTACCAAGAAACCATAAACAAGTTTATGACTGGAAATCAATAATTACATATAGAGTTGTATACAGTGTGTAAAAAAAGTCTTTTTTTGTAAAACAAACAAATCAACTTTGGGAAACGATAATAACTTCACCCAAAGTATCTTTTGACGTTATCGAAAATTTTTAGTGTTCCCCAAAAATGGGGGATTTTGGGGGCAGCTCAAAATTTTCTGATGTAAAGCCCTTTTGAGTGACCCCACATTTTAAAGAATTTTTAAACCTAGGCGAAGGGTGACAGTTAAAAGTAAATTTAACACCTCCAAAAGGCGTCTACATTAGGAAATTTTGAGTTGCCCCCAAAATCCCCCATTTTTGCGGGTTCTCTTTAAATATTATCAAAAGAGACCAGTTCTTCATTTAATAGCATTTCTTCAACAAAAGCATTGCCTCAAGAGTCGTTCCAGTTTTAAGTCACCAAAAGTGAAAGTAAAACTCCAAAAGTCTTGGAGAGGCCAGGTTTCAAGAATGAGTTATGTTCAAAACTTTGAAAAGCTGCCATTTTGGATAGAAACACGTTACAGACCTCCACCCTCCACCATTCGCCTATTTTTTAAAGCTCTTTAAAATGAGGGGTCACTCAAAAGGGGTTTACATTTGAAAATTTTGAGTTGCCCCCAAAATCCCCCATTTTTGGGGGACACTCAAAATTTCCGATAACGTCAAAAGATACTTTGGGTTAAGTTAATATCGTTCCCCAAAGGTGATTTGTTTGTTTTAACAAACAAACAAATTAAAGGGGGGGACAGACTTTTGTACACTCTGTATTTGTAGAATACTGCATTAGGTAGTGTATCAAAGGTAATTTTCCATGTTCAAAGAATTCTGAATTAAGGAAAACTTAGTGTACAAATTACCATATTTAAACATCGTAACTGTCGAAAGGTGGGCGAATTAGTTTGCCTTTCAGGTTTGTCTTCCTCTAGATCGCGTTCTCGTTTGAATTGCTCTCCGACCTCATCGATGGGAATTCGTTCCGCTCACTCATATTAGTGTATGGGGGAAATTTTCTACATTTTTAGAGAGATACTCGTACATGAAAACAATTTAAATTATAAAACACGAAACTTACTTGTTCACAAACTTATTTACTGCAAAATTAATAACATTATAAGGTTCTTAAAAGGTTTATAAGGCAAACACGTAATACATTTTTTATGGTACGGTATGCTTGTATGACTGAAATGTGTTTGATAACAGGTTTCAATTTAAATATTTGAATCTTAAAGCTTACAAGATTTTAGGTACCCTGACAACAAATATACGTAAACATTATAATTTAAGTGTCGCAGAAGCTTACGATGTAAATTATGTGTATAACTAGTGGCTTGAAGGGGCCATAGCCCCTAACCTTGCTTCAATACTCTAGTTTATCTGATTTTTTAACTCTTTTCATGCTGAGGAAAATACACATGTCAGTTCGTAAACAAAGTACACACACGTGATTAATGTAAACAAAGCAGACGTTTTTAAACCCTCGTGCTTTTCTTATGGGGGATGTTTTACGTTATTTCTCTTTTGCTGGTAATTTTTTGGAAATACTGCTCTTTCCCTCGAGCCCCTGGGATCAAGACCTTTAATTTGAGCTGTCTCCCATTATCTTGCAACTAGCCAAACTCCTACAATTTTGACTTAACAATTTTACATAAAGAATCTTAAATATTATTTCTCTAGCCTGTTTTACTGTCAGTCCGCGAGATCTTCCTTATTCCTTTATCAAATTCCATGATTTTCCCCTCATTTTAAAGCTTATCGTGTCGGCTATTGACGAAAAATAGACCCACGGGCTGAAAATGTACCGTTTCTCTGAAATCTTATACTCTAATATGAGTAAGGTTTGCTTGCTTGCGACACTGATCTCAAAAACGGCACCAACGATTTACTTCAAATGTTGTAAATAACTAAATTTTGGGATAAAAATAAGTTCTAAACAGGTCTCATCTCCAGGAAAAATCAAATAATTTAAAAAAACGAAAATGAAAAGTTAACAAAATTAACATTGGGCTTATAGAGTTTTAAATCACAATACCCCGTTGCAGAAAACCTGCATACTCAGCGAATTTCCAATGGAGATATAATGTCTTAATACTACATAAAAGCCACTTACCAAGTTTCATAACAATATATTCACAAATAAGCAATATATGCAATTTTAATTATTCTCCATAAGAATAACATTGGGGCTGAGTACGCAGGTTTGCTGCAACAAGGAACACAATAAATGGGGTTTTAAGCTAATATCAATAGAACTTAACAAGGTGAAGTCGTATACCAGTTTGTATTAATTTATGTTCATAATTAAGAGAGACATAGCATTTAATTATTCTCCATAAGAATAACATGGGGGGTAAGGTTTGCTGCTATGGGATCCTTTGGCAACCATTTTTTTAGCAAATATCAATAGACCACAACCAGATGAAGCCGTATACCAAATTTTGTCAATATACGTTCATAAATAAGCGAGATATAAAATTTGTCTTTTCCTCCATAAGAATAACATTAGACAACGTACTGTGTTTAGCACTTTCAATATCTCGGTAACAAATTGACGTAGAGGATTGATAAAAATAACAAATTGTTTGTTTTTTTAAGCTGAATCCAATGGTAAAAACTAATATTTAACTATTTCCAAAATTATATGTAAAAAATTCAAAAAAAACATTTTTGGGGTGCAAAACCCCCCAAAATACCCATTCCGAAGGAGCGATTTGGCTGGTTTTCGAACTTAATGTCATAAATGTTGCTTTACACGTTTATACCGAATTTCATCAAAATCGGATAATTTTTACCAGAGTTATCGTGCTCACGGACATATATATATATATATATATATATACAATTTTATGTTACAATATATGTTACAATTCTTTTGTTAGCATTTCCTCTATAGGGAAGAAGCTATTACCGTAGTTGGCATGGTAAGACCTAGGCCCGGGACCATGATAACTTTTCGTTTTGAGGTCCCCAGACTCCAAAAACACCATTCGTTCGAAACTGTATATATATATATATATATATAATAGCTTCTTCCCTATAGAGGAAATTCGCTAACAAAAGAATTGTAACATATATTAACAAACTATAACATACGATATATATACTATAACATATTATACGGTATTATAATAATACGGTGATTACTTTATTTTCAAACAACCATCATAGCAATGGTCATAGATTATCTCCCTATAACTGTTTTAAGTAGATAAACTGGCAATACAAATCATACCTGTTAAAGTAAATAAAAACCCTGCTGCTGAACTATAGCGGAAAAGTATGAGGCCTATTATCCTTGACATTACCTTTATTTATTGTTAAAACTGGTTAGTATTTTCAGTGCTATAATCAACCAAAAGGTATTTTCAGATTTTCCGTTAAAAAACATGGATTATTTTAACTTGATCAGCCTTTACTCATAAACTCAAGATGCAACATTGACTGATGCTGCAGAGCAGCGAGGGTTCTCTAGTTACATATAAAGATATATTAACTTCGGTTATAACTGTCCAAGGTTAACCTGTGTAGACAACTTTTGTCCTTTTACTACTATAACTCCCTTTTCGGAACCCAAGAAACCGTTAGTCGCAATGTTATTGACACTTTACAAAACGAAAATAAGTTCTAAAATAAACACTTCAAAGAAAACAACAAAAGATTTAGTGATAATAAATTAAGATTTTACTCCGTTTTTATTGGACGTAAAAATCTGAGGCTGAACAAACCGTTACTGTGTTGTAAATTAACGAGTCCCTGTTAAAAGTCCGAGCAGCCAGATTGAACGGCACAGAAACAGAAGCTGTGTGTTGACACGTGATCTTTGCTTTGGTTCGGCACGCATAACACCGCACAGAGATGAACCGCCGCTGTACTTGTACTGAGACAAGCCACAAGTCTGTCTAAGTATCCACAACTACTCGCCTCGTCACTTCACGGCACTAAGTTGTCGTTTAAAAAGAGTTACCAATATCGTGTAATTCCTGAAAGATGTGATACACTAATGAGGAATACGCACATTCGCAATGGTGAAAACAGAGCTACTGTAGAGACAACCACGTTGTATTAAGGTATAATATTTGGTTTGCAAATTTGTATGATGCCTTTTTTTGGGAAGCTATAGGTTACCATGAGTTGGAGACTGTTGTGGTGGAAGGTTATTTATATTTTATGTACTGCTATCTACCTATGGATTGGCCTAGTAAAATATTGGACTAAAATTTAATTTAAACTCATTTCTGAATGTAACTTTTAAGATGTTAAATTACGAAATAGGAAATACTAGAACGCCCATTATTCAAAATCGAGCTAAGGACCAGGAAATGCTGTTCAAGCTTCAGTGTAAAATAAAATCATAATACATCGAGATGTTCGTTATTGGTATTCGCCAATAAGGGTTTAATAAAACCACATGTTTAGGATCGTTTGTCTTTTAACAATTTTTAGACAAATACACAAGAGTAATCAGCTGACTAAGGCGATGAATCGAAAAACGTTAAACTGATTTTTATAATATAAAACAGCAAACAGCAACACATAATGTAGTTTTTTCATAATTAATAAAGACAAATATCATAAAAGTAAATAAAACCTGCAAATAAAGGATAAGTTGCCTTTCATTTAGTTCAAACCGCATGTAAACCGGTGTTGAAGAAATCTCGGTCAAACTGTTCAAAGATCTTCAAAAATGTGAATTTTTACCTCATATCAAATGCCATAAGAGAATTTTAATTCTGATTTATTTGCCATTTAACGACACAATATAACAAACCGCTTGCAAATTATAGAAATCTCAAACAAACTGTCTAAAGGATTGGAAAAGTGTGAAATTTGTTACCACATGTTAAATGCCATAATATAATTTTAATTCTCATTTTAAAACTATTTAAAATATTCAAATACAAATATTTAAAATTCAAAATATTTAATATTCAAAATACAACCAAAACCTTCCAAATATAGGAGCAATTATCTTTCATTCAGAAAAAACCGCATTTAATTCGGCCCTGTATAGGTATCAAACGAACCGTCCAATTCGTAAATGCAGGAAAATTGTAAAATGCAACCCCATATTAATTACCTTAAAAAAATTTAATGTTCATTTGTAAACTATTTACTGACCATTTATTCAAAATACAACAAAAATCTGCAAATATAGAAACAATTATCTTTCATTCAGGACAAACCACATGTAATTCGTCCCAGTGGAAGTCTCAGACTGTCTAAATCATTCATTTTTGCGTTTTAAATAAGATTTTTGTGAAGTGGTGTTAAATAACGGACAATTATTATCTTTAAACTATTACAGAGCCAGTAGTTCAGACATAATATTTTAAGATGATTCGTCCAAAGATGTATAACTGTTGCCGATTAAGCTGCCTTTGGTCATTGGAAATTAATTAATGATCCTAACAAAATAGTCAGCCGATATTACTCAGTAGCAAGCCTGCACATAGAATTTCACTGATTTTACAATAATAATTCAATCATATATCAAGAATCAAGAATCAAGAATACTTTATTGTCACACGACTATATAAATACAGCATTGACAATCGTCACAAATACAAACTTAAATAGCTAAAATAACAGACTGCTAAAAATACATAATTCATTTCCAACTAAACATCCCTTCTTCCAGATATATAATCTTTAACACTGTAGTACTCTTTTTCAATCAAGTATTTTTTTAGTCTATATCTAAATTTTACAACATCCGCCTGAGTTTTCAGGATTTGGGGGAGAACATTAAAGAGCTTAATGGCAGAATAGTAAGTTTGGTTTTGAAAGGAAGTTATGTTGTGTCGGGGAATATGGATTAGGTTAGTGTTAGGAAATTATATCTATTGGCAATGCGTTGAGGAAAAACGTGTTTGTTTTTAACCAGAAATGAAAGGCACTCTAAAATGTAAATCGATGGAAATGTTAGCAAGTTGTTTGCCGAAAACACACCTCTGCATGATGCGTATCGGTCCATACCATAAATCAGTCTTATGGCTTTTTTCTGCAGTGAAAATATTTTCTTAGTTCTAGAAGACTCTGCTCCCCATATTGCGACCCTGTATGAAATATCAGGAAATAGGCAACCAAAATAAGCCGTCAGGAGAATTTCTCTGTTGGAGAATTGGGAGAGTCTTCGAAGAAGAAAAATGCTACTATTAATTTTGCTTGAAACCTTTTCAATATGTTTGGAAAAGTCTAGTTGGGAGTCGATGATGACCCCTAGAAAATTTGTGACATAACAAGATTCAATGTCGTCCTCACCTATTGTTATTACTGCAGAATCTCCTGAATTCCTTAATAATATTCGCCTTAAAATCGCCATAGTTGCTTTTATTTCTTAGATAGTGATTAATGGTATATCAACGCGATTAATGCTTTGTTAAAGGTCATACAATCTTTCTGGATACTGTTTATCAAACGTTAAATTAAGAAATACCCAAACTACGTCGAATAGGGAAGTGGACGAATAGGAATATTCCTGTGATCTAGACATACATTACTTGGTAATCTGGTGATATTGAGAAAAAATAAGCAATTCGGCAGGAGATCATTAATAGTAATATAAGTCGTATTTCAACATTTAATAACGATCTGTACACTATAGTGTTTAGAATATTTAATAAGACAACAAAAGTTCTCTTGCACAAACGCATATCTTTATTTAGATTTCACTAGACTTTAAGTATAGGCCTAACAACAAAAATTCCACATCGCACATTTTACGCTATATACGGCTCGGCGGTTCTCTGAAACGTGACTCTCGGTTTTGAGGAGTATAAAAACAACAATAACTTATGAAAAGAGTTTTTCTGGGTTTTTGAAAGGTTTATATTGTTATAGCCTAAAGATCGTTCGGGCCCCAGGGGCTATTGTTTCGGGCGGGCGGGTCACATTTAAATACCAAATTCGTCAAGCCCCCAAATCTATAAGTCACGAGTCAAGGCCGTCCCTCGCAGATAAAAACTGATGGAATCGAGGAACGAAGGTCACCTTGCGATCTTCGAAAAAATAAACTTAATAATATCAACACTCGAATGCTGATTCAATTAGAGCAACCACATGATTTATATTGGTTTAAAGCTATGCAAATATTGCTTACACAGGGTTCAACAACTGGAACTAGAACTTGCACTTACATACCGGTAATGACTTGATAATTTTCCTTTCTTCGTGCAGAAAGTGATAAGTACAAAATGCCACGATCAAACACATCCAGCAAAACATTATACCTTCTGGTGGGATATGGTACGCGGGAATACTACTTCGTCGAGTAACTGAATTACGTTTGGCGAGGAACCAAAACAACTCACAGATCTCAGAAGTGACTATACCGAAAGCCTTGCCATTTGTTTGTTGGGCTGTTGGTAGTGCGTCGTTTAGCGACAATGTACTAAAATATTTTCTAATAAATAAACTAATTTTTTGACAATAATTGTTCGTGTTTTTTTAACAGCACTAAATAAAACGGATTGATAGTCCAAACCACACTATATTTGTAAAAGTGTAATTATACAAATCTAGTGTCGTTTTAACGTTCGAATGTGTTTTATTTAGTGATTTTGATTTTCTAAAGATCTAACCAATTAAACTCCTATAACTTCAATCATGTTCTATTTTTTCCATGCCCATTAAAATAAACTTCGAGTTTCCTGTTTCCTGTTTTGATTTGTATTACTAACATTTCCTAGAAGGGTTTCTATTTTACAAGTGGTCAGTAAAAAAACGAATCTCCAAAGTAGTGAAATATTTAAATTACAGCCTAACCTACGGCAAACACTAAAATGACGTAAATTTCTGTAAAACGACAAACCATGTGAGATCTCCTGCCGCGACGATTACAAGTTATGTGAAGTAGCCCCCGACTACAGCGTGATCGTGGCAGTAATAAATGGGGTATGGTCGCTGCCGAGGACCTAAGTGATTGTAACGACCGACAAATGGGCGACAACGCCGAGTTTTTGTGGCCCGGGTCAACAGTTGAGGGTCGGGGTCCAAGGCGCGTGGGGCACAAGGTCCTTTCTTACCCCACACATGTGTAGAAAGTTGTAGTTTCGAAAACAGTAGTGGCATTTCTCACTAACTGTTAAATATTTAAGCTTTTTATTAGATAACCATTTGGACTATAATTTGTTATTACTGAATTCACTCGATGTTTTGTTGTTCCTTAACATTGTTCTAGATCAACGATTGTTTGCTGGGGAGGACTGGAGTTCCTTCTTTAAAATCCCAAAAACTGCAATGTTTACGCGATACAGCGATAAGACCCAACAAAGCCTGACCATTCATTGACACCTCGTCCTACCTACATGCCGACCACCACCGCCAGGTATTCATTATCTCCAATCTCTGTCGCCGGCGCTGCAGTAGCCCGATGGTATCTCGCAGCCCCCGACGCCTCGGCAGCATCCACAGCCATCACGAGAGTCGCATACATAGCAGACGTGGAGGCTGCCACCGTCACATGCGGCCCACGTCGCGGCTTCCTCCCACCTTCCGGTCACTTCCTTGCATTCACAATCCGACAACACTTCACACTACCGACAACTCGCGTGTGCCATTCAACCTTATTGTGTGTGAAAACTGAATACAACTCAAGAATGATTTTTGTCTAGGTTGATAGATCATCAATATCGCTTAACAGGAATGGTTGGAAAAGTTACTTATAATGTCTTTAGCAGATTTAAAATTTAAACTTAGCGATTAAGTACATTGAAAATTCATATATGCTTCGCCACCTGATGACAACGGACAGTTTTAACTGATCTTATTATTAATAATGGAAAATGTGCAAGCCAAAGCAACCCAGTCAAAGATTTTCATTACTATTTACAAGTTAATTCCACAATATGACCCGTTTTAGTAAACTCGTTAAAACTAAAAAGGAGTGTAAAAATTGCATAAGTCACCTTATAAATATCACGGTTTAAATCTATGTGAGTTTCAGTTCAAGCGTATGGAAAAACTAGACAATGATTAAATGTCATAAAAGACTTACCCGACAGCAGGAGGTCCCTGGACGGACGGGCTAGGACACAGACCACGGAGACCAGGAGCCACCAGGAGCACACGCTCCACCTCCCCATCCCCATCCTGCAAGTAACAACACAGGATAAGTATGAGACTAGAAGCCACCAGGAGCACACCTTCACCTCACCAATCCCTATCTTGCAAGTAACAATGCAGGATAAATACAAGACCAAGAGACAGCAGGAGCACACGCTCCACCTCCTCATCCCCATCCTGCAAGTAACAACACAGGATAAGTATGAGACTTGAAGCCACCAGGAGCACACCTTCACCTCCTCATCCCTATTTTGCATGTAACAACACAGGATAAGTATGAGACTTGAAGCCACCAGAAGCACACCTTCATCTCACCAATCCCTATCTTGCAAGTAACAATACAGGATAAATACGAGACCAGGAGACAGCAGGAGCACACGCTCCACCCCATCCTGCAAGTAAAAACACAGGATAAGTATGAGACTAGGAACCACCAGGAGCACATGCAAACCTCCCCATCCCTATCCTTCAAGTAAAAACACAGGAAAAGTATGAGACTAGGAGCACACCTTCACCTCCCCAACCCCATCCTGAAAGTAACAACACAGGATAAGTATGAGACTTGGAGCCACCAGGAGTACACCTTCACCTCCCCATCCCCATCCTGCAAGAAACAACCCAGGATAAGTATGACCAGGAAAGGGCAGAAGACAGCAGGAGCACACGATCCACCTCCCCAATCCCTATCCTGCAGTAACAACACAGGATAAGTATGAGACCAGGAGACAGCAGGAGCACACGATCTACCTCCCCAATCCCTATCCTGCAAGTAACAACACAGGATAAGTATGAGACCATGAGACAGCAGGAGCACACGATCTACCTCCCCAATCCCTATCCTGCAAGAAACAACACAGGATAAGTATGAGACCAGGAGACAGCAGGAGCACACGATCTACCTCCCCAATCCCTATCCTGCAAGTAACATCACAGGATAAGTATGAGAACAGAAGACAGCAGGAGCACACGATCCACCTCCCCAATTCCTATCCTGCAAGTAACAACACAGGATAAGTATGAGACCAGGAGACAGCATTAGCACACGATCTACCTCCCCAATCCCTATCCTGCAAATAATAACACAGGATAAGTATGAGACCAGGAGACAGCAGGAGCACACGATCTACCTCCCCAATCCCTATCCTGCAAGTAAAAACACAGGATAAGTATGAGACCAGAAGACAGCAGGAGCACACGACACACCTCCCCAATCCCTATCCTTCAAGTAACAACACAGGATAAGTATGAGACCAGAAGATAACAGGAGCACACAATCCACCTCCCCAATCCCTATCCTGCAAATAACAACACAGGATAAGTATGAGACCAGGAGCCACCAGAATCACACCATCACCTCCACATCATCATCCTGCAATTAACAACACAGGATAAGTAGGAGACTTGGAGCCACCAGGAGCACACACTCCACCTCCCCATCCCCATCCAGGAAATAACAACACAGAATACGTATGAGGCCAGGAGACAGTAGGAGCATACTATCCACCTCCCCAACCCCATGCAAGTAACAACACAGGATTAATAGGAGACTTGGAGCCATCAGGAGCACACGTTCACCTCCCCATCCCCATCCTACAAATAATAACATAGGATAGTTAAAAACACGGCAGAAAACATCAGTTTTGTAAACAAGTAATATAAATCATCTACACTGGGCTCAGTGGGTAATTTCATCGAGTTATAATAACAGCATCGAGACAAAAAGACAAACGGGCCCAACTCACTTTTCGTTTATACGTTTGCTTTGTTCATTCGCATACCATGAATAGAAATATAAAGAAGAGAATCTTCTCGCAAAACCTCAAAACATAAATATCCTAGGCTTATATAAAGCAGAGATCGGTCTTCTGACATTCCCTTGCTATTGGACGTAGAAGGTAGTAGATAACACAACCTTCGATTCATGTAAAAATAGAACAGACGCCAATGTGTTCATAAATCATCATAATTCGTACTGTTATCATCATCATTATCATTATATTAAAATAATAAGGCGATTTTTGTGTAGAAGACTATGGCCAAACTACTCGGTCGATTTTGATGATTTACGTGTCGTTTGAAAGCCCTTAACGTCTAGATGTACCTTTTGGGGGTCTAAAGTCAGTGCGTGGAACCAGAAACCCTTGGGAAGCCCTCAAAGTACGGTTTTGGCCCATTTACATATCATTGGACAGCAAATCAAAACAAAAGAAGCAGAACTGCTGGAATTAAAAATACAAACATATGGTTTGCTAGTTAAATTTTTTAATCCCTGATTATAAAATAATTGTTCTGCTTTGTTTAGCTTATTAAGGTTTACGCCAGTGAGCTGTGATGATTTGATTTGACACCGACGGAAACGTGCGCCGCTGAACGCGAAACGGTACACATTCAGAGCAAACAACTTCAGTACCGTGCCGCAGTTCAATGTCCCTTGCACTCCCGTCTTCCGTCTACGTCACCTGCTCAGATCACTACACCCATGATAAACTCCTTTGTCTCTACGTAACACAAAGCTCATCAACTCAGGTGATTAAAGCCTTCATCACAAACTAGTAAGTATTTAATATCAAATCAGAATTAGTTTTAGGTTATACATGAGCCTTGCAGCTTGCTTTCTGACTGAGGTCGACTGATTCTTAAATCATATAGTAATTTATATTTAAAACGCAAAACATGAATTCTTTGGGCAGTTCGTCCAGACTTCCCACTGGATCGATTTGCATGCGGTCTGTGCAACATAAAAGATGCTATATTAGCAGGTTTTATTAGTGAATTTCCTATGGAAAAGTGAACTATTAGCATGACTCGCACGGTGAAACTTAAGCCCGGTACCACCATAGAAGTTCCCAACGTGACCTCCTGAACACGTTTTGGGGGTTCATTCAAAATTATATATATATATTTAAATATATATATATATATATATATATATATATATATAAATTAATATATATTAAAATTAATATTAATATATATCACTCCTAATACCCCCATACCGATTTTTGATCCTGATGGTACTTCCTCCTAAGCTTATAATGCACTACATTGCCATACCAATACTGGATTTAAATAGAACCAGGTGTATCAGAACAGCTAAAAATCTAATATTTTCCATTTTGCTAAAAATCATACAAATCGTTGCTTAAACCTGTTATTTGATTGTTAAAAGTTTGTAATGCGGAAATTCACTTCCCTAGCGTCAGCGTGCTGCGTGCGAACTCGTTTGTATTTTGACTATATTTCCATTAAATGGTAGAAAATTAAGAATTATAAAAGGCATTTAATCTCAGGTAAAATATTACTTTTTAGCACTTCTTTGAACAGTTCGAACTTCCAAGGACTGATTTACAAAGGTTTGTACTAAATAAAATATCTATTTTCCTATATTTTAAGATATTTCATACTTTTATTATATTACTTCGTTGTAAATATTTAAAAACTACGTATTCAAATCAACTAGCTAATCCAGCTGCTCAAATTCGAGCAGTTTAAATAGTGATGCAATTCCAAAACTTAGCTTAAAACAGCTGATCTTGCTTCTGTACTGTGTTTTGTTACCTTCAACAGCCGTAAAATGCTCATTTTCAATGCATATATTGTTATTCCATAATATTTAACATTGCATCTTTTGAAGGGTTGTGGCGCGTAGCCCTAAGAACGAACGTGAATTCTGAATCTAAATCTAATTTGACACATACATCTTGTAAATCGGTACAGTAGTCACTGAGAACTTAGCGTTTCAACTGTGTATTAATATATAAAAATAGGATTTCAACATTTCATTTTAGCGAATTTCCCCTATACGGCATGGTAAGATCTAGGCCCGGGACCATGATAACTTTTCGTTTTGAGGTCCCCAGACCCCAAAAACACCATTCGTTCGAAACTGTATATAAATATATATATATGTGTGTGTGTGTGTGTGTGTGTGTGTGTGTGTGTGTGTGTGTGTGTGTGTGTGTGTGTGTGTGTGTGTGTGTGTGTGTGTGTGTGTGTAAGTGTGTGTGTGTGTGTGTGTGTCCGTGAACACGATAACTCTAGAAAAATGATCCGATTTTGATGAAATTTGGGATAAACGTATAAAGCAACATTTATGACTTTAAGTTCGAAAACCAGCCAGATCGCTCCATCCGAAGGGATATTTTGGGAGGATTTGTACCCCAAAAATGGGGTTTTTGAATTTTGTACATATAACTTTTGTAATAGTAAAATTTTATTTTCTACCATTAGATTCGGCTTAAAAAAACACACAATTTGGTATTTTGATCATTCCTCTACGTCAATTGGTTACCGAGATATTGAAAGTGCTAAACACAGTAAGTTGTCTAATGTTATTCTTTTGGAGGAAAAGAACAATTTTATATCTCGCTTATTTATGAACGTATAATGACAAAACTTGGTATATGGCTTCATCTTGTTGTGGTCTATCAATATTTTCTAAAAAAAAACAATATTTTCCAAAGGCTCCCGTAGCAGCAAACCTGCATACTCAGCCCCCATTTTATTCTTATGGAGAACAATTAAATGCTATATCTCCCTTAATTATGAACATAAATTAATACAAACTGGTATACGACTTCAACTAGTTGAGTTATATTGATATTAGCATAAAAAACATTTTTTGTGTTCCTTGTTGCAGCAAACCTGCGTACTCAGGCCCAATGGTATTCTTATGGAGAATAGTTAAAATTGTATATATCGCTTATTTCATTATTTTGAATATATTTTTATGAAACTTGGTAAGTGGCTTTATGTAGTATTTAAACATTTATGTCTCCATTGGAAATTCGCAGAGTATACAGGTTTGCTGCGACGGGGGTATTTTATTGACATAATCAGGTGATTAAAACCTCAAATGTTTATCCTATACTCTAATACGAGTAAGGTTTGCGTGTGTGCTTTCTTGCTTGCAACTCTGATCTCAAAAACGGCAAAAACCATTTCCTTCAAATGTTGAAACTAACTAGTTTCTGGGATAAAACAAGTTATAGACAGGACTCATCCTCAGAAAAAATCAAATACTGTAATGTAAAAGACTAAAATTATAAATTATAAAATTAACATTGGACTAATGGAGTTTAAAATCAAAACAAAAGAATTGTAACAGCTGGTCATAATCAACCAGGGAACTATCAAATTAATACTCGTGCTGTTTATAATTACTGAAGTGACCTTAAAAATGCAGAAAAGGGGCAAATGAGCTATACAAATCTGATAATCAGTTGGGGGAAGTGGTAACATATTAGGCTACACCAAGTCATCTAAACAAACTGACTGGCTTTCCACGAGTAAAGCTCGGCTCCTCAGGTACTTTTCCTAAATTGGAAAAAGACAGATATTTTATAACACGTTGTTGAGTGAAATTCTTGACCAGTTAACTAATAAAAAATACTCTTAGAGAGTACTGTCGAATACTCAACCCGAATTCTACTGTCAATTTTGAATTCTAAGATATATTCTAGGACTATTCGTCACAATTATAACAGCAACGTTAAAAATCAGCTCTACGACATATGAAATTAAATCCTATACTGTAATACGAGCAATGTCTGTCTGTTTGCTTATTTGCAAAATTGATCTCGAAGTCCAACGGAAGTATTTTGCTTAAACTTTGGAATTAGGGGCTTTTGGACCTAAAATTTCGATTGGTGAAAACCTCAACCACAGGACTAACCTTTACTCTAATATGAGTCAGTTTGCTTGCTTGCGTCCGTGCGTGCTTGCTTGCTAGTGACCGTGCAACTCTGATCTCTAAAACAGCTCCAACGATTCCCTTCAAATGTTAGAAATAACATTCTGGGAAAAAAATAATTTCTAGACAGGTCTCATCCCCAGGAAAAATCAAATAGGCTTAATATAAAAAAACTAAAATGAAAAGTAAAAAAATAACATTGGGCTTATTGATTTTAAAATCAAAACAAAATAAATGTAACAGGTGTTCACAGTCAACCATGGAACTGTCAAAGTAATACTCGTGCCGTTTATAATAATTGTTAACATGTGGTTTCCTGAGAGCAGTGTCTAAAACTGATGAGTAACGATTGCATATATAGAGTGGTCATACCCGATATAAATCAAAGGGACATTGAACTATAAATAAAAACTGGAGAGACCTTAAAAATGCAGAAAAGAGGCAAATGAGCTATACAAATCTGATAATTAGATGGGGGAAGTGGTGAAATATTACTCAAAGTCATCTAAATAAACTGACTGGCCTTCCCCGAGCAAAGCTCGGCCCCTCAGGTACTTCAGGTTATTTCTTGAAAACAGTGACTAGAACCACTGATTAAAGATTGCACATAGAGTAGACATCTTTTTAACCAACGAAACTAATGAAATGCCACTAAGCATGGCTCGGTCTCCCCGGTACTAAAGTTAATCTACAATGAACAACACTTCAGCTTAGAAGGTTCATGAGGCGGTGTCCTGAATGTGGATATTTGTAAGTGTTTGTAACCTCTATAAATGTACCTTCTTTTAAGGAAGCATTTCAAGCTACCTTCGAATATACATAACAAATCACAAGGATGAAAATTACTGAAAGGAAAGGGTGAATGTCACTGTCGGGAAACTCATGTGGGGACAGTGTTTAAACCTGTGTTTAACTGTCGGTTATTGGTCCATTACATATTAATGTTGAAAATTTTGAGAGTAAAAAGTTTTAGTATTATTTTAGGTAATATATATATATTTAACTCTCTAAATTTTATAAAAGGTCGAAAAACAGAAACGATATTCTTCAAAATAGAAACCCCTGAGTATTAAACGAATTATTCTGTCAAGTTATGTTGACTCCCCATGTTATTCTTTCGTGCTATACAGAACTATATAATCCTGTAGAGCCCCCGCTCCTATCCCAATCCGTTGACGAGCGCAGCAAGTGGATCAATACAACACAAGACATAGACACTCAGCTCGGCCCGGGTGTCCCGCGCCTTGGCCTCTTGGAGATGTTCCAATGTCCAGCGGAAGTGGAGAGGTGCTCTGCCACTTGGACACGGCCCTCGGACAAATATAGAGCACAATATTGTCACTCCATAGACACCATCGCCGCTGCGCCGCGCCGCACCGTTACATTGTGCCAACCAACCACCTGGCTCTCATCGAATGTAATGAACACGAAAGGGCAGCAGTTTACCTCTGGCTCAAATACTGCAAAATAATGTAATCAATTTAAACCTTACAATATATTGATTATCGTCTCCTTTTCCTTTAGAAACATAATCTAATTACTGAAGTAAAGATAAGTATGCCATTAATCGGAAGGTGAGACAACTAATACAGAGACAATTCTACTCCTCAAGGAGAGCTATCCATTGCTTTAAATGGGTTGATCTACAGCTTGAGACGGGTTCTCAAGCAGTATTATATATCAAGTCGCAGAATTATCTCATATAACCACTACACAAATCGATCTCCATCTTATTTAAAAAATGTCGTTCAATCAAATTAATGAGAAGGTTTACTTGTAATGCTAAATCAATGGTTTTATCTACATATTTAAAAAAAATCCTGCTTTATGTTCACTCACTTCCTGAAGTTAATACTTAACAGATTTTGATAATTATTTTTTATTTAAAAGATAATTTCAAGTTCTAAGTCACTGTCGAGCCATAATTTCGATTTAGGCCCCAGGGATCTGCCCCACGGAACTTCCAAGTTCCCATGTTATTCATATGGAGGAGAGTTTTATTTGGTTTATGTGACATGTGTATTTTCTTAATTAAATAAACAGCTGTTATAAGGATTATATATCTGTATATTTTTACATCTGTATATTTTTGCGGGGGAGCAGCTCGTTACTGATTAATATTAACTAGTAAACCTGTCGCGGCTTCGCTCGCATCATCATTTATAAATATTGTGTTACCGTTCCAAAGCCACATGGCCTGTTGATTAACTGTGTTTACTCTATCCAACTGATTGCTTAAAAATTATAGTTATTTCCCAATGTTAAGCTTATGGGGAAAAACTCAACTTTAAGGGGCCCCAGGGCCTCACTCACAAATTGTTTCTCTATAAAAAAGGTTTCCTGCACAACTTCACGTTAGGTTCTTTCCAATGACACCAAAAACATGAAAATCGGTTCAGTAGTTTATGAGGAGTGATTGTCACAAAAAACCTGCTCGCCTATTAAATAATTATAGATAATATAGTTGAAAATCCGTTGACATCGACTAATCCATGGTTATAAAATATATGTGGATAAGGCACAGCTGTTTAAAAGTAATGGATACTGGAATTGTCAAAATCAATCTGTTTGCTACAAATAATCCTTCATTTCAGTGTTTGCAATACGTGTCTTAGTGTAGAGAGTTCTATTATGCGCGTAGAAAGAGGACTTTTTCGGATAGTTTTATGATAGTGAAGTTTCCATACTATGGATACGCGCAGCAAAAAACTGTAAGGTGACCAAAAGTACTGTATTGTATATTGCATTTCAAAAAATCTGGTGAGTGATACTACATATTAGTATGCCCTATGTGTACATATAATAATACAATTGGTACACTTCGTTATATCGCTTATGTAATACTCATAATTGTACCCAAGATGCCTTAGAATACAGGTAGTTGTTCTGTATTGATTTAGTTAAACATGCAATATTTTTAAACTTATTTTCGAACGTCCTGATGTCTTGTTCTGGTTCTCATACACAATACACAGTTTCTTTCCACTGATGAAAAAGCACGCGTAGTGTTTTCAATTTATGCTTTCTTCTTGACAACTCTCACACTTTCACCTCTCGGACTGTTATCGGACTCTTCCCTTTGTTACAACGTTGTAGGGGCGATCTCACGGGTTATCAAGTGACTTGACAGCATTCGCCCAATCTGGGCCTAATGCCTGCCTCAAGATCTCTATCTAGAGCCTAGTGATGGGACAGGCTGCGTGTGGAACAACTCTGTACTGCCTGTCAAAATAAAGGTTAGAACGGCGATTCTTAGACGCAGTTATTTTTCTCCAACCACTTTACGTTTATGAGGCAGCAAATTTTATTTGTAGAGTCTACAAATTCCAACTCCTCTAGTTAAACTATTATTTTTCATAATTCGATTTTAGATTTTATTTACTCCTTGGTAAAATATAAAAAACAAAGACGTTATTTTAAACCATGTCCTCCTACGGAATAGCACACATTCGTTATTGGAAAGTAAATATATTTTGCCGTTACGTGAGGATAAATTACGTGCCATATAAATAAAAACCTGGAGAAAATGCGATTGCTCAGTGGCATGTTTTAAGTTTGAAATAGTTCGACGGTTCTTTAACATTTTAATAGAACCTGAAGGTCGATTCAAAATAAAAAACTAATTTTGATTTTTCAACAAATAATTATGAAAAGTACACGTGCCCATATAACTATAAGACACTGTCGAGTATGTTAAAAGCTCGTCAAGTTGGCAGTTAAGCGGGCCAATATGGTGTCAGGCGAGTGTTTGGATGAGTGCCGCGCAGTCTGGACGTGAGCGGACTGGCGGCTACTGTGTCGGTTACTCAAGCCGCTCGAAAGCCGTTCCTTGACATACCGTGAAATTCTAGCACGAGTAGCTCTCTGCCACCTAGGCTTGGATTTTAAATGCTGAAAGCTGGTTACAATTTGTGTCCCATTTCATAATTTGCCAGACATACTCACTTTAAGTGTTTTTAACGATAGAACATACAAGCACTTGTCCTGCGGGAAGGCTCTTCCGGAAGGACTTTTGTACATGGGTTTCGTCCTGCCAGCAGGGCGCGTCTCAAGTAGTGCTCAACCCTATCAAGGCGTAATAACAGAGTTTTAATCAGTAATAAAACGCCAACTTATATATAGATGTTATTTGACGATTTTATTGCGGACATTTTCCATCACTGATTATTAAAATCATAATTTCACGACGCTTCGAAACGTCGTGAATTATTTTTTAATAATCAGTGATGGAAAATGTCGGTAATAATTTCTTAAATAACATAAAATCGCCATATCGCCATCACCAACAGTGCATTCTAAACGAAGTATCTATAGATCCTGAAACAATTTATTAAACACAAGAACAAGTGGTTTATTTCTGAATTAATCCCAAGTCCTCCTAGTGCTAAAAATTTATAAAAACATATAAAAATATAATTGCTACAAATATTTAACAATGAAAAAAGTTTGCTTTTTTCATAAAACAATATAAAGTAACTACCTAGAGATTATAAAGAAATGTAAATAAATACTGGTGAATACAATAAGTTTATCAACCAGGATCCGTGTCATTTTCAAATTAATTTACTCCGTCCCTCGAGCTAAGGGGATACCATTTTTAATATGGTACTCATAACAGTTTCTGCATAGGATCATAATCACTCCCAAACCTGCTCCACCCGCATTTCCAATGTTAGGTATATCGAAATACGCAACCAACACAAACACGTTGTCACCATTTCGTAAATGCTCTGCAATGACTGAACAGAGAGGGCTAGAACCTTGGTTTTTTGCGCTGAATCGTCAATTTTCCCTCTATCTGATGGTATAAAGAACGGTCATGCCAGTAGGACGCAAATCGTCATATGATTTTGTGGAGAACGTCCTCATTTCAGGACTTAACGTCCTGCCGGTAGGCCGGTGTACGCTCTATCATTAAGGTACTATGGTTTTCAAATATACAGATGATTTGGTGTAAAAAATGGAGTTCCCAGATTTAAATCACTAATATTTTAAAAATGAGGTGGTGTCTGTCTGTCTATCTATTGTTCCATCTCGCCAAATCCACTGAATCAATTCTGCTTAAATTTTGCACAAATGTAGTCTATGTACCAAGGAGTGTCATAGATTTATTGCCGTTTAGAAAAGTCCTCAGGGCTCTGCCACAAGGGACTTACAAATTCCCATGTTATTCATATGGAGCAGAGTTTTATTTTGTTTATGTCACATGTGTGTTTTCCTAAATTAATTCATTTAAATAAACAGCTGTTGTAAAGAGTAAATCTAACTACAGACTGTCATTGTTTTGTCCTCTGTGTTTTGTATTTTTCTACTCTGAATTTTCACCCCGTTGCAAAGCACGGGCATAGCAGCTAGCACAGAATAAAAGGTACTTAAGCATATTTATTTAACTATGCCTAAACTAAGGGGGTTCAAATCTTAAACACGCAAGCCATAACAAATTAAATGAACGACTCTAAAGAGCATTTTTCTTTGTTTACTGATCCCTTTACTCGGGTTGTTTACTTCTTTACCCTTGGCTCAAGAGTGTTTCTTTTGTCCGTCCTAATCGTGGCTCTCTTGAAAGACCACTAATCACTCGAGAGAAGACCAGATAGCCACTCGAGATGGCAGGTAGTGGGTCGGCGCCCTCGAGTGGCTATGGTGCCAGCGCCCCTTGACTCAACCGGCCACACGTCAACCGCCAACACTCGGGCCCGAGCCTGTCTTCCACTGGGAACAGATTCTAGCTAACTTCCACAAATTTGGTTTATTGTACTCAAAATGAAATAGCAATGTTATATTTACATTCTTCGCGTTTTTCGAATCCCGTCTAAAGAAAAATATATATTTACATGTCATATGATATGGGTGTAGTGGAAGGATGTCTAATACCAGACATCCAATCTACTAGAGAGAAGGAGGGAAGAAGATTGTTCTCCTCGCCTCTGAGACCTATTCATTTTATTGTTAATAGATAGGTGGACCTACAGGAGTATATACAATAAAACGCATATTTTAGAACCATCATATGTTATAAACTAAAACATAAACTACTGAAAGGGCAAGACAATCTTTTTGAATCAGTCAACTTTCCTCGGTTTTGAGCAACAGTCTCACTAGTCTAACTATATTTTTTTAACACTAATTTTGGAATGCATTCAATCAAATAAGAAATCCGCAATGCTAAACGCGAAGGAGTTATCGTGACAAAACTTATCCTATAACATATACAAATTATCGATATGATTCCTAGATGGTCTAAATTCAGAAAATATTCCAAAATCCTTTAGAGCTTTGCCCGTTTGACCTTTAAAGTTGTCATGTTTATATGTTGCAGACGATGATTTTATTTGGTCAGGTGATTATTTAAACATGTCTTTGTATTTAAACCGTCCATATTCAACTGGATTCGCCTTTTTATACTAACAGGCTCAGTATTTTTAAAACAATAAAAAGTAATGGAAGTCGGCATAAAATATAGTTAGTCACTGTGAGAAGGGTATTTTGAAAGTATAAACCACAATTTTATTATTATTTACTGATTCTGTAGTTCTTGTCTCACTGTATTTTCCACCAAATGGAATCTTGTTTTAGCGGCTTAAGGGGAGCGGGACGTTCCCTATCCCGCGCATGCTAATTTGTACTAACTTAAGGTACATTTATTTTATAAACCATAAGAGCTACAACCCTGAAACTTTTTTCATGCAAAGAGTACACAGTTGTTAACATCCCCTACCACTTTGGTACAAATATCTTCTAAAATTTTTTTATGTAATTAATTGTATAAAAATAAATAAAATTCAGTTTTTAAGTTGAAAAATATTTTTTATTTTTAATATTTGCCAAGGTAAAACAACAAAAGTGGCAACACCACTAGGAAGTACAGTGATCTTTATACATACAAAAATTCAGCCCTATACCACTTGTAGTTTCTGAGATAATTGTACCTTTTATGTAAAAACACCCGTTTCAGGGGAAACGCGATTGAAAAACTAAACTAACCTTTTGCTGTTAATATGGACGTACTATATTCAAGTATTTATTTTTGGAATTTCTAAGTATGTTTGGGCGAAATAACTTACATATTTTAAAAGTAGACATTCTAAAGTATAAAAAAATTCAATAAATTTTTTTGAAAAAAATATTTTGTTATCGTCCGACTCCCCAAAATTCACAACAAATAAGTAATGTTCAAATAATAATAAGCTTTGCTCGGGGAAGGCCAGTCAGTTTGTTTAGATGACTTGGAGTAATATTTCACCACCTCCCCGAACTGGTTATCAGATTTGTAAAACTCATTTGCCATTTTTCTGCATTTTTAAGATGACTCCAGTTGTTATTTATAACTCAATGTCCCTTTGATTTATTTCGGATATGACCACTCAATATATGCAGTCAACAGTTTTAGTCACTGCTCTCAGGAAACTGCATGTTAACAATTATAAACATCACGAGTATTACTTTGACAGTTCCTTGTTTGATTATGAACAGCTGTTACAATTGTTTTGTTTTGATTTTAAATTCCATAAGCCCAATGATAATTTTTTAACTTTTAATTTTAGTTTTTTTTATATTATTTGATTTTTCTTGGGAATGAGACCTGTCTATAATTTATCTTTATACCAGACAACATCTTATAACATATCTTTATCTTTATAACATTTGAAGGAAATCGTTGGAGCCGTTTTAGAGATCAGAGTTGCAAGCAAGCAAGCACCATGGCACGCACGCATAGGACGCAAGCAAGCACACCTTACTCAAATTAGAGTATAGGATATAATGTAATATTTTATAAATAACAAATGATTTAATGCCAATGATAAAATAGGCCTGCATAATGAACAAGAAGGAAGAGTTTAGGAACGATTTCGCTTGATACGTACAAATAACATAAAGCGAGTTTGACTAACACAAACGACTAACATGAGTGTAAAGAATTTGTCAGTCATGAGATACAGACGAAAGAGGGAGTTTGGTGAATAATATTATGTTGACTGAAACAAGAGAGTAAACGAACTTGGCTCGCCCTCGTGCTATATGATTGTCAACCACTCATGAGCGAGCTAAGAAGGGTAAGCACCTTATGACCCGAGAGCCTCATCAACAATGCTATTAACTATAGAAACGAAGGGAGTGAAACAAATGTAGAAGCCATTCCATTTGACATTAGAACGCAGCCCAAATAAATGTTTGGCAATAGCGGTAAGGGGAGGGTTAAATATGAGTTGATCAGTTCGGCCGCGACAGGTGTGGCTCATCTGTCATACGAGGCAGCTGCGCCGCGGGGTTATATCTGGCCACTAATATCAAACATTGCTGCGCTGCTGCTGCAACCACCACCCATCGCGTCAACTGGCCGACATCAGGCGTATCGACAGCTCAAACAGTCTACCTGCTAGTAGCAAGAGGTGACTAAAGCTGGTTATATCTGGCCACTAATATCAAACATTGCTGCGCTGCTGCTGCAACCACCACCCATCGCGTCAACTGGCCGACATCAGGCGTATCGACAGCTCAAACAGTCTACCTGCTAGTAGCAAGAGGTGACTAAAGCTGGTTATATCTGGCCACTAATATCAAACATTGCTGCGCTGCTGCTGCAACCACCACCCATCGCGTCAACTGGCCGACATCAGGCGTATCGACAGGTCAAACAGACTACCTGCTAGGAGCAAGAGGTGACTAAAGCTGGTTATATCTGGCCACTAATATCAAACATTGCTGCGCTGCTGCTGCAACCACCACCCATCGCGTCAACTGGCCGACATCAGGCGTATCGACAGCTCAAACAGACTACCTGCTAGTAGCAAGAAGTGACTAAAGCTGGTTATATCTGGCCACTAATATCAAACATTGCTGCGCTGCTGCTGCAACCACCACCCATCGCGTCAACTGGCCGACATCAGGCGTATCGACAGGTCAAACAGACTACCTGCTAGGAGCAAGAGGTGACTAAAGCTGGTTATATCTGGCCACTAATATCAAACATTGCTGCGCTGCTGCTGCAACCACCACCCATCGCGTCAACTAGCCGACATCAGGCGTATCGACATCTCAAACAGTATACCTGCTAGTAGCAAGAGGTTACTAAAGCTGGTTATATCTGGCCACTAATATCAAACATTTCTGCGCTGCTGCTACAACCACCACAGTAGAAACCCCCCGCATCCAGCCCAGCTCTCTGATTGGTCGAGAGCTGGTCACGTGACCTCTGACGTCATTGACTCCCTGCGCTCTGATTGGTCGAGAGGGGTCACGTGACCGTTTAGACCACGCCCCCTTCCAAGATGGCGGCCCCAGTGTCGGCTACGTGTTTTTTCAGATAACCACGTGTTAAAACTTGTGTTTGTTTCACCTTCCTCTGACGTCACCTTACATCTGACTGATTACGCGCACTGACTCTATTGGCTATTGAACTAAGTGTTACCAACTTTACTTCACAAGATACTCTTATACGTATGATTCTAATGTTACCACCTGTAACACTATAAATTATGTACATAATTAATTAATTTCTTATTACTCTCTCCTAATACTCTTTGGTGTGTACTATTGTCTGTTTAATTGTTATTATTTCAAAGTTGGTGCTGCTGTCAATATAAATTAAGCTAGACACTTTTTCTGTTAGTGTGATGCAGCGTTGCCAACCTTTGTTATTCGCTGTTATGCGAATGAGTTATTTTCTTATTTTTCACAATGCCACGTATTCGGTGGTATCTATTGACTTAAAGAATTATTAAAACTGTTATAGTATTTGCCCATGGAGAAGGTAGGAAAAAAACAACATGATACATTGAAACATAGCGTTTATTTAATTAAAAAACTATGTATATATACACAAACAGAATTTTTGATTTTACATACAACTGATAATATATGAAAGTCTTGATTTGTTTGCCATAAAATCCACCTACCGAATCTATAGAAGCAGAAAATTGTTCATCTAATGTACAACATAATAACAAAAAATAATTAGAACATAACTTTGACAGATATAATACAAATGCAGTGCAACAGCAATAATGATATTATAATATAATAATTATTATTAATATAATTAACAAATTGAGCGGCAAATATGTGATTGGGGCGAAAGCAATAGGGAACAAAAGTTGTTATTTATATATATTAAAAGTAAATATTATATTTAGCCTCAAAAAGGTCCCTACATGACGGGCATCTCCCCAGCCCCTCCATACATGGTCCACAAAAGGTGTGGCCACATGGGATGAGAACTATGGAAGGACTTGAGTCCATGCAAATAAGACATTCCGGGGGGTTTTCTCTAGATGGCCCTGGGTTGTTTGAAGGTTTAGTGTGGTCTTGGATGTTGTAGTTATTGATCCCGTGGTCGGATGCGAAGGATCGCATGAGAGCGTTGTCAGCTTGGAGGGCAGTGGTAAGAGAGTGATGGAGCTCCCTCCAGATGATGGCTGCTAACGCACCCTGCTGAAGACCACTTGTCCGTGCTAGGAAATAACTGACAAACGCCAGTACATCTCTTAGCATTCGCATCCAACGCCTGATGATATTGGCTCCACGAGTGTCCGTCCAGTTGCACCCCAGATCCTCCGCCACTTGTTGATTTTGAGTCTGTAAAAAAAAATATATATATTATATCACCTAAGTATTAGATCACAGCGAGTATATGAGAGAATGCAAGTTTACTATGCATTTTTAAATTGACATTCAGGGGAGATCTGTCTTTGCTATATATTTAGTTCTGAAAAGTACATGGTGATGTTAACGTATAAAACTCTTAAACTCACCCCTACACATTCATCGACCCTATCAAGAACTCTTCTGGACATTTGGTTGTGATCTTGGACTGAATACCCTCCAGAATGTTGGAGGATGCCGCAGCAATGCCCGCATAGTCCCCAGAAACTTCTTTGGTCTCTACTAGGAATAGAAGTGCTAGCCGTTGCAGCAGCAGAAGCAGGAGACTCAGCAGCAGCAGCAGAAGCAGCAGCAGCAGTAGCAGCAACAGCAGCAGTAGCAGCAACAGCAGTAGCAGCAGCTGCTGAAGCATCCCTTTGGACCTCTTGATTTCGATTCTGTGAACAGGAATAACCAACATATTACTATTGCATATTGTCTTAAGAGTTTGTGCTTGTGAGTGTGTGTGTGTGTGTGTGTGTGTGTGTGTGTGTGTGTGTGTGTGTGTGTGTGTGTGCGTGCGCGTGCGTGTGCGTGTGCGTGTGCGTGTGCGTGTGCGCGTGCGCGTGCGTGTGCGTGTGCGTGTGCGTGTGCGTGTGCGTGTGCGTGTGCGTGTGTGTGTGTGTGTGTGTGTGTGTGTGTGTGTGTGGCTGTGTCTGATTAGTCTACCTGCGTGATAAAAACTTACATGACGAGTTGTGATGTCTTGCAGTGTTGATCGGCTACCTCTGGGAGGGAAAGCAAATACGTCCGCGACCTCCTCGTCCTCGTCCTCGTCCAGGTACTGCACCGTATGTCTCCGGGGGGCCTGCCGCTGTTGCTGCTGCTGCTGCTGCTGGCGGTAGTTGTTACGCAATATGTTTGGTCGTCGACTTGGGGTGGAGTCGAGGTTCACTACGATACGATCTTGTGACGTGGCACTTGTAGAAGAAGGAGGAGGAATCTGTTGAGCATGTTCATCGGGCTGTAGATCTATAGATCTTGTCCTTCCGGCCGTCAACCAAACTTCACCATTTGAGGAGGGTGTTGAAGGATAGGAAGACTGGCCCTCTTCTCGCCTACCCTGGTCTCGTAATATCCTCTGTAAAGATCCTAATGGATCTGAGGTTGATTGATGGGATGTAGGTGGATCTGAGGCTGATTGGTGGGACGTAGATGGTCCTGATGTTAATACAACGGATGAGGACCCCGCCTGGTTATTTCTCCTCATCCATTCAGGTAGCACTCTTTGTGAAGGAGGAGCAGATTGTCTTAGGTTGTAACGCCTCGCCCCACTTAATGTTATCCTACTGTGTGATGAGGACTGTTGAGACTGCTGCTGCTGCTGCTGCGGTATTGGTATTGGCTGATGTAACTGCTGCGGTGTTGGTTGCTGGGAATGCTGCTGAGTCTCCTGCTGCTGTTGCTGTTGTTGCTGCTGCTGCTGATGCCCCCGTTCGGATCGTGGCCGTGGCAGAACATCCATGAACTGAGACCGGAACCTTCGTTGAAGGTCAACTGGCAACTGGTTGATGGAAGTGATGAATACGTCAAATGCCTCGTCTATAGTCTGGAAGTCTCTCTGAAAGGAGAAAATATCAACATATTAGAATGGGAATCTTTGTCTTCTTAGGATAAAAACACAGTATTATAAAAGAGCTATACTGAAATAGTTTGTAGTAGTAGACTGTTACACATATTAAATAAAAATTGGTAAAAGGCTGTATGATTTGTGTTATGCTCTTATAACAGTTTGTAATAATACGTTTAATGACTTAAGATATACATCTATATTTATTTAATAAGTGAGCAGGTTTTTTGTGACAATCACTCCTCCTAAACTACTGAACCAATTTTCATGTTTTTGGTGCCATTGGAAAGAGCCTAACGTGAAGTTGTGCAGGAAACCTTTTTTATAGAGAAATAATTTGTGAGTGAGGCCCTGGGGCCTCTTAAAGTTGAGTTTTTCCCCATAAGCTTAACATTATGAAATAACTATAAGTTTTAAGCAATCAGCTGGATAGAGTAAACACAGTTAATCAGCAGGCCATGTTGGCTTTGGAACGGTAGCACAATTTTTATACGGGAATGTCAGTATAATATTACGTTGTGATCGCGAGCGAAGCCGCGACAGGCTACTAGTAAATATTTAATCTTCTTTCATGTAAGTATGAAAAAAAGAAAATAAATTAAAAAATTACTATCAATGTAGTAAGATAATGATCAAATATGAATATAAAAAACTTTGACAAAATATAAATATAAAAAGTAAATAATATACATACGTTGCCAGGATGGTTGGAGAAAAGATCAACGAGTCTCTCGAGACTATTGCGTACACATGTCCATCCTCGATGGTGCTCATCGTCAATTGCCTCGAGTGCGCGGACGATGGCAAGTGTTTTTTCTGCACTGGCACGAATCCTACCACCGATGTATTCATCATCTTCCGCGTCACTGCTGCCTCTTTCTACGTCTGTATCATCGCTGTCCTCAATAATTAGTGGCTCATCTTCTTCGTTATTATTGGGTGATTGAGACGACTGTAAAAAGAAAAAAAGTGAGTCCTACTCAGATGGACAAAAAGAGATACTTTTTAAAGGAAAATAGTTTTGAAAAATCATTTTCATAGGAATGGTTACGATTAACTCTAAATATAAGGAAATAAAAAATTACAACAAAAATTGCAATTAAAAAAACCACCACACAATCCTAAAATTCTATACACATGAACTGCATTAAAAACCATTGCCAAATATTTTATTCAAAAAATTAATTTAATTATAAACAATTAAACTGTCTTAATCCATTGCCACAATTGTAATACATTCTATTTTAAACAGCTAGATATACGACAATACTATTTATAAATTAAAACTTTTTAATCAGGAGGTTAATTATTTGTAAAATAAAACAAAGTATAGTATTAAACTTTTTATTCTTCTAAACCTTAAGCAATAAATGATTACACAATATTAGATAGTAATTTCGTATTTTTAAAGTCAATTTAAATTTCATTGTATTAATAATTGTTACAGAATTGATAATTTTCTTATAAATTTTTGAATAAAGAAAATGTAATTACAGTTTTACATAGTTAAAAATAATAATATTATTGAGAATATTGCATACCTGATTATACGGTCTTATGGCAACACAGCAGGTCGCCAAAGCTAGAAGGATGAAGATGTAGTGCGGAACAGTTACAGCGAACATTGTAAGCACAACTGAAGCATGCAGTGGTGGCGCGCTCGTTATATAGCGGTGCTGACGTCACCACACCACGTGACCGAGCGAGCGAGCCTTTGTCCCGCTACAGAAACATACTGTTTGAGAGTCAGCCATGACAAAATGCAACTACCATTTTTCTTCTGACCCAAGTTTCCACACCACCCAAGGGGTAGGGTCTCGGCGCGCTCTTTTTTTGTTAACCCAGAGGCTTCCCCTGTAGGCCTATCCCTCTGGAGGTAAAAGTACCAACCAATGCTTTTACCAGTG
Source organism: Allygus modestus (assembly GCA_963675035.1). Classification (NCBI taxonomy): domain Eukaryota; kingdom Metazoa; phylum Arthropoda; class Insecta; order Hemiptera; family Cicadellidae; genus Allygus; species Allygus modestus. The sequence continues at coordinate 159,890,544 of OY776111.1, read as the reverse complement.
ATAACTAATCTATTATAAAATTGTTACTAAGGGATATTCAAAGCTATTATTTACATTTTATCGTCAAAGCGCTGTTGATAGTGACTTTCAAACAAACACACAAACACATACCTTTAACAGAGTTGCCACAAAGATAACACATTTTACGGTTTTACAGAGGTTTAGTTCCAACTTTTTCTTTTCCTGGACTTATAAAGTCAACCTAACAGGAGGGCTCTCTGTTATTTTTTTTATTCTTTGCTGTACATTACACTTCAGGAAACATATCACGTTTTATGCTTTTTAAGGCAACCCGGTGAGTAATGTTGCTGTACAGTAAGCCAGAGGGAAACATTTTACGTTTTATGCTTGTTAAGGCAACCTCTACCCCCGTATAGGATTTACAACTTTTGCCAGAGAAAAGTGACAACTCTTTCACAGACATGTGATGCTAAGATATTTATTATCTTTTCTCTTTTTTATGTATTTACAATTTTGTATTTCAATTATTATTTAGACATTCATTCTAACCGCCAGCAACAGCACTTTTCAGATATCAAAACTAAAGTTTTTTTCTTCTTTCTTTTCTTTTCTTCACACGAATAAAATCAAACTATTTACAAAACTACACTAATTTTTTTGTATTTTATTTTTGTATTTTTTTTGTATTTTCTTTCTTTATTTTTTTATATTATTATTAATAATAAGGATGTAATCTTGGTTTCCATCAATACTGTGAAACTGAGGGATGAATCTAACATGATCAGAAAGGAACTTTCCACTTACACTCTGGTACAAAGCAATGTTAGTCCAATCGACTTTGTCTGCAAAATGGTGAATAAATGACTCTGATAGGATTTGTTTTTCACTGATAATAGACCAGCATTCGGGTGAAAAATTTGAGGAAAATTCTCTAAGAACACTTTCACTGAATTTAGAATTAAATAAAAGTATAGGCCAGTTTACTCTATGAAAGTACATTCTAAGTAACTCTATGCTAAAATCATAGTGTTTTGATAGTAGATCCCAGTTAAGGTATCTGTCAAATTTCATAATAAATTTATCATTTAAAACACCTACCGGCTCCTTTGGCTCAGAGGACAGAAGATCCCAAGCAATCGCGTTCATCCTGGTCGAAGGTCAGTGTAAAAATGACTCAAATTTACTTTTTATCCGTTGAGTTTCAACTTGTAAAATGCTTTGGCACTGCGTAAAGCGCATTTACCGCCACTATTATGCTGTGGTAAGATACAATCGACCTTTAAACCTGAAGAACATGTATATGATTCTTCGATATCTTCCACGTTGAAATGAAACTCTTTTAAAAACTTTACCTTTTCACTCCCTTTAGTGTATAGTGTTGTAAAGGGTTTACAAAGAGCACGAATCAGCTCCTCATCATAGGGAATACCTTGTGCACCCCATTTTATAAAGTGGAAATGTCTTGTTAACCATCTAGCTGTACGTAACATTTTATTATTTAAACATGTTTCACTGAAAGGGGCGTCAAAAATTAAATGTGCATTAAAATATTTACTTACAATAGCAAACTCCTTTACTACAAATCTATTCTGATTATCTTTAAAGCCGTGAAATTCTACTACCGCTGATGCTGATGCTGATACTACTATTGCTGATCCCACACCAGCCATTTTTTGAAAAATAATACCTCGTCAACCAGTTTATTTATGAAATGTGTAGGCAAACCTTCTGGAGGAATAGCGTCGTCCTCCTCCTCAGAAACCAGCACACGGTCTATGAAAAGTTGAATAAGTTGTTCGTTGGTAAAGAGTTCAAGAAGATGCTTCTTTACTTCATGGAGACTGCGCATGAACTGAGTCCATTCGCTGTGGTTAAGCAAAATTGTACGCTCTTTGTCATGAATGGACACATACAGATTACCAAACACTTTTTTCACTTTCAGGGCGTATCCCTCAGCATTTCTAATACTGTAGTTTTTTTCAGTCTCACTAATGAAAGATAAAGTTATGTTATCAAAATGAACAGCTAAATCGTTAAAAGTATTATAAGGCCAAAAAGAGTAGCTTTTCCCGGTTTTAAATAGTATACCTACTGTATGCTCTGAATTCCCAAAATATCCAACTACTACAAATTTAGAATAATCCTTGTCCAAATAGAAAATATTTTTTAGAAATATCTCTCTTAATGTGTTTTGAGGAAGAGCCACCTTTGCATTCTTCCTTTTGGGTTTAGTTTTATTTAAACATTTAGAAGTTTCTACAGTTACCTCTTTCTCCCCTGTCTCCTGTTGAGTTACCACCGTAGGCAAAACAGTTGCTTCCTCGAACTCCATCACTCACTGACTAACCATAAATGATTTTATCTTACAGTTATACAATATCCCTTCCCCTTCCTAATCGCTAATCACCTCCCCACTATTCTCATCATCATCCTCATAATCGTCATCATCTTCTTCTTCTTCTTCTTCCGATGAAAATACAGAACAAGTATCATCCTCGCTATTAGAAGCTGACGATTCAATATCTGTGCTATCACCATACCAGTCAATTTCATTTTCTGAATCTTTACCAATATTCATATTTAAGATAGAAAAACGACTTAATAAATGATACTTTACACTGTCGTACTTGTAAACATTAAGCGGTGACTTTTTACTGACACCCGCGTACACTGTCCGCCTTAGTCTGTACGACATCTCTGATGCGCAACCAGTGTAAAACCTTAAGCCTATTCCTACATATCCAAACATGTCATTACTAATGTCTGCTAATTCATTTTCAGTGTACTCGTGTTTTAGTTGAGAATGGGTGCAAAATTCGACTGATAGAAAGTGTATGTTTGCTAAGTCAATACAGTTCACGGGGTCCTTTCCATAAATTCTATGCTTTGTAATCAATAACATGTCTTCGTCAAAAAGATTTAAATTTATATATACCAACTTATCGCATTTCTTGTAACTGCTATTCCTACTTACCACATCCTTTGTATTCTCCTCCTCCTCCACCGAGTAACTAGTTTGGCCAGTATGTTCAGCACTCATTGCTGTCTCCATGACGACTGGCGTGAAATTGAGCTTTCTGTCCCCTTTATCTAATATTTATTCATTGAGTGGATTTCATCGAGGATTTGCAAGGCTTGATACCAGTAAGCGCCTACCCAACAGCATCTACAAGTGTCCACTACATCTCCACTTTCTGGCCGGTCGTAACCTCCATAGCATTCTTTATAATGTGAAAACCCACTTGAACTAGGGTTTTTCCTTTCAGTAAGTCCATACTTGTCTATATGACATTTAAGATTTTTAAACAATTCTAACACTTTGAGCCTTTTTCTTACAATTTCCTCATTCTCGACAACCGCAAAAGCTGGATGACTTTCTATATCACGTAACGCGTCCATATCGGGAGTTCAAGAGCGACTGAAGCTAGTCGTAATAACGGACAAAGATTGCAAATGACTGTGTAAAGTTTAACCTTGACATTTTACATGAGACGGAATTACAGGGCGTGGCCCCAGACGAGGACAACCGGGTGTTTCCAGAAAAACCCGCTCATTAATTCTGAAAACGTCTGCATTGGCAGCGCGTTCGTTGTTGACCTTGGTTGTCGCCAGACATTACGCAACGTCTGGGAATTTGACTCTTGACTTTTCCTTGTATACTGTGTGTTCAGATTGCACAGCGTTGGTGCCCACAGAGTAGCTGTTACTCTTAGACAGAAATCTTACGCACATCTCCCGTTAACGGGGTATAAGTGTAATGACAATCGTGAATGATGAGGCAATAACCCCAGGTGTTAGCGGCAAAATTATTTTTAGTTTGGATATCCAATTTTACTTCGACGGGGCCTGACTTTATTGAATCATTTTGTTTAGAGCAATCGATAATGTATATGGGGCATTTTGTTTTGTAATCTGCAAAGTTTAATATTGGTGAACCCACCCTACCGTAATACGAACTTTGAAAGTTTGCGTAAATATCGTAAAACAAAGCTGTATTAGAAAGTAAAGCGTCGTACGGATAGTACACTGAATTTAAGTATACTTTTATGTCTTTTACATCACAAGAGTCAAACTGTGACATATCTTTGGTAATGTCATTTTTTCTATTTGTTTGAAACCCAACAATCACGTACCTCGGTTTCTCTAACTGGTTTGTTGTGCGAATTGGCCATGACAAGGTATCACTAGTAATAGGTAAGTTTGCATATTCGTGCATTTCCCACTGTCTAAACGGAATGTGGATATGAGGATCTTTCTCTATATATTTATAAAGTCTAAGCTTTGCTGAATCGTTAACCGTTACATGAGGTACTCGCCAATATATTTTAGAAATATCCAACGTTAAATTACCGGCCTCGGTCGCAGTCACGGTGTTCAAGTCTGTTGATGATCTCAATAATATAAGTTCTTGCTTACTATTAACAATAACCTTTCTATAATCCTCCGCAAACCCCAAAAGGAGTCTAAGTGGAATTGAATATACAAAGTTGTTAACTTTCTCAGACTTACCGGGCCCAAACCAGCAGGCGTTCTGTAACACATTTTTCTCTTCTTCGCGGATTGAAACCAAATTTTTCAAAGTTGTAGTGATCCCCACATTTCTAGTTCTATCAATTTCTTTACCACAAAGTTCGTATCGAATCTCTTCAAACAAAAAAGCGATACCATTGTTGACAAAATTAACATCTAATTCCTCACCAGTTGCTTTCTTCGCCTCCACCTTCCCGTGAACTACAACATAACTGTCAAACGGCAAAGTCAAAATGTCTTGTTGTAATATAGGTATTCTGACTTCATCGTTATTTCTATAACTACACGAAACATATGGTTGATGATTATGATACTCCATACTAGTGACAGAATCATCATATACGGCTGCATTTTCTATTGCTAGCATTGCCATTTTTCAATACTTTAAAGCCGAGAGAGCGCAGAAACTTTATGTTTTTACAACTTAACTCGCTGGTCTTCCGTTTAGTACTGACTTGTTCTGAGGTGGTTACCTCTCTAAATAGTATTCCCATTTGTACGTCTGAGATGGAGTCTAATTGATATCCGTTCTCCGCGAAAGTTAACTAAATTACCGTCCTGATCCCTTATAGACACTGTTAAGTTGTTTATAGTTTGAGCGATGACAGGCAAGTAAATCATATTCCTAGGGATCTCGATTATTTTATAGCCTGGAGGTTCCGAAGGATAAAACTCATGTATGACATGACCCTCAACACCGTTTAAAAATGAACCGCGAGTCACATTACACTCTACACATATTGAATTTACTTTGACTATATCTACTGGTAGATCTGATGTATACTGAGTGTTGGCATCGTATAAGCCTGGTTTAAAGCCTAACAGTTTCGCCAGACTTTGTGGTTTTTCAAAGTTTACTTTTTCACTACAACACATTTCAGCTTTTAACGTGTTATTGTTTGCTTTTAATGAAAAAGTTATTTCTTTACCCAATTTTGACTGAATAAATTTTTCTATGTCTTCAATTTCATAACTACCCTCAGGAATATCGATCACTTTATCTTTACCGTAGTAAAACTTGTTATTAACATTATTTTCAATGTTTGGAATTGAATTATAAGTGGTTAAATCTACAAGTCCAAGCTCCCAGTCTCCTTGGCTAACATCTATAGGAAAAGCTAGTTCGTGTGAGAGAACACTAGATGTTCCCGTTAGACAAAACATTACTACAAAGAAACTTTAAGCACAAATGCCCACAAATGACTGAATCGAAACTCTGTTCTCTCTTGTAATTATAGTGTACATCACAGTCTGCAAAGTATTGCATGAGCTCTGGTGGTGGCATAAGGCTACCAAAACTGTCGTAATAATAGACCTTTTTGTCTAATTTTCTAAAGCATACCCAGTGAGTACCATCACCTCTAGCAGAATCCAAGTTCACTATTACTGACTCATATTTCCTAGGGTGTGAAGGTATCGTATCTCTCATATACACTCCTCTAAAGCTTGGTATGTTTAGTAATTTTGCATATTTGATCAAGTCGTAGTTTGTAAGTGGCTTTATCGGGATTTCGATGTTTTTTTTTCCTCACTACACGTTTTCTTCTTCTTTTACCTGAGCCTTGCTTCTTCTTATAAGGCCTCATATATAGTCCCTTACCTTTACGTTTTGGCGCGCGTTTCTTCTTCTTCAGACCTCCACCGAATTTTGTTTTTGCCTTCATAGCTGTTGTAACTGTCCAAGCAGCGGCTTTCTCTGCTATTGACGCGTCTGACGCCTTGAATCTCTGCCAGGCACGCTCAGCTAATTCTTGGTCTGCTTGCCTTCGATTTTCCGAATCCTTATATCTGGAGTAGGCTATGTCGTGTGTCTTACAAGCCTGATCTAATTTATTGATTCCGGGGTCTCCTCTAGCTAATCTTTTACGTAGTTTCGTGCCAGGTCCACAGTATTGATATCCTGGTATATGAAGTTCCACAGGTAATAGATCAATGGCTTTGTTTAGGACAGAAGAAACTATACCTCCTCCTCGTACAACTGTTCGTTTACGTCTGAGTGTTTTATCTTTGGACTCTGACATTTTAAAACTCTATACAGCTGTACCTCACTGCATTTAACTGGGTCTCTTTAATTGGTTTCAAAAGAAGCTCTACTCAGTCCCTCTTCAGTCATAAAGAGATCATAAGTATCAGGCGGAAGAGGTTTGACGTCTTCTTCTTCAGGCTCTTCACCACCTTCTAACCCGTCAGCAAACAAAACTTCCCAATTTAAATAATCACCTTCACCCTCCATGGGTAGAATGGCAGACCTCCCCGTTTGTTTTCTGTTAATATAATTATAGATCATGATACCGAATTTCCTCAACCGTTTATCGTGAAAATCTTTATTACTAGTTATTAAACCTTCGCATTTTGACAGTCTGGTCTTGAGACCGGTTAAGTCAAACTGTTGATTAGCGAGGTTAATGGTTATAGGCAATATCTCTTTTTCCACATACGACTTGGTAACTGCATCACTGGGGTCTGTTGGTAGAGCTACATTTTTTATTTGTTTATCTTTAGCGTCAAAGTCAGCAGAGTCTCCGTGAGTCATACAAACTCGTTTTAGAGTTTGCAAATTTACTGCATCTCTGTCCTGTGTAGCATCATCTAAATTTATCATCCGTTTATATCTCAAGTTAAAACCTTCTTTGTCTAATGAAATAAGTTTTGAGTCTACATATGTTTTGGTCACGGCATCAAGTGATTCTACCGCCTCTCCCACGTTAGTTAAACGTTTATTATTTATATCATAATGCCCATCAGCCGTCATGTTGAACCCATCTCCTTTGGGACCCTTAATATCCTTCTGGGAAGACTTTGAGCTGCGTCCAAACTTATCAATAGTCATTTTAATAATGCTTTGAATCTATGGTTACCACTACCTTTTATAAAGCCCGCTTCCCGTAACTCCTCCACGATACTTAAAATTTCGTTTGCATGTACTCTGTTTCCAGTTTCTGTAGACATAGCTACATGTTCTAACCTTTCCACCAGCTCGTTAGGGTCATCCCAATATAAAATGTCGTGGGATTTTGTGTTTTTCCACGCCATTCCTCTACCTCTGGTGGGAAACAGTTTTTGAATAATCCTAGTATATTTTGAACCTCTGCTTGATTTTATTCTCCCTTTCGGATCATAATTCTCGCGATGGGCGTTTGAAGCAAATAATATACTCTTGTAAGTAATTAAATCATCGTCTGAGTATACATCTGTATCTGGAAGTCTTTTAAATAACAACTCATAAAGCCCCTCGGACGCTCCGTAGTTTACACCTCCTATTTTTATATTTCCATTGTTATCAAAATCAAGCTCCTGATTTCCCACCATTAACTTGTCACCATCCTCATAACGTGGCCCAAAAATATAATCGATTACCTTTTTACTCCCTCCTGCGTCCCTTATGAATGTATTCATATAGCTTCATGTTGTAGGGTTCTTAAAATATTGCTCTATAAACTGGGTTGTTGATGCAAGTTGCGAAGGTGTAGATACTAGTTCTGTCAAGTCCTCTCTTTTAGGTGTTGATACTATTTCCGGGGAAAATCGTTCAATTTCATCATTATCATCAGTTGATTCGCTATCCATAATGTTTCCTTTTTCTTCTTCTTCTTCTTCTTCTTTTATCTCCTCCTTTACATCTGGCTTTTCCATCTTATTTTTCTTTTTAAGCTCTCGTATTATTGGTTTATACTGTTTCTCAAGCATAACATCGCTTTCTTCGGCTCCTTCCTTAAACATTTTATACTTGCGTTTAATAGCGTTACGCAGCTTTATGATACGACCAGTCAGTTGTTTACTGCTGCGCTCCATAATTGAGAATGAAAGTTACTTACCGGTGATAACTGATTTATGGCATTTCGACCTGTCTAAAGAACAATGCGCGCTTCTTGCATCTTTTCATGTAACGTAATACATCTAGCAGAGAAATACCGGCACTGAAGTCTAATCCTTTATAATATCTACTTTCCTCTCTTACTAGACTGTGTCTCGGAATTATATAGCGATTTTTAAAACTTTTAAAAATAAAGGCTCGTTTTACATCGTCTCTCCACTGTGATATATGTGTCACTATATACTTGTCGTTCTCAACAGTCTTCTCCATGTACTTACTCAACATTTTTAACGGTTTATCATGATGTCTGTTGTACATTAAATACGAGTTGAGAAGCCAAAATTCACACGGATTGGTCCCTGTGAATGTTTTCCACTGTTCAAATAATATTCGGTTTGTCACTCTATACACACCGTTGTTTATACTAATACCGAATCTCTCGCACTGTGAGGGTACTGTGGGTAAAGCCTCTCGTAGGAATTCCGCTGTATAAAACCCCTGGCAGTAATTATTTACAGCAGCAAATGGTTTACCCCTCGGTCCTTTGGGAGTACCGTCAGGAATAGGCCCCCAGGCTGTATTATAACTAATGTCAATATAACATTTGAGAGATAAAGCTTTTTTATAAATCTTGGCAGGGGATCTGATGGGTATAGTTCTCTCTGTCAAAACTATACAGCCGGCCGCGTGAGGTATTTTGCATCCATACTCCAACATTCTCAAAACGATCTGAGCAAAATTAATACCTCCGTGCAGGTTACGCAGTGGCAGAGGTTTACAGAATAAATCAGGGAACGGTCTAAATCTCGATATCATATTTTGGGGGTCTCTCACTGTACAATTATTCATATCTTCATGATATATTACAAGTTCTAAGGGTACGCTCTGTTCTTCACACTTTTGTAGAAAGTTTAACCAAGTATCTCTATTATATGTTCTCTCACTTGCACTAATCATAAGTAACACTATTGGCATCGCAGTGCTTACAGGTTTTTTATGTCGCCAACATCTTTTATTCAATTCATGACCATGCGGCTTTTTTCTACTACAATAATTACTACAGAATTTCTTTTTGTCCTTATAATAATATGTACAGAGGTTAGACCTTACGTTATGAAGTTTCGTATCAAACCCCCTTAAATCATTATAAATATAGATACGTACCATTACAAAGCTGTTATAAAACTACTCAACCCAATTCTGTACCTTCCTTTATATGGATCTAGACTTTTATCAATCACTAAAAACCCGTAGTTGTCTTTCCAAGCCTTCGCACACAACTCTTTAAATTTGTCAAACGACATGTCTGTAGTTACATGATCATTATATACATGTCTCAAGTTCAATTCATCCTGTTTAAATAATATAACGAAATTACAGTTGTCTCTTATGAGCTGCTTAGGTATAGCAGAGTATGTCTGTCCTAAATAAAATGTATCAATATTGTTATGCCTGCCCATGGTGAAATAGTTGCGAATATTATTATGTTTTTCAGTAGATATATCATCAAATATCATGATTGAGTTAGGGTTAGCTTCGTTTGGGTGTAAGACTAAATTGTTATCGTCAAAAGCAAAATAACCAATTTCTTTAGGCATTACATTTTTTAAAAACTCGTATTTTGGTTGATAAAGTGACTTTGAAAAAACATAAATATTTTCGAACCTCAAACCGTTCGGGTCGAACAGCAAATTAAATAAAATATTAGTTTTTCCCGAAGAGCTGGGCCCGCAAATTACACAACGTATAGAGTCTGGTAACAAAAGCCCATGTTTGTTCTTTTTATTAAAACCAGATCCGACGATGTACTTGTCAAAGTTTTGAACCGTTAACTCGACATCCTGTTTCTCAAGCCGCATAATGACTGATAATCTCTATCTGACAACAAAGTGATATATACTTCCCGGATACCGCGGCGATAAACGTCACCATGGGCGACTAACTTCCCGGATGCCGTATCAGCAAGTCGCTTCCTGTGGCAAGCCCCGGAAACCGCAACGATAACTCATTTCCTGTGACTATCGCAAGTCCTTGGTGTGGATCCAGCTATCACTATTCTTATCATATCCTGCCCACCGAACCAGTAACTGATTACCCTTCCGTTTCAAAACCTTTTCCACTAAAAATACATTACCAGTCTTTGACTTACTAATTTCTTCCGTATAAAAACCACCTTTTAATAGTTCTCCTTTATGGTCTTGTAAAATATAAGTAACTGGTCTAGTGGGCTTAATAGCGTATATTTTAAATATTTCGTTTGACCAGTTTGGTAAATAGCCCTTTTTAAACATTCTTTTAGCTTTACTAATTCTAACACTGTCCCCAACTTTAAACTTTGGTTTGGCTGGTTTTTTATTTGTTATCTTGTTGAGTTTTTTTAAAATTGATTTCACATCTGACCGTTTCACGTCTTTAGGTTTCATACCTATAGTTCTATGTTTGGTGTTGTTATATGACTTTACAATTTCAGGTAGAATACTTAACCACTGATAGCTACCTCGGGCGGTAAACAACTTGTACATTTTTGTCTTTAGTGTTCTGTTTAGTCTTTCTACGATACTCGCCTTTAGCTCGGAAAAGGTGTGATAGTGATTGATTTTATATTTTTTCATTAGGTTATTTACATCTTTGTTGAACCACTCTGTACCTTGGTCAGTATGAAAGTTTTTCATTTTATATTTAGCAAGTATAGGCGCGAGTGCCTTTGCCACTTCAGGTCCCGACTTATCTTTTAGAGGTACAGCAAAAGCTAATTTTGACAGACAGTTAATCATAGTCATGATATACCTGTAGCCTTTGTTAGATTTCGCGTAAGGTTGCATCTCTACGAGATCGGCCTGATACAAATCATCGAGACCCCTAAGAGTAACCTTACGTCTTGGATAATTCTTCCTGGAAGGCCTGTGTAGCTCAGCAGCTATTGCCGTTTTAGCGTTCATAATCAAAATGATGGAATTAATCTAAATTACACAATTTATGTAACACACTCACGTCAGTGATTCTCATTAAGTAAATAAAAATCATGCTTGTAACGAATATAATAAAAACAAAAAGTAGTTCTATTAAATTATTAGGTAAACAAAATGCCATTTTAAAATAAACAATTAATATTACATTCCGAATACACACTCACATATAAATACTATACATAATTACGAGTAACTAACCAGCTACTTTGTCGAACAACACCTCTCTTCAAACTGATTAGTTTTCACTGTAACGCTGTTTTTTTTTTTTTTTTTTGTAACCATGAGGTAGTGTGTCATTGTCACCATCACGTTTTCTCTTTGGGCCTGTTATTCTGAAATCCTTTTTCTCAACCACCGTAACAATATCTCTATCCTCTGTTCTCCTAATTCGACTTTCTGTTATCTCCACAACTTCACTAGTATCAGTTTCAATTAAGATCATAGATTTTAAGGATGAAAAATTTAGCTTCTCACTAGCAGACAAGTTTAAAGTGAGACCCTTGATTTTACATACCTCTTCAAACTCGTTTGCAGCTGTGGAAAAAGCAATATATCCATAGGTTTTGGGACCTCCAGAGCAGAACTCTACTATGAACGATCCCGGTCCATAGTCTTTCGCCAGCTCATCTGTCATGTCTCCTAGATAGTCTCCAACAGGAATTTTGTACAATCCGGGTCTATGGACATAGATAACTGAGTCCGTGTCGTAGTAGCAGACCTGTCTTCCTAATTTCTCTAAATGTTCATAGAGTTTTAGCCTCGCCTGACTTGTAGTGAAAGCTGCTAATACCACATTGACAGATCGTAGACATTCTCCAACTTCTTCTAAGTGTTGCCAATTTACAACAACCACTTCTTCATTTACCTCTTTAATCCTGTTGACTTTATCTGTTGGGCTAACTAGGAGATTAAACAGCTCTTTGGGGTCTCTAGTAACTAAGGTCTTGGTTTGGTTCTCCCTTTGACCAAACTTACCCCAAAATGAGTTGAGCATCAATTTAGAAAGTGAACGCATCCCTTCGTTCTTTTCGATTTTTTGCCCATCCAACATAATCCCTTCGTGGTCAAAATAGTCTTTAACATATCTTTCTTTTTCCTCATCATTTGTACACCAACTGGGATATCCTGAAGACTCTTGCTTTATCTTTAAAAATTTGTCGATAAAGTCTGTAAATAGGCCCCCATTTTCAAATGTGGCCATTTCATATTCCCATAGCTCGTATCGCTCTAGAATTATGTAACCCTTCTCGATAGCTTTCCTTATTTCATTCATTGTCCATGTTCCTACCAAGGCTCGTTCCTCTACTCCATGTTGACATTCTCCGGAAGACGACACATTTACTCCACACATATGACAGAGAACAAACATAAGCTTGTTATTCATTTTCACTGGTAATACAGGATGGTAAAGATCTGTAGGTGGTAATATTTTACATTTGAGAAGTCCCTCTGCGTTCAGGCCTCTCTTTTCACATTCCTGATTGCCTACAAAAATCGTAGGATGTCCTACGGGAAACTTGCCGTATTTGCAGACCCAAGGATAGAGGGAGCAAATGTCCACATAGTAGATCTTTTCCCCTTCTTCTTTTTTACACCTGTAATAGGTCTTTGCATTTCCTGTACGCCCGCCATAAAAAGCGTCCCTCGGATTAAGCGGGATCGTATTTAAACTTGGAAGGTTGTTAAGGTATTGCAATTTATTTTTCTTTTTTAAATCATCAAACTCGCACTCCCACATCTCTACGATATCATACTGCTCTCGGATCCTTTCTATTCTTTTCTTGGTTCTCTCATATCGTAGGTGTAAACTATCTGACAAGTCTTCTTGCAGATGTTCTTCCCTTTTGTATGGGAAACACTTTGGGCATCCGTGGAAGTAACAGCCGTGAAATTCGTACACACTCTTTCCATCAAACCCGTCGACCTTTCCAATGCCTGGAATTTTGAACTCTCGACAGTTGCCAGCATGTTGGATCTGTACTTGACGTTTTTCCTCTTCCCAAGATAGCCATTGTATCGCTTTAGCTGATTGGTTATCAGCTAGACGATAACCACCTGTAGGAATAATACCTATGGTGTTCGGCTTGAGGAAATTTCGTCTGAAAGCCAAGTTACAGGCACTGGCTATGGTCACTGCTTCCAAAAATGGGTCCACATTACATTCTTTGAGGAACATTGATCTGAATTTAATACATGCTTGGGCCAGTATTTCTACATCTGAAATGCAGTACTCTAAGATTTCCTTTTTAAAATCAAAGGTGTAGTTTTTCACAACCTGCTCGTTGTACCATTCTGTGAACTTTTTGTACCCTTTTTTAAACATCGAATCTGGACAGTAGTACATTTTGTCAGGCATAGGTCCAACATAGGTTTGATTGTCCAAAGTATTGAACAGGTGGGGAAAGTACCCCTTCTTCTTTTCAGGCCCAAGATCAAATGATTTTGGAAGGTCTGCCAAGGCCATGGGGAAATAGTTGATTGAATCTACAAATCTGACGTTATCACACTCCATGAATATTATTTTGGTTCCTCTTGAAATCAATTTTGGGCTGAACTTTGTGTCACTGTATATGTATTTTAGAAGAAATTGAAAATCAAACCCCTGGCCATTGTGGGCAATGACACACACAGACTCAAATTTCTTTCTAACCTCCATTACATAGTCCATGAACTTTGAAACAGGATTCACCTTAAACACTCTTTGACGTATCATACAGTTTTCACAGAGGGTTATATCAACACTATCACGAGATATGCATTGCCAGCAGTACTGTTGACTTACACAAAGGTTCACTACATGGAGCTTTTTCTCAGGATCATCTTTGAGATTTTCATCCTGACGCGTTTCAAGGTCGAAATAAATAAATAAAAAGTTCTTAGATTTCGGACTGCCTGTGTCAACTCTCATAAAACACTTGTGATTTGGATGCATGTACTTCAAACATACTCTGCAAAACTGTTCTCCACATACATGGGCGTTTCTTCTATCCTTGGGTCGCACAATACGATTGCAATCCCTACACTTCTTTACAGAAGAACATATATCACTTTGATGGGCAATAAAGCAGGTCTGATTTTTAAAATGACGATTGCAGTTAGGGCAGGTTACACCATCATGTTCCAGGATGCATGGTGGCGAAGTTACCATACAGGCTGAGCACAATGATGAACATCTATGCTCATATAGTTTTTCGTAGCCGATATGGCAAGCTTCGCAGTAGTGTTTGCAAGCGAATGCTGACGTCAGATTGGTTATGACATTAAAGTGACCTTCATTGAAAAGGAGGTTAATTTTCATTTTTGCATCCGTATTGTCGCCGCTGAAATAGGTCTCTCTGCCTCTAGTGTTATAGTTATAAACAGTTATTTTGTATTTCTTTAGATGGGCCTGTAGTTTCTCCAACTCTTTAATACCAGCTCCTTCTGAAGGTATTTGAACTCGTGCTTTCGCTAGAAGTTTTTCAGCTCTCAAAGATTGTCTTTTACATCTGTCTTGCCTTATAGCCTTGTACAGGGGATCATTCTTAGCATAAGCCTTACCAACTACCAGAGCTCGAGCCAGGCACAAGTTGTCTATATTTTTAATTGTAACAATACCGGTTCGACTACGGCATTCTTCTGAAAAGTTGTTAAAGAATCCTACTCTTCTATGACCTCCAGAACCTACTGGTAAGCTGACCCTGGTGCACTCTACTATAAAGGTGTCACTAGAAGTAATAGACTCTTCATTACTCTGTATTATACCTCCAAATATGTTCCATAAAACATCAACATCCACCTGCTCTGCTGGTCTAAAAGCAACATATCCAGGATCCTTGTTCTTTAGACTTAAGCTTTTCAAAGTTAATCCTAAATAATCATTTGCCCCTGTACATTCCCGCTTCATCCCCTCAACCAAGTGGGAGAAACCTTTTTTAATCCAATCAAGCTCGTTGAAACCGGTCGGTGGCGATTTAAATTTAAAAATTGTTTTTCTTCCGGACATTCTAAATTTTCTAACATACGTATCATGACTTCTAATAATTTGAATAGATTCCATAGCTAAAGCAAAGATGTGGACTTACCAGCAACAGACAGTGCACTTGCGTTTTCCGCACTATTGAAAGAACACCAGTGGGAAACTGCCCGCGTGATTTGAAATGCGCGCCACAGCGTGCGTCATGAGATCACGTGATCGCACCTCGTCTGTGATTGGTCAGCTGAAAGCGCGCCAACTCCCCACTATTTAAACGGGCGCGCCAGACAGTATCGTCATATTACGCTTCAAAGTACCAGCTTCATCGTGTACTGCTCCTGCTACTGCTGCTGCTTCTGCTCCTGCTGCTACTATCGTTTCCTCAAGACTTCCTTTACTTATTTTTGGATTTCACGTAAGTTCACTATGCCTTTATTACGTTTTATAATATAAGCTTAGTACAAATATTGTATTACTTTCTTTTTTATAACTTTTTACTTTTATTCTATTTACCTTTCAATAATATCGTGACACACTTTATTAATTTATTGTTAATTACAGGTCATGCGGTATTTCAAGTATTTTTGAAATCTTTATCAGTATCTTTAATACGCCCTTGAAATAAGACTCTATTTCTGACCACTGTCTCCAATATTGGTTTTCTATATTCCTCAGGTAATAGTTAAACTTGTGTTACTGGGGGTTCAGCAAGACTTACATACTTTTTCATACTGAAACTTTTCTTACAGAGTTTTATAAGCCCCTAACAAATAAAAGTTTATAAACTTAGTTTTATAAATATCCGTTGGGCCATACCTTATAAGGTTTCTAAGTGTTAGTTCCTGCTATGCGCTTAGTCCACTGAGCTTGTAGTACAACGGATATTTTTTCTTCGGTACATTTAATTCGTCTTAAAAATCTGGCCCTATCCCTCGCCAACTGTTCCCAGACTGATTTTCTATCTTCTTCGGGTATATTGTGTATTTTTGTTACAACAGGGTCGGAGAAACTAACCTGTTTATTCATACTGAGATTTTTCTGACATCCCCGTGATCTTTGTTTTCTACTCTATGGCTACCATAACAATACTGACTTTTATAAGCTAAGAATACGTTATTTTATTTATAAAATAAATAGAAACACACACACACACACACACACACACACACACACACACACACACACACACTCAAGCACTAATGATATGTATTATTAATCATAGACTGTGTGTTCCAGAATATGGAGAAACAAATGTTGGAAGATCTTGCTGCGCTAGAAAAATATGAGGGCCCTCAGAAAATTAGCTGTAAAGACCTCACCGCTGCAGAGGGGTATCCTATCACTTCAATGAAGAGGGTTGACACCAAATATGGTCCTTCCATAGTTGCAGACATTATTATGCCAGGAGGGGAGACCGCCATCACTTTCCTACCACAGCGCTTCGTGGACCAACTCACAAACCAACAAATCGAGCGATTCAACAAAGGAGGGTTTAAAATAAGATGTACAGGAATGACGGGAAGAAGTATAAATGTACTGTTTTTCATTTAAAATTGAATAAACATTATATTTGCATGTATCAAGCTGTTTTTATTTCTACTTTCTCCCTGGGTAAATACTATAACAGTTTTAATAATTCTTTAAGTCAATAGATACCACCGAATACGTGGCATTGTGAAAAATAAGAAAATAACTCATACGCATAACAGCGAATAACAAAGGTTGGCAACGCTGCATCACACTAACAGAAAAAGTGTCTAGCTTAATTTATATTGACAGCAGCACCAACTTTGAAATAATAACAATTAAACAGACAATAGTACACACCAAAGAGTATTAGGAGAGAGTAATAAGAAATTAATTAATTATGTACATAATTTATAGTGTTACAGGTGGTAACATTAGAATCATACGTATAAGAGTATCTTGTGAAGTAAAGTTGGTAACACTTAGTTCAATAGCCAATAGAGTCAGTGCGCGTAATCAGTCAGATGTAAGGTGACGTCAGAGGAAGGTGAAACAAACACAAGTTTTAACACGTGGTTATCTGAAAAAACACGTAGCCGACACTGGGGCCGCCATCTTGGAAGGGGGCGTGGTCTAAACGGTCACGTGACCCCTCTCGACCAATCAGAGCGCAGGGAGTCAATGACGTCAGAGGTCACGTGACCAGCTCTCGACCAATCAGAGAGCTGGGCTGGATGCGGGGGGTTTCTACTCACCACCCATCGCGTCAACTGGCCGACATCAGGCGTATCGACAGGTCAAACAGACTACCTGCTAGGAGCAAGAGGTGACTAAAGCTGGTTATATCTGGCCACTAATATCAAACATTGCTGCGCTGCTGCTACAACCACCACCCATCGCGTCAACTAGCCGACATCAGGCGTATCGACATCTCAAACAGTATACCTGCTAGTAGCAAGAGGTTACTAAAGCTGGTTATATCTGGCCACTAATATCAAACATTGCTGCGCTGCTGCTGCAACCACCACCCATCGCGTCAACTAGCCGACATCAGGCGTATCGACATCTCAAACAGTATACCTGCTAGTAGCAAGAGGTTACTAAAGCTGGTTATATCTGGCCACTAATATCAAACATTTCTGCGCTGCTGCTACAACCACCACCCATCGCGTCAACTGGCCGACATCAGGCGTATCGACAGCTCAAACAGACTACCTGCTAGTAGCAAGAAGTGACTAAAGCTGGTTATATCTGGCCACTAATATCAAACATTGCTGCGCTGCTGCTACAACCACCACCCATCGCGTCAACTAGCCGACATCAGGCGTATCGACATCTCAAACAGTATACCTGCTAGTAGCAAGAGGTTACTAAAGCTGGTTATATCTGGCCACTAATATCAAACATTTCTGCGCTGCTGCTACAACCACCACCCACCGCGTCAACTGGCTGACATCAGGCGTACCGACATCTCAAACAGATTACCTGCTAGTAGGAAGAGGTGATGCGCTGCTGCTGCAACCACCACCCATCGCATCAACTGGCCGACATCAAGCGTATCGACAGCTCAAACAGTCTACCTGCTAGTAGCAAGAGGTGACTAAAGCTGGTTATATCTGGCCACTAATATCAAACATTTCTGCGCTGCTGCTACAACCACCACCCATCACATCAACTGGCTGACATCAGGCGTACCGACATCTCAAACAGATTACCTGCTAGTAGGAAGAGGTGATGCGCTGCTGCTGCAACCACCACCCATCGCATCAACTGGCCGACATCAAGCGTATCGACAGCTCAAACAGTCTACCTGCTAGTAGCAAGAGGTGACTAAAGCTGGTTATATCTGGCCACTAATATCAAACATTGCTGCGCTGCTGCTGAAACCACCACCCATCGCGTCAACTGGCCGACATCAGGCGTATCAACAGCTCAAACAGTCTACCTGCTAGTAGGAAGAGGTGACTAAAGCTGGTTATATCTGGCCACTAATATCAAACATTGCTGCGCTGCTGCTGCAACCACCACCCATCGCGTCAACTGGCCGACATCAGGCGTATCGACAGCTCAAACAGACTACCTGCTAGTAGCAAGAGGTGACTAAAGCTGGTTATATCTGGCCACTAATATCAAACATTGCTGCGCTGCTGCTACAACCACACCCATCGCGTCAACTAGCCGACATCAGGCGTATTGACAGCTCTAAAATGTATTGCTAAGAGGTGAATGAAGCTGGCTAAATTTTCCAATAATAATAAACATTGCTGCGCTGAGGTTGCCATCATTGGGTGCATATATATATTAAGGTTTAAGCGACCCCTTGAAAAAAAAATTGTAAATCAAATATGATCAGGTGGTGACGACAGGAACGCCTATCGTTGGCCCGGGCTCAAGTCTCACCGAGCGGGTCATGCTAATAGCTCACTATTCCATGGGAAATTCGCAAATAGTACTTTGCATGCCTCAAGTACCTGTCTAGACACAAATATGACGGTTCATTTTTAAAACCAGCACCCCTGACTTGCGTGACACGTCAGGAGCCAGGAGCGTATAATTTGACAGGGGGTAATTCTGTCCATTACGGGGTCGGCGATGACGAGCGCGGCAGATGCGAGGTGTCTCGGAATCAATTCGACGTGCTACATCCAGACAGACATGTGTTGGGACTAACAAGCTAACACGATGCCAACTTGTACCATCTGTAGCTACCGCTGGTAGCTACGCTGTACTGTAACCGTGCAGTAACTGACAGGCGTAGGGAGGGTCTTTCATTAGTTTGTGTCAATAAGATAGCTTGACTTTCTATTGGCAGATATAGATTAATGGACTGTTTGTCACGCGGTTGGGCATTGCACTTACGTTAAGGCTGACAGCCACGTTAATAATACATTTAAGAGCCGGTAAAACGTTTTTGTGTGCACTGCTGCTACTTTTTGTTAGTGTTCTTAATCGAGCAACGTTATAACTATCATGCAAGACTACTCGGTCAGTATTTTCGTGTTAAGTAAATTCGATACGGACAAAATGAGAGCCTCATGAGAAATCATTATAAATATTGATATCTTGGCACGGCCACTGAAATACGAATAAACGAGCAATTCGAGCGTCTAGCCACGGAGAGTCGTTATTCACAATCCGAAATGCGCAATGGAGTGATAGAGTCGATACACGATGGTTCAGACTGCAGACCTCGTCACGCGCAATACAATCACCCAAAATATGTCAGTTCCTAATGCTTCATTCATCATTAATTTCCTTCGCCTAGTTATGTCTGTTTCTTGTTGTTTCCCTTCCCACTGCGGGAGGATCGCTCCACCAGCCAGCCTGTGCCGAGGTGAGGGCGGGCGGCCGCGGCGGACACATGTTCCTGTCGTCGGCCTCACCCTCGGCCTGCGCCCTCGCCCTCCGCCCTCGGCTTGGCTTTCAACACCGTCCCCCACAAAGTCATCATCGACCTTCTTGAGTTACAGGGTAGTGCTATATTGCACGTTGTCATAAGAGTTCAAGGGGTGAGTGAGTCTATTTTCGGGAAACAAAGAGCTTCCTTTCAGCCAAAACTACGAAGAAGAGGACACTATCTGATCCCAAATATATCATCTTACAATATATTTTGTTGTCCAGTAATGCAGGTGTTTAAGTCCGAAATTATTCCTCGTGTTCTTATCGTTAAAGGTCTCCTCGCAATAACGCAATGTCGCGGCTCCAACAGATGTTCGGCGACGAGTAGCGAACAGCGAACAGGCGCGGCAAGACGGTGCGACGCCTGCGCCTGTTCTCTGCAGTATATCTGGCAAGTTGGGAAGTGCCTAATAAATCATCCTTGCTGAGTTAATTGCGGCCTTCCCTTTTAACGCCTGCGAGCTAATTTTGTAAATACGTCTCACTTATTCTTAAGCATACGTTAGTGTATTTTCTCACAACAGATTGGTTAATTTAAAACTACTAAAATTTGTATTTGGATGTATTATATATATGTAAAATAAAGGAATTTATAAATGTATAACAGTCGTTTATACTATTGTTTTGTATTTGAATAAACGAGTTAAGCTTGTTAGTTAGAACAGTGCCTGAATGTAGAATAATGGAGGACAATAGTTAGAAAACCATTTGTTATTTTATTGACAAAAATAGGCCTACGATGTTTTGTTTTAGGGGGAAATGTTTGACAATAGGTAATTAGTGTAAACGCAACAATAGAGGACAGGAGTTGTTACCAATGTTTGAAGTCTTCAAAAGGACGCCATCTCGCCATCTTATAATAGGCTCAGTCTAGGTTTAAGATAACTCTATATTCTTACTAGATTACGGAAAACTCATTTAGTGACTAGATAATCTCGTTCGAGGAAGACCGTCAGTTGAAGATCACGTTGAAATCTGCTACCACTAAATTGTATATCGGTCAACAATATCAATGGCCTACCCCATCTATATATTAAATAACGTATTTGATATTTACGTGAAACGAGATTCCTACTGCGGAGGACGGAAGGACAGGAGGACGAGTCCTGCCGAATATTTTGGTGGTCCTTCCACGTTAACGGCCAATTTTGCAACTCCCCCGTTCTCCCTCGATTTAAATATAATGTAGTCTTGGGTCGACGGCAATTGAAATATATGAATAGGACTGAATAGAATGTAGCGGAAATAGATATGTATGAATTGGTTTAAAACTGATATTAGTGAAAATAATTTATTTGAATTGGCATGGTAGACCGAACGAGTGAGAACATTTCTTGCGAGATTCGTACATTTTAATCGTTTTAACTAAGTAAGAATAAATGGCGGGAAGGTGAGAGGAGGATGGGCATGGGTCTGGTGCGCTGTTTGTTTACTGAGCGGGCATCTGCTCCGACGCTGTCTGTCATGCATCCAAAACACACAAATATTTATCTCTTTCACTCTCTCGAGCTGAACTGCGAGGCATATATGCCTCCAATGCCTAGACACGCGACGTTTAGCGACTGCCAGGACCTTTGACTGACACAATGTAGAAGAATTTATAGTTGGTACCCTAGAACGCAGTCTGTAATATGGCCAGCTTGTTAAAAAAAAACACCTCCTATATCTGAAAGCCACCCAAACTCAAACTTTATTTCAATATTTGAGGTTATTTTGCAGTTCAATACCACAACATGTGTAGGTATTTAATCACGTTTCACTACTTGAGTTTGAAACTCTTTTTCTGCGGTAACTTCGTTACACGTATTATCAGTGGGAAATTTGGCTAATCAATATAAAATTGTAAATCATAAAACATCCCAAGGATTATGAAATACCATGTAGTAAATAAACGAATGCCATATACAAATGTAATATTTGATCTAGCATACGCCCGTCGTTTCATAAGCGCGCAGTCGGTGTCCATCCGACCTCTTAGTGACATAACATCAGTTAATGGAGCTAATTGTTAAACAACCCAATCTGGAGCAATTAGACAATTAGAATGCTGGAACATCAACAAGATGGGCCAGTAGACCTCCCACTGGGCTCCTCATGATTTAGGCTCTATAGTTTCTCTTGATTCGTTGATGGATTGTTTGACTTAACTCTCTACTGTCAGCAGGGGATAAAATCGACAACACGCGATTCAAAATATAAAGATATTTCTTGTACGTGTAAATGTGTGGTTTTTAAGTAGTTATTGTAGGGATTTTATAAAACTAGAAAACTATATACAGGGTGTCTTAAAAGTCGACGACCAAACTTCACAGGCTTGTTATATGAACTATTTCCAACAAAAATTGCATAATTTGTTATCATATTCTTCATAATTTACGAGTTATTGATGTTTTTAATATTTTTTAAATCTGAAAATTGCAATCTTATAAATTATTTGTAGGCAAGAAAATATACATGTAGGACCATGCAACTTTTACACTGCGTACAAATGAACAGTACTTAAAAAATAGCTTTTAGGAGTTTAAGCGAATTAAAAAAACACCAATTAACGGAATTAAAATTAAAATTGTACATTTTAAACTAATTTCTACGATGAAACGGTGTTACCGTTTACAGTTTCTGCCTTGGAGAGTGATATTCAGTAATAACAATTATATCTTATAAGCTTTCCATTTATTGCAGATATTATTAAGATTATTTCCCTAATTTCAGTAACGGTGAATTTAAAGCAATTAATACACTTTTCCTGATATAAACTATTAATTTAAAATAAAGTAATATAGAAATTAAAATACAAATTGCCTAAATTTTGTTTCTGATTGTATTAAACTTCTAAAAGCTGCAATTATTTATAATTACTGTATATTGTTATACGCTGTAAAAAGAGTATAGTCTTATGTGCATACTTTATTGTCTAAAAATGATTGATGAGATTGCAATATGTAGATTTAAACAAATTTTTAAAACGTCAATAGCTCACAAATTATTAAAAATATTATAACCAATTATATAACATTTTTCGTTGACAAGCCTGTGAAGTTTGGTCTTCGACTCTTTAGACAACCTGTAGATGTAATTTTTGTAACTTGATAAAACGTGATTATTTACTATTATTAGCATTTCACAATAACATATTTCACCTAACCTATTGTTAAAATGGGCAAAGAGTTCCAAAAATATGTTACTTGTCATTTTAAAGAAGTTTATTTTCAAAGCTCATTGTTTTAGCTTACTTATTATTCGTTCTATTGATGGATTTAATAATCGTATGTTATATCGCAAACCATTTAAATATTTTATGTTGTCAAATATACCAAGACTGGTAAAGAGCAATTACTGAAACAAATAGTGAAATCTTTAAGGCCTATTCAAA
Organism: Allygus modestus; assembly: GCA_963675035.1. NCBI lineage: Eukaryota > Metazoa > Arthropoda > Insecta > Hemiptera > Cicadellidae > Allygus > Allygus modestus. The sequence continues at coordinate 159,867,076 of OY776111.1, read as the reverse complement.
TAAATTAATCTAGTGAAGGTAAATTACATTTATTCATGTTATTTGCCTCCTGGCTTATAAAATAAGGTAACATACTTTGCCGTCGTAAATCCACTAGTTTTACTAGATTCCTAGTTTCGGGACTAACACTGTCCCATTATCAAATATCCATATAAAAAGCAGTTAAAACATAGTCACTATCTTGAAGTTTAAAACGTTTTCAACAATAAACACAAACTACATGACACTTATAAACATACCATAGAAATATATAACATTTTATAAGTCTGCTCTTGTCCTTTGCCGGCCACACATGGGGAGCGAATGTGTACACATATTGTGAATTTGTAAATGTTATAATGTTTTTAAGAGCCATGTAGTTTGTGTTTCTTGTTGAAAACCTTTGAAAATTCAAGACAATGACTGATTTTTACTTATGTTGAAATGACGATTTGATAATGAGATGAGACAGTACTTCCCGAAAATAGTAATCTAGTAAAACTAGTGGATAGACGATGGCAAGATTTTCTAAGTTAAATTCTATGTTTAAATCTATCAATAAACATATTTATTTTAAGGGTGTATCGTTGAGCGGAAGTAATTTCCCACAAGTTTAGTTTTTACTATTTTAGACCGGATATAATCAGTTTTCGTCAAATGGTGAAAACTATCTCATTTAGCGGCGTGAACTCCAAATAGCCGTGTCTCCGTGGCGTGGGTGGGGCTGGCAGTCGCAGCCACGGAGTGCTCATGTTTAAATGACGCTAGCGATCCGACATTTTAGGTATCGATTACTTTCTACAAAATACATTGCTTTCTCCACTCAGCTTGGATTAAGATCGGAAAAGGTTAAAGCTTAAAAACTTTAAAATAACGTTTTTATACATATTAAAAGTACTGTATTTGTCATTCCGTCCACAATCTCAATTAACATAATATGTCAATACAATTTTTGGTTTGCGGAATGATTAGTGAATTTCAATGTAACCATAAAGAATTTACCATGATATATATATATATATACCGGGTGTCCCACGTAAGGTGTCTCAAATTGATTACGGAAAAACGGCTTAACGTAACAAGGATGAAATAAAATTATTTCCTGCTAAATCGACCCCAAGGAATAACATACAAATAGTTTTAACTTTTTTCCCATACAGGGTGTGCCAAAAACTGAGGGTCACTAGTTCGAATCTCGGAATTTTCAAATGTAAGCATATGTCATGTTATACATCATTTTAAAGGTATTTAATAGACAAACATTTTGGCGAAAACAGAAATTAATTATCTTTTTCCGTTTCAAAATGGCGGCAGTTTTTTTGGGAAAAATCAATATGTTTTTAATACTCTGTGTTTCCTATACCAATGCACATAGCCCTTCTCCGGTTGAATTTTCTTACTCGTTATGAAATTAGCATTACTGTGATATGCTACAAGTAACGGTTTCTTGAAATAATAAAAATTCAAAAAAAATTGATTTTTGAAAATTTGCAAATGCCCATTGTTCAAAATTTCCAAATAGCAACATATGTCAAGTGGCACATCATTTTATAGGTTTTTTAATTCTGAACAACATTCTAATTTACACTTACTTCGTATCTCTTTTAGATTTTGTGTAAATAACAAAAAACCTAATTTTCCTATATCAAATGCATGTTACAGTTCGGGGCACAGTGCTTGGCGCCTGGTTAGCGTATGCTCTGGAATGACTTTTCACCTCTATATGGCTTAGTACCGTTAGTGTTACAGAATACCTTTGTCAACAGAAACAAAAATTAAATAATTTAATGTTAAAATATAGGTTTTTGTTATTTTCGTTATTGTCTGCTTTTAATTATGAGAAGTTTGAGTTGGTTCTCGCCTTTCCCAGGCGTCAAGCACCGTGGCGCGAACTGTACTTGGGTTTAACACTAAATGAAATGGGGCCATGATCAGCTGTTTAGTGTTAAACCCAAAAACATGCATTTGATATAGGAAAATTAGGTTTTTTGTTATTTACACAAAAACTAAAATAGATACGAAGTAAGTGTAAATTAGAAAGTTGTTCAGAATTATAAAACCTATAAAATGATGTGCCACTTGACATATGTTGCTATTTGGAAATTTTGAACAATGGGCATTTGCAAATTTTCAAAAATCAATTTTTTTTTAATTTTTATTATTTCAAAAAACCGTTACTTGTAGCATATCACAGTAATGCTAATTTCATAACGAGTAAGAAAATTCAACCGGAGAAGGGCTATGTGCATTGGTATAGGAAACGCAGAGTATTAAAAACATATTGATTTTTCCCAAAAAAACTGCCGCCATTTTGAAACGGAAAGAGATAATTAATTTCTGTTTTCGCCAAAATGTTTGTCTATTAAATACCTTTAAAATGACGTATAACATGACATATGTTTACATTTGAAAATTCCGTGATTCGAACTAGTGACCCTCAGTTTTTGGCACACCCTGTATCGAAAAAAAGTTAAAAATATTTTTACGTTATTCCTTGGGGTCAATTTAGCGGAAATAATTTTATTTCATCCTTGTACGTTAAGCCGTTTTTCCGTAATCAATTTGAGACACCTTACGTGGGACACCCGGTATATATATATATATATATATATATATATATATATATATATATATATATATATATATATATATATATATATATATATATATATTTATAGATTATTTACAAAATGTTTTTAGCTGTAACCATCATTATAATGCCGGTAAGATTTCCACCTGGGTTTATAAATTAACCTATTTGTAAAACAAAGATAAATCAGGTATCCACCTCCACGTAAAAAGCATTGGCCGATATCTATTGTCCGATCATTAAAATATTTTACTGTCTAAATAGAATGATCAAATACAAAGCTAATTATAAAACTTGATGTAAATCCGACCAGGCGGAGTAGGTCAACGTTTAGAGATGAAACGGAGCGAACTGTAACAGGAAATGGTGCAACCTAATGTAAACTATTCGCTGTGTAAACTTGCAGCGGTTCTACTGGACCGCACTCCGAGTATACGTATACGTAAGATAACAACATTCAAATGTTCGCATTTTATAAATTTCAGTCCCCCAGCCAATTTAAATAAATTTAATATTTATATAAGTAAACTATTTATTCATTTTTGACCAGTTTTGCATTTAATTAATGCAGTTGGTTTCTGTTAAGTTTCGTATTAACTCTGTTGTAATCTAAGTTGTAATCTAACACTACAAGGATGTCAATATGTTGCAGTAACATTGGATAGCATAAACCTCAATCGAGCTCATTACCGCGATATATTGAATTTGTACAAACACATTTGTAAATACATTGCAAATCATTTTGTTACCAGATTTTAATTGTAATTATGAGTAAAACCCTAGTTTGATGATCGATGATACGGAAAGGAGCGAATTCTTTCTTAATCGATTTTAAAACGTCAGTCACCTCAGTAAAAAACAATAGAGATCGCGATTGAAGCGCAGCGAGTGGTGCGATAGGGAATCATCAGTCAAATATTTGTCAGTCGTTAGTCATCATAATGATAACCCTTCAGGCCTTCTCCACCTCGACCCACTACTGAGCCCAAATTATTCCATCGGCTGGCACTCTAGTGTAGAACAATGACTGTCAAAGTAGTAGTGTACATATAAAATTCCATAATTTCCTTTAAAATTGCAGGAACAGATTTAGAATACTGTAGTAGTTTTCATCGCAAGGAGCTCCAAATAGTTTTTTCCGAGCTCGGCGGAAAACACGATTGCGCACCAAAAACAACCACTTTTGCTCCGTGTGATGAACAAAGTTTTTTATCATACTGCGCATATTATAAGCCTTAGATAGTTGAAAATCCAACCCAATAATTTGGAAGTTCAGATAGGTTAACTTTACAATATTTTCATTTATTTTATTTACAAACAAAATTTACACGTGTTTGTTACCTTTGAAATACACAAACGTTAATTGGAACAATCTTTGAGGTTAGCGTACTGAAAAAAATCCACAGCTGTCTTTTCGGTGCCCTATTTTAAGGTATCAAAAAAATGTGATTTTACGGACTAATTACAGACCAAAAAACAGCCACTTTTCGTGCAGTATGATAAAAAGTACATTTTATTAGGAAAACAATATATCAGTAACAGTTGAAATGTTGGACATACAAAGGTGGCTAGTACAACATGTTCACAGCGTATGTAAATCAATGTAGCAATTAAAAAGACAACTACTCGCGATTGTCTATTTAAAGAACTGAACTCTGTTTTAGTAGAGAGCGTCAAAAGGTCTCCTCTGTTGGATGTACTGTATGTAACACAACAAAACGTCCAAGACGAGCTATTAGAGAAAGTTTGTTAAGTATAATAACTGTTTTAATAATCATAACTGTTGTGAGTGTTTTAAAACTATTCAGTTTTTTTTGTAACAAATTTCTTTGTTAATTTGTAATATTGAGCTTTATTGAACATAACAACGGTAACTCTGTACATTACGTATAAGTATGACTAAGACTTAGCGTGCAACAGTGTTATTAAAATGACGCTTCAAAGCGCAAAAACTACATGACTAACAATAATGTCCCTATATACAGAACAATTGCAGTAGTTTGTTTTTTGTAAGCACCAAGCTTAACTTGTACAAAAATTTTGACACGCAGTTTTAAAACAATTATCATATAGAAACGCAAAGATTAAGACAATCGAACACGACTTTGTTTTACAGTTTACAGTTTGTTATTTCTTTATGTTGTCAATCTCGTGTTGCAATACTTTACTTACCTCGGACAAATGTTTAACTTTCAGCCTAACGATGTTGCCATTCAGAGGCTCAAACTCGGAGGCTTATAACGGTGTCTTGTATAGTATCTGAAATCACGTTATACGGCCCATTATTTAGTGTACTATTTGGCGTTTTCTAAAGATGTTTTGCGGCCTCGATAGTATTTATTTCACCCACGGTTCTATAAAACAGTTTAAATGGTCAGGTCACAGTTCTATTGCGATATAGGCCACAAGTATGCTGGACAGAGAAATCAGCTATCTGTCGATCGCCATCGCCAGTTCCTCGCAGGCGACCTCGGGCATCCAAAACGGCCGAGGCTGACGGAAGTCCGCCGGCATCTGAGACACAAACGTGTTCAACAATGAATGGCCGGGTGGATGACGGAAGCTACCGACGAGGAATTTCATTACAGTTGGTCCGGAAGTGGCGGCGGCGGCGCACGACACATCTGGACAGCATTTAGTCCTCATCTGCCGCGAGTTGCGACACCTTCAGAGAATGAGGGAGGACAACTGGCGACGGAGTCCCCTAGAGGAGAGTCGGGGTTATAGAGAAATTCGCGAGACTCGTGTTCCTTGGCATGTAAGTTTAATGTGACAATGTTCACGAAATATACTTCTCTGTACCGTCTGACTTGATTATTATTAATGATTACAGAAGTTTCACGAATCAAACGAAAAAATACTCTTGTATCCCAGTTTAAGTTTCATAATAGGCAATAACTTTTACGACATTATGTTTGTGACAATAACAGCCAGATTAAGGAATCATAAAGTAGTGGCGTGTGACCCTCTCAGCCAAGGAGAGCGTTGTGCAGAGATTTCAGAGATGTATTAAAGATGTCATTGAACTTTTTTTCATGATGTATAAAAAAACTGAGTTTCTATAGGTATTTGTGGTATGAACTCCGTGCCAATTCATCGACAAATTTGCATACATCACTGAGATCGGATCAACTGAAAGATCGCCGTTACAATAAACAACAAAGGTCAAACAACACCACGCTGGCGCTGCTTAGCATCCGACTAGAGACGGGTTCGCTCAGTCTTACGATGATTTTTCTTGTGTATAATAATTTTTAAGCTTCTTTTGACGTCTCATAAATCACAACATCCATAATTAAGCCAATGCAAATAACGCATTTTTATGGAGTTAAATAAAAGATTCGACCACACATGTATGCCGATAATTTATTTTTATTGAAATAACATGTCTGAACGCTCTGAATATTCCAGAGTAAACACTTTAACAATCAGACCTATAAATGCACTAACCGAGCTAAATCACCCACAGTTTTGACGTGCCATATTTTCGTTTCAGCAGATGCGCTGCGGCATATTGTAGCGATATTCTGGACAAACTTGGATGACGCGTTTGATTTTACTCTTCTAGTTTATTGAACTTATTCTGGTCTTGGAATTTTAGAGAGGGATTTTAACCTAAGAAAACTCGTACAAGACACGCATTTTCTTGATAAGAATAGAAATCAAATAGTCAGAAATCTTTAAATTTTGTTTCATACAAATTTACAATAACTTTTAAGTAGACTTTAGAAGAATCTTAATAATTTCTCATCAAGTCCTCTAGTGATGAACATTTTCCATGCTGTCACAGTCACATTCTGAGGTCGCCTCCGTCAACAGCTGCGCCGTACTGGCTGACCAGGCCGGTACCCCGTCCCCATCCCCCGGTCCCCTGCCCCCCGTACCTGATGGGCTCAGCATCTGGGCTCCACGTGGTCGCTTCCTTCTCTCCCTCCGCCACTATTTATGAGACATCACTCCCTTAGCATCCCTCCAGCTGCCAGTCTCCTCGAGTCGGATTTAGGCCACACTTCCATATCGTCTTCCTCACCCCACCAAGGATACCGTCGCAAATTATGAAGGATATTTATGGGTTTCACACCGAAACTCGGTGCATCATTTGTTGTTTAGAAGGGGATATATCAACTGCGCCGCGCGGTCAGAAAATTCCTAATTACCCTCACCAGCTGCGCCGCGCGGTCAAAAGGGTCCCTCCTCGGGCACTAAAGCAACTGCGCCGCGCGGACACTGTGCAGCATAATATAGGTAACAAATTATACACATGTACTTAATTAAATAACACATCACAACTGTAAGAAATAAAAGTAAAACAAAGTATTTATTGGTATTGTAATACATTCTTAAGGTCTCCCTGGATAGTGTGGTAGAGTTTAGACTGTATTTAGATAACTATTACGAATATATCAAGGTAAAACTGCAATATACACCAATATCGTTTTTTAAATTGTCTGTAATATTTCTAAATAATTATTAAATTTAAAAAGTAATATATATTGGAGTTCACGCTTTCCATGATATATATATCTGTAATATATATCTGTGTCGCCTTATCCATAATAATTTATACTTAATTTAAAACCGTTGAAAATGCGTTTTTTAACATGTCATCATGTTATCACGGACTCAAACTACCGTTTAGGGCTAAGTCTGTTAAAATGTGCGGGTTAATTTGATATACGGTAGTAAAAGACAGTACAAATTTGATCACATGAAAAACGATAAAAGCAATCATAAAATTACGATCGTTCGTTTTCATTTTTATTTAAGTAGGTAAGTGTTCAAACCAAGTCACAAAACAACTGTTTTATTTCTGGGTGTTTAACTTTGTGAGTTATTTTCTGGAGATAGTACCGACCAATCAAGGATTCCCGGCGCAATCCTCAGCTGAAATGGGCTCAGGCGTTTCCCGGCGCAGTTAGCATAGTCCTTTTTCAGCAATATGGGGTGTACCTTCCGAATTCCTAAGACTGCGTGGCAGAGCTGGTAGTAACCCGTTTAGAAGTGTTCTATAGTACCACGCTATAATCAAATTTTCCAGCTCGTTTTCAAGAAAATACGTATAAGTTTATTTGACAGCACTGTATTTAATTAGCTGTCATCACTCATACAAAGAAAGCCTGGCGGGCCACCTAGGAGCGTTCACCTGCTTGCACATTAAGTTCAACCGCACAGTCGCTACCTACCGTGTCTCACAAATCTCAGATGCAGAATATCTCTCATTCCAAGTTATCGTGACTGTTTCACATGCTTCCACTTTCTTCTAATACTAGGGGTAGTTTGAGATTTGCACTCTTACGTCAATGCTCCAACTACACTTTATTAGGTCAATGGATCAAACCTTACAAGATTATATTTGACTAAACTATTACGTAATAAACACTATGGCCAACTTTAAGTTGTTTTGTGTACATCTGGACTAATTATTATATTAAGCTAACTAAACATGAGATAATATCGTTTAAAAAGTATGATAATCCAAACAAAATTCCGGCAACACAAGTCGCTCTCGCTGTTGCGGACCGATGCGATAATGTGTTAATAACGAGAACTATATTTATTACCACTTTTCCTAAACAGTATCAAAGTTGACGGGGGTAAATGCCACCACGATGCGGGTGATTTCATTTGATGGTTATTTTCTATCATTAACGAGCAGTCCGGTCTTTGTCCAAACCTCAGTCCACGGAAGGAGGGTTTTACCCGGTCCTAAATGGTCGCCACACGCAACCTAGTCTTAACAAAAATGCCATTAAAGTGCTCTTAATTTATCGGTCGGAGGGAGAGAGGGCGAGGGCCGTCACGTGAAGAATCTCGGTAATAGGATTAGATGGGCGCTCATTACTCAATTGTGGCCCTGCTGCATTGATTCGGCCTCCGCGTCTTGCCGAGGGCCGCGGCCGGCTGTAGACTGTAGACGTCGCACGCGCTACACGACGTCACCACTGGCACTGGCGGAGGCAGGCGTGTTGGAACTGAAGCTGTTCAATGTGAATAACTGTCAACGAGTTCACGGTTGCGTCGATACCACGGTTTGGATCACATATGAGTAATCGCTCATATGACAGCAAATGTTTATTGATGGAATTTTGAGTGTTCATTTAAACATAACAGAAATATAATAACAATTTGTTTCCCTTAGGTATATTTTACTCAAAGTTCTAAGATATATTTAGTGTACATTTAGTTTAAAAAAAATAACAATAGTTTGGATGCCTGCATATAACCTGTAAAATTTGAAAGAGTTAGATCCATGTGGTATGTATAACGAGCGCTTGTGCAAACGAATTTTCTTAAATCAATTTTATTGGAAAGTGAGGATAATTTGTGTCCAAGAATGATCAGTGTTCCAGGACCAACGATGTCGAGAACCATATTTCCTCTAGAAATGAGGAATTAAATAGTCCCAACTAGGTACTTAAAACTACCAATTACGGAACTGCCGGCGAGTCGTTACGTTTAGAACGAATGTCCCAGAGTTGATGTCACAATAAACAAACATTGTGGCGAGCGGGGGCTAGGGAGTATATACAATCAGTGTAATGTAACGCGTGAGTGTGAGTGTGAGGGGAAGGGAGATACGAGACATGACACACCTGCTCTCACTCACTCCCGCAGCTGGATTATGAATGCTCACGTGCGGAGTGCACGCGTTTGCGGCGGTAATAACAGAATAATTACTGCGACAGGGGTGGAAGGCTTTCATTACTCTTCCCCTTAAATATATATCAAAATAACACGTTTGTAATTCCGCGTAAAAGCTTTTAATTTTATGTTTTTCTAAAATGATTATACTCGACACTTGCTGAAGGCTTTGGGCACTGCAACGTACTTAAAGAGCGTTATAATTGAAAGTTGAATAGTGGAACTTATTGTGCACACTAACGTGCTGCACAACTTTGTTGTAGGCTACGTAACTGTAACTCTTAGCTAAAATCTTTGAGCTGATTAATTATAATATGTTGTATTGTTTCATTGCTTTAGGCATTATACAATAACGCATGATATGATGGTGGCTGTACTGTGTAGACACTAGTGTAGTGGTTATCACATAGGTGTGTCGCCAACGGAGGGGTCCTGGAGGCTTGCCCTAAAAGGGTTTTTGTTTGAAGCTCTAAAAAGCTATATACATGCCGTGATGCAAAAACATTACCATTGTTTTATAAGCTTATTTGTCTGTATTGCTGCTTTTCAGCTATGGGCTGAAGCACGGTTTTTTAACAAGTTTTTTTTACACCAAACAACTGTAAAAAAGGAAATCAGCACAAAGTCCAAACCAGATAAATTAAACAAACTATTGACATCGTCTTGGATAAGTGATATCCCCGTCGCCGCGGCGCGCTGCGCGCCATCGGCAACTTGCACAGTGTCTGCGACACCCAGTCTCACTGCCTGGCAAGTGGCAATGTACCCCGGGTCTGCCTGGTTCTAGCGTATTGTCGTAGGCCCACAAGGCAGACGCGAGGGTGCTGCAAGTGCGTGTCGCCATTTGCCCGCCCCGGCGCCGCGCCGGTGCCGTAATCACCCCCGAACAATGTCTCGATTATAGTCAACAATAGTTAAACACTTGACTATTGTCCAACAACATATAGTTTAAAGACGGCACCGGAAATATTAACGACTGTATGATCATTAGGACTAACCGTCTATCCAAAAAAGAACCAGGGCTGTCTTTTTAGATCGATTTACTGTATATCAAATATAATATCACTGTACGAAAAGGGAAGTAATAACTAATTAACTTCCAAATGTTATCTATATTATTAATAGGCAAGCATGATTTTTGTCGTACGTTTTTCTCAGCTCGTGCGCATCGTAGGAAAATTCAAGCACACCGTTAGACACGTATTTTTCTGTAGATGTGCACAATACTATCGAAATTTACATTCGTTTCTGAGAAATGGAGACAATTTAATTTGAAATTTGAAAAAAAACTTTTTGATGGCCTTATGGGTTGCCACATTGGTTACGGAATAACAACGAAATATAAATAGAACTTTCAAATCACATGCGTTAGATTGCAGCGTGCATTGAAAACTGTGCATGGAGTACTTGATCGTACCATTTGATAAGGAAAAAATAATGTTACATTGAACCGTTACCACGCAACTTAAGTGGTGGACTCAGTGGAGTGTAATACAAATTGCTAAAAAGCAATCATCTGTTGAAATATAAAATATAAACAAAAACAAACCAAATTTAATCATCAATAGTGATATGCACGATTTTTTACTATTTATTTTTGTTTTTTTTGGTAGTGAAAATTCGGCGCGTCATGAGAAACTAATTATTATTTGACAGTGTTCGTTTTTTTTAGTGTTTTCAGTAGTGATATGTCAGATTTTTCACCGTTGATTTTTTTTATTTTGTGCTCGAGAAATGTCTGCGCGTCATGTGAAACTAATTATTTTACTGTTTGTTTTTTGTAAATTTAAAAATGACAATCAAATAACATCTTCAATTAGTGACATTCAAGTTAGCAGAACTTTTGGTCTAATTACTTCTGAAATGCCTATACGGCGAACTTTAACTGGCAGGGACGAAAGAAGAGGAACGATCGCAGAGGTGTAAATCAAACGGAGATTGAATCATCGAATTGAAGTTGTGCATAACTTAATAGGCGATTTTAAATGTGCATTAAGAGAAGTGTCAAGGGAATTCTGTGGCTCAGACATTGGATCAATGGACTTAGAATGTAGATTTTGCCACGGATAACACTTCCATTCTGAAGCCACACAACGCAATACAACGCTTTCACATCGTGTTGTCATAAGGGCAAAATTGTTCTTCAGCCCTTGACTGAAAATGAATTTTTCAAGGCAGTTTGTGATGGGCGTTTTTCAGCCAACCAAATTGTGAAAAAAGATCGACAATTATTTTCAAAAAACATACGAAGTTTCAATTCCTCTTTTGCGATGATAAACTCTGTGGCTAAAATCGCAAACATTACACATAATGGAGCATATCATTTCAAGATTCACGATGTTTTCTACCACAGGGCGGGACCTATGACCTCTTCACACGACCGTAATCCAATATATGCCCAATCGTGTACTTCTATGACGTTGTCACAGCAGTCAATTTTAGAACTGGTCATTTATCAAATATTTCATGTGATCGTCACTTGATGCACGGAATAGCAGTTGAACTAGAACGTGCCAACCCTTACGTGCGTTCATTTTGTCAAATGAGAAAACGCTGCAGCCTTCCTGGAAATGAAAACAAAGAAATTTGTTTGCAGATCAAAGTAAATAGTGAATTAGATATTCGAAGATAAAATGGCGCGATCCAAACAGACGTAGCTGTTATTTTCAGTACACGTTATGGTGAGCCACCCTTTGAACGTAACATGATTACATTTTCCAAAATAAATGGTTTAGTAAGCAACGTATCAGTTTTGCATTCATCACTTGATCCATTAGCATATCCTATGTTGTTCCCAAATGGTGACTCTGGGTGGCACGTGAATATGACACATAACAACCAAGTAGCATCCACTTCAACAGCACCTAGGAATAAAGTCACTATGCTGCAGTATGCATGCTATAGACTAGCAATCCGACATGACTTTAGTTTGTTACATATCTCGCAGAAGTTATTTTTGCAGTGGATTGTTGATATGTACGTATGTATAGAAGGTACCAGATTACACTTTATTCGGCAGAATCAAGCAACCATAAGAGCAGACGTGTACAACAATGTGACTGATATTTTGGAATCAAACATCGGTGGTGATGATACTCATAGGTCGGAGAGTAATTTTACCATCATCGTTTATTGGGTCCCCAAGAAATATGTTCTAGAATTATTTAGATGTCATGTCTATTGTTCAAGTGCACGGCAAACCTACTTTATTTACCACAATGACTTGCAATCCTAAATGGCCGTAAATCACAAGAATATTAACTGACACGGCGGAAACCGCGAATTATCTTCCAGATATTGTTGTGCGTGTATTTAATGCTAAATTGAAAGAGCTGATTGCAGCAATCATGCAGAATGAAATATTGGGCAAAGTTAAAGCGTTAATATATGCAATCGAATTTCAGAAACGGGGTTTGCCCCATGCGCACATTTTGCTAACCTTAGAAGAAAATTACAGAATTATCAATGCAACTGACATCGATAAAGTTGTAAGTGCTGAACTTCCAAATATTGAAACACAACCAAAATTGCGTGAATATGTTGAAAAACATATGATGCATGGACCGTGCGGTGAGTTAAATGCAAACGCTGTTTGTATGAGGAATGGGAAATGTTGCAAGAATTTTCCAAAACAATTCAACGAATCAACTCAAGAGTCTTTGAGTGGGTTTCCTGTGTATAGGAGACGTGACAGTGGCAATAGTGCTGAAGTCAGAGGATCATCACTTGATAACAGGTATGTTGTACCATACAACCCATATTTACTGGTCAAATTTAATTTCCACATAAATTTTGAAGTTTGCATTAAAATAAGAAGTGTAAAATACATTTTCAAGTACGAGTATAAGGGTTATGATTGTATGTGCAACAGTTGACGTAGGACAAGCACCAAACGAAGCGACCCAGATTACTCAAGGAGATGAAATAAAATACTTTTTGAATGGACGATATGTCGGTTTAACAAAAGCTGTATGGCGGATTTACGAAATTCCCATGCATTTTCAATCACATGTAATTTATAGACTTGATATTCACTTGCCGCGTCAGCAAACTGTGTATTTCAGACCAGGTAATTAGCGCAAGCAGTTGAAAATATCAAACAAACGAAATTTTTAGCTTTTTTTAACTGAATCAGAATTATGTGTCAGCAAATGATTACAAATATACTGAAATCCCAGTGCCTTACGTTTGGATGGATTCTCAGAAAAAATTTAAGAAAAGACTTATAAAGATAGGAGGTCATAAAGTCATATCACGAATGTACTCTGTCTCTCCAAAGTCCATAGAACTTGTCCATTTGAGAATTGTTTTGTTACATATTAGAGGACCAAAATCATTTGAGGATGTCAGGACTTACAATGGAATTGTATACGACAGCTTTTTTGAAGCGTGTCATGCTCGCGGTATAGCTTCGAATGACAATGAGTGGAGAGAATGCTTAAATGAAGCAAAAGACTTTCATTTGCCCCGTAAATTGCGTGAATTATTTGGCTTCATTTGTGCGCTAAATGCCCTTGCAAATGCATTAGCATTATGGAATGAGTTCAAATATTTCCTTTGCGAAGATTTTTTAAGAGAGCATAATGAAAATACGTCATTTAATAGAGTGCTTTTGGAAATTGAAGAAATGTTGTCATCACATAACATGTCATGTGCTTCCCTTGGGTTACCAGTTCCAATATACTTGCCTGACGATGATACAGTCTAAATGCTTGACCCCCATGATGAATTGTTACTATTTAGTAACCTTTACACATCTGCAACCGCTGAACAACGCAATACAATTGATTTAGCTATTCGAGAAGTTCAGCACTGCACTGTTTCAAATGTATTTTGTTTAACTGCTCATGAAGGATGTGGCAAAACGTTCATGCAAACAGCTGTTATTCGTATAATTCGCTCACTTAATCTTAGTTGTATTGTAACTGCATTCAGTGGCATTGCTTCAACACTACTTATTGGAGGCAGAACTTAGCATAATGTTACTCCGAATAGCGATCATGGTCGATACATTAATGCAGCGTCGCTAATTATTATAGATGAAATATCAATGTGTCCACTTCAAGCATTAAAAGTTATCGATAGATTGCTCAGAGATCTATGTGCAAATGAGCAAGAGAAAAATAAACTATTTGGGGGCAAAACAGTACTTTTGTGCGGAGATTTCCGACAAATTCTACCTGTTATTCCCCATGGATCACGTGCAACACTAATCGAAAACTATATTATTGGTTGGAATGTATTTTCTGAGTTCCATCACTTAACATTAACACAAAACATGCGAGCATTACCAGAAGAAGTCGAGTTTGTGGAATTTTGTTAAAACAATAGGAAATGGAGAAGCAGCTGTGGATATCCACAGTTTGGTGACAATATCATTGAAATTCCAAATGAATAAGTTGGCGAAGAGGAAAAACTAATTGATGACATTTTTGGAAACCACCACATAAATTATCATTGAAAATAAATGGCATTGTCCTTCTAATACGAAATTTAAATACATCAAAATCATTAGAAAATGGAACAAGAATGCGAATCAAAGGTTTGCATAGAAATGCTATTGATTGCGAAGTTTTAACTGGGACTGCAAATGGAGAACGCATTTTGATTCCTCGAATTAATTTAACATATTCAGGAACAATATTGCCATTTAATTTTCAAAGAACACAGTTCCCTGTCATTCACGCTTTTACTATGACCATCAATAAATCACAAGGTCAAACTTTAAATAATGTTGGCATTTTACTAAAGTAACCCGTGTTCTCCCATGGACAGCTATATGTCGCCTCAAGTCGAGTAAGATCATTTAAGGGACTGAAGTTTTATATCCTATACTCTAATATGAGTAAGGTTTGCTTGCTTGCTTGCGACACGGATCTCAAAAACGGCTCCAACGATTTCCTTAAAATGTTGAAAATAACTAATTTCTGGAATAAAAATAAGTTCTAGACAGGCCTCATCCCCAGGAAAAATCAAATAATGTAAAAAAACTAAAATGAAAAGTTAAAAAAATTAACATTGGGCTTATGGAGTTTCAAATCAAAACAAAAGAATTGTAACAGCTGTTCATAATCAATCAGGGAACTGTCAAAGTAATACTCATGTTGTTTATGATTATTAACATGTGATTTTCTGAGAGCAGAGATTAAAAGATTTTAGTGAAGATTACATATATAGAGTAGTGAAATAAATCAAAGGGACATTGAGTTATAAATAACAACTGGAGTGACCTTAAAAATGTAGAAAAGAGGCAAATGAGTTATACAAATATGATTATTAGTAGGGGGAAGTGGTGAGATATTACTCCAATTCGTCTAAAACTGACTGGCTTTCCCCCGAGCAAAGCTCGGCCCCCAGGTACTTAAAAATAACAGCGGTCAAGGTAATTTGGCCAATGGCAATAGAATGTTTTCAAAAAACATTGTGTACTATGAAGTTTTACAACCCTGATACTGTTTTATAATTGGAAAAATAAAAATGACCCAGTACTGTATATCCCTAATAAATTATTTTTACAATTTAAAGTATTTATATATAATATGTATAAAACATTATCCACATTTTTATTGTAATATTACAATAAAATCATTGTACAGATAACAATAGACTTTGTTTATTTAAAATTTTAGAATTTAATTCGTATAGTATAAAAAGGTATCACTGAAATATCGTCAGTATGCCTACGTACAATTACCGTCACGGATAGCTCAGTGGTATGGCGCTGGCCTCACAGATTAGACGTGGTCTGACGTGGGTTCGATCCCGACTGAACCTTGGTGCTTTATGAGCGGTCACCACTGGCTTGCTCATGTGACTAATGCCGTTGCGGTACCTCACTGTCTTTAGATCATCACACATGCCTGTTGGTGGTGACGGGAAGTTGAGGTTGAAAAAATGTACAGATTTTCAACAAGTAATTTTTTAAAACGTAATGAAATATTTCTGGTCGAATTTTCGACCACTGGGCGGTCTCTAGTAAGTTAAATTCCAAGGTGTTACCTCTCGTGTTGTGGCATGGAGCACAAGGTGTAGCAAGATGACATGGTACGACATTCAGGCCGGAAACTGGCGAATTTCCACTTGAGTGTTCTTCAGTGTGTTACCACAGCTTCCTCTAACGAAGAGCATCCTAATTCGAGATTTTAAATTTTAGTTTATTTCACGAGATAATAACAAATTTAAAATATATCATCTTAATTTTAACTAATTTATTCAGTAAATATGTCATAGTTTAATTTGAATTGACAACGTACTGCTACTGATTGAATCTACATTATAACATAATAATTAAATAATTAATATATCATAATTATAATTTAATGATTGAGTACAAAACTAAACTTTTAAATAACCTCCATTTAGCAACTCATAGAATCAGAAAAATTTTACAGGAAAGTGGGTTTTGCACACGTCCAGTACATGACTAATATCCTAAACCAGAACACAATAGAAGTGTTCTGTTGGCAACCAATAACATGTACAACAGCGGGTGAATGATTTACATTCTCTATTCTTGGGTTTACGTCGAGCTCGGTTTCCGTTAAATAGTGATGCAGCTGGCGATTTTACAACGACCAAACGAATGGCCAACACCACAAGCGTCCAGGATTGGCACTTGGGGGTGTAAAATAAAGCTTAACTTCGGCGTGGTGGGAGGGGGAGATACGAGATTTACTGGCTTGGTGTTTACTCATCTCACCCGATGACAGTTAATACGCGGAAGATAAATTATAAATGTCACAAATGTCAACACAATATTGTACAGGAGTAGCCTACATAGTACAAATCATTGATCACTGAGTCATAATACGCAGCTGTATCTGAGCGATTAATTTGCCCCCAATTGAAGCCACTGATGATGAACTTCTAGATCAGAGTTCTCTGGAGGAAATTAAAAATGGCAAAAAGTGGAATAACATTTTACGCAGTTTATTTGTTAATGTGAGAAGATATAAAATAGCAACACTCAACCCTAGCAACATTCTACAAAAAATATCGTATCTAAAAGAAATAACGTAATGCACTCTCACCAGATGGACTGTTTTCTATGTCGGATGACTCGCATTAAAATCAGATTTAACTGTGATACTAATAACGGATTTCAACTCCTGCACGTTTTTAGATTTAAATTTTTGTATTTTTATGCCACATTATTAAGTTATTTTTTTGCTGACGTGATGGAAGTGAATTTCCACATACAAAACTTTTAAAACTCAAACCCAGTGTAAAAACATAAATTGATTGCAATTTTATTTAAATCTGAAAACATTGATTTTTTGGCTGTTCTGATGCTGCTGGTTTAATTTACCTGCAATTCTAGGAATACAATTTTGGACATTATTAGGTTAGGAAAAGGTCCAGTCAGGCTTGAAAGTAGGTGCGAGGTTTCTGGGGATGATACAAATTCACCAACAAATGAATAACATGCTTTTCTAATGTAAAAACCCCATAAGACAACGTACTGTGTTAAGCCGATAAACATTTTCTTTAATAACTCGGTAAATATTTATGCTAGGATGACGAGAGAGGGCTTAAAACTTTCGCTTTATTAATTCCCATCTTAAAATAAGCATTAATCTTAAGTCCGGGGCTTTTCTGACCATTTTTCGGCCCAAAAACTCGAAATTTGAAAGAATAATCCCCAAAAAAGGGGGTTAGAGTTTTCCGATTGTTTTGCCCAACGAACTTGTCCAACTGATTGTAGAAAGGAACATCCCTACCAAATTTTAAGTAAATCGGACAAAGAATTCGACCGCTAGAGTGCATACACATATATATGATTTTGAACGACCCCCCAAAACGTGTTCAGGGGGTCACGTTAGGAGCTTCTATGGTGGTCTCGGGCTTATGTTTCACCGTGCGGGTCATGCTAATAGTTCACTTTTCCATAGGAAATTCACTAATAAAGGTCATGCTGTCACCCTTTAACGCCACTGCATGCGTCTAAAGAACGTTTTTGGTTTGGATAACTTGCTATACGTTTGTGATCTTCTTTATTCCTGCAAATGAAAATCAAAGCTCTAAACAATAACCGAAGAAACGAATCGCTGAAACTACATCTTTAAAGAGGGCATAGTGGCTAACGTACGCTGACAGTTATTCAGCCACAGATGGACAGAGGTCGCTCGACGAAGTGGTCTTCTGATTGCGGCAGCTGTAGGTGTCGCCGGAAATACGTCCGAAATGTAAATATTGCTCCACACGACCACGGGGCGGTTTACCAGCCAATAAATAATGCAGACGGTGAGTCACGAGGCGCGGGTTCGCCACACAGCCGATGTGTGGATATGCCTATCGACGATCGTGTCTCGGCCTACACCGCATCGTGGAGTGCGGCCCACACTGGGCGCGGGTATCAGGGAACTAATGCGTGCAGACGTGCACAGCCGCGACGAGCGACCACCTGAGTGTGAAAGTGCAAGAACAGCGTGACGGTGCAAGACCTGCTACGGTGCAACCGCTTAAAGACGGACAACATTTAACAAATTTGAAACTTTAGGTGGTTTACGTAAAATATATTATTAAGAAGAAACCATGATACGTTTCTCAGTCTTAACAAAAACTTTCTGGACCGTTGTTAAATCAGATGTAACAAAATCAGTTTTTAGGGTAAAATCAGTAACATATTGTAATTGGTTGTTAAAATTTAATCAAATTTAGATTGTTGCCACAGAATCAGCCACAGTTTATTTATCGAGAGCAAAAGCGCATCATTTTCTGAATTATTTTAATCAATGACTCAATCCCTTCTCCTATCGTAAAGGATTCTAATAAATCTGGATGGTAGTTTTTAAATGTTACACCCATCATAATATTTTGTTATTTATTTTATACTGTTGAAAACTATTCTCCTGTGTTCTGCCGCACTGCCGCTCGTACCCCGGCCCGGTGACCGCATCGGCAATGTAGCCGCTGCTAACAGACGTGACGGACTGCGGGTGGACGAGACACACTGGAGCAGCTTTGCTGAAGACTGAACGTTTGAAAGCGCAATTAGTGGTCGAGCAGCTCGCTCGCCTGTCATGCTAAACGTCCTCGTGACTTCCGACTTCCGTAATGCAACTGACCCTGCATCCGAGGCGCATTTGAGGTGCAGTGTCCCGTTCGCCAAACGCCCACTCTCGCTCCCCTACCGCTCTCCCGCGTCTCCTCCACTGCGACAGTGCAAGCATATCTGATTTCACAAAAAATCCGCAAATTTTATTTTAAATTAGACACTTTGATGCTACGTTCTTTACCGGAAGACTGTTTACTGTCACTCAAAGTATCATCCGCTTCAGGCAGATATAAAGTTCATCGGGATTCTATTCTGAAATTTTTCTATCCTAAATACAATTCAAGATGTTCTTTTAATCACAGTAAATGTAGTAAATATGTATCTGTAGATGTACCTTATTCGCCAGCTTTGATTTTGTAACTTTACCAACAATTCATAAAAATAATATCCAATAATGATAGTCACGATCATTATATGTTCATTACGATCATTATATGGTAGTATATGTTGCATTTTGTGAAATAATAGAATTACCAATTAAAAATGCATTTTAGCGAATTTCCCCTATAGGGAAGAAGCTATTACCGTAGGTCTCATGGTAAGACTTAAGCCCGAAACCATGATAACTTTTTGTTTTGAGGTCCCCAGATGTCAAAAACGTTATTTGTTCAAATTTATATATGTGTGTGTGTGTGTGTGTGTGTGTGTGTGTGTGTGTGTGTGTGTGTGTGTGTGTGTGTGTCCGTGAATGCGATAACTTGAGTAAACAACGTCCGATTTCAATTAAATTTGGTTCAAATGTGTAAAGTGACATTCATGACTCTAAGTTCGAAAACCAGAAAAATCGGACCATGAAAAGGGGGTTTATGGGGGTTTTAAATTTTCCAAAAATCAGTTTTTTGCATTTTCACCCTAAAATGTTTAAAAAACTTAATTTTGGTTTTGACCATGTTATAGAGCTTGAAAAAAACAAATAATATAGTTTGTTGAATTATTAACCTAGGTTGAGTGGTTGCGGAGAAAATCCAAAAAACCTACTTATAAAATCTCCCATGTTAATCTTGTGGGAAAAAGGTTTTTGGTTTTTCCTCAGTTCATTACAATGTAAACTCCACATTTGCTTTTACCAATCAGTTTAGCTCCACAAAACAATCATTTTGGTGTTTAAATTGTGATTCTATGTATAAGCGTTGCAGAGATAAGTGCTAAACACAGTACGTTGTCCAATGTTATCCTTACGGAGAATAATTAAAATTTGATATCTCGATTAGGTATTTATGAATGTATATTGATGAAACTTGGTATGTGACTTCACGTAGTTTTGGTATATTGATATTTGCACAAAAAAATGATTTTTTGTTGATTGTCCCCGTAGCAGAAAACCTGCGTACTCAGCCCCCATGTTATTCTTATGGAGAATAAGTAAAATTTAATGACTCCCTTAATTACGAACATAAATTAATGAAACTTGGTATGTGGCTTCACCTTTTTGAATTATATAGATATGTGCATAAAAATCCATTTTTTGTTCCTTGTTGCAGCAAACCTGCTTACTCATCACCAATGTTATTCTTATGGAGGATAATTAAAATTGTATATATCGCTTATATGTGGATATATTTTTATGAAACTTGGTATGCGGCTTTATGTGGTATTAAGACATATATTATGCATTGGAAATTCGCTGAGTACGCAGGTTTGCTGCGACGGGGGTATTTATATTTATAATAGACTAGCTGATACCCGGCAGACGTTGTCATGCCTTTGACTATTACCAACTAAAACCAAGATCACCTGTTCGAGTAAATAAGTCATTAGCTTGTATGTAAACAACAATATCTTTCCATAAGGTTTATTTGGGAACCCTTTTGGGACTCTTGGGAGGAACCCAATTGAGTTAGGACGAAATGGATGGTTTCAAAACCTTCTTCGTGAAATTTTACATGTGTATACCAAATTTCATGGCAAACGGTCCAACGGTGTCCGAGTCCATAAACTTCAAATATATATAAAAAACAAACAAACCAACATCCTTTTAGCGAATTTCCCCTATAGGGAAGAAGCTATTACCGTGGTTGGCATGGTAATACCTAGGACCGAGACCATGGAGATCAATTCGTTTTGAGGTCTCCAGATGCCAAAAACACCATTCGTTCAAAACTGTAAATATATGTGTGTCCGTGGGTGCGATAACTCTCGTAAAAGTTATTCGATTTTGCTGAAATTTTGTACAAACATGTAAAGCAACATTTATGACTTAAGGTTCGAAAACTAGCCAGATCACTCTATCCAAAGGGGTATTTTGGAGGGGTTTTGTACCCCAAAAATGGGGTTTTTGAGTTTATTGCATATAATATTTTAGTAAATCCAATTTTAGTTTCCACCATTAAATTCAGCTTAAAAAAACAAACAATTTGGTGTTTTGATCATTGCTCTACGTCAATTGGTTACCGAGATATTGAAAGTGCTAAACGCAGTACGTTGTCCAATGTTATCCTTAAGGAGAATAAGACAAATTGTATATCTTGATTATTTATCACCTTATCCTGACGAAACTTGGTATATTGCTTCATACTGTTGTGCTCTATTGATATTTGTACGAACAAAGTTTTTTGCCAATAGTTCCCGTAGCAGCAAACCTGCGTATTCAGCCCCATGTTATTCTTATGTATAATAATTCAAATGTTATCTTCCTTAATTATGAACATAAATTAATAAAATTTGGTATGTGCTTCACCTAGCTGAGTTATAAACAAATTTTCATAAAAACCCGTGTTGTGTGTACCTTGTTTCAGCAAACCTGAATGCTCAGACGCCATGTTATTCTTGTAGAGAATAATTAAAATGTCATAAATCATTTATTTATGAATGTATATTGATGAAACTTGGTATGTAGCTTTAAGTGGTATTAATATACATATATGGCATTGGAAATCCGCTGAGTACGCAGGTTTGCTGCTAAGGGGGTATTTTATAAATGTAGATATAATGATACAAGTACGATATATTTTACTTGTGTAGTTCCAAAACTTCTTGTAGTATCATCATCGCCATTTGCTACTGCAAACAAAATTAAATATTACGAGTACGGGAAAAAAATTTAATAGCATCATTTTGTATTGCTGTTAGAGACAATTTAATTTAATTTAAATAATTGTTCCATTGTTTAGCGCTCACTTCTACGAATGACCTGCGTATTCGGATATGTATTACAGTGGTATGTATTACGCATACACCATAATAACAATACACAATGCACGCTATAAATAGGGAAAACGAAGTATTGCAGAGGAGTAGTGATATCAAGCGAAAAAACATTGCAAACTTTCACAGTTAAATATGCTATTGTTATTGTTATTAAAGATAGATACCGTATTGTTTTATCAATCCTTGTTAACAAGGGTTCAAAAGGTAATATATATAAAATAATAAAAAACAAAATAATAGTGTAATAATAATAATTGCAATCCAGATTCAGGGGCTTTATACAATGAACTAAAATCAGTGCCTGACACTGACAAATAGTTGCTTTCTTCTCTCACATCAAAAACGGCTCCATCGATTTACTTCAAGTTCTGGAAGTAACAATTTTCTGAGTTAAAAATGTGTTCTATTCAGGTCCCACCAGCAGAACGAATCTAATTTGGCAGAAATATATTTTAAAAAACTAATAAAAACTAACGGGTGGACTCATGAGTTTCAAATTAAAACAAAGTAATCATTACAGCTGTTCATAAACCAACAGTCAAAGTAACACGCACTGGGAAAAAGTATCAACGTAGCATTTTCTGAGACAGTGACTAACACAGTTGAATGAAGACTGCGTATATGGTGAACATGCTCATAGTAAAACAAATTGTCTTATACAAAACAATCTACCTGAAGGCCATTGAGCCATTATAACAGTTGGAGTGGCACTATTAAGCAGAAAATAAAGAAATTGGCGTCTCGTCAGCCTATCGGATAGCGTCTTGGACTTTGGTTCACGGGTTCAAATGTCGGGGTGTCCACAAACATTAGAGAGATTTAAACTGGCGCTTTTCTCAAAAGCGTTTGAAATTTACACTGAAAAAAATCACGCTGGCGTTGAAAAAATAAACATAAATGATTGAAGCAAATCTTCTTGTCGTATGGGAAATGTTGTGAAAATTTACACAATAGTATATTTCGTATACTGCGTCGCGTTTGTAACTTATAAAACTGATCGGAAAAGAACTGTCCGGCAAAAATAGGCTTTTGCCATAAGACTAACATGTAGAGTATTTTAGTGATCGGAAAAGACAACAAAGGAACATATGTTATTTTAAATGAAACCAGCAAGTTTCCAGCCGCATTTTAGTATTGAAAGTCATATGTTCCCGCGTAGTATGACGAAAAGACTATTTTAATAACTAAATGACTTTCACCGAGAAAACCTCTGTCCCCCGGGTACTGAGGTTATATTGGAAACTCGAGGTGCATAACCTCGTATATTTTCTCAGCATTTGGAAATTCCATCAAGTTAATTACACGATAACCGATAACGTTGCCTGTTCTCGCCCACGCGGCTCGTTAGCGCACCCAGCTCGGTGACTTGCAGTTTACATTGTCTGGAGTAATGGCTGATTGTTACTGAAGGAAACCCAGAAGAGAATCTGCATGCAACAATGGCACATTTAGCTCGGTGTAAAGAGTGCGAGGTAAAAATTATAATTATATGCGACCCGAGCTTAAAACTATTTAGTTAAACTATATTTTCCTTTCGTAAACCTCTCAATCACACGGGTAAAACGGGAAAACGCAAAAATAAAGGTATCTATTGTTTTTCCTTTTCATTATTTAAGGTCCCACTATTTTCTTCGGTTATGAGTTATCAATAAGAACGTAATGGACAATTGAATAATATTAGAAGAGAGTACTAATATTTGCTTCCTAGCGAGCATGCTACTGTATAATGTATAAACAAGTACAAGATTTGGCTTGAGTTTTGAAATTATTTTTAGGATAAACAATCTCCATTCAATGTTTCTTTTATGCAAAACAATCATTCTTTTCTCGTAGATTGCAAGTTTTAGAGACTAATGATGTACATTTAGTTATGAAATATTATAATATGATCTCTCTGAACGAGTGGTCTGTTGCGCAGACCAGGCTAGAGGACTGGCGCGGTCTGGGTAATGTCATAGGATTACCGCAGGCGCTCCCCGACCTTCCGCCGCGCCGCCGCGGGGTGACTTCCTAGACAAGAACATCATTCGTCTTTCAACTGATATTGCAGATCGTAGGATACTTTTTTCACTGTAACGTTAAAATCTATGCACATTGTCCAGATGTGAACATCCAAGATGTCAAAATATTTTTCTGAACGACCGTCCGTAACTCTTTTAGCGAATTTCCCCTATAGGGAAGAAGCTATTACCGTAGTCGGCATGGTAAGACCTAGGCCCGGGACCATGATAACTTTTCGTTTTGAGGTCCCCAGACCCCAAAAACACCATTCGTTCGAAACTGTATATATATGTGTATATGTGTATATGTGTATATGTGTGTATATGTGTCCGTGAGCACGATAACTCTCGTAAAAATTATCCGATTTTGATTAAATTTGGTATAAACGTGTAAAGCAACATTTATGACTTTAAGTTCGAAAACCAGGCAGATCGCTTTATCCGAAGGGGTATTTTGGGGGGGTTTTGTACCCCAAAAATGGGTTTTTCGAATTTTTTATATATAATTTTGGAAATAGTCGAATTTTAGTTTTCCCATTGGATTCAGCTTAAAAAAACACACAATTTGGTATTTTGATCATTTCTCTACGTCAATTGGTTACCGAGATATTGAAAGTGCTAAACACAGTACGTTGTCTAATGTTATTCTTATGGAGGAAAATACAAATTTTATATCTCGCTTCTTTATGAACGTATACTGATGAAACTTGGTATACGGCTTCATCTGGTTGTGGACCATTGATATCTGCTCAAAAAAACAATTTTTTACCAAAGGCTCCTGTAGCAGCAAACCTGCGTACCCCCCCATGTTATTCTTATGGAGAATAAGTAACGTGTTATCTGCCTTCATTATGAAAATAAATTAATGAAATTTGTTATGTGGATTTACCTACATGAGTTGTATTGATATTTGTTTAAAACCCCATTTTTTGTGTTCCTTGCTTCAGCAAACCTGCATACTTAGCCGCCATGTTATTCTTATGGAGAATAATTAAAATGTCATAAATCGTTTATTTATGAATGTATATTGATGAAACTTGGTATTTGGCTTTATGTGGTATTAAGAAACATATATATGCATTGGAAATTCGCTGAGTACGCAGGTTTGCTGCTACGGGGGTATTTATCTGTGCGATAGTTAATAAATTGATTATGAAGGTTTTTTCTTTCATTCACATTAGTATCATATGGTGTATATAACATCCCCCGTTTACAGCTTTGGCAGGAAATATTGCTGATTTGGCTCGTTTACAGGATCACTGGTATGAAAGGTGACAATAGCACCGATGATGACGGAAACGAGATAATCTCGGAGGCGGGAATCAATGACTCGGCTGAATGGAGATTACGAGTGGCACAGGCGACAATGGCCCCACAAGAACAGCGGCACAGGTGCCCGGGCTGCAGCGGCGGTGGGCGTGACGGGCCGCATTGTCGAGTTGCAGTTTTTGCCGGGTCTCGGGTGACCTAGGGTGTGGGAATATCGGCTAACTATCGGCAGTCTCGGCAAAACCTTAGCTTACCTCATTAGGGAGGGAAATTTCAACGTCTACATACGCGAGCCGCGCAGATGCTCGCTGGCCTTCATACGCAGTGAAACGCCATATTGCGCAGCGGCGAGCGCCAAGTAACATAGGCAAATCACACTTTAAGATATTTTCAAACCATCATTACCAATAGTAATGTAAAAAATCTCATATCTTGAATAAAATGGAGAAATTAAATAATGTTTTAAGAAATTCAAAGGGGCTACTCATATGCAGTGAAAGTATGAACATTTTTTTCGAATTATTGGTTGTTGGAGCTTTAATTTTCACTATTATTACTCACTAAAACATTAACTTAAAATGTAACATCTTAAATATCTTAAATGTGTGAGTTTTGTGTTTCTTTATGTAAGTGTAAAGTTAAATAAATCAACTAAATCAAACAGGTAATCGAGTAAACTAGTTTGGCTTAAAATGGAATTAAAAACTTAATATTTTGTTCATGCACAATGATTAAGCTTTCTAGGACACGATTGAGAAGTAAGAATTTTACAAGTTTGCATTTTCCTTTTACAGAAATTGTTAAAAATTGTTGAAATATATTTGAACAAATTTTATAACTAACTTAAGTAGGTTAAAAATCCTACAAAATATCCTAAAATACTGAGTATTATAAACATATAAAAGACTGCACGGCGCGGCGGGCGGAGCTGATGTGCGACGCGCGGGTCATGGGTTATCTGTTCAATTAGCCGCCACGAGCCGTCAAATCTGGCCGATAACGGTCTGTGGCGCCCCTGGTGCATCTACCTCACACCAACTTGTTTCATCCGCTTTCAATTAATTCAACCCCGCGTCTTCGAAAAGACAATTGCAAAGGACAACATTTTACGATATTAGAAACAGTTTCAAACAAACTTTGAAATGTATTTCATCATATTATAAATTACTTACACTGGCTCAATAGTTCGGCCCGGGAATAATATTTACAAAAAATTATTAATTTGTAATGAAAATATCATCATACGGCTTATAACGGTCAATAACGGTTTGATTAAATTCCCTTTTAAAAATAATTAGCGTCCTTTAGAGGATTTAAACAAATAAAATTAATAGTTTTCCGCGTAACTTCAATGACATGTTCGTTATTGACGAACTAAGGTTCGTGGGTAAATTAAGCTTTGTTTACGGTATCTGGATTTCATATTAAAATAAACGGTATCAGGAAACTGACACATACTTTCTCCCTTTTAGCCAAACTTTAATGACAAAAATATTTGTTATTTACTAAATATAGAATATGAAGTATAGATAAATGTACAGAAAATTGTCTAAAATAGTTGTTTTCAGAAATATCCACCCAAATTGCTTTTTTGGAGGCACTATAGAGTCCGTTGCTACACACAGTAGTTTTGAGAGGGGAAATGCCCCCTTGCCCCCCCCCAGGGTTAAATAGCAACACATCTCGAACATCATCTGTTGGTCAAAGCTAACTTGACCTGCATATCAAATGAAATTGATCAGTAAATAAGAGAGAAATAGTTATTTTTGTATTCCCCATAAGAATAATATTGGACAACGTACTGTGTTTACCGCTAAATGAAAATTTCAATTTTTCCGCAACTAGCAATCGTAGAATAGTAATTTAAAATACTAATTTATTTAGTTTTTTGAGCTCTTTTTAATGGTGAATAGTAATCTTTTTTAACATTTATGATTTTTTATGAAAAATCCAAAAAACTGAATTTTTTATGTTTTAAGTCCTGTAATTTCTGAACCCGCATTTTTCCAGAAATGCGGGTGGTGTCATTTTGTTGGAAACCTAAAGTTCTACAAACCACGAAAGTTTAATCAAAATCGTTAGAGCCGTTTTTGAGAAATTTGGATTTTTCATGTTTTTTGGCGGTTTTGGGGGGATAATTACCCTTAAAAATCAAAAATTAAAAAAATTAAAAAAACGCCTGGAGATATCGTGGATTAGTACCTACATACCAAATTTCATAAAAATCGGCCCATAGGTTAGGGCTCTAGCTCTGTACACATCCACACAGACACACACACACACACACACACACACACACACACACACACGCACACACACACACACACACACACACACACACACACACACACACACACACACACACACACACACACACACACACACACACACACACACACGGACACGGACACACACACACACACACAGACAGACATCACGTAAAAACCACTTTTTTGGGTTCAGGGAGCACCAAAACGAATATTTCCACTAACAACTCAAATTCGAAAATTTTTACGAAAACAATACTTTCTCCATATACTATGTATAGGGGGAGAAAGTAATAATTTATCGTTTTTTGGACGACGATTCGCCCTCTGAAGATGTTTAGTAAGAAGAGAAAGCGTTTTCCTTGGGATGATTTTATTTTTGGACATAAATCAACCCTTAGGGCTCCAACCCTTTAAATGTTAAGCGTTTTGAGTTATTGGTTCAGTGAGCTCATTGCTTATAGGCGTGTTAATAAATGCGTTTCTCCAATTAGTTATCACAAGCTTTTACGAAGAATATATCGTGTGAATATATATTATTCCTTGGACAACAGTAGGTTGTTGAACGCGATATTGAGAAGGTATTTTTACAGTTTAATAATATACGCTATTATGGACATTGCCACCATACAAAAGAGTTTGCTTTTCACAAATTTTACTAAAGTTACGTTGTAATAGCTCTACTAAGACTCACGTTTTTAACTCATTGCCTGTTATTGCGAACGAGCATTTGTCACCAGTGAAACTGTTACTTCACATTAGATGTCGACTAAGAAGCGAATGAGAATAATTTATTAAAACAGCAAGATTTTTAGTTAGTATTATAAAATAACTATAATAACTATCGTTAATAGAAAGAGTAATAAATAGTATCTTGAAAAATTGTATCTACACGGTTATGTACGCGTATTTCTGCAGTTTAATGCACAAATTATGCATTTAGTATTATTATGTAATTTTAATAAGTAGGTCTAATTACTTGTTTATTTTCCTTTGCTCGATATTACACACCACTAAAATTATCTACATTCCTACGAATCAGACTGCCCCGCCCACTATTGTATGCTACTGTAAGTGATACACAAGCTACAATCCATTCGCTATTGTTCGAACCTTTTATTGCGCAAGATAAATTACAATATTAGCATATAATAGAAGATTAAATTGCACATTTATTAGGAGACTTCCCGTTTTTGTTCTGTCTTCAATATACATTTGTTTTTAAAGTGGTAAGTGAGATAAATGTTCTGTTCTGCGAGTGATGTTTAAATTTATCTACGTAAAATAAAGAAAAACGTCCCGTTTTAATTATTTGCCTATTTGTCTCGAAAGATGTACAGAAGATTTGCCCGCTATACCCATTTTTCCAGATTGCTTATGTACATTCTGGAAGAACATATGCACATCTTCATACAACTTCATCTTCCTACACCTTCGGGATCTCAAGAAAGGCTTATCAAACTGTCCTTGCAGCATAACACCGTGTAGACAATTCTAAAAACAAATCTTCTAATTAAATATATATATATATATATATATATATATATATATATATATATATATATATAACTTCTTAAAACGCGTATGGTTAGAAATAATAAATCTATATCTCTGTCATAAAAACAGTCACCACTTCATCCCCATATTTCACGATTTATATGTGTTCTGCAGGTGAGACATTTCTTTAGGCCCTATAACCATTGCTATAATATAGTCAATGCTATAACCGATAGTAGCGATGACCGAGCCGCTCGGCAATATTTGGATGATTAGTTTTCGAGGGTGAAAAAAAGTCTATAGATAAATGCTGTGTAGTTATGTACCTTACAACAAATCTTCGAATGTAGTTCGTTGTCAATGTCAGTTATCGAAGCTTTCTATTTTGTTTAAGCCTATGTTCATATTTTATTAATAAAGCCTATTAGTTTTTCTCAGGATCCAAAAGATTTCGTCATTATGTGAAATTAGTCTTAGAGTAGTTTTTCATCACGGCTTCCTTTATTCACAGATTTAATTTATTTTGTATATGACCACTCTACATGCAATCTTCATTCAATGATTATAGTCACTGTTTTCAAGAAATTACTGATATTTTACCACGTGTAAGTGTTGTATACTTTGACTGTTTATTTGCTATTTATTCACAGCCGTTATGATTCTTTTGTTTTAATTTTAATCTACCAATGTTAAAATTTCTAATTTTCAAACGAGTTGTTTAATGACATTAGAGTTTTTCCGGTGTTGATGTTCTTACCAATACATTTATAAGGTTCAAAACTTCCTATCTAAATCCCAAATTTAAAGCAAAATTCTTCCACTGGATTCTGAGATAAATATTGGAAACATACAAACAAACCAACATGCCAACAGACCTTGCTTGTATAAGAGTATAGAATAGGAAATATATATTTACAGTATATTGAAGTACTAATTTACGATGTCAATTAAATTTACACTAACCTTTGTTTCTTTAAAACCAATTTCATTCAGTTATTTTAACTTCAGCTAAAGCAATTAGGGACAATGTATACAAAAATATTTAAAATTTTGAATAATATTTATTTTTATGGATATGAATAAGCAACACTTTAAAACGCGTTTAGTACCACATATTCGAGTTGAGGGCGAACCAAATTTGTATGATTTTTAGCACGTGACTATATCGTTACAACGGATATCGTATTCGTTGGATAAGTTGAATAAGTCTTTTGGCTCGAGGGAACGATAGATGTTTTATACTAGCTTTGAGTAACTAGCAAGTTTAAAGTTAATTTGTTACTATCCTTAGTTTTATTCCGCCCTCGAAAGTGAATTAAAGTTTTCATTAATGGAAGCGAGTGATGAACCCGCGTCCCAGGTATTAATAGACGCACGCCGCTCGTCAAGCAAAAATAACTTTTCACTCGAACGCTAACTCAAATAACACTTGGCGTTACGTGGAAAATTTCAGACGAAGTCACTTTGAACTTGATGATGGAGTCTTATCCGATTAGAAAACTACGTTTTTGACCATTTTAAAACGCGTTGTTATCAGACGTTACTGACATTAATTTACTGTTGTTCAGTAAGGAAACCCGTTTGTAAAAGATATATACACTTGTTTAGAACTCTAATATTGGATATGCTAAGTAAATCAGAACCGTGCCGTTGAGTAATTTATATAACAACATTATCAATGCGTGGACTAAAAGTAACTTTTGTCATACGACGCAAAGAGCATACAAATAAAAACAAATACATTAAAATATAATTCATGCGTTTTACAGTTTTAAAAATCCTTTTTTAATTATGCTTAACGCTATGTTTCAAGTAGGTGAATAAAAAAAGATTGCGCGCAAAAACAATATTGACAGCATGGCCTGAGCGCTCCGAGAATCGCGTGAATCATGGGCAAAAGAAGTGAAACAACGCATGGACCATGATAATACATATAATATGAACGTCGGTTACCTGATTTAACGGCAAACAATAATCCAGAAGGCACTGTCGCGTTCGCACTCACAGCTGACTACGCTACACACCACCAACGCGGCACTCGGTACAGCACTGGCCTGGCAAACGACTGGCGCGCTCGCCGCTCATTGGCCCGCCGAGGGGTGCTGCGCATGCGCCACGGGCCTCTCACCCCGCCACCCTACACACCGTCAGGCAATGGGCCATGTTTTTACAATTTCCCGTCTTCTTTTATCTGATTACAGAATCCTGATCAAGTGAATAAAAAAGGTGTACATGTAGTAACACAAGATATAAAAATACCACCCGTCGCAGCAAACCTGCGTACTCAGCGAATTTCTATTGAATATGTGCATATCTTAATAACACATTAAGCCACTTACCAGGATTCATAAGAAATATATTCACAAATAAGTTATATTTAAAATATGAATTATTCTCTATAAGAATAACATTGGGGATGAGTACACAGGTTGCTGCAACAAGGAACACAAAATAATGGGTTTTTATGCAAATATCAATAGAACTCAGCAAAGTGAAGTCACATACCAAGTTTCATCCATATACATTTATAAATAAACGATATATAACATTTTAATTATTCTCCATAAAAATAACATGGGGACCGAGTACCTAGGTTTGCTGCTACGGGAACCATACGCGAAAGATTTGTTTGTGCAAACAACAACAAACCACAACCATATACCAAATTTCGTCAGTTTATGTTCATAAATAAGCGAGATATAATTTGTTTTTTCTCCAAAAGAATTGCATTAGACATCGTACTGTGTTTAGCACTTTCAATATCTCAGTAACCAACTGTCATAGAGCAATGATCGAAATACAAAATAGTTTGTTTTTCTAAGCTCATTTCAATGATAAAAATTAAAATTTGATTAAAATAAAAATTACATGTGAAAACCCCCCCAAAAAAAATTGTTGGGGTACAAAACCCCCCTAAAACCCCTCTTCGGATGGTGCGATTCGTCTGGTTTTCAAACTTGTTCAAATAAATAGTACTTTACACATTTGTACCAAATTTGATTAAGATCGGACCTTTTTGACGAGAGTTATCGTGCTTAAGGACACACACACACACACACACACACACACACACACACACACACACACACACACACACACACACATATATATATATATATAAATTTTGAATAAATGTTATTTTTGGCATCTGGGGACCTCAAAACAAAAAGTTATCATGTCATGTTGTCATGCCATGTTATCATGCCATGGTGTCTTACCATGAGACCGGCAGTAATAGCTTCTTCCCTATAGGGGAAATTCGCTAATAAATGTTGGCTTTTGAACCGTTATTCGTCATAAACGAGATTTAAGAGATGTTAGTTAAACTAAACACTGAACTGAAGTATGTTTCTTGGAACAAAACTCCTCACTTAATTACGAGTTCGGTTACCAAGAAACTTTACCAGTAGAGTGATAAGCGCTAGTATTTTTTTAAACTAAATCATACTGCTAAAACAATTAGTTGTAAATAACTAACTATATGATTAGATTATAAAATAATTAGTTTTCCTAGATTAATTTAAAAATAAAGGGCACGTGCCTTAATACTCTCAACCAAAGTAGACGTTTTAGCTGTAATTTTCTAATTCTAACTCGTAATTCCAAATCTGCACGGCTCTTAGATATTGACTACTGATTTGAACCAACTATGACTTACTGTATTTTACTTTTACTAATACACTTAGAGTATTTTGCTTTATTTAATTATATATTGGTATATGGATTTCTTTTGTGGGGTAATGCCAGTAAGATTGAACATATCTGTATTGTAAAAAAGAGGGAATGCTGAATAATTGTAATGAAAAGCCAAGGACTCACTGTAGCTTATTATCGTTCAAGAGGATATCTTTACTGTTATACTTTTTATATTTTGGTTTTTGTTTGATGCATTTGAATAATAACTTTAATGGCTTTAAACTTAATAAGCATGTCCATGACCATGGTAATAACAGTTTTAACTTAATACATAGACCCTACACCAGGCTTTCTGTTTTGTAGATTTAAACAAATTTTGTTCTCGTGGCTAGTTGAAAACCCTTTTTATGGTGAACGAGTTTTACTGCAGATACATACTAATAACTTATTTGTTGCTTAATTTTTGGCTGCCACATACATTTTAACACACATGCATGATATGACAGTGTGTATGTCTTTTGATGTACTTAGCACAATCCTTTCACTCGGATCTGTTATTTTATTAACTCTAAGTGCTATGTATCCTTGAAACATCATGATTATTGTTTAGTTTAGCCAATATTGCACATTGCATTACTGAAATTTAGGCTAAATTGGATTGTATTTTAATTTACAACTTCAACTGAATCTCCATTTTATATTGACGCATGTATTTGTTTAATGTGAAACAATATTGAATATATAACAATATGAATCCCGAATTATTTAAGACGTTAATTCGTTGTTTTGATATGGATTCTAAGTGTAATTCCATCCAAGAAAATAACCTTCGTATAGTTTCATTGTTAACCATCTTCAGCGCGTAATTTATGGGTGTATGTTATTAATGAGAATGTATTTTTACTCAAGACGACTCTACGCCCCACGGGTGTGTTGTCAAAGAGGTCTCCCTTTTTTGCCTGGAAGGGCTGGAAAGTTCTTCACAAAGCGCTGGAAAGACAATAAGAGACATGCCACCATATATTACTTCTTGAAGCCTCATTAGTATTTAAATACCCCTGAAGGAAGGTTTGCTGAAGGAAGGAAAACAAAAAATGGGGTTTTATACAAATATCAATATAACTCATTTAGGTAAAGCCACATACCAAATTTCATTAATTTATTTTCATAATTAAGGGAGATAACACGTTACTTATTCTCCATAAGAATAACATGGGGCTGAGTACGCAGGTTTGCTGCTACGGGAGCCTTTGGAAAAAAATTGTTTTTTTGAGCAAATATCAATGGTCCACAACCAGATGAAGCCGTATACCAAGTTTCGTCAGTATACGTTCATAAATAAGCGAGATATAAAATTTTTCTTTTCCTCCATAAGAATAACATTAGACAACGTACTATGTTTAGCACTTTCAATATCTCGGTAACCAATTGACGTAGAGAAATGATTAAAATACCAAATTGTGTGTTTTTTTAAGCTGAGTCCAATGGAAAAAACTAAAATTTGACTATTTCCAAAATTATATGTACAAAATTCGAAAAACCCATTTTTGGGGTACAAAACCCCCCCAAAATACCCCTTTGGATGGAGCGATCTGGCTGGTTTTCGAATTTAAAGTCATAAATGTTGCTTTACACGTTTATACCAAATTTCATCAAAATCGGATAATTTTTACGAGAGTGATCGTGCTCACGGACACACACATATATATATATATATACAGAGTTTCGAACGAATGCTGTTTTTGGGGTCTGGGGACCTCAAAACGAAAAGTTATCATGGTCCCGGACCTAGGTCTTACCATGCCGACTACGGTAATAGCTTCTTCCCTATAGGGGAAATTCGCTAAAAAGAAAAATACCCCCGTAGCAGCAAACCTGCGTACTCAGCGAATTTCCATTGCATATATATGTATATTAATACCACATAAAGCCACATACCAAGTTTCATCAGTATACATTCATAAATAAACGATTTATGACATTTTAATTATTCTCCATAAGAATAACATGGCAGCTGAGTATGCAGGTTTGCTGAAGCAAGGAACACAAAAAATGGGGTTTTATACAAATATCAATATAACTCATGTATGTAAAGCCACATACCAAATTTCATTAATTTATTTTCATAATGAAGGCAGATAACACGTTACTTATTCTCCATAAGAATAACATGGGGCTGAGTACGCAGGTTTGCTGCTACAGGAGCCTTGGGTAAAAAATTGTCTTTTTGAGCAAATATCAATGGTCTACAACCAGATGAAGCTGTATACCAAGTTTCGTCAGTATACGTTCATAAATAAGCGAGATATAAAATTTTTATTTTTCTCCATAAGAATAACATTAGACAACGTACTGTGTTTAGTACTTTCAATATCTCGGTAACCAATTGTCGTAGATAAATGATCAAAATACCAAATTGTGTGTTTTTTAAAGCTGAATACAATGGAAAAAAATAAAATTTGACTATTTCCAAAATTATATGTAAAAAATTCGAAAAACCCATTTTTGGGGTACAAAACCCCCCCCAAAATACCCCTTTGGATAGAGCGATCTGGCTGGTTTTCGAACTTAAAGTCATAAATGTTGCTTTACACGTTCCTACCAAATTTCATCAAAATCGGATAATTTTTACGAGAGTTATCGTGCTCACGGACACATATATATACAGTTTCGAACGAATGGTGTTTTTGGGGTCTGGGGACCTCAAAACGAAAAGTTATCATGGTCCCGGGCCTAGGTCTTACCATGCCGACTACGGTAATAGCTTCTTCCCTATAGGGGAAATTCGCTAATAAGGTTACCAAAGCTCACAGTTTTTAGAGTATGCATATTTAAAAAAAATAGTAAAGCTAGATTTTATGTTGTTACAAAAAACAGTGTCACGTGAACTGCAGTGTAGAGTATTGGACGCTTTTTAAAAATAAAGTCTTTATCAGGGGATGCATCAGCTCTGAGCGCTGTGTTATGTGGGTAACCTTTTGTGGTATTTCGAAGGGAGAAAACACATTTATTTGAGAAATTCATCCGATCAGACTAAAATAAATTTCCGTAACAATAACATTGGAATTTTTAGAACTGGTGGAGCGGATGCCCAAGGGATTTTTAAAATCTCATTATTCCTTATTTGGATGCTTATGCTCTTATCTAGAGCCCATCCTAATATTTAAGACGCAAAAATGAAATCTTTATACAGTTTGTCTGAGACTTCCAATGGACCGAATTATATACGGTTTGTACTAAATGAAAGATAATGTGCTCTTATATTTTTTGATTGTATTTAGATTTTAAATATTTGGTCGGTAAATAGTTTAAAATTGAGGATTAAAATTCTCTTATTAGCAAATTTCCCATATAGGGAAGAAGCTATTACCGTAGTCGGCATGGTAAGACCTAGGCCCGGGACCATGATAACTTTTCGTTTTGAGGTCCCCAGACCCCAAAAACACCATTCGTTCGAAACTGTATATATATATATATATATATATATGTGTGTGTGTGTGTGTGTCCGTGAGCACGATAACTCTCGTAAAAATTATCCGATTTTGATGAAATTTAGTATAAACGTGTAAAGCAACATTTATGACTTTAAGTTCGAAAACCAGCCAGATCGCTCCATCTGAAGGGGTATTTTGGGGGGGTTTTGTACCCCAAAAATGGGTTTTTTGAATTGTTTACATATAATTTTGGAAATAGTCAAGTTTTGGTTTTCACCATTGGATTCAACTTAAAACAACACACAATTTGGTATTTTGATCATTTCTCTACGTCAATTGGTTACTGAGATATTGAAAGTGCTAAACACAGTACGTTGTCTAATTGGATTGAGTGAAACGAAATCCTTATACTAACTTTACTGCTTACAGTGGTAAGAGAATCAACTCGAACTGGCGTGTCTGTGACATAAATAACTCAAAAACGCCTCTACAGATCCACTTCAAACTTTAGAGATAGATTCTATAGTACGAAATCTCGGTCAAGTTCGTTATTGGGAATATTTGGTTAAGTGATAATAAAATTATCTTTAAAACAAATCTATTTTTTATCCCATAAGATTAACATTGGGAGCCATTTTAGTGGTACTTGAATCGTTGATATTTAGCCAACGTCTATGTTTCAACTATAGAGTAACGTAAGTCACAGTGGCATAGATTCACTACAGAACTGTAGTTATTCATGTTCATGTTGACTAGGAAAAAACTTCTTTTCGTAACTTGAAACACAAAAATTAAGTTTGAAATTTTATTAGCTTTTAAAAGTTGTATGTATATTTTATTTTATACTAATTAAAAGATGCATTATTATTTTAAATACTATTATAATAAATAACTTTATTGGTACCGTACTCTATGTAAAGAAATGCAGGCTGAGCGCTGCACTATTAATGGGACTTTGGCCAGTCCAGACTCCAGACGACTGAATTTTAACCGAAAGTAAAGATGTCAACAAGAAAATTATTAAAGTTATTATTAATGTGATTATACGCTAATATATGTAATTATTTACATTATAATTTCCACTCATTAACAGTAGAAAGTCTTAATTTGTTAAAAACATTAATATCTCGCTTATAAAACTTACGGTAAGTTACCAAATAAAATTAATGTTTTGGTTTTTTATTTGGCGGCTATCACCAATGCAACTTTACAATATTACAATAATTAACATTTGTAAGAACAGAAAACAGAACAAACTATAGCTACCTATACATCGTGCTTTTAACTATGATGGTATGTTATGAAAACTTATGTGGCACATTACTTTTCACCATTTTCTGGGACTAGCCTATTTCCTTTTTGTCAGATTGAAAACTGAAGTTTAATATAAATTTATTTTCCTACAAAATGATAATTGCATTACCAGAACTTGTTTATTCAAACTCAATAAGGCAATAAGGCAAACTCAATAAGTTTGGTCCTTTTTGGAGGTTAATATTAAGGTAAGGTATGCCTATCGACTTTAATTTTCTAGGCATAGTTTATGATGCCCATACACCACTGTTTTAATCCAATTTTTGACTAGATTTCTTCATTTTTATCCAAAATAAACATTTTATAAAATTGTTCGGTAAGGTAAAACTTAGTCTCTGGATAATTGTGCCTTTTAGCACAAGTTCATCCTAGGCCTACTTTTCGATTGAAAATGATCATTTTCATTGAACTAACCTCATGTAAATTTACCTCTAGAGTTTGGAAATCACATTTGTTTTTCAGAAACAAGGGTAAAGTGATACAAATTTTAAATCAAAAATAGGCTTTGACTTTTGTTTAACTTACATTTAATTTACCCAGGCGAATCCAATATGGTTTCGGTCTTACTCGGCTCGGGTATACTTTCATAAGTAGAACAAAATAAAGAACCAAATGAAATTGTTCGATAGGCTACGGTATATTAATTAGGTTGCTATGTTTAACACTGATTAATATTTAATAGCTTATATGTTTGTTGTATGAACGTTAGAGAATCATTATACTAAGTTTGGAATTCGAAGTAGTGTGACGCTATCTACATTTTAACGGTTTAATGGATTGCCATGAAATTTTTAGGGTAACGTTTTGATGAATTAATGCTTTAAATAAACTAAAATTGTCAAATTATTATTACATTTTAATAATTGTTAGTTTTTCCATTTAACATTATTTCAGTACATATTTTGAGCTTTGTGGTACTGTGTTGCTGGAGAACTGTCAAAATACATCAGCTCAGCTGCTGTCATTTAGTTTTGTTCGCAATCGCTGTTTGTTGTTTGTGTTTAGGTTAGAAGTTACGTTACAAACAGTTTATTTATTTAATTCGTTCTAAATTCAAAACGTGACGTTCTTTTGAATTCAATAATAATAACAATTTCATTAAGGTTTAGCAATAATCAAATGTAAACATTCTGTAAGTTAGGGATGTTATACCTTGTGACTTCGATACACATTATAACTTATGTGAAGCACTGTGGTTCAAGTTGGATATCATACGATAAAATGTTTCATCGCGGAGAATGCCAAGATTATTCAGCACTACTAAACACAACCATACATCTTTGGTGGTTTTGTATCTGTGTTCTTTTGCAGATAGTTTGTGTTTGAATAATACTCAGGTTTTGTATATTAGCCTATAGTTTTAGCCATAACATGGATGATTATAATACAAGGTGTGACTAAAAACTAACTTTTTATGTTATTAATAAACTTACAACGTTTGAATTGTCATAACAGACAGTACCCTTTGACTAAGTATTTACCTTTCATATAGGTTAATTTAGGCCAATGCTATTGTTGTTTTCCAACCGTCAAGTTGGTCAATCTTCATAAATATATTTTAATTTTAGCTTTGCTGTAAATTCATTCTAACCATAAGTAGGTCTTGGTAGTCTATACAGGGGAATGTTATGATAGGTCTACCTTATATTTACATTTGTGAGTTACTAAATGTCACCAATGTCCACTTGCTTTTTGTGGTAAACTTAAAATATTATTATTGAGCATGAAGAACGTCACGTTTATAGTTTATGATTTTCGAACAAGATGTTAGAACAAATTATCAAAAAATAAACTTCTAGTTCGTAATCGTAACCTCAAAAAAGTAATGCCAAACATCAAGATGACAGCAACTAAAGAATTTTGACTGTTGTAAAGAGGCTGTGTACGGTGTGCCACTAAGGTCAAAAGTGGTAGGGTAACTTACTGAAGAATGTTAAAATAATTATTAAAATGTAATAATAATTCGACAATCTCCGGTATAGTTTATCAGAATCATTAAATCGTCAAAACGTTAACCTTAAAAATTTCATGACAATCCATCGACCGATGGAAATGGAGAGCGTATCAGGAATTAGATTTTTAGACTGAGGTATAAGGATTTTCGCTTCGCTTCAATCCAATAAGATAACTTTATATATGAAATTATAAGGTTTCCACCAAACTACATAACTTAGGTAGGTACCGGTAAACATAATTCTCTCCCCTTTCTGCTTGTGGATATTACGTGACAGGTAATATTAACAGATTGACCAACCTTAATATTTTCACATTAGGGCCTAACTAAGTAAGCAAATAATCTGTTGATAGCGATATTGTAATATGGCGATACAAAATGTATTGACACCAAAAGTTCTACTGCCATTGTTTATTGTGAGGTCTGTATTTGAGTTTAAGTTTTTTTTTACCTCATGTACATTTTAGACAATCACTTAACTTATCTGTTAGTTTATTTATTTGAAATCAGCAAGTATGTTTACCTACAGACATGATTGATTGGTGAGATTTACATGGTTGCTTATTAGTACGTTAACTACCTTGGGTTGGGTAATGTTTATAAGACAATGTGTTGTGGTAGGTTGATTTTAGTATGTTTAGCCATTCCAAGTACAATTAGCCTCGGCAAACTTAATTTACATTGTAAGAATACCGGTAATTAAATGTAAACCTTCTGAGTTATGGATACGTTTCCATGTTAGTTTCATACATATCTCTAAATAAGACTGTGGTTTGTTTAGTTGGATTTAACACGATAAAAGTGACATCGGCGAGAATGACAACATTATTCCATTACTGGTTAAATAATCTGTGGGAATAACTTTAGACCTGAGGTTTTGGTTTAGGCCTATAGCCTACAGTTTTATTCATAAGTAACATGTAGCCTATATAAGAAAGATGTGACTAAAAACAAACTTCTGATGCTGTCAATATACATGACATACTGTCTACAACGTTTTAATAATATATGAAGATTAAATGGTATTCTTTAAGACTAAGTTACCATACCTATTTAACTTTCATATAATGTAGATACGGTAGGCCAATGCTATTGTTTGTCAACCATCACATTCTAATTTTAGCCTTGCTGTAAGTATCCATATATAGGCCTTGGTTGTCTATTAGGGAGGATTTTAGAAGAGGACTAGCTTAGCCTATATTTGGGATTTACAAAATCTCACATATGTCCACTCGCTTTTTGTGAGAAGTTTGCTGAGGTAAGCTGTAGACCTACTTGGAATGGCCAAACATACTAAAATGAATCCGACAGACCACACCACCTCATACACCTTACCTAACCCAAGGTATCTACTTAACGTGATAGGACCCAGTGCCGTCCTTAGGGCGGCGCGACAGATGCAGCCGCACAAGAGCCTCGCGCCTACGAAGGCCTCGCGCCTACAAAGGCCTCGCACTTAGGGTTTTTTTTCATGGAAGCTAGAGGCGTCATGGCCATGACTGGGATCAGAAATGTGGACTTTTGATGATTATCAATTGAGGAACTGAAGACAACGTACAAACAGTTAGTGGTATGTACATACTTTGCTAATATTGACAATATGTTTTAATTTAACGTCAAGTTCTGAAGCACATGAATTAGCCGTGTATTTAGCCAATAGCGGGTGTATTTCTCAATGTAGCAAGCAAGTCTGTGTCAGGACTATATAGGGGCCATAATTTTATTTTGATATTAACGGAATGAGTTTCAGGTATTTTTCAGTTTATTCTAGCTATTTTTTCTATATTTTAGAACCTAGGAATTGATTTGTTGCCAAAGTCAGTGATAAGAGTGACCTTCGATGTTGAAATGGTATTTTTTTTTTTACCACCCATCTTGTACAGTGTGTTAGGTTAGGTTATCTTATGTTGTTTTTTAATAACAAATCCTATCGTATCCAACGAGGTACATATCTATAGAGGTCTCGTCTGGGGTAAAAAACTGTGCTTACATGCTGACCACCATTTTGACGCTCTATACCCTCCGACCTTCATGGCAACAAATATGTTAACCAATCAAATCCCCTCTTCACAACTTATGTTAGTCTTTATTATTCTTTGGCTAGATGTTTTCCAGTGAGGTTTCATTTTTTTAACAAAAGTGACAAAGCTCTATAATTAAACCGCGTTAATCTTATCCTGACCACCACAGTGTGTTAACAGTTTTAACTGTTGCATATTCATAACCGGTTGAAATAGAGAGTATTGGACCAATAACTTATTCATAGCCTATATTATTTTTTCTGAAAGATTTTTACTGTAGCATTCACAAATAAGGTTCTGTGTTTATCAGAAACTTTTCATTCGGGTACACATTCATAAATGATGGAGCGATCATATAAAATACCCCCATAGCAGCAAACCTGCGTACTCAGCGAATTTCCGATGCATATATATATATATATGTATCTTAATACCACATAAATCCACATACCAAGTTTCATCAATATACATTCATAAATAAACGATTTATATGACATTTTAATTATTTTACATAAGAACAACATGACGGCTGAGTATGCAGGGTTGCTGAAGCAAGGAACACAAAAAACGGGGTTTTATACAAATGTCAATATAACTCGAGAAGGTAAAGCCACATACCAAATTTTATTTATTTCTTTTCATAATTAAGGGAGATAACACGTTACTTATTCTCTATAAGAATAACATGGGGCTGAGTACGCAGGTTTGCTGCTACGGGAACTATCAGCCAAAAAGTGTTTTTAGTGCAAATATCAATAGACCACAGCGATATGAAGCAATATACCAAGTTTCATCAGGATAAGTTGATAAATAAGCGAGATATAAAATTTTTCTTATTCTCCATAAGAATAACATTGGACAACGTACTGTGTTTAGCACTTTCAATATCTCTGTAACCATTTGACATAAAGAAATGATCAAAACACCAAATTGTGCGTCTTTTTAAGCTGATTCTAAAAAAAAACTAAAATTTGACGTTTTCCAAAATGATATGTAAAAAATGCAAAAACCCCATTTTTGGGGTACAAAACCCCCCAAAATACCCCTTCGGATAGGTCGATCTGTCTGGTTTTCGAACTTTAAGTCATAAATGCTGCTTTACACGATTATACCAAATTTCATCAAAATCGGATAATTATTACGAGAGTTATCGTGCTCACGGACACATATATATATATATATTACGAACGAATGGTGTTTTTGGGGTCTGGGGACCTCAAAACAAAAAGTTATCATGGTCCCGGGCCTAGATCTTACCATGCCGACTACGGTAATAGCTTCTTCCCTATAGGGGAAATTCGCTAAAACAAAATGAAATTGTTCGATACGGTATAGCTATTATTTAGGTTATTCGGTTATGTTCGGTCTCAAAGATGTGGAAGATATTGTCTGGAAATTTTTCCAGGTAAGAAACGTTGATTCCAATAATACTTAAATATGTATTCTCGGGAGCAACCTTTTAACGGATCTATGGAAATCGTATGTTCTTTTTACATGCTGCTGTAATACCAGAAAGTTATTTCCTAGAAACCTTTTAAATTTGTTTGTTTTTTAGTTTTATGTTTTATAAATCAATTATTTTGTTTATGCAGGTAAGGTTTATTTCATTTTTATTTTAAGTTTATTTGATAAAAAAACTAAAAAACAAATATTACGTAATAACTAACATACAGATGATAAAATATTTTACAGTCGATCTAATCAATATATCGATAAATTTATTCGGTTTTGTGTATTGTTCCGTTTATGAAAGTGTACCCTTCCGTTCTCATGGAATTTTAAAGTTCACACCACCCTGCATTAGTCAAGAGAATCCTCTCTCCAATCTGGTGTGTTTATTCGTGACGGGTAATTTTGGCTATTTAACAAACGTTAATAGGCTATACTTATTCTTAACGATCTAATGAAAGAAAATATTCGGATCCTTTCCTTTAACCCTTTCATTAATACTACATAAAGCCACTTACCAAGTTTCATAAAAATATATTCACAAATAAGCGATATTACAATTTTAATTATTCTCCATAAGAATTAACATTGGGGCTGAGTACGCAGTTTTGCTGCAACAAGGAAAACAAAAAATGGATTTTTATGCTAATATCAATATAACTCAACTAGATGAAGTCATATACCAGATTTCATTAATTTATGTTCATAATTAAGGGAGACATGGCATTTAATTGTTATCCATAAGAATAACATGGGGCTGATTACGCAGGTTTGCTGCTACGGGTGCCTTTGGCAAACAAAATTTTTTTGAGCAAATATCAATATACTACAACCAGATGAAGCCATATACCAAGTTTCGTCAGTATACGTTCATAAATAAGCGAGATATACAATTTTTTTTTCCTCCATAAGAATAACATTAGACAACGTACTGTGTTTAGCACTTTCAATATCTCGGTAACCAATTGACGTAGAGAAATTATGAAAATACCAAATTGTGTGTTTTTTAAGCTGAATCCAATGATAAAAACTAAAATTTGATTTTTTCAAAAATTACATGTAAAAAATTCAAAAAACCCATTTTTGGGGTACAAAACCCCCCAAAAATACCCCTTCGGATAGAGCGATCTGGCTGGTTTTCGAACTTAGTCATAAATGTTGCTTTACACGTTTATACCAAATTTCATCAAAATCGGATCATTTTTACGAGAGTTATCGTGCTGACGGACACACACATATATATACATATATATACCTCAAAATGAAAAGTTATCATGGTCCCGGGCCTAGGTCTTACCATGCCGACTACGGTAATAGCTTCTTCCCTATAGGGAAAATTCGCTAAAACAGAGTTTGAGTTGCCATTCAAGTACTCTTTTTATTTCCAAAATGAGAGTTTCCATTCAAGTAGCTTTTTATTTCTATAATCAACATATGTATATGCCTTTCAAGTATGTTTACAGCTGCTTGGTGTAACTAACTGAACTTAGATAAAATCAATACGAACTTTAAAGGCCTGTGGCGCAGAGCTCTTAGGTCAGATTAAAAATTGTCTTTTATAAGAACCTTGTCCTGACATAAACGAACTCAACAAGAAATAATTATTCA
The DNA here is from genome assembly GCA_963675035.1 of Allygus modestus. NCBI lineage: Eukaryota > Metazoa > Arthropoda > Insecta > Hemiptera > Cicadellidae > Allygus > Allygus modestus. The sequence goes on along the minus strand of OY776111.1, from coordinate 159,822,212 downwards.
ATTTGGTCCACTAATTCTCAAGTAATGGCGTGACCAAGGGAAATAGGGATCCATTTCAGCGAATTTCCCATATAGGGAAGAAGCTATTACCGTAGTCGGCATGGCAAGACCTAGGCCCATGACCATGATAACTTTTCATTTTGAGGTCCCCAGATGCCAAAAACACCATTCTTTCAAAAACTGTATATAGGCCTATATATATATATATGTGTGTGTGTCCGTGAGCACGATAACTGTCGTAAAATTAATCCAATTTTGACAAAATTTGGTATAAACATGTAAAGCAGCATTTATGACTTTAAGTTCGAAAACCAGACGGATCGACCTATCCGAAGAGGTATTTTGGGGGGGGGGTTTGTATCCCAAAAGTGGGTTTTTTGAGCTTTTTACATATAATTGTTGAAAAAGTCAAATTTTAGTTTTTTCCATTGGAATCAGCTTTGAAAGACGCACAATTTAGTGTTTTGATCATTGCTCTACGCCAAATGGTTACAGAGATATCGAAAGTGCTAAACCCAGTATGTTGTCCAATGTTATTCTTACGGAGAATAAGATAAATTGTATATCTCGCTTATTTATATACTTTTGCTGATGAAACTTGGAATATTACTTCATATCGTTGTGGTCTATTGATATTTGCACTAAAAACCATTTTTCGGCCGATAGTTCCTGTAGCAGCAAACCTGTGTACTCAGTCCCATGTTATTCTTATTGAGAAATAAGTAACATGTTATCTCCCTTAATTATGAACATAAATTATTCACATTTGGTATGTGGCCTTCTTTGTATGTACCTACTTGAGTTATATTGATATTTGTGTAAAACCCCATTCTTGGGGTTCCTTGCTTCAGCAAACCTGCACACTCAGCCGCCATGTCATTCTTATGGAGAATAATTAAAATGTCATAAATAGTTTATTTATGAATGTATATTGATGAAACTTAATATGTGGCATTAAGATACATATATATGCATAATTATGCATTGTAAATTTGCTGAGTACGCAGGTTTGCTGCTACGGGGGTATTTATATATTAAGATGTATACAAAATCTTGGGCCTTGACACAATGAATCGTGGATTCTAAGAAGTGGGTCAAAGAGTTTTAATTTCTTCCTAGATTATATTTAACATAAGGTACTACTTTTCTTTTCTTTTTAAAATGAGGCAATTTATTCTTCTTAAAAACAAATTGAATGATTTAAGCCTTATTGTTTTTTAAGTTCTGCATTTATAGGTTGCCTATGTATTTGAACAACCGTATAAAGCTACAATAACAATGGGAGGCCTGGGGGGCACAGCCCCCCTCCCCCCAGTAAGATTAATGTGTTACATTAAAACCTCTGGATTAGAGTTTAAAATATTTAGGCATTCAAAACCAATTGACTGATTTTAAAACATATTGTTCATCAAGTTCTGTATTTATACTTATAGATTTTTACTGCAATATTAAGCTACAATAAAATAAATATCCTGATGGGTCCTCCAGTGGAACCAAAGTGTAAATAACTACTTTTAAACCACGTGCTCTCACTGATTGGGACCTTTATTGCCGCCAACATATTACATTTTATCAAAATCTTCAGCTAATATTATTATGAGGGCCTAGATGATACAGCCCTCAGTGAGACTGAGGGGTGAGTAACTACTTCATATGCACTTTGTCTGACTGATTGACAGGTTTCAGGCCTCATTGTTTGTCATGTTCTGGATTTGTATGTCATTGTCAAGCTGCAGTTATAATGGAGGGCCCATGAGGTATATTGTCAATTGAAACATTTTTTTTTTTTTACGCGATCACTCAATCCTTATACGCGATATAAGAGCGTACTCCTAGTGTTATTCTTATGGAGAAAAAGAAAAATGTTATATCTTGCTTATTTATGAACGTATACTGACGAAACTTGGTATACAGCTTCATCTGGTTGTGGACCATTGATATTTGCTCAAAAAAACAATTTTTTGCCAAAGGCTCCCGCAGCAGCAAACCTGCGTACTCAGCCCTATGTTATTCTTATGGAGAATAAGTAACGTGTTATCTCCCTTAATTATGAAAATAAATTAATGAAATTTGGTATGTGGTTTTACCTAAATGTGTTATATTGATATTTGTATAAAACCCCATTTTTTGTATTCCTTCTTTCAAAAACCTGCATACTCAGCCACCATGTTATTCTTATGGAGAATAATTAAAATATCATAAATCGTTTATTTATGAATGTAAATTGATGGAACTTGGTATGTGGCTTTATGTGGTATTAAGATATATGCATATGTGGACATATATATGCATTGGAAATTCGCTGAGTGCGCAGGTTTGCTGCTACGGGGGTATTTAATTTAATATTATAACATGGGATAGAATTTTACATTTTTCAACTTTTGATAGTTTGTCTGAAATTTCTATAGGACCGATTTAAAAATTACACGTTAAATTTAAAATCTCACAGTTTATACTAAATGAAAGATAAACTTTCCTTTATTAATTATTATTAATAATAAAGGATAATTTTATGATTTCGTATAATTTTATGATTTTTTATTTCTAAATTATATATTAAATAATACTTTTAAAAATCGATTTCGACATTTTAAATGTTATTGCTTGAATTATCTGATGAAAACAATACACGATCTAAGATATGATAAATGATAGAAACTCTTAAACAAGAGGTTAAGGGTAAGTGAATCCTTGAGGACCAGTACCTTTTAAGAAATTATACTATATAATACAATTATTATAATGTGATTGTTTTTCAAGTAATTAGTGTAAAACTAGCTTTATATTTCTGATATAGAGGGATGGTTTCAAATAATAAGCAAACCTGTTTTGTTATAAGGATTTTTACAGTCTTAGAATGTAACACATTTTAGAAAAATAATTAATTTATATTACGACAAATAGGATCAATTAGTTTTGATTCCAGTTCCTATAATGATTAACTACATCCTTATATTTAATCCACAAAATGTACTGCCATGGTTGTTAATAGTTTAATTTTATGTACTGTATGTTGGTATACACAAGGAAAATATATCATCAGAATGGTTGAACCGATTGACTTACAACTTTATACAAATCTTACTTTCTTGTATCGCATCCTTGTTAACAATATAGGTATAACGTGAAGAGAAAGTAGTAACAATGATAATGGAAAATGCTTGATTGAACCGTAATACACATTATACATATATGTAAATTTTTCCTCATAGGCTTTTATCGTATTTAGAGGAAACTTGAAGAAAGTACATATATCGTTCCTGAAATATGTGCATAAATATTTGCCAGAGGTTCCACTGAGGAGGTGTATATTTATCATGAGGAAAAGTATATGTATCTCGGCTATAAAGTATAGAGAGGAGAATTCAGCTGTCACTACCGAGTGGCAGATGCGGCCGGTAGCGTCCTGTGAGCTGACAAAGTAAAACTGGTTCTGATTATGTTGTACCAAAGCACTAGGCCTACATCTTCAAGTGGAACTCAATCCGGTGCTGGATAAAGAACTTACGTTTTCCACCGCGACGCCACTCCGTATTCCAAGAGCGTCGCGGCGACAACTCGCCACTTTCATTGACGTCACAGCAGTGAGCCGCTGTGTTGGGACATAATAAACATGCCGCTTCACAGCTAATACGTGACGTATAATTTATACCGCAGTGCTATAAACCACCTCAACACTGCTCTTCCGGGACCTTGTCGCCAATGGGACGTTGGGCTTATGGAGCCTTATGACCCAATTACTGTACAGCTCTACGAATTATCGAGTCCTCAAGTCCTTTCAAAAGATAGTACTAATTTAAAAATTAATAAAATATCAATAATATACAGTAAATTTACAATATTACTCATAATCACTTTCAAGAGTCCATATTTTCCAATGTAAAGAACATTTTTAGCATTACTAGTTTGAATTTCATAAGCCGAAATTAATGTAAAGCTAATACAATGAACCACTCTAGGAAACCTGATGTCCTGGCGTTACTTTTTTCCGGAAATACTTATTCTCTTTCAATGTTTATAAAATTAGTGTAACTACAATTTACGATTCGAATACACATACTCAATCTTATTTCAAACATGTGTATTTCGGTTTGGGAGGAGGAGGGTGGTATGATAACCTTCCTCCAAGCATTACCTTCCTTATAATTTAACCTTTAAATTTCAGAACATAATTTAATGAAAATGCTCAAAGATAATTTTAAAATTGAAGGACTTGTTTGTGTGGGTGACATCACATCTGTAATTTGCATAAACCGTTGCAATTGTTCAGAAATTAACACAATACAAACTTTTTTTGACAGTCAACAAAAGTCAAATAAACAAAATTCACTGCTTGGCAAAAGACAGCTGGACCATACTCAATCTAGGGCCATAAATGAGATTTTCTTTCATCATATTTTCGTATGATTTAGTGATGGCGAACGCACGAGGGCGAGCAGATGAAGGTATCAAAGGCAAGCCTATGATGTTATCGCGGGTTGAGGGGTGCAAACACGGCTATCACGCGTGTATCGAACACACACACGGGAGATAATCCACCCCAACCTCCCCAGACAGGCTACCTGCGCCTTGCGCCTTCCTCGGGGCACTCGCTGGTCCAAAGCTGCTACTACACAGGAGGTAGAGGGGCCGCGGGTATAAGACACAGCTAAATAGGCGGAATGCTTAGGTTCAATTGTTCATAGGTAAATTCGAATATCATCGTTCATTTACGGCCGACTCGGAGAGCTCGTAGCATGTAAAAATGAGGGTCGTAAAATATTCGCTGCTTTGTTTACTGCAACAACCCTTTGAAGTTCTCTAGTTCGGTTTGAGGGCAAATGGGTTACATGTTTATTACCCACACTTTTATGAAATGAGAAGCTAGAAACTAAGTAACAAACTTTGTCCTATGGCTTTCATTAAGTTAACTTCGATTATTCTTTATAATAATTATTATTTTAAGTTGCACTACAACTCAGTTAAATGCAATTATTAAACTCCTGAATTTCATGACAAAAGCTACACTGCGTTCAAGGTTAGGCTAAGGATTTTTTTAATTGTCTATAGATTACCAACCGTCTATTGGTCGTTCGGCTACTGATTTTTACATTGAGTCAAACACACTGGCTAGAACTAAGTTAAAACTACAGATAACGTATAGATTCGTTATTAGTGTTTAAAACTAAGCGCACAGATGTGGGTAAAATCTCGTCGCAGGGCCAAATCCAACCTCTTAATCCGTTCAGTTGTAGCTTTAGAAGCTTAATGGATTTACATAGTTGATTGACGAATGTGCATAAATAAGCGAGTTATAGTACTCATTCACTCTCGTTTTGATACGAAAAAGGGCATATTCCCGCAGAACCATCACAGAAAATTTCCCCAAATAGTTAAATTATTACAAATTCATACACATTCTACATTAAAAAAAAACAGTAATTCACAGTAAAGTTAGATTTTTTAAATCGAAAAATACTCAAAACTGTAAATACACAGAAGCCGCATTAAAGCGTGCTATTCCACCACAGCTGATCCGAACGGGATCAAATATAGAATAAAATCTTAACATCTCAACATTTATTTAAGACGACGTCGCAATATAAAGTGCTGTGTTATTGTTGAATAACAGTATCAAAAGTAAAAAGGTCACGGTCTTGGTCCAATATCTTACTTGTAAATCGCTGTACTTATTTAATTATATTTAATGTGCTCTAATTCCTGCATAAATCACTATTATTATAAAAATTAGATAGTGTCTGCTTGTCTTTCTGTCTATTTTTCCATCACGCAAAAACCACTGGACCAATTCTGCTGAAGTTTTTCTCAAATATAGTCTATGTACCCAGGGGTGTCATAGGCCTATTGCCGTTTCGAAAAATCCTCAGGGCTTTCTTAGTTCAATTAATTTAAATGACCAGCTGTTATAGGGATTAAATCTAAGTACAGTCTACAACTGTTTTGTTTACGATTGTTCTACTCTGAATTTTCATCCTGTTGCGAAGCACGGGCATAGCAGCTAGTTCATAAATATAATTCATCCAAAAGGCTAGACGTAAGCAAATAACTGGAGTCGTCATTTACTACGTAACACATAAAACTTGTATGGTTCGATAGGAAAATACTTTCCCCTATGACACTACGTTTATAAAATACCTTGAACGTTTCTTACATAACTATGAGGACCTTATCTCTATGTTTACAGATCCATTGATTCTGTTGCGAGTGCGAGATAGCGAGACAACCATGGTACTGAGGCTGGCTGCGCGACCGTCTCCTTCTAACCAGGTAAATCAAGTAATATCCTTGTGCAAAAAGACCGTACGTCTTCTTGTAGTGGTATATCCGAGCCAGAGTGATATAATCTGTGTCATATTTGCGGAAACAGCGGACATTTCGGTCGAGGTACGATGAAGTGTATGATTCAATTTTTAAAATATACTGTAATGAGGAAAATATGTACCAGGCTTAGTGGGAAGGGGCTCTTAGCATATATTACTTAGCAAGACTGATTTTTTCACGGCTTGTAAACGATTAAACATAGTTTAGCACTTTACTCGAAGTTCTAAAGTCCTTGAGATGCTATTATGGGTTCACTTTACAGTGATGTGGCAAGTTCTATTTAATTTGATTTGGCGCGTTTGTGTTTACTATTTCTGGGCTCTCTACGTTAATTTTGCCACAAATAGTAGATAGTTTAAAACTACTGTTTCTAATTAAATGTTCGTGAAATTACTACAGTTAAACTATTTTGCATTTCTATTCCAAATATATTTTAAAAACTGTAATTACATGAAAGTGTAAAAATCATTTAAATTTCATACTTCAATAAACAAATGTTAGTCTAACCTAATAAGGTAAAACAGATAATTAATTCCTCACTACAATAAATTCATAGGTAGTAACTGGTGTTCCCTTTAGTTGTATGCACGGGGATATTGAAGGAATTTAGCCATATCTTTAAAACAGTTGTCGTTGTAATCAGCTGACAACCTAAATAAAATAACTACATAAGATCGTCATTGGATCTCTGAATGCCCATGGGGTGAAGTCCTGAAGGTGGTTGAAGATTGTCATTGGATCTCTGAATGCCCATGGGGTGAAGTCCTGAAGGTGGTTGAAGATCGTCATTGGATCTCTGAATGCCCATGGGGTGAAGTCCTGAAGGTGGTTGAAGATTGTCATTGGATCTCTGAATGCCCATGGGGTGAAGTCCTGAAGGTGGTTGAAGATCGTCATTGGATCTCTGAATGCCCATGGGGTGAAGTCCTGAAGGTGGTTGAAGATTGTCATTGGATCTCTGAATGCCCATGGGGTGAAGTCCTGAAGGTGGTTGAAGATCGTCATTGGATCTCTGAATGCCCATGGGGTGAAGTCCTGAAGGTGGTTGAAGATTGTCATTGGATCTCTGAATGCCCATGGGGTGAAGTCCTGAAGGTGGTTGAAGATCGTCATTGGATCTCTGAATGCCCATGGGGTGAAGTCCTGAAGGTGGTTGAAGATCGTCATTGGATCTCTGAATGCCCATGGGGTGAAGTCCTGAAGGTGGTTGAAGATTGTCATTGGATCTCTGAATGCCCATGGGGTGAAGTCCTGAAGGTGGTTGAAGATTGTCATTGGATCTCTGAATGCCCATGGGGTGAAGTCCTGAAGGTGGTTGAAGATTGTCATTGGATCTCTGAATGCCCATGGGGTGAAGTCCTGAAGGTGGTTGAAGATCGTCATTGGATCTCTGAATGCCCATGGGGTGAAGTCCTGAAGGTGGTTGAAGATCGTCATTGGATCTCTGAATGCCCATGGGGTGAAGTCCTGAAGGTGGTTGAAGATCGTCATTGGATCTCTGAATGCCCATGGGGTGAAGTCCTGAAGGTGGTTGAAGATCGTCATTGGATCTCTGAATGCCCATGGGGTGAAGTCCTGAAGGTGGTTGTTTTTTAAAACTCCAAAAGTCACATCTCGAAAGTAAGAGCTTTTGTTTAGTACTTAAAGTGCATACAAAATAATATTTTTAGAGGCCAAAAGTCACTGAAAAAACTCGAGAAATGACTTTCATAATATGAATATAATTGAATTGAAAATATTATTTGATGACTATTTTTGTTACAATTCCTTTGTTAGCGAATTTCCTCCATAGGATAGAAGCTATTACCATGGTTTTGTATCGTGGAAGGGTAAAAGTACAGTATAAAGTAAAGTTGGCAAAAATATAATTTGTTAACGGTAACTGATATATTGTTATCAGTAGATTCCAGAAATAAAACAATTATTTATTTTTGGTAAATCATATGTATCTACGGTGAACACTATTTGTTGAAAATTTGTATATGTGATACAGAGAATATGGGTAACAGGATTTGCAGCCTTTTTGGTGACCGTTAACACGATAACACCCGTAACAAAGGTCTGCTTTTGATTAAATTTGACACAGATATGTAAAGTAGCATTTAGTTGAACAAGTTCGAAAACTAGATGGATCACATTATCCGAAGGGGGGAGGGTGTTGTACCCCATGCGTACCTATTTAAATGTCCGAGATCGTGATAACTTTTGAAAAAAAGTTAGATTTTTATTAAATTTTTTACAAATGTATAAATTGACATTCGTGACTTTAAGTTTTAAATTCATAAACATCATGGGAAGGGGGTTAAACATTTGCCAAAAATCTGTTTTTTTTAATTGTTTACTATTTGATGGATAAAATGATTAAATTATTTTTTAGAACTTAGAAAACCGTAGTGTTTTAAATCATTCTAGTGGTTGCGGATAAAATACAAGAAACTTATTCATAACAATTTCCCATGTTACCTATGTATGGGAAACATGTTTTTAGTTTTGCCTCAGTTAATTTTAATGAAAACCTCACATTTGACTTTGCCAATAACTTCAGCTCCAAAACCAAATCATTTTAGTTATACATCCAACCATTGCAGATATATTCAAAGTGCAAAACACAATACGTGGTCGAAGGCTATTGGCATGGAGGATAAATAAAATTTAATATCTCGATTATTTATGAGTGTATCCTGATGAAACCTAGTGGTAGCCTATTGATATTTGCGCAAAAAAACAATGTGTTGTTGATTGTCCTCGTAGCAGCAATCCTGCAGACTCAGCCATAATGTTAATATTATGGAGAAAAATTAATGTTTGATATCTCCCTTAATTATGAAAATAACTTAATAAAACTTAAAATGTAGCTTCTCATGGTTGACTTTTATTGCATAGAGACTCGTTTCTTATCTGTGCTGTTGCAGCAAACCTCCGTACTCAGCCCACATGGCATTCTTATGGAGAATAAATCAAATGTTATATATAACTTTTTATAAATGTATTTTTACAAAGTTTGGTATGTTACTTTTTGTGGGGAAAATATTTAGTGGGAAAAATATATATGCTTTGGAAATTCGCTGAGTACGCAGGTTTGTTGCGGCGGGGGAGTTTTGTATTGAAAGTCCATAATCCCATGGTTCTTTACTTAGTTTTTTCTTTAATTAGTTTTTTCTTACAGATCAGAACTATCTAAAACTTAATATTAATTTAGTATTCAGTTTTCCAACCTTTGACGTAAATAATTTGTGTCATCTTAATTTATAACTCCGTAAGCGAAATTTTAAGTCAGAATTGTAGGAGTTTGGCAATTCGCAGGATAATTAAAGATATTGAGCCTAGGGACTCGGGGAAAATAGCAGTATTTCCAAAAAATGACCAGCAAACGAGAAATAACGTAAAACATCCCCCCAATAAGAAAAGCATGGAAATTTAAAAACGTCTGCTTTGTTTACATTAAAACATGTGGTTAAGTGTCCATTTTGTTTACGATCATGTGTCACTATAGTTGTTTTATTTTCCTCGTCATGTAAAGAAAAAAAATATCAGCTGAGGCAGAATACTGGAGCAAGGTTAGGAGCTATGGCCCCTTCAAGCAAGGTCACACTAAATAAACAGGCCATAATGCTCCCCTGACATTACGTCATCATGCAATGACGTAATTTACAGTTTATAATCAGCTGCTTATAACTGAGAGATTATAATTCCAAATACCCGCGTAGCAGCAAACCTGCATACTCAGCGAATTTCCAATGGACGTATAAATGTCTTAATACTACATGATGCCACTTACCAAGATTCATAAAAATATATTCACAAAGAAGCGATAAATACAATTTTAATTATTCTCTATAAGAATAACATTGGGGCTGAGTACGCAGGTTTGCTGCAACAAGGACCACAAAAAATGGGTTTTTATGCTAATATCAATATAACTCAACTATGTGAAATCGTATACTAGTTTTTATTGATTTATGTTCATAATTAAGGGAGACAGAGCATTTAATTATTCTCCATAAGAATAACATGGGGACTGAGTATGCAGGTTTGCTGCTGCGGGAACCTTTGGGAAAAAATTGTTTTTTTAGCAAATATCAATAGACCACAACGAGATGAAACTGTATACCAAGTTTCGTCAGTATACGTTCATAAATAAGCGAGATATAAAAATTGTCTTTTCCTCCATACGAATAACATTAGACAACGTACTGTGTTTAGCACTTTCAATATCTCGGTAATCAATTGACGTAGAGTAATGATCAAAATACCAAATTGTGTGTTTTTAAGCTGAATCCAATGGTGAAAACTAAAATTTGACTATTTCAAAAATTATATTTAAAAAATTCAAAAAACCCATTTTTAGGGTAACCCCCCCCCCCAAATACCCCTGGGTTTTCAAACTTAAAGTCATAAATGTTGCTTTACACGTTTATACCAAGTTTCATCAAAATCGGATCATTTTTCTAGAGTTATCGTGCTCATGGACACACACTCACACACACACACACACACACACACACACACACACACACACACACACACACACACACACACACACACACACACACACACACACACACACACACACACACAGATAGTGTGTGGCCGCCTTAAAACATATATTTTAAAACTGTCTTCTCAAGAATTTCGTAATTCCAAACATATTTCCTGGGCATATTTTTTTAACAACAAAAAGCTTGAGATGACAGTTTTAAAATATATGTTTTAGTGTTCGTGTAGTATGTGAAATCAGTTTTAAAAAATCACGACGAAATCCTTCGGATGAATACTCAGTTGTATTTAAGCTTGGTTTACCCTTATCGTCCCAACTGATGATGGTCCTACGGGAACAGAAATCCGGATTTTAAGGACAAACTGAACTAACAATATTGCTATGGTAAGATTTCTCAAAATATTCATAAAAATTGTGGGAGTTTGGCAAATCGCAGGATAGTGGGAGAGGGCTCAAAATAAAGATCTTTATCCTAGGGACTCGGGAAAATAACAGTATTTCCAAAATGTAACCAGCAAACGAGTAATAACGTAAAACATCTCCCCATTAGAAAAGCATGGGGATTTAAAAACGTCTGTTTTATTTATATTAAAACATATGATTAAGTGTTTATTTTGTTTACGAACTAACATGTGTTCCTATTTATATTGTTTTACTTTCCTCAACACGAAAAGGCTAAAATAAAATCTGTTTGAGGCAGAGTAATGAAGAAAGGTTAGGGGGGTTGCAAATGTCAAACCACTAGTTTTAGATAACTGTGCAAGCTCGCTTGACCTACAAAACATTGCTCAAATATTTGAGTACATAATAGATTGTTGAATCAAGTTCAAGGTTTGTTTTTTAAACCACTCTGTACTTCATGTATAATAACACCGACATTTGGTCCATTGATTCTAAATAGTGCATGGCGAAATAAAAATATTCGTACGTACATGCAAAGCGTACAATTTCAAAGCGAAAAATGTTATGTAAGATTGGTGGAAAGCTGTCTAAAGGGCCGCTTTCCCCATCTACATCTTAACTTTAACTGAAGTTTAAACCTACTTTTAAGCACATTACGGCTTTCCCAACTTGGAGTGGATAGTTTAAACCTGGTTTAAGTTACCCGTTACCCGTTACATAGATCAGGGGACTGATCAGGGGTCAGTTCACTCATTGGCCTGATGATGACCGGTTGGGACTGATCTAAATCGATAGCCTTGTACCATTTTTTATGTATGTTTACCGTCTGTATGTGAATCCGTAATTATAAGTGTAAATATATTCTTAAGTATTGTAAGACGTCTTTTATTACATCCCGTAAGTAATAACAACACGTAATATGCTAATCAAAAAGTTGTATATGATAACATAACATTAAACCGCATGTAATCGGCATTCGTTTTCAAGTTAAACTAAATCAAACTAGTGTTTTTCATCTTTGTGTTCATTGGTATTAAATATCAGTTTATGAATCATAAACCAATAATAGACAAAGCAGAACATCAGTCGAATAATTTTTACTTTTACAGTTGTATTTATTTATTTACTTTTAATCTATTTTAAGGTTAAAAGTTAATTACATTCACAGCGCTTTTGTTAGTGTTCTACTCAGATAAATGATTTCCACTCGTGCAATTTGCAAAGTACTTCGAAGGGAAGCAAACAAGGGAGACCTTGAGACAGAAACGTTGCGCTGATAAGTAGCGGAACATCTCTGGCCACACTTTACACTGCTGTGCGGTTCAGTACGCCGCGGGAAAGGTCTTCGTGTCGTGTAATTTTGGGAACGATATTAACAATAATAGCGCTGGTCGAAGAGAAAAGAGACATATTTTTAGGTCTTTCTGCATCATTAAAAAAATGTTCCCGTCTTAAGAGTTAAAAAAATATGCTTATTTGAAAATTGCATAATAACATTTTAAATAGTAAGAAGTCAGAAAGGAGATTAGACATATGAAATATGTGTTTGTAAGAAACTAATAGTTAATATATTTTCGAATAAATGGGATTTTTAGCAACTAGGGTTCCTAAAAGTTACTATGGTCCTAAGTGTCATTGCACCGCGGATTACGGTGATCACGCGGTAATATTTCCTTTCCTATGAGAAATTCGTCAAGTAATGCAGTTTAGGCAAAATTGATCATCTATGTGTGTAGGCCAATTTGTCGTGAAAAACGAGTTCGAAGGAACTGTGAGGTAGGTATATAATTACTAATTTTAATTCGTATCTGTTAAAATATTATCTTAATTATCACGGAAAGCTGTACATTTTTAACTAGATGTCTTATTCATCTTCATTCCAAATATTGACTCAATGGATCCAGTAGTCTTTGCCTGATTAAGGAAATGGACGTCATTAGATTTTCATTCATTAGTATAATACTGTACTAATACATTTGTAATCATTTGTAATTTCGTGTATTTCTTTCGGTTAGCCCGCAAGGAACAAAGAAATATTACTAAAAGATATTGTGACCGACTGATCTACATTTTGAAATGCAGTAATAAACGTTACCTGGTTCAAGCATGCTCTTATTCCAGTTTCTAAATTATGAACCAAACTCGTAAAGCATTCAAAATGGTAGTAGTTTCGAACATGTTGTCTATTGTGAGGGCCTTTTTATTGTAAACGATGGGTTGCCGAAAAACGTAGATTGCCAATATCTGCAAATTAAATTGTAGCGATTTACAACTTTCGTACTCCAACTAAAAAGACTTTGGTCATCCTCAACCGTTAGATACAGCGCAGTTTATTACGTTTTTATTAGAAAATAATGTATAGCATTAGTGTGGGTCCATCTGTCGTAAAAGACGAGTTAGTCTAGTTCTTTGTTATCTAGCCAATCCAGCTGCTCGAATTCTATCTGCTTACAGTTGTAACTCTCGAAGTTAGCGTAAAAACAGCTGATCTTGCTTTTTATAGTGTTGTTCCCTTCAACAGCTGTCAAATGCTCAATTCCAATGATTACTATTCTTCCATAAGATTAACATTGCAACTTGTGAAGAGCTCTGGGGCGTACCCCTAGGAATAAACGTTTAATTCTGAGGAAATTCGGCAAATCTACCTACTATCTCTTTAATTTGACACATATATCTTGTAAATCGGTTCAGTAGCCTCTGAGAACTTGGCGTTTCAACCGTGTAGGACGGCAAGAATACATTTAATACAGTGGCAGCTCCTTTTGTTCACCTGCTTTAAGTTTTAAAACAAAATCAAACTGATCAACTCGCAGTATTTGTAAATGTCTTTTTGATTGACCATTTTATTTGATTTATTCAATTAAGAGATGGTTTATCAAACCAATATTTTTCCTCAGATTCTCTCACTGAGTCTTGGTTCAGACTCACGTACTTGGTTCATCGGTGTCAGACTTATGGTTTTCTCAAAATTTCCCGGGATGGATTGTCTTTATTTAGATTTAGTTGGTGAGCTTATTAAAACGCAAAATATTTTAAAAAATCATCTGGTTATATACCTGCGAGATCCCCGGGGTTAGAACGGAACTCAGTGTCATAACCAAAATAATTTATCGTAAGCGTTGATTTTAATGCCGGTATTGTTCACACAATAAATAAATAAATTTTAATCCTGTGTTAGAAAAGTAAGCTAATTAGTCATATTCATCTAGGTTGTTCGCGTAATGAGATCAAAGCACCGTAATGACGTTTTAGCGGCGCTATTTATAAATGTTTCTCAGTAAACCCGTTTGCCGATCGTTACTTTACTCCTGCGCGGGTCCTGCCATGCCGTGACGTCAGGCGTCAGTCGATGCGATAACCTGACCCGCTGACGTCATCCCACGTCACTTGTTGCTCCTAACATGGCAACGGCCTGCGCTGCGTTACGTGCAATCAGATTTGTGCTTGATTTAGTGCAACAGGGAATATAGCTCACCTATTGGTTTCCAAAGGTAACTATTTGTCAATTCATCCTTACGAATATCACTTTATTCTTCTTACCTTTCAATAACAACCAAGGATCGTGAGATGCCGATGAAAACATAAATGCATTATTAACTCAAAATCTAAAATTAGCTCAGTAGCTAAGAATTTAAAATTGGATTTGTTTTTAGGTTAGGCATTATATTTATTTCATGATTTAACCAAATATCGGTTATATTGTTGATTTGCCTATTGATTTATCAATTTATAATGAAATGATTAATCAGGTAAAATTAAAACCTTAGCCCGGGACCATGATACTTTTTCAATTTTTAATAAGTTATTTTATGTAGCCTATAATCTAGCCTGTGATAACTGAGGATCGATTTTAAACTGTTATTTCATAAATCAATAGAGTTGGAAACAATTTATGTAAATGTAATCAATTTATTACATCAAACGTGAAAGGGATTTAAAAGAAAAACTGTTTACATTAGTCGTATTTCTAAAAAATTTGGAACCTTGAATGATAATACTTATTATTATTCAAGGATAAATTTAGCCATGAGATTTGTCTACGTATAGAGGAAAATTGAGAAACAAAATATCACGTGTTAAAATATACATACGTGTTGATATTCAAGATAGATTGTTTTAATTAAGAAATTAATGAGCATAACAGAAACCATTTTTATGAACAATTCCCATAAAATATCCTCCCCATCTGGCGGTCTACTTGGTTCACCATTAACAAAAATGTAATTCCGACGAATGGCGCGTGTTTTAAATCTATAGACCTCAAACCGGAAAGATATCAATATTCCCAGCCAAGGTCTAACCGAGTCCACGGTGATAGCACCTGTTACTTAGCGGAAATACTAAAAAAATCTGTAGATCTAATGGTGAAAACCAGTAATGAACGATCAGGAGTGTTCTGGATTCTGGAATGTTGTTTGATAGCATAATGATAGAAAAATATTAAACATTTAAATACCATTGGTAAAAATATAGTATAACGAAATTGTACCACTCAAAACCAAATGGCAGCCAACATTTCGTTAAAGCCGTTTCGTTTTTGGTAGTCAAATTTTGATTTTGTTTACACTTTTTTAATTTTTCTGGTGTGCACAGAGACGTTTAAATTATAAAATTGCTTGTATATTTTAACTAAGATATCAAACCAGCGTTTAATCTTTATTTGAGTTTCTTTTTAAATTTTTGCTTCTTCTTTTTAAAATTTAAAATACTGATTAAAAAGGCTAAATCAAAACAAGTTTACCATAGCTAATATCGATATAGTTTAATACTAAATTATATTTCACGGAAAAAATAATTACATACGTAATATTTTTAGTGCATACTCATGATTAATACACTTTTTTGTATTGAATAAATGGTAAATTATCTACTGATTGTATTTCCTGACAAATCTGCGGATGGTTTCAGGACTGTATAGAAATCTATCCATCTGCGATGAATCACCCTACATCTGACATATGGTTAATGCATGAATAATCCTCCATAATTTGGTTTCACGTATGAACCTCCCTTAAATATTATAAAACCAAAATTATTATTTATACAATAAAACACCACGCTGTTGGCATTTTACACAGATTACCTTCAGTTGTTCTAAAACAATAGGTTTTACAATGATGTTTTGACAGAAGTAAAAAATAAATAAGACCGAATGCTGCAGCACTCGTAACTCTGCTTCTAACGCTACTTAAGATCACATTGTTGGACATGGTGGGCGAATACGACAGTTGAATGTGTTGGCAGTTGTATTCTGTGAAAAACCAGTTAACCTATGTTGATTAAGAAAACTTGGTAATACATAAGATTATTATTGGGTGTTGGAGTGCAAATATAACTATTACTAGGGGCTTGAAGGGGCGATAGCCCCTAAAAAACCAAAATACATAAATTTTTTATCAACCTTCATTGGTCATTTATAAATAAGCACTGATTTTCTAGCATTATAATATAATATTATTATACTGTCTTATGTTTTTAATAAAATGTCCATTCCTAAACAACTATACATTGCTGTAGTTTAAAAGTAAACAAACTGAATAAGTACAGCTGGTATCAATATCAAAGGCTAATTTAACTCTGTGGCACAGCTGTTTTAATTTCAAAAGATGTAAACAAATTAAACCCCATGTTGTTTTAATGGGAAAAGTTTTATTCTGTTGCGAATTTATGGTAAAAAAATAAGAAAAATGAATAGTTTTCCCTCAAAATTCACGTCAAGACCTTTAAAATGATACCCCTCCCATCCTTCTACGGCCATCCAGTCACTCACAATTTCTTTACAAAAATTTGACTTACGGAATTATATATAGAGACATGTGAAATGTTTAAAATTAGAATATGGCTTACTCTTTATGGGTTTGAAAAAGTGACAAGACATTAAAGTAATCAATGGGATAGCAAATTTTTTTAAGAAAGAGACACAGATTAAACGTCACTTCCGAACATGTTCATTTTTATTTTATTAAACTGTTTTGAAATAAACGCTGTCGAAGTTTGATACATACTTGTCTTAAATGTAACCTACGCTGCACTTATTTCCTTTCCCACTAACTTTAGAAAAAAATATCACAGAATAAAGATGTCTTATTACTGAACATCTAAAAGATAAAAACGCCATGAGAAGTGGAGTTTGGTTTTAAATTGTTAAGTTTGCCGCCTTGTTGAAAATGGCGGCCATTCAACCGCCAATAACAATACCAATAACAAATTGTAGTGATCAATAAAGAATAAAATCCAAAGTTTCATGAGAGTTGCCTTTTAAAATTATTGGAATTCCTTTTCTAGTAAAACAACTGACGCACTAATATCAATCCTAGTCTAGGCTAGGGTAACACGGGCCTCTCCTCAACGCACGGCTGGTTACCTATGGTCTTGGTCTTGGTCGTTCCGGCCCTACGGACGGCTCCATATAATTCAACGCTTTTCGAAAACACGTAATCAACTGTCGTCCACAATCTGCGATGGAAAAATTCAAAGCTAATTAAATACTTGATTCAGGATTATTATGTATTCACGTGAATTAAAAAAATACTCCGTGGCGTGCATTTATCACATCATAAGATGCAATAAGACGTCATATTAAACTTACAAAATATTGTATTGATTTTTCGGGAGAACTTTTAAACGGAGAGCTCTAGTTACCGGCTTCCACCAGCCCTTCCCTCATCAACGGATTATTCGAAATTGTTGGTTAATGGTTCGTTTTTGAAAGGATAAAATAAATATTTACCGATTTCAGCATAATTTTGATATTACAAAAATTTCATTCATAAAACATTTTAAATATTGATAGTATCTACATTGTTCTCACAGAAATCGCTAAGATATTTTGCTCTTTCAAATGAAACATAAATCAACGATTTCGGATAATCCGTTGAGGAGGTACGGGCTTCGAAAGTTAACTTATGGTAGAAGCAGGTAGAGATTAAGAAGTTTCGTGACTGGAGCCCCCTCTTAAATTAAAGTTTTATTACAGTGCTGTGAAGTATACACTGCCGCAACCAATCCGGCCACTGTCGCCGCGCCTCCGCCCGCGCGTTGCAGGGGCTTGTCTCGCGCCATATTCTGTTACAATTATCCCCCGGAAGCGGGACTCGCGTGGCTCAGGCTTT
Source organism: Allygus modestus (assembly GCA_963675035.1). Taxonomy (NCBI): domain Eukaryota; kingdom Metazoa; phylum Arthropoda; class Insecta; order Hemiptera; family Cicadellidae; genus Allygus; species Allygus modestus. The sequence goes on along the minus strand of OY776111.1, from coordinate 159,803,879 downwards.
GCTTCTCGTCACCGATAATCACTTCCTCAGCTTCGTTATCATATCCGCTCATAAACTCCTCTTTGGTACCACACGATTCTTGTTCTAACCTTGGCAATACCCACAAACTCTTCGTACGATATTGGATTTGTGGTTATTATAGAGTTAATACTGTAAATCGTAAATGTAAATCAACTTATTTTACCCTAGATGCAATTGAAAAACTTTATAAACTATATATCACAACTGATTGTGAAATTTTGCTGGTTTATTTACTAAGCTCATGGAAATAGATCATACTATCAATAAATTATGTATTCATTACTAGTACATCTAGTACAATATGGAGGCTTAACAAGTGTTTTAACATAAGTATAGTCTATAAATAAAGTTCAATACCGGTGTATTAGTATTTCTATATTTTCCTGTCATTGAATTAATTCTGGAAAATGGGTTTCCTTTGGTAAATAAATGTTTTTAATAAATACAAAATATTATTTCATAGCATCAAAAGCAGTCCACCTTCTTTTAGCGAATAAGTTCATTAATAAGCGAGATATACAATTTTACTTATTCTCCATAAGATTAATATTGGACAACATACTGTGTTAGCACTCTAAATATCTCGGTAACCAATTGACGTAGAGCGATGATCAAAATACCAAATTGTTTGTTATTTAAGCTGAATTTAATGGTGTAAACCAAAATTTTATAACATGCTTAATTTTAAAACCCCTATAGGGAAGAAGCTGTTACCGTAGGTGGCGTGGTAAGACATAGGCCCGTGACCATGATATGTTTTCGTGTTGAAGCCCCCAGATGCCAAAAACACCATTAATTCAAATTTATATATATGTATATACACATATATTATATATAGGTGTATATGTGACCGTAGGCACGACAACTTTAGTAAAAATGGTCCGATCTTGATAAAATTTGGTATAAACGTGTAAGGCAGCATCTATTTTCATGAGGTCGCGAACCAGACAGGTCGCTCTACTCTAAGGGGGGTTTTGTACCCCAAAATGTTTTTTTTGAACTTTTTACATATTATTCTTTTTGAACCAAAATTTTGGTTTACACCATTAAATTCAACTTAAAAAACAAACAATTTGGTATTTTGATCATCGCTTTACGTCAATTGGTTACCGAGATATTGAGGGTGCTAAACATAGTACGTTGTCCAATGTTAATCTTATGGAGAATAAGTAAAATTGTATATCTCGCTTATTAATGAACATATAATAATGAAACTTGGTATGTGGCTTTATATGGTTGGGTTTTAATGCAATTTTCATACAAAACTCATTTTTTGTGGTCCCCATGGCAGCAAACCTGCGTACTCAGCAGCTATAATGTTATTCTTAAGGAGAATAACATGTGATATCTTGCTTGTTTATGAACATAAATTGATAAAACTTGGTATGTTGCTTCATCTGGAGGTGATCCATTGGTATTTGCATCAAAACCAGATTTTGTGGTCCTTGATGCAGCAAACCTGCATACTCAGTCATAATGTTTTTCTTATGGGGAATAAATAAAATGTCATATCTCGCTTATTTATTAATGCGCTTGAATTAAAGTTGGTAAGTGGCTTCATGACTTAGTGGAGTAACATTTGAAATTCGCTGAGGATGCAGGTTTGCTACAACGGGGGTATTTTTCTATTTTTTACGTAAAATAGCCTGTCTTGCTAAACTCATAGTATTAAAGAAAAATCTTAAAAAGAATAAAAAGTACCGACGCGACAGGTTCAATCTATAACCTCCTCCTTTTTTGAAGTCGGTTTAACAAAATGTAATGGATTTCTTACCAGGCACTCTTTAGGTTTTTGTATAGTATTTTTAAACTATCCTCTTCTTTATTGTTGTGCGAAATTAAATAAGAAACCTAATCCCCACATACGACGGTTTCAAGGTAAATATTTGTAACCTATGACCACATCAAAAAATTAATATATATTATACATTATGTACAAGCTATATAAATTACTTTCCTGTGCTGTGGCAAGGAATAGCATGCTTATCACGGCTTCTGGTGATATATTTATGAGATGATCCAAGAGTAGTTAACATAAATTAATGTATGTGTATTGATCAAATAATGTTAAAATGTCCACCTCTGCAACATGCTTAGTCAATGTAAACTGAGTATAATTCTTATACTCCCTTTTGCAATAAAAGTAAATTATTCCTAGTTGTGCATCATGTCCCGTACATAAGAATTTCAAATACTATGGGACTAGGAGTGAATTAATGAGAAACCAATCAGCCTTAACTTACGTAAGCTACATATTTTTAACATCTATCTCTGTGCATACAAGCCAGAACTAGTATATTACAAATGCTATGACATAAAGGTTCAAATATATTTAACTATCAATATTTAACCCCAATACTTTTGTGAACTGCACTTGTTTTAAAATATGCTCATCAATTACAATATTAAAACAATTTTTTTTATCGTTTTGTATTCCTGGTTAAAGTGGTATAGTGACACACAATACAATTATATTTTAATATCCTTTTATAATGATGGAACATTTGAATACTTACAGAAAGACTGACTAAGGTGGCTGACATCCTACTCTTGTTAACCCATTTAAGTAGATAATAATGAGCAGTAGGAATAGTATTCAATCTTGTGGAATATCGTATTATACTTGTTTTACTAGTTTACTGAACCGTAATTTTGTTTGTTTCAAAATGTGTTATTACAACTGTCTACGTAAAAATACCTTTAATTTGACTCCTCAAAAGTTAAAATCCGTCCAGGCGTTATCGAGTTATGTCTGTGAAGAAAAAACCCCTAGCGTAATTAATATAGGATAATATAGGAAAATATACTTATATAGGATGCAGTACACTGTCAAAGCATGACATGCGTATGAAGATGTATCAGCTGCCTTCCCCATAGAATTCCATAAAATCGATAAGTGATGCTACATATTACATCCCAGTTGTAATAGGGGGTCTATCTATACATAAGATAAACTGGCTGTAACAAAATACCATCGATTTATTTTATTTATAGTAGTAAAGCTGTTAAAAACTAATGAGGTAGAAGTTGTAAAGTTTTGGAGCTGAATATACAATAAGACTTATCTCTGTAAACTCGTCTATTACTGAACAAAATGTATAACGTTTACAGATTAGAGAAGTGTAAAGGCGATCCCATGGTCAGCTGAACCTGATGCCAGTCACACATCTCAGTGGCCAAGGTAAGTAGACATCAATTAAAATAACTACGAGTGTGTGTACATCCTACTTATTTACAGCTACAGAGAAATTACAATACAAAAATATATCTAGAAAATTATTCGTATGATCTATTCTGTAAAATTCATGTTGATATTTATACAGCACAGTACTTTAAAATTTAAATTGTTACCTTTTGTTTTTATGATATTGATCAATTACAAAATGTCCCTTAAAATATTTACCGTAGTATATATATCTTACCATATATATCTTAGCGTATATATATATATATTATTACTTTTAAAAGAAAATTACCAGAGTACCCTTTAAAATTAATTTTTAATTCACTGACACGTGTTTCGAGGTTTACCTCATGATCACAGTGCAGCTAATAACCTTAAACTTATCATTAAACAATCTGTAAATAAATAAAACAGTATGATAATTTTGTTAACATATGCTAAATTATCTATCTAAATATGATTAATTACTTTTGATTTTTTTATTGTTTCAAAGATTAGATTTTTTTGTTGCGCCTGCATTATATTTTGTATATTAGTTTTGCCTTCTGAATAATTCATGTAAATGTTTAAATGTAAATAAATTTAAAAGTAATAATAATAATAGTAGCCCTAAGCAGTGAACTAAATAATACAATATATATATATATATATATATATATATATATATATATATATATATATATATCTTACCGTAGTATGGGAGTGAGTTTTTCCTTGACCATTTTAAAACTTGTAATAAGTTATTTATATTAATTTACACATAAATTGAAGAGTAAATATAATACCCCCGTCGCAGCAAACCTGCATACTCAGCGAATTTCAAATGGAGATATAAATGTCTTAATACTACATAAAGCCACTTACCAAGTTTCATAAAAATATATTCACAACTAAGCGATATATACAATTTTAATTATTCTCCATAAGAATAACATTGGGGCTGAGTACGCAGGTTTGCTGCAACAAGGAACACGAAAAATGGGTTTTTATGCTAATATCAATATAACTCAACTAGGTGAAGTCGTATACCAGTTTTTATTCATTTATGTTCATAATTAAGGGAGACAGAGCATTTAATTATTATCCATAAGAATAACATGGGGGCTGAGTACGCAGGTTTGCTGCTACGTGAGAATTATGTAAAAACAATTTTTTTGAGCAAATATCAATAGACCTCAATGAGATGAAGCTGTATACCAAGTTTCGTCAGTATACGTTCATAAATAAGCGAGATACAAAAATTTCTTTTCCTCCATAAGAATAACATTAGACAACGTACTGTGTTTAGCACTTTCAATATCTCGGTAACCAATTGACGTAGAGGAATGATCGAAATACCAAATTGTGTGTTTTTTTAAGCTGAATCGAATGGTTAAAACTAAAATTTGACTTTTTCAAAAATTATATGTAAAAAATTCAAAAAACCCATTTTTGGGGTACAAAACCCCCCCAAAATACCCCTTCGGATAAATCGATCTGTCTGGTTTTCGAACTTAAAGTCATAAATGCTGCTTTACATGTTTTTACCAAATTTCGTCAAAATCGGATGATTTTTACGAGAGTTATCGTGCTCACGGACACATATATATATATATATATATACAGTATCGAACGAATGGTGTTTTTGGGGTCTGGGGACCTCAAAACGAAAAGTTATCATGGTCCCGGGCCTAGGTTTTACCATGCCGACTACGGTAATAGCTTCTTCCCTATAGGGGATATTCGCTAATTCCCTATAGGGGAAATTCGCTAAAAAGGAAATATTTTGGTTCATAGAATAGCTAAAATGAGTACTTCGACATATTTCTTTCCTTGATTCATTTCGAATATTACACTAACATTTTAAATATTTAATGATGGCAATTTTAATTCAAGACAAAATCACAAAGAACCGTAACAGATAACCCCATTTCTGATTTGAGGCAAAAGTAATGCCATACAAAACATATTTGAATTTCATAGACATTACACGTAACTAACTTAAGTTTGTATGTCAAATTTTAGGTTAGTTGATTAACACTAATTTGATTGCAATAATTGTAATTAGTCAGACAAACGTATATATAATAAACGGTATCAGGAAGCTGACACATACTTTCTCCCTTTTAGCCCAACTGTAATGAATAAATTACTTTTTATTTAATAAATATAGAATACAAAGCATGGTCGAATGTACAGAAAATCTTGTAAACAAGTTGTTTTCAAAAACATCCACCCAAATCCCTGTTTTGGAGGCACTACAGAATCCATTGCTACACACGTGGTTTTAAGAGGGGAAATGCCCCCTATTCCCCCCAGGTTATTAAGGGGCAACATATTTTGAATTTCCTCTGTTGGTCAATGCTAACTTGACAAGCATATCAAGTTTGAACGAAACTGATCAGTAAATAAGAGGGAAATAGTAATTTTTGTTTTCCCCATAAGAATAACATTGGAAAACGTACTGCGTTTACGGCAAACTGAAAATTTCAATTTTCTCCGCAACCAGCAGTCGTAGAGTCGTAATTAAAAATACTACATTATTTAGTTTTTTGAGCTCTTTTTAATGGTGAATAGTAATATTTGTTTATATTTATATTATTTATGAAAAATCCAAAAAACCGAATTTGTATGTTTTAAGCCCTGTAATTTCTGAACCCGAATTTTTACAGAAATGCGGTTGGTGTCACATTGTTGGAAAACTAAAGCACTGCAAACTACTAAAGTTTAATTAAAATCGTCAAGCCGTTTTTAAGAAATTTTGATTTTTCATGTTTTTTAGTGGTTTTGGGAGATAATTACCCTTAAAAATAGAAAATTCAAAAAATGAAAAAAAACACTTGGAGATATCGTGGATTAGTACCTACATACCAAATTTCATAAAAATCGGACCATTGGTTAGAGCTCTGTACACACCCATACAGGCAGACAGACAGACACACACACAGACATCAAGTAAAAATTGCTTTTTTGGATTGAGGGAGCACCAAAATGAATATTTCCACTAACAACTTAAATTCGAAAATGTTGACGAAAACAATACGTTTTCCATATACTATGTATAAGGGGGAGAAAGTAAAAATGTGATATGTTTATTGAAACTATATTCATTACATGACATGGCGTGCAGTTTTCACCGTCTTTACACCCCGCTTACCCGGCGGCTGGCCCGGTCTGGCCTGGGTCGTGTTCCCGCATATCACGGCCATTTGTCTCCTATTGTTCGGCGGCATTGTTCTGTCTCTGGACATCTTCATTTGTCACCGCAGCTTCCCCTTCCTTCCACGACCTCTCCCAACGTCATTCAATAATTGTTAATAATCCTCGTAGCCTGTGAAAACAACTTTTGTAAACAATACCAATTAAAATCTTTGGAAAAATGACTACAGCTATTGATTTAAGCGTGATTACGGTTTCATTTGGACATTAGAGTAATTTAAATAACAACATTAAAGACTAATTTTAAACTAATTGCTAACCAAAATACGCTTCATATTTACAAATCACCTATACATAATTACCCCCGTCACAGAAAATATGCGTACTTAATAAATAATTTATATAATACAAAAAATTGATGGTATTTTATTCTATATAACTGTCCTAAGTTAAATTTGAGTTAAAATATGTTATTCCTATCAGGGGGTAAACTAATCAAAGTCGGTTTTAATTTCCAGGTATTAATCTCCATGAGAATACTCTTAAATAACAGAAGTTATATGCCTACCTATGGCATTGTATTTTGTCTACTTATTGCAGAATATTTATCGAATAAAAGAAAAACATATTTTTGACCATATTTGTATGTCTATGAAAAATTAAACAGTTTAGAAAAATTATTATAAATATTCTTTTGCAGGGTGGGGTTTACTCTCTCCACTTTTTGGTGATGGAATATTTTTATTCCACGAGTTTGCTGGTACTCTAACAATAAACATTGTATTTACTTTATTTAGCACTAACTTTTATAAACGGTTAAAGAATTTTTTGGGGAAACTAATCAAAACCCTCACCTTTTATGGAATATTTAATATTTGTTTATTTTCGGATCCAAAAAAGATAAAATACATTCAATGAAAAAATTATAGGTATAGGACATAAAAAGGTTAAACTTTTGAGCCTTTTCGCAGCAGTCTGGCTTAACATTTTCCTGAGATATTATAGGTAACCAGCCGCTGCGGTGGCCGGTTCTCCCTCCAGAGATCTCACAAATATAAAATGCTAATCAGTAAACACTTAAGCTTTAAATAACACAGTGACAGTTTGTATTAGACATACCAGTTGCTACTCGCTTGCGTAAAGTTAATTTATAAAACGTAAACCATTGTGAATATTCGAACACATTTGACGAGCAATGGCGGGTAAATTATCTTGGGCCTTCATGGCCAGTGAACGCTCCTTGTAAGGAACGATTTATCCTTGTTTATTAAACTTGAAAATTAGCAAAAAAAGCTAACTAGTTAGCTTAGCTCATTTCACATCAGATTGAGCTCATTGGCTACGTTGTTTCGCATTTCCACAATACCTGAAGCGTTCTACTAGTTCGAACTTGAAATAAACAGTAAGTAAACCGTATAGTACTAATTTTTAAAGCTACTGATATTGTCGGTTAAGTGAGATATATCCCGTTTGAAAGGTACATACCCATTATTTAGAGGTTTTGAGGACGTCCCAACGTTTTCCGAAATGTCCGGTGTTTGTTTGGAAGTGCTCCGTTTTGTTGAGAAGGAATCAACAATAGGCAACATTTTAGTGATTTGGTCTTTGCTAGTCATTATATCCCATTTCTCACAGGAACCTCGCTTCTATGTGCTTTGCTCTTCTTGTTTGTTAGTTTTTTCAGCACTCAGCTCTCAACATCGTACCCCCGGGGTTTCTTGCTGGGGCCTCGCTGCTAGGTTCGTCGCTCTTATCGGTTTCCATGGTTGCTCAACACTCAACACCGTACCCCCAGGGTTTCTTACTTGGGTCTCGCTGCTAGGTCCGTCACTCGTCTCGGTTTCCATGGTTGCTCAGCTCTCAACACCGTACCCCCAGGGTTTCTTGTTTGGGTCTCGCTGCTAGTTTCGTCGCTCGTATCGGTTTCCATGGTTGCTCAACACTGAACACCGTACCCCCAGAGTTTCTTGCTTGGACCTCGCTGCTAGGTTCGTCGCTCATATCGGTTGCCTTGGTTGCTCAACACTGAACACCGTACCCCCGTGGTTTCTTGCTTGGGCCTCGCTGCTAGGTTCGTCACTCATATTGGTTGCCTTGGTTGCTCAACACTCAACACCGTACCCCCGAGGTTTCTTGTTTGGGTCTCGCTGCTAGGTTCGTCGCTCGTATCAGTTTCCATGGTTGCTCAACACTCAACTCCGTACCCCCAGGGTTTCTTGTTTGGGTCTCGCTGCTAGGTTCGTCGCTCTTATCGGTTTCCATGGTTGCTCAACACTCAACACCGTACCCCCAGGATTTCTTGCTTGGGCCTCGCTGCTAGGTTCGTCGCTCTTATCGGTTTCCATGGTTGCTCAACACTCAACTCCGTACTCCCAGGGTTTCTTGCTTGGACCTCGCTGCTAGGTTCGTCGCTCATATCGGTTGCCTTGGTTGCTCCACACTCAACACCGTACCCCCGGGGTTTCTTGCTTGGGCCTCGCTGCTAGGTTTGTCGCTCATATCGGTTGCCTTGGTTGCTCAACACTCAACACCGTACCCCCAGGGTTTCTTGCTTGGGCCTCGCTGCTAGGTTCGTCGCTCATATAGGTTGCCGTGGTTGCTCAACACGCAACACCGTACCGTACCCCAGGGTTTCTTGTTTGGGTCTCGCTGCTAGGTTCGTTGCTCGTATCGGTTTCCATGGTTGCTCAACACTCAACACCGTACCCCCAGGGTTTCTTGCTTGGGCCTCGCTGCTAGGTTCGTCGCTCATATCGGTTGCCTTGGTTGCTCAACACTCAACACCGTACCCCCAGGGTTTCTTGCTTGGGCCTCGCTGCTAGGTTCGTCGCTCATATCGGTTGCCGTGGTTGCTCAACACGCAACACCGTACCGTACCCCAGGGTTTCTTGTTTGGGTCTCGCTGCTAGGTCCGTCGCTCGTATCGGTTTCCATGGTTGCTCAACACTCAACACCGTACCCCCAGGGTTTCTTGCTTGTGCCTCGCTGCTAGGTTCGTCGCTCGTATCGGTTTCCATGATTGCTCAACGCTGAACACAGGACCCCCAGGGTTTTTGCTTGGACCTTGCTGCTAGGTTCGTCGCTCATATCGGTTGCCTTGGTTGCTCCACACTCAACACCGTACCCCCGGGGTTAGTTTTTTGGGCTTCGCTGCTAGGTTCGTCGCTCATATCGGTTGCCTTGGTTGCTCAACACTCAACACCGTACCCCCGTGGTTTCTTGTTTGGGTCTCGCTGCTAGGTTCGTCGCTCGTATCGGTTTCCATGGTTGCTCAACACTCAACTCCGTACCCCCAGGGTTTCTTGTTTGGGTCTCGCTGCTAGGTTGGTCGCTCATATCGGTTGCCTTGGTTGCTCAACACTCAACACCGTACCCCCAGCATTTCTTGCTTGGGAATCGCTGCTAGGTTCGTCGCTCTTATCGGTTTCCATGGTTGCTCAACACTCAACTCCGTACCCCCAGGGTTTCTTGTTTGGGTCTCGCTGCTAGGTTCGTCGCTCATATCGGTTGCCTTGGTTGCTCCACACTCAACACCGTACCCACGGGGTTAGTTTTTTGGGCCTCGCTGCTAGGTTCGTCACTCATATCGGTTGCCTTGGTTGCTCAACACTCAACACCGTACCCCCAGGGTTTCTTGCTTGGGCCTCGCTGCTAGGTTCGTCGCTCATATCGGTTGCCGTGGTTGCTCAACACGCAACACCGTACCGTACCCCAGGGTTTCTTGTTTGGGTCTCGCTGCTAGGTTCGTCACTTGTATCGGTTTCCATGGTTGCTCAACACTCAACACAGGACCCCCAGGGTTTCTTGCTTGGGCCTCGCTGCTAGGTTCGTCGCTCATATCGGTTGCCTTGGTTGCTCCACACTCAACACCGTACCCCCGGGGTTAGTTTTTTGGGCCTCGCTGCTAGGTTCGTCGTTCATATCGGTTGCCTTGGTTGCTCCACACTCAACACCGTACCCCCGCGTTTAGTTTTTTGGGCCTCGATGCTAGGTTCGTCGCTCGTATCGGTTTCCATGGTTGCTCAACACTTAACTCCGTACCCCCAGGGTTTCTTGTTTGGGCCTCGCTGCTAGGTTCGTCGCTCATATCGGTTGCCGTGGTTGCTCAACACGCAACACCGTACCGTACCCCCGGGGTTTCTTGCTTGGACCTCGCTGCTAGGTTCGTCGCTCATATCGGTTGCCATGGTTGCTCAACACTGAACACCATACTCCCATGGTTTCTTGCTTGGGCCTCGCTGCTAGGTTCGTCGCTCATATCGGTTGCCTTGGTTGCTCCACACTCAACACCGTACCCCCAGGGTTAGTTTTTTAGGCCTCGCTGCTAGGTTCGTCGCTCGTATCGGTTGCCATGGTTGCTCAACACTCAACGCCGTACCGTACCCCCGGGGTTTCTTGTTTGGGCCTCGCTGCTAGGTTCGTCGCTCGTACCGGTTGCCATGGTTGCTCAACACTCAACACCGTACCCTCGGGGTTACTTGTTTGGGCCTCGCTGCTAGGTTCGTCGCTCGTACCGGTTGCCATGGTTGCTCAACACTCAATACCGTACCTCTGAGATTTCCTACTGGGACTTGGCTACTATGTGCGTCACTTATATCGTTTGGTTATGCTGCTCAACACTTAATACCGTACCCCCGGGACTCACTGCAGCGTTGCCATGTGCGTCACTCATCTCGGTTTTTGTGGCACGTGTTTCTCGGAATTCTCAGCCACTAATTAATATCCTACAAAGACGTTTTCCGAAATGTCCGGTGTTTGTTTGGAAGTGCTCCGTTTTGTTGAGAAGGAATCAAGAATAGGCAACATTTTAGTGATTTGGTCTTTGCTAGTCATTATATCCCATTTCTCACAGGAACCTCGCTTCTATGTGCTTTGCTCTTCTTGTTTGTTAGTTTTTTCAGCACTCAGCTCTCAACATCGTACCCCCGGGGTTTCTTGCTGGGGCCTCGCTGCTAGGTTCGTCGCTCTTATCGGTTTCCATGGTTGCTCAACACTCAACACCGTACCCCCAGGGTTTCTTACTTGGGTCTCGCTGCTAGGTCCGTCACTCGTCTCGGTTTCCATGGTTGCTCAGCTCTCAACACCGTACCCCCAGGGTTTCTTGTTTGGGTCTCGCTGCTAGTTTCGTCGCTCGTATCGGTTTCCATGGTTGCTCAACACTGAACACCGTACCCCCAGAGTTTCTTGCTTGGACCTCGCTGCTAGGTTCGTCGCTCATATCGGTTGCCTTGGTTGCTCAACACTGAACACCGTACCCCCGTGGTTTCTTGCTTGGGCCTCGCTGCTAGGTTCGTCACTCATATCGGTTGCCTTGGTTGCTCAACACTCAACACCGTACCCCCGAGGTTTCTTGTTTGGGTCTCGCTGCTAGGTTCGTCGCTCGTATCAGTTTCCATGGTTGCTCAACACTCAACTCCGTACCCCCAGGGTTTCTTGTTTGGGTCTCGCTGCTAGGTTCGTCGCTCTTATCGGTTTCCATGGTTGCTCAACACTCAACTCCGTACTCCCAGGGTTTCTTGCTTGGACCTCGCTGCTAGGTTCGTCGCTCATATCGGTTGCCTTGGTTGCTCAACACTCAACACCGTACCCCCAGGGTTTCTTGCTTGGGCCTCGCTGCTAGGTTCGTCGCTCATATCGGTTGCCGTGGTTGCTCAACACGCAACACCGTACCGTACCCCAGGGTTTCTTGTTTGGGTCTCGCTGCTAGGTTCGTTGCTCGTATCGGTTTCCATGGTTGCTCAACACTCAACACCGTACCCCCAGGGTTTCTTGCTTGGGCCTCGCTGCTAGGTTCGTCGCTCATATCGGTTGCCGTGGTTGCTCAACACGCAACACCGTACCGTACCCCAGGGTTTCTTGTTTGGGTCTCGCTGCTAGGTCCGTCGCTCGTATCGGTTTCCATGGTTGCTCAACACTCAACACCGTACCCCCAGGGTTTCTTGCTTGTGCCTCGCTGCTAGGTTCGTCGCTCGTATCGGTTTCCATGATTGCTCAACGCTGAACACAGGACCCCCAGGGTTTTTGCTTGGACCTTGCTGCTAGGTTCGTCGCTCATATCGGTTGCCTTGGTTGCTCCACACTCAACACCGTACCCCCGGGGTTAGTTTTTTGGGCCTCGCTGCTAGGTTCGTCGCTCATATCGGTTGCCTTGGTTGCTCAACACTCAACACCGTACCCCCGTGGTTTCTTGTTTGGGTCTCGCTGCTAGGTTCGTCGCTCGTATCGGTTTCCATGGTTGCTCAACACTCAACTCCGTACCCCCAGGGTTTCTTGTTTGGGTCTCGCTGCTAGGTTGGTCGCTCATATCGGTTGCCTTGGTTGCTCAACACTCAACACCGTACCCCCAGCATTTCTTGCTTGGGAATCGCTGCTAGGTTCGTCGCTCTTATCGGTTTCCATGGTTGCTCAACACTCAACTCCGTACCCCCAGGGTTTCTTGTTTGGGTCTCGCTGCTAGGTTCGTCGCTCATATCGGTTGCCTTGGTTGCTCCACACTCAACACCGTACCCACGGGGTTAGTTTTTTGGGCCTCGCTGCTAGGTTCGTCACTCATATCGGTTGCCTTGGTTGCTCAACACTCAACACCGTACCCCCAGGGTTTCTTGCTTGGGCCTCGCTGCTAGGTTCGTCGCTCATATCGGTTGCCGTGGTTGCTCAACACGCAACACCGTACCGTACCCCAGGGTTTCTTGTTTGGGTCTCGCTGCTAGGTTCGTCACTTGTATCGGTTTCCATGGTTGCTCAACACTCAACACAGGACCCCCAGGGTTTCTTGCTTGGGCCTCGTTGCTAGGTTCGTCGCTCATATCGGTTGCCTTGGTTGCTCCACACTCAACACCGTACCCCCGGGGTTAGATTTTTGGGCCTCGCTGCTAGGTTCGTCGTTCATATCGGTTGCCTTGGTTGCTCCACACTCAACACCGTACCCCCGCGTTTAGTTTTTTGGGCCTCGATGCTAGGTTCGTCGCTCGTATCGGTTTCCATGGTTGCTCAACACTTAACTCCGTACCCCCAGGGTTTCTTGTTTGGGTCTCGCTGCTAGGTTCGTCGCTCGTATCGGTTTCCATGGTTGCTCAACATTCAACACCGTACCCCCAAGGTTTCTTGCTTGGGCCTCGCTGCTAGGTTCGTCGCTCATATCGGTTGCCGTGGTTGCTCAACACGCAACACCGTACCGTACCCCCGGGGTTTCTTGCTTGGACCTCGCTGCTAGGTTCGTCGCTCATATCGGTTGCCATGGTTGCTCAACACTGAACACCATACTCCCATGGTTTCTTGCTTGGGCCTCGCTGCTAGGTTCGTCGCTCATATCGGTTGCCTTGGTTGCTCCACACTCAACACCGTACCCCCAGGGTTAGTTTTTTAGGCCTCGCTGCTAGGTTCGTCGCTCGTATCGGTTGCCATGGTTGCTCAACACTCAACGCCGTACCGTACCCCCGGGGTTTCTTGTTTGGGCCTCGCTGCTAGGTTCGTCGCTCGTACCGGTTGCCATGGTTGCTCAACACTCAACACCGTACCCTCGGGGTTACTTGTTTGGGCCTCGCTGCTAGGTTCGTCGCTCGTACCGGTTGCCATGGTTGCTCAACACTCAATACCGTACCTCTGAGATTTCCTACTGGGACTTGGCTACTATGTGCGTCACTTATATCGTTTGGTTATGCTGCTCAACACTTAATACCGTACCCCCGGGACTCACTGCAGCGTTGCCATGTGCGTCACTCATCTCGGTTTTTGTGGCACGTGTTTCTCGGAATTCTCAGCCACTAATTAATATCCTACAAAGACGTGGCGCCGGCACCGCGGCCGACACCGGGACTGAAATGGCATAGATCTTGACTGAAGAAATTACTATTACTAATACCAAGTCATTCCCATCCAAATAAATGTTTGTAATTTTCTAAATGTTTACTGTTCAAATTTTGATTTAATGGTATTTTATGAGTGGACAATACTTTACTAATAATAGCCTATCACATTGTTTATTGCAGGTAAAAAATTCAAACATTTGTACATTATGAATTTTCAAATACGAGGAAAAACATAAAATTTCATAAAAGTTTGAATAATTCAGACATCAGGATGGAAAATTATTTCTAAGTTTTACGAACCTGAACTAATAAATTGTCACTGCCTTCGATTAATAATGAAGTGCTTACTGATTTTTCTATTCTATTACTTTTAAATCAAGAAAATATGTGACTTTTTAACGGTCCATGAAATGTCATTAGTAATATTTGCATCAATAATTATATGAAAACGATTATGCCTTGAAATACTTTCAATCCTAATTTTTTCCATGACATTTTCTTCGAAGCGCCTCGCCTCCACTGCGCCTCTTCAAAAAGTTCACTCCGGAAAATTATACGATATGTTTTAAAAATAAATATGTTTGATGGTTTTTATTTTTAATCAACATGATCACACATTGACCCCCCTCACCCTCTCCCATCCAACACTGTTGCCAAACAAGTTTCACAAACAATGATTCAGTCTGCTTGTTTTTTTGTGTTGTGTAAGATAGGAATGGATTTATATCCACTTTACAGACCCACTTTACCATCTTCTTTATATTAGTAGGCAAGCACAAAACTTGTCCTCCTTTTTTCTCAGCTTGAGTGAATCGTAGGAGAAATTCGCGCATACCGTTAGAAAGGTATTATTGTCCTGTGGATGAGCAGAAACACATTATAATTTACAACGGCCATCAGGGCTACCTCACAGGCTTTCAAAGTTGCAATGTTAATCTTATGGAAGAACAGTAGTTATTGATTAAATAATTCTATATTTTACAGCTGTTGATATAACAGGTGCTAGCAAAACAGGAAGAACAGATGTTTCAGGCATAATGTAAATACAAATACTACCAGCTACTGGAATGGAAAAACCCTTCTATTAAACTTCTACCACCACGTTAACAAAATTAAACATGTTTGTGGGGGGAAGGATGAGGGCTGGGGAGAGGATGAGGTGGAGAGGTTTCAGTCATACATAAATAGGCTAATGTTTACTGGAATGGTAACGCTATTCTGCTATCCTTTTTAACTGTTGAATCGTTAAAAAAACTTGATGAAGTATTCCAGCTCTCTATTAATATTTAGATTTTAATATTTGTAAACATGTACACCAACTTAATCTATGCATAGTTAATACTTCCGATATTATGATCATAGCTGAGAGTATTGAGCAAGAACAAGGCAACGAGTAGAGTTAATTTTTATGAAGGAAGAGGCAAAAGACCCAAGCGAAATCGCCCGCCATGAAAGAAGAGCGGAATGCGGCTGAACAAAATAAATCAGCTCGCGATCAAAATGGCGTGAAAAGGTGTAAACACGATTCAAGGTTTACTCCAAACACTGTCCCACAGTCCCGCAAGATGTGCAGCTCTGTCCTCGGATGCTTCTACGTTTAGCTTAAAAAGGACTAACATTTTGTTGCTAATGATGTCATATGCATATAGAATAAATGCCACCTCAGATTACAAAAACCCTCTTCGCAGTAACATTTCATTTAAATCAAATTCATAGTACAGAAGCATAGTAAACAATACATGACTATGCACCAGAAAAATGTCTTGCGGTAGTCTACAAAAATAATGAGGGAGACACATTAAATAATGTTATTGGCAGGCCGTTGGAAAATCTTGAGGCTACCCCCACGTATAGTGTCATGATTCCAGCCACGGCTATAGTGCTCCCCAAGATAAATGTGGTTATAAATGTAACGTCACAATTTGATTACATCACTAGTATCTCTTTAATTCTTGAGGTAACAGGCATACCGGACTGGCGCGCGTTCCACCCTGGTTAGTTGCAACCACAGTGCCAGACCCCAGCCAGCTTGCGGACACCTCTCTCTGCGTCTGGTGCTTGTTCCACCCTGGCTAGTTGCAACCATCACAGTACTGTCTAGTGCCAGACCCCAGCCAGCTTGCGGGCACCTCTGTCTGCGTCTGGTGTGCGTTCCACCCTGGCTAGTTGCAACCATCACAGTACTGTCTAGTGCCAGACCCCAGCCAGCTAGCGGACACCTCTCTCTGCGTCTGGTGTGCATTCCACCCTGGCTAGTTGTAATCACAGTACTGTCTAGTGCCAGACCCCAGCCAGCTTGCGGACACCTCTCTCTGCGTCTGGTGCTTGTTCCACCCTGGCTAGTTGCAACCATCACAGTACTGTCTAGTGCCAGACCCCAGCCAGCTTGCGGGCACCTCTGTCTGCGTCTGGTGTGCGTTCCACCCTGGCTAGTTGCAACCATCACAGTACTGTCTAGTGCCAGACCCCAGCCAGCTAGCGGACACCTCTCTCTGCGTCTGGTGTGCGTTCCACCCTGGCTAGTTGTAATCACAGTACTGTCTAGTGCCAGACCCCAGCCAGCTAGCGGACACCTCTCTCTGCGTCTGGTGCTTGTTCCACCCTGGCTAGTTGCAACCATCACAGTACTGTCTAGTGCCAGACCCCAGCCAGCTTGCGGGCACCTCTGTCTGCGTCTGGTGTGCGTTCCACCCTGGCTAGTTGCAACCATCACAGTACTGTCTAGTGCCAGACCCCAGCCAGCTAGCGGACACCTCTCTCTGCGTCTGGTGTGCGTTCCACCCTGGCTAGTTGTAATCACAGTACTGTCTAGTGCCAGACCCCAGCCAGCTTGCGGACACCTCTCTCTGCGTCTGGTGCTTGTTCCACCCTGGCTAGTTGCAACCATCACAGTACTGTCTAGTGCCAGACCCCAGCCAGCTTGCGGACACCTGTCGCTGCGTCTGGTGTGCGTTCCGCCCTGGCTAGTTGCAACCATCACAGTACTGTCTAGTGCCAGACCCCAGCCAGCTTGCGGACACCTCTCTCTGCGTCTAGTGTGCGTTCCACCCTGGCTAGTTGCAACCATCACAGTACTGTCTAGTGCCAGACCCCAGCCAGCTAGCGGACACCTCTCTCTGCGTCTGGTGCGTTCCACCCTGGCTAGTTGCAACCATCACAGTACTGTCTAGTGCCAGACCCCAGCCAGCTTGCGGACACCTCTCTCTGCGTCTAGTGTGCGTTCCACCCTGGCTAGTTGCAACCATCACAGTACTGTCTAGTGCCAGACCCCAGCCAGCTAGCGGACACCTCTCTCTGCGTCTGGTGCGTTCCACCCTGGCTAGTTGCAACCATCACAGTACTGTCTAGTGCCAGACCCCAGCCAGCTAGCGGACACCTCTCTCTGCGTCTGGTGCTTGTTCCACCCTGGCTAGTTGCAACCATCACAGTACTGTCTAGTGCCAGACCCCAGCCAGCTAGCGGACACCTCTCTCTGCGTCTGGTGCGTTCCACCCTGGCTAGTTGCAACCATCACAGTACTGTCTAGTGCCAGACCCCAGCCAGCTAGCGGACACCTCTCTCTGCGTCTAGTGTGCGTTCCACCCTGGCTAGTTGCAACCATCACAGTACTGTCTAGTGCCAGACCCCAGCCAGCTAGCGGACACCTCTCTCTGCGTCTGGTGCTTGTTCCACCCTGGCTAGTTGCAACCATCACAGTACTGTCTAGTGCCAGACCCCAGCCAGCTTGCGGACACCTGTCGCTGCGTCTAGTGTGCGTTCCACCCTGGCTAGTTGCAACCATCACAGTACTGTCTAGTGCCAGACCCCAGCCAGCTTGCGGACACCTCTCTCTGCGTCTGGTGTGCGTTCCACCCTGGCTAGTTGCAACCATCACAGTACTGTCTAGTGCCAGACCCCAGCCAGCTTGCGGGCACCTCTCTCTGCGTCTGGTGTGCGTTCCACCCTGGCTAGTTGCAACCATCACAGTATCACAGTACTGTCTAGTGCCAGACCCGAGCCAGCTTGCGGACACCTCTCTCTTCGTCTGGTGTGCGTTCCACCCTGGCTAGTTTTAACCAGGGCTAGCGCCGCTAGCGGTCACCTCTCTCCGCGCCAGTAGGTTGTGTCAAGTAAGATTGATTCAGCCCACAAAACGACCGCAGATACAAGTCTTTGAATCGCGTCCCTTCCATGGATCCGTTATTTGCCCTAAAGTGCACGCTAAAGTTCTATTTTATTTGTTATTATCAAACTACAAAGTCATAAGTTAAGTTTTACTAAAAAGACATCAAATCTATGGTGACAAATAAATTTGAGGTTTAATGAGAAAATATAAAGTATAACTTTGGCCTGCACGGAAGGGTAAATAACGGGGCCTTAGGAGTAACGCGATCAGAAGACTTAAATTGCGGGCATTTGTGGGCTGAATAAATTTTACTTGACACAACCTGTAGGTGCGGAGAAAAGTGGCCTTAGCTGATGGGGTCTGGAACTATAGGCAATACCGTGGCTTCAACAAGCCTAGCAAAACTAATATACATTTAAAACAAGAATAGAATGATCTCATCTTTTGATTTATTTGAAGGTTTGAGTCCTATGGTTCTATATCTAGCTCTATTTTTTATCAAACTAATTTATATTTATTTTATTAAGGTGAAATACATGACAACATATGCAAAGGGTCAACTTTTTTAAACTACTCAACAAAAACTGAAAATATATACTGTAAGATAATAACAGTTGAAAACTTACATTTTGGGAAAATATGGGGATAATGTTCTGAATGACATTTCAAACTAAAATACCTTTTATTGTGAGGGTTATTCTCCCAGTAAATGTTCCTACATACAAGAACAATAAAAGGCTCTTTTTAAATAATGAAAACTTAAGTATCGAAACTATAAATTATTCATACAATTTTAAACGTCAAAATTAATACATTTTAAATAACTTGTTAATGTGGATGTAAATAAAATACACAAGTCATTAACTGTATACAATTTAATAACGACAAACATGTAAACTACATAGGTATTGTTTGTAATCAAACTAAGTTAGGTTATGCAAAGTAAATAACAGATCATGGGTTCGTTTTTTCTTATTAGAAAGGTATTGTTTACAGAACCATTTATGTAATTGTAATGAGTCATTAAGAAAACTACAAATATAAAACAACAACTACAAACAATTGACTAAAGTTATTACATTAATAATAAACTTCATTAATTGTTTGGCAACTATACTAAACGAATATATATTCCTTCCAACTCACGCCAAAGCATCTTAATGAGTTATACTCATTTTATTTTATTTAAAACAATACAGCTCACTTTTTATTGAGAGAAGCAATAAGCAATAGATCTTTGTTTAAAACATTTAATTTAAAATACACGATTTCATTAAAAAATAAAATAAATTGGTTTACATCGTTTAAATAATCAAATCAAATAATTTAGATGGCACACATTAAAACAGAACCTGTAAAATTGTCTTATTAACAAGTTATACAGTTAAAAAGTTCTTATTATTTATAGTTATAAACATGGGATTATAATGGGTCATTAAAAAGCTACAAATAACAAACAACATCTATACACAATTAACGTAAATTATAACATTATTCATTGTTTAACAACTATACTATACTTTAGTATAGTTGTTAAACAATGAATAATGTTATAATTTACGTCAATTGTGTATAGATGTTGTTTGTTATTTACATTTTTCTTCCAATTTACTCAAAAGTATCATGAGAAATTAGACGTTTAATATTTGAATTAAAAAATACAAATCACGTTTAAATGAGAGAAGCAATAAACCTTGGTTAAAAACATTTTATTTAAAATGTACAAAATAAGAGGAATTGTTTTGAAAGCTTAGTAAAATAAAGAAGACATTGTTAAGTCCAGATTAGCAACAGAACACAATGACCCCGACTATGTCATAACAAATTTTAAAATAGTATGAGTAAAACGTGTTACTTCTTAATTCATCGTAAAACCGATCATTTCGTTTTGCAAGATTTTGGAAACATTCTATTCACTATATCTATATTATTAATAGGCAAGCATTATTTTTGTCGTACGTTTTTCTCAGCTCGTGCGCATCGTAGGAAAAATCTAAGCACACCGTTAAAAATGCATTTTTTGTAGATGTCCACAATACTATCGTAATTTACATTAGTCTCTGAGAAATGGGGAAAATTCAATTTGAATTTTGAAAAAAATAACATTGGCCTTATGGGTTGCCACGTTGGTTACGGAATAACAACGAAATATAAATATAACTTTCAAATCGCATGTTAGATTGCAGCGTGCATTGAAAACCATGCATAGAGTACTTGCAATTTGATAAGAAAAAAAGAATGTAAGATTGAACAAGGTTCCACTCCTTGGATTGAACCATCGCTACGCAACCTAAGTGGTGTACTCAGTGGAGTGTAATAAAAATTTCTAAAAAGCAATTATATGTTGAAATATAAAATATAAACAATAACAAACCAAATTGAATCATCAATCGTGATATGCACGAATTTTTTACTATTTATTTTTGGTTTTGTGGTAGTGAAAAGTCTTCGCGTCATGAGAAACTAATTATTATTTGACAGTTATTGTTTTTTTTTGTGTTTTCAGTAGTGATATGTCCGATTTTTCACCGTTTATTTTTTATTTTGTACTCGTAAAATGTTTGCGCGTCATGTGAAACTAATTATTTTACTGTGTTGTTTCACTAGCTACTGGAATGGTAACACCCTTCTATTATCCCTTTTACCTCCACGTTAAAAAAATTAAACCTGTTTGTGAGGGGGAAGGATGAGGGCTGGGGAGAGGAGGGGTGGAGAGGTTTCAGGCATAAATAAAAAGGCTACAGTTAACTGGAATGGTAACGCCCTTCTGCCCTTCTGCTATCCTTTTTAACTCCACATTTAAAAAAATTACCTGAGGGTGAGGGTTGGGGAGGGGGACGGAGAGAGAGAGGAGGGAAAGAGAGAAGGAGAGAGAGATGAGCGCAGCAAAACCCACTAATTATTAAACTTTTTCAAATATTTGGTCGAATTTCGACCATTGGGCGGTTTCTAGTATTCATGAAATGTGTTTATAAATCATTTCATTTTACATGGTAACTTTGTAAATTGACATAAAAAAGACTCTACTTCGTTTTCTCTTGTGCAAGTTATGTTAACATTAGCTATTACTGACAGTTTTAGCTACTGTATTCATTAATATAAAACTCTAATATTGATGTATGTCAAGTAGCTAATACCAATAGCTTAATCTATTGGCATTCTCAAAGTGATGTAAAGATCTGAATCTCTCATTATGGTTAATGTGTACCTCGTACCTCGTAGCTATGTAGTCGTCCCGCAGACCCTCTTCACAGGGCAAAGGACCAGTCATTTCCTTGTAGCTAGTGGAAAAAGTCGCCTCCAGTCAGTCAGGTAGTACAGCGAATGTGTCAGGAAGAACAGAGAGAAGAGAGTTTGAACTGATGAACTTGAAGTTGACACCAGTGTTTAATTTTCAAGCAAAAAATATATATTCAACCCTACTGTCTCAACTAAGGAAACATAAAACAAAATCTTGTTTTCAATGACATAAATTTTCAAGACTTTTCCAAAAAGTAGATAATATGATAAGTCTCTGTCAATAGGGCTATTGTGAGAATAGACGAAATTCCTATTTTATATCCTGAAACTAATTCACCTATAAACAGGATAATCCTCACTCGTCCAGTAGGCAGCACGTTTCTTCGTCGATGTCCTCAACCAACAAGATAACTTAAAACTTAAATAAGAATCACACGAATGTACCATAGGTCGAGAAACAAGACACTGATAACTGATGGCCGAGTGACGAAGATCAAAAGCACCTAGAAAAAATTATACAACTGTGAAAGCGCGGGCATTTGTCAAACGCAGGAATGTTGAGCCGACCACGAGTTTGGCTGGGGTTCGCTGCATACCCTTGTCATGGCTAAGTGTTGAGGATTCCCAGCTAGTTTGCGCCTTGCTATATCCAGAGGGGTTGTCACATGAAAAAATGGGGAAATGAAAAACTCCAGATTTCTTGAGTGTTCAACCGTCACTAATATGATCTGGGAATAACTATTACGTCATTAATCTGCAAACACTAGCTTGGCTTGTGATGCCAACATATCTTGTGTGGATAACGCCCGGGATATAGCTTTAACAGTTTTTACATTATACCACTAGAGGAGGGGCCAAGCCAGCATGACTTGTGCTGCATATACCCCTAGAATACTAGTGTTTACTGCATTTGGCATGTGGTAACAACGAGAAACCTGCTATATCAGTAATTACATGCAATCTAGGGGTGTTATTTTTCTCAGTGTGTAAGTGGACGTTAATATGGCATTTTATAATGCAAATAGTTGTGTAGTGTTTTATGTAGTATCTGGATATGTTATTTGTCCTCGGTGTCTTGAAGCATGTTTAAACCAGGGTAAGCACTTTTCGTTCAGTATTTTACAACATTGAAGTGTCATTACACGTCGTCACTCCACACCTCGAAAGTTTTTATGCAATGCAATACAAGACAATCCTGGATGTAAAACATTAAATTAGAGAGAACTTCTATGCTCCCTACTGTTGTGGCCAAATCGACCTATATGTGTGGCGAAGCTCGGCGTGTGTCTGCAGTAAATATCCAATATTTGTTTATCCGATAGACGTTTGGCTGGGATCTACTCCCCTGTTTGTGTTTTGACAACATCTCCTCTTGATATGGACTCTAATCGATCTAAGAAACACGTTTGTGTTGCTAATAAACTATGTAACGGCTAAAGTATTCTATCATATGTGATCGCAGTAGGAAGTAAGGCGGTAAAAATGGTTTGAAAACCCCTGACTTAGAAGTCCAAAAAATCACAAAAATAATTTGTAATAACTACGTAACGTTTAAACAATGCATTCGACGTGTATTCGAGTTTAGAAAAGTTGTTCTGTTCCTGTTAATACAATACAAAAATACCAAAGACGCCATTCTGAATAGGTTAGTTACACTTATAAAAGGGTTTCTAGAAAATATAAATGTCGTTGTAGAACATCATGATACGATAGACCGAACTAGATCGCGGCACGTGCCACCAAGCCTAGAATGTCTCAGCTCACTTCCAAAGTGATAAAAAATGTTAAAAGAGATAAAAAGCGAGGATGCGAGAGGTTTACAGGAATGTGCGGGGCGTAGCGGTAGCTAGTCATCAATAAGAGAGACTGACGCGGAGTCCGCCCCGTAGCTGTCGACTGTCTAGGTACGGCACCTTACACCGTGTCTGTAGATAACCCCCAGAGGTCTCCTCACGTTGGCTGTAGAATTATTATCTTCTGCTAGCACGGTTGAAACATGTAACTGAGAGATCCTGTAGGTGTCAACTGTCTAGATACGGCACTTTACACCGTGTCTGTAGATAACCCCCGGAGGTCTCCTCACGTTGGCTGTAGAATTATTATCTTCTGCTAGCAGGGTTGAAACATGTAACTGAGAGATCCTGTAGGTGTCAACTGTCTAGATACGGCACTTTACACCGTGTCTGTAGATAACCCCCGGAGGTCTCCTCACGTTGGCTGTAGAATTATTATCTTCTGCTAGCAGGGTTGAAACATGTAACTGAGAGATCCTGTAGGTGTCAACTGTCTAGATACGGCACCTTACACCGTGTCTGTAGATAACCCCCGGAGACCTCCTCACGTTGGTTGTAGAATTATTATCTTCTGCTAGGAGGTTTGAAAAATGTAACTGAGAGATCCTGTAGGTGTCAACTGTCTAGATACGGCACCTTACACCGTGTCTGTAGATAACCCCCGGAGGTCTCCTCACGTTTGCTGTAGAATTATTATCTTCTGCTAGCAGGGTTGAAACATGTAACTGGGAATTCCTGTAGGTGTCGACTGTCTAGGTACGGCACCTTACACCGTGTCTGTAGATAACCCCCGGAGGTCTCCTCACGTTGGTTGTAGAATTATTATCTTCTGCTAGGAGGTTTGAAACATGTAACTGAGAGATCCTGTAGGTGTCAACTGTCTAGATACGGCACCTTACACCGTGTCTGTAGATAACCCCCGGAGGTCTCCTCACGTTTGCTGTAGAATTATTATCTTCTGCTAGCAGGGTTGAAACATGTAACTGGGAATTCCTAGAGGTGTCGACTGTCTAGGTACGGCACCTTACACCGTGTCTGTAGATAACCCCCGGAGGTCTCCTCACGTTTGCTGTAGGATTATTATCTTCTGCTAGGAGGTTTGAAACATGTAACTGAGAGATCCTGTAGGGGTCGACTGTCTAGATACGGCACCTTACAACGTGTCTGTAGATAACCCCCGGAGGTCTCCTCACGTTTGCTGTAGGATTATTATCTTCTGCTAGGAGGTTTGAAACATGTAACTGAGAGATCCTGTAGGTGTCAACTGTCTAGGTACGGCACCTTACACCGTGTCTGTAGATAACCCCCGGAGGTCTCCTCACGTTGGCTGTAGAATTATTATCTTCTGCTAGCAGGGTTGAAACATGTAACTGAGAGATCCTGTAGGTGTCGACTGTCTAGATACGGCACTTTACACCGTGTCTGTAGATAGCCCCCGGAGGTCTCCTCACGTTTGCTGTAGGATTATTATCTTCTGCTAGCAGGGTTGAAACATGTAACTGAGAGATCCTGTAGGTGTCAACTGTCTATATACGGCACCTTACACCGTGTCTGTAGATAACCCCCGGAGGTCTCCTCACGTTGGCTGTAGAATTATTATCTTCTGCTAGCAGGGTTGAAACATGTAACTGAGAGATCCTGTAGGTGTCAACTGTCTAGGTACGGCACCTTACACCGTGTCTGTAGATAACCCCGGAGGTCTCCTCACGTTTGCTGTAGAATTATTATCTTCTGCTAGCAGGGTTGAAACATGAAACTGAGAGATCCTGTAGGTGTCGACTGTCTAGATACGTCACCTTACACCGTGTCTGTAGATAACCCCCGGAGGTCTCCTCACGTTTGCTGTAGAATTATTATCTTCTGCTAGCAGGGTTGAAACATGTAACTGAGAGATCCTGTAGGTGTCAACTGTCTAGGTACGGCACCTTACACCGTGTCTGCAGATAACCCCCGGAGGTCTCCTCACGTTGGCTGTAGAATTATTATCTTCTGCTAGGAGGGCTGAAACATGTAATTGAGAGATCCTGTAGGTGTCGACTGTCTAGATACGGCACCTTACACCGTGTCTGTAGATAACACCCGGAGGTCTCCTCACGTTGGCTGTAGAATTATTATCTTCTGCTAGCAGGGTTGAAACATGTAACTGAGAGATCCTGTAGGTGTCAACTGTCTAGATACGGCACCTTACACCGTGTCTGTAGATAACCCCCGGAGGTCTCCTCACGTTGGCTGTAGAATTATTGTCTTCTGCTAGCAGGGTTGAAACATGTAACTGAGAGATCCTGTAGGTGTCAACTGTCTAGATACGGCACCTTACACCGTGTCTGTAGATAACCCCCGTAGGTCTCCTCACGTTTGCTGTAGGATTATTATCTTCTGCTAGCAGGGTTGAAACTTGTAACTGAGAGATCCTGTAGGTGTCAACTGTCTAGGTACGGCACCTTACACCGTGTCTGTAGATAACCCCCGGAGGTCTCTTACGTTGACTGTAGAAATATTATCTTCTGCTAGCAGGGTTGAAACATGTAACTGAGAGATCCTGTAGGTGTCAACTGTCTAGGTACGGCACCTTACACCGTGTCTGTAGATAACCCCCGGAGGTCTCGTCACGTTGGCTGTAGAATTATTATCTTCTGCTAGCAGGGTTGAAACATGTAACTGAGTGATCCTGTAGGTGTCAACTGTCTAGATACGGCACCTTACACCGTGTCTGTAGATAACCCCCGGAGGTCTCCTCACGTTGGCTGTAGAATTATTATCTTCTGCTAGCAGGGTTGAAACATGTAACTGAGAGATCCTGTAGGTGTCAACTGTCTAGGTACGGCACCTTACACCGTGTCTGTAGATAACCCCCGGAGGTCTCCTCACGTTTGCTGTAGAATTATTATCTTTTGCTAGCAGGGTTGAAACATGTAACTGAGAGATCCTGTAGGTGTCGACTGTCTAGATACGTCACCTTACACCGTGTCTGTAGATAACCCCCGGAGGTCTCCTCACGTTGGCTGTAGAATTATTATCTTCTGCTAGCAGGGTTGAAACATGTAACTGAGAGATCCTGTAGGTGTCGACTGTCTAGATACGGCACCTTACACCGTGTCTGTAGATAACCCCCGGAGGTCTCCTCACGTTTACTGTAGGATTATTATCTTCTGCTAGGAGGGCTGAAACATGTAACTGAGAGATCCTGTAGGTGTCGACTGTCTAGATACGGCACCTTACACCGTGTGTGTAGATAACCCCCGGAGGTCTCCTCACGTTGGCTGTAGAATTATTATCTTCTGCTAGCAGGGTTGAAACATGTAACTGAGAGATCCTGTAGGTGTCGACTGTCTAGATACGGCACCTTACACCGTGTCTTTAGATAACCCCCGGAGGTCTCCTCACGTTGACTGTAGAATTATTATCTTTTGCTAGGAGGTTTGAAACATGTAACTGAGAGATCCTGTAGGTGTCAACTGTCTAGATACGGCACCTTACACCGTGTCTGTAGATAACCCCCGGAGGTCTCCTCACGTTTGCTGTAGGATTATTATCTTCTGCTAGGAGGGCTGAAACATGTAACTGAGAGATCCTGTAGGTGTCGACTGTCTAGATACGGCACCTTACACCGTGTCTATGGATAACCCCCGGAGGGCTCCTCACGTTGGCTGTACTATTACGTTGTGCGGTGCTGAGAAAAACCTTCGAAGGGCTAATAATATGTTATTTTTCAATAACAATAGTAACTGTTCCTTCACTTAAATTGTTCATGCTCCAAAATTGGTTAAATTGTTAAAGATTTGATCAATTATCTTCAACATCAGTGTAAGTGACAAATGCAGATGCGGAAACCCCTGTTACGGAACTATCAATCCAGACGTAATAATGTATTTAATTAAGGATTAAAAACAGCGACGTAATAAAACCGTTTTATCTTAAATCAATGCGTTAGCCAATAACAAATGTGTAAGGACTATGATTGGTTAAGTTACTCCTCCGATTAATCCTGGAAAGAGGAAAGGCGTCCTCCTCTCCAGTATCTAAATTTCCACAATATCTAATCTAATCTCTAGACCACTTCTAGAGGAGCTAGAAACCTGAAATTTGGCATGCAGGTAGCTTTTACCTTGAAACCCCCAGGAAAATCTTTAAAACATACAATTTCATATTTGAAACTCCGTAAAAATAAATATAAATAATTTAGTTCTCGTTTTTTGAGGTTAACTGATGTCGGTAATTCAGTATGCAGTTCAATTGGTATGTTGTACTACGTTACCGACATGCATTATTATGTATTTCAAATTTTCGGTGCAGTATACAAAAATCTACATGGGTTTTTGCGTATAAGAGTTTTGTGGCAATCCAGTCACAATAAATGTCTTCCCTATTAAATATTTATAATTTTAAACTTAATTAAATATTCTTTCATGATCTCATAATTGCATCGACTAATGTCTACACGAATATTATCTTCACGAATCAGTAGATAAACAAACTTATTTTAGATTTAATGAATTTGAAGTATTTAAAACGTTAAAACCAAATAGTTAGCACATTAAGTAGATTTGTTGGTCTATTGGTTGGTTTTGTTTTACATAATTTGTGGGAAAAACCCTACATAAATTAGGTTAAATATGTTACAGATGACTTTTATTCGCTACAAACATAATATTTTACTGTTGTAACTTTTATTGATGGAAGTCTACTCCATTTAAAAATACAAGTTGTCAAACGGTACAGTCAACAGCATAGGGAAAAACGAGAAAAAGCGGTATGCACAGAAGGGGTCTGCAGTATTATGTGATTCAGCAGTCCTTTTGTAAAAGAATTTAAACGCTTGAAAAAACATGACATGTTATTATTTGTTGCTTAATGTTTTTGTATTTTAGGCCCACTTGAAGGATTAAAAGCATTGTTATTTAGGAAACATTAACAACAGAACTAAGCTACCATATTTGTTATGTTTATGTTGTGATGATTTAAATATTTTCAAATTAGAAAACTTCACATTTAAAAAAATATATATTTGTTGTACGGATGTAAATTATTTCTTTACCATGAAATGATACATGGAGGATTGTATTTTGCCTCATACTATTTATTTCTTAGTTCATCGCATCAAAACTCATAATTGTGATTGAATTATTCTTGAAATAAAAGCTTCTCGCGAACGCCACTGACGATCTACAACGGGGGTTCCCCTACAAAATCAGATACACATTTTGATGGCTTACGTATAAAAAACAGTTTCATAAAGATTTTACTTTAAAAAATACGCTAGAAGCCTTGTAATCAGAAAACAGCCGCATGTGTAACTGACTCACTCACTGAGGTATACGAATTCTAGACCACTTCTAGACGAGCTAGAAACCTGCAATTTTGCATGCAGGTAGCTTATAGCTTGTAACCCCCAGGAAAATCGCCAAAACTGACGGTTTTTTATCTTAACCCCCCCAAAAAAATATTTAAACCCCCCCAAAAAATATTTAAACCCTCCCAATAAAATATTTAAACCCCCCCCAAAAAAGGCGGCCGAACGGATTGACCTATCGAAAAACGGACACCACCACGTGCCACGGATTTTGCAAGGTACGGATTTTAACTTCGTTCCTATGACATTTTGTCGTATCTCGCTCCCTTCACCCTTAGGTATCGCTCGATTTTTCAAATTTTAGGCAATTTCGACGGTTATTTCCTTGGTTTTTAATTTCCTATCATTTTAATTTAGTATATAAATGATTGATATTTGGCACTCAATATGTTAATACATTACTCTTTACGAAACACTCGATAAACTAACATGTTTTAATAAGTAAACACCTCTAAAAATTAAAAACCCTAATTGTTTCATAAATGACAAACTGCATTATCGACTTACTCAGGTTATTCTAGACAAGCTATAAACATGGAATTAGGCCTACATGTAGCTTGTCCATGAAAACCACCAGAAAAAATTGCAAAAAGGCATAATTTTTAATCAGAACCACATAAAAAAAATTAAAAATGGAGGAAAATTTGAATATGTCCAAAATAGTGCTTTTTTATTTTAGCTCTAACGGACGAACGGATAGTCCTATCGATAAACGGAATACCTCCACTTGCCAAGGAATTTAGACGATCTAAAACTTTGACTTTTGTCGTATCTCGTATCCTTCACCATTAGATAGCGCTAGATTTTTTAAATTTCAAAATTTTTTCAAGGTTTTGTGGTGTGTTTGCATTTTTTTATCACGTGAACAGATTTTATGATTTACACCAATCGATCTAGGGGCGAAGCCTCCCACAATGGTCTAGGGATCTAGGGGTTGGGGAAGTGGGTTGGTAGGGGAGGTCTAGGAGAGGAGAGGGTTGCAAATTATCTGTTTGGGTATATGAGATATCTGTTTGGGTATATGAGATATAGCAAGCATGTGTCTTGAAACCTCAAATATCCTTAAACATTTCCAAACTCGTACTATTTCAATTTTAAGCCCCTCATATTTAAATAACTGCTGATATGTCTATTTTTTTATAAGTAGTAGTATAATGTCGGTTCTAGGTCCTTAATATGACACCACTTTCACTTGAGCTAGGTACCCGGGCCACTGCCACGGGAACTAAGCACCCGAAAACTACCTGGGGGCGAAGCCACCCAAAGGGGTCTGGGGGCGGAGCCCCCAGCGATCGAAGCGAGTCTAACATATATACAGCCGCATGTGTAACTCACTGACTGACTGACTGACTGACTGACTGACTGACTGACTGACTGACTGACTGAGGTATACGAATTCTAGACCACTTCTAGATGAGCTAGAAACCTGAAATTTTGCATGCAGGTAGCTTATAGCTTTTAACCCCCAGGAAAATCGCCAAAACCAACAATATTTTATTTTAACCCCCCTAAAAAAAATATTTAAAACCCCCAAAAAAGGCTTATTTTAAAATTCCAGTTTTTGAGCTCTAGCGCGCGAACGGATGGTCCTATCAAAAAACGGACACCACCACGTGCTACGGATTTTGCAAGATCTACAACTTTGGTCCTATGACTTTTTGCCGTATCTCGTCTCCTTCACCCTTAGATAGCTCTAGATTTTTTCAAATTTTGAGATTTTGTGGCGGTTTTTTATTTCCTATCACGTTAATATACTTGATGAAGGCCTAATATTGGGCACGCAGTATGTCTACATCACACTTAGTAAATAACAGCAGAAATATGACCAGTTTTTATTACTTAAACCTGTCGGAAAATAAAAAAAACTCTTAAATTTTATAGATTTGGCCGTTTTCTAAGTATAAGTAGTAAGGAAATGCCGGTTCCGGAACAATTGTTATTAATTAGAATGCACTTATCACCATTTATACTTTAACTAGGATCGTGATATATGGCTTGCGTGTGCGTTGCTCCTTTTCTTCCCAAATCCTACTATTTTTTGTTTGGCATATCTCAAAAAGAAAATTTGGGAATACAAAATCAAAATGTAGTATTTCTTATTTGAGCTCTAGCGGCCAAACGGGTTGTCCTTTCGAAAAACGAAGACCACTGTGTGCCACGGATTTTAGACGAACTACAACTTTAGTTCTGTGACATTTTACCGTATCTCACCCCCTTCACCCTTAGTTAGCGCTAGATTTTTTAAACTTAAGCTTTTTTCTAAGATTTTTTGTGGTTTTTAATGGTTTTTCGCTCTAATATAGAACTTAGAGGCCTAATATTTATCAAACAGTATTCCTACATTACAATTAGTACCAAGCAACACTCAAACGCCCAGATTAAATATCTTATACACCAAAAAAAAATCAAAGTCTTTGAGCTTTTGTAGATTTATTCGTGTATTTCGGGTATATTTTCTATATTGCGCTTGGTCGAAGGTAAAATCTCATATAAATCATGTCATATTTGCTGCAGAAGGATTGTAGAAACCCAAAGTCATAGTATTTCAGGTTGTTAACGGTGGTCGTATTCCTTATAAAGTTCAAAAGACGCCTTATAAAGGCTACATCAGTTAAGGGTATTCATTTTTTTTTCGAGCACTTAGGTAATACATTGAGGCTTAAAATTTAACATACTACGTCTCCATGCCAAGTCGTACTCAGCAACAGACACAGGACCGGAGTTTATAGGTTAAACCCTTAAAATAATCAAAGCCTTGGAATAGTTGTAGAATTTAGGTCTTAAATAGAATTTGGACCAGTTTACATTAAACTGTGGCCAAACAGCGACCTGGGGGCGAAGCCCCCCACAGGGGTCTGGGGGCGGAGCCCCCAGCGAGCGAAGCGAGTCTATAATATATACAGCCGCATGTGTAACTCACTCACTCACTGAGGTATACGAATTCTAGACCACTTCTAGACGAGCTAGAAACCTGAAATTTTGCATGCAGATAGCTTATAGCTTGAAACCCCCAGAAAAATTGCCAGAACTGAAATTTCTTTATTTTCACCCCCCCAAAAAAAATATTTAAAACCCCCCAAAAAAGGCTTATTTTAAAATTCCAGTTTTTGAGCTCTAGCGGCCGAACGGATTATTCTATCGAAAAACGGACACCACCACGTGCCACGGATTTTACAAGATCTACAACTTTGTTCCTATGACATTTTGTCGTATCTCGCTCCCTTCACCCTTAGGTAGCGCTAGATTTTTCAAAATTAAAACAATTTCGACTGTTATTTTCATAGTTTTTAATTTCCTATAACTTTATTTTAGTATTTAAAGGCTTGATATTTGACACTCAATATATTGACACATTACCCTTCACGAAACACTCGATAAAGTAACATGTTTTAATATTTAAACATCCCAAAAAAATTAAAAACCTTAATTGTTCCATAAAAGACAAACTGCATTATCGACTTAATACTTTATTAATTAAACCTGCCGAAAAATGAAAAACTCTAAATATCTTTAGATATGACCGTTTTCTTAGTATAAGTAGTGGTGTATTGGGGGTTCTACCAATTTATATTATTGGACATACAAGTGACACCAATAATACTTGAGCTAGAGACGTGAGATTTGGCATGCATGTGCCTTGCACCTTTTCTTCCCAAATCCTACTATTTTTAGTTTGAACTATCTCAACAAAATAAATAATTGTGAATACAAAAATCAAAATGTAGTATTTTTTATTTGAGCTCTAGCAGCCGAACGGGTTGTCCTATTGAAAAACGAAGACCACAGGTGCCACGGATTTTAGACGAACTACAACTTTTTGTCCTATGACATTTTTCCGTATCTCACCCCCTTCACCCTTAGATAGCGCTAGATTTTTTTAATTTAAACTTTTTTCATAAATTTGTTCGTGGTTTTTAATGATTTGTCGCTCTAATGTAGAATACAGGCCTAATACTTATCACACAGTATTCCTACATTACAATTAGTACTAAGCAATACTCCCACGCCCAGATGAAGAATCTTAAACACCCAAAAAAATTTAAGTTTTTGAGCTCTTGTAGACTTTTTGTGTTTTTCAGGTACATTTGTTATGTTGCGCTCTGTCGAGGGTAAAATCCCTTATAAATCATGTCATATTTGTTGTAGAAGCCTTGTAGTTACCCAAAGTCATAGTATTTCAGGTTGTTAACAGTGGTCGTATCCCTTATAAGGTTCAAAATACGCCTTTTAAAGGCTACATTATACATCAGTTAAGGGTATAATTTTATTCAAGCACTTAGGTAATACATGGAGGTTTAAAATTTAACATACTACGTCTCCATACCAAGTAGTATTCATCAACAGACATATGGCCGGATTTTATAGGTTAAACCCATAAAAATAATCAAAGCTTTGGAGTAGTTGTAGAATTTATGTCTTCAATAGAATTTGGACCAATTTTCATTAAACTGTGGCCAAACTGCGACCTGAGGGCGAAGCCCCCCACAGGGGCCCGGGGGTGGAGGCGGAGCGATTTTTAAATTGTTATATACTCTAATATTGTACTGCCAGGCCTAAATTTGTTCACTCAATAAGTCTACTTTATATTTTGAGTATACATAGCACCTCGGATTATTAGCGTAATTAAAACATGTGCCATAGGTACTACGACAGGGACCTAGGGGCTAAGCCCCCCACAGGGGTCTGGGGGCGGAGCCCCCAGCGAGCGAAGCGAGTCTATAATATATACAGCCGCATGTGTAACTCACTGACTGACTGACTGACTGACTGACTGACTGACTGAGGTATACGAATTCTAGACCACTTCTAGATGAGCTAGAAACCTGAAATTTTGCATGCAGGTAGCTTATAGCTTGTAACCACCAGGAAAATTGCCAAAACTGACAATTTTGTATTTTAACCCCCCGTAAAAAATATTTAAAACCCCCCCCAAAAAAGCTTATTTTAAAATTACAGTTTTTGAGCTCTAGCGGTTAAACGGATTGTCCTATCAAAAAACGGACACCACCACGTGCCACGGATTTTGCAAGATCTACAAGTTTGTCCCTATGACTTTTTGTCGTATCTCGTCTCCTTCACCCTTAGATAGCTCTAGATTTTTTCAAATTTTGAGATTTTGTGGCGGTTTTTTATTTCCTATCACGTTAATATACTTTATGGAGGCCTAATATTGGGCACGCAGTATGTCTACATCACATTTAGTAAATATCAGCAGAAATATGACCATTTTTTATTAATTAAACCTGTCGAAAAATGAAAAAACTCTAAAAATCTTTAGATATGACCGTTTTCTTAGTATAAGTAGTGGCGTATTGGGGGTTCTGTGCCAATTTATATTATTGGACAGACACGTGACACCAATAATACTTGAACTAGAAAAGTGAGATTTGGCATGCATGTGCCTTTCATCTTTTCTTCGCAAATCCTAATATTATTAGTTTGAACTATCTCAACAAAATAAATAATTGTGAATACAAAAATCAAAATGTAGTATTTTTTTATTTGAGCTCTAGCGGCTGAACGGGTTGTCCTATCGAAAAACAAAGACCACCACGTGCCACGGATTTTAGACGAACTACAACTTTAGTCCTATGACTTTTTGCCGTATCTCACCCCCTTCACCCTTAGATAGCGCTAGATTTTTTAAAATTTAAACTTTTTCCATAGATTTGTTCGTGGTTTTTAATGGTTTGTCGCTCTAATATAGAACTTATAAGCCTAATACTTATCACACAGTATTCCTACATTACACTTAGTACTAAGCAATACTCCCACGCCAGGATTAAGTATCTAAAAAAAACCACAAAAATCTAAGTTTTAGAGCTCTTGTAGACTTTTCGTGTTTTTCGGGTACATTTTTTATGTTGCGCTCTGTCGAGGGTAAAATCCCTTATAAATCATGTCATATTTGTTGCAGAAGGCTTGAAGTTACCCAAAGTCATAGTTTTTCAGGTTGTTAACGGTGGTCGTATCCCTTATAAGGTTTAAAATACGCCTTTAAAGGCTACACTTTACATCGGTTAAGGGTATAATTTTTTTCAAGCACTTAGGTAAGAAATGGAGGCTTAAAATTTAACATACTCCATACCAAGTAGTATTCATCAACAGGCATATAGCCAGATTTTATAGGTTAAACCCTTAACAATAATCAAAGCCTTGGAATAGTTGTAGAATTTAGGTCTTAAATAGAATTTGGACCAATTTACATTAAACTGTGGCCAAACAGCGACCTGGGGGAAAAGCCCCCCACAGGGGCCTAGGGGCGGAGGCGGAGCGATTTTTAAATTGTTATGTACTCTAATATTGTACTGCTAGGCCTAAATTTGTTCACTCAATAAGTCTACTTTATATTTTGAGTATACATAGGACCTCGGATTATTATCGTAATTAAACCATGTGACAGGGACCTGGGGGCGAAGCCCCCCACAGGGGTCTGGGGGCGGAGCCCCCAGCGAGCGAAGCGAGTCTATAATATATACAGCCGCATGTGTAACTCACTGACTGACTGACTGACTGACTGACTGAGGTATACGAATTCTAGACCACTTCTAGATGAGCTAGAAACCTGAAATTTTGCATGCAGGTAGCTTATAGCTTGTAACCCCCAGGAAAATTGCCAAAACTGACAATTTTGTATTTTAACCCCCCGTAAAAAATATTTAAAACCCCCCCAAAAAAGCTTATTTTAAAATTACAGTTTTTGAGCTCTATCGGTTAAACGGATTGTCCTATCAAAAAACGGACACCACCACGTGCCACGGATTTTGCAAGATCTACAACTTTGTTCCTATGACTTTTTGTCGTATCTCGTCTCCTTCACCCTTAGATAGCTCTAGATTTTTTCAAATTTTGAGATTTTGTGGCGGTTTTTTATTTCCTATCACGTTAATATACTTGATGGAGGCCTAATATTGGGCACGCAGTATGTCTACATCACACTTAGTAAATATCAGCAGAAATATGACCAGTTTTTATTAATTAAACCTGTCGAAAAATGAAAAAACTCTAAAAATCTTTAGATATGACAGTTTTCTTAGTATAAGTAGTGGCGTATTGGGGATTCTGTGCCAATTTATATTATTGGACAAACACGTGACACCAATAATACTTGAACTAGACAAGTGAGATTTGGCATGCATGTGCCTTGCACCTTTTCTTCGCAAATCCTAATATTATTAGTTTGAACTATCTCAACAAAATAAATAATTGTGAATACAAAAATCAAAATGTAGTATTTTTTTATTTGAGCTCTAGCGGCTGAACGGGTTGTCCTATCGAAAAACAAAGACCACCACGTGCCACGGATTTTAGATGAGCTACAACTTTAGACCTATGACTTTTTGCCGTATCTCACCCCCTTCACCCTTAGATAGCGCTAGATTTTTTAAAATTTAAACTTTTTCCATAGATTTGTTCGTGGTTTTTAATGGTTTGTCGCTCTAATATAGAACTTATAGGCCTAATACTTATCACATAGTATTCCTACATTACACTTAGTACTAAGCAATACTCCCACGTCAGGATTAAGTATCTTAAAAAACCCACAAAAATCAAAGTTTTTGAGCTCTTGTAGACTTTTCGTGTTTTTCGGGTACATTTTTTACGTTGCGCTCTGTCGAGGGGAAAATGCCTTATAAATCATGTAATTTTTGTTGCACAAGGCTTGAAGTTACCCAAAGTCATAGGTTTTCAGGTTGTTAACGGTGGTCGTATCCCTTATAAGGTTCAAAATACGCCTTTTAAAGGCTACATTTTACATCAGTTAAGGGTATAGTTTTTTCAAGCACTTAGGTAAGAAATGGAGGCTTATAATTTAACATACTCTATACAAAGTTGTATTCATCAACAGGCATATAGCCAGATTTTATAGGTTAAACCCTTAAAAATAATCAAAGCCTTGTAAGAGTTGTAGAATGTAGGTCTTAAATATAATTTGGACCAATTTACATTAAACTGTGGCCAAACAGCGACCTGGGGGCGAAGCCCCCCACAGGGGCCTGGGGGCGGAGGCGGAGCGATTTTTAAATTGTTATATACTCTAATATTGTACTGCTAGACCTAAATTTGTTCACTCAATAAGTCTACTTTATATTTTGAGTATACATAGGACCTCGGATTATTAGCGTAATTAAACCATGTCCCATAGGCACTACGACAGGGACCTGGGGGCGAAGCCCCCCACAGGGGTCTGGGGGCGGAGCCCCCAGCGAGCGAAGCGAGTCTATAATATATACAGCCGCATGTGTAACTCACTCACTCACTGAGGTATACGAATTCTAGACCACTTCTAGATGAGCTAGAAACCTGAAATTTTGCATGCAGGTAGCTTATAGCTTGTAACCCCCAGGAAAATTGCCAAAACTGACATTTTTGTATTTTAACCCCCCGTAAAAAAATATTTAAAACCCCCCCAAAAAAGCATATTTTAAAATTACAGTTTTTGAGCTCTAGTGGTTAAACGGATTGTCCTATCAAAAAACGGACACCACTACGTGCCACGGATTTTTCAAGATCTACAACTTTGTTCCTATGACTTTTTGTTGTATCTCGTCTCCTTCACCCTTAGATAGCTCTAGATTTTTTCAAATTTTGAGATTTTTTGGCGGTTTTGTATTTCCTATCACGTTAATATACTTGATGGAGGCCTAATATTGGGCACGCAGTATGTCTACATCACACTTAGTAAATATCAGCAGAAATATGACCAGTTTTTATTAATTAAACCTGTCGAAAAATGAAAAAAACTCTAAAAATCATTAGATATGACCGTTTTCTTAGTATAAGTAGTGGCGTATTAGGGGTTCTGTGCCAATTTATATTATTGGACAGACACGTGACACCAATAATACTTGAACTAGACAAGTGAGATTTGGCATGCATGTGCCTTGCATATTTTCTTCGCAAATCCTAGTATTATTAGTTTGAACTATCTCAACAAAATAAATAATTGCTAATACAAAAATCAAAATGTAGTATTTTTTTATTTGAGCTCTAGCGGCTGAACGGGTTGTCCTATCGAAAAACAAAGACCACCACGTGCCACGGATTTTAGACGAACTACAACTTTAGTCCTATGACTTTTTGCCGTATCTCACCCCCTTCACCCTTAGATAGCGCTAGATTTTTTAAAATTTAAACTTTTTCCATAGATTTGTTCGTGGTTTTAATGGTTTGTCGCTCTAATATAGAACTTATAGGCCTAATACTTATCACATAGTATTCCTACATTACACTTAGTACTAAGAAATACTCCCACGCCAGGATTAAGTATCTTAAAAAACCCACAAAAATCAAAGTTTTTGAGCTCTTGTAGACTTTTCGTGTTTTTCGGGTACATTTTTTATGTTGCGCTCTGTCGAGGGTAAAATCCCTTATAAATCATGTCATATTTGTTGCAAAAGGCTTGAAGTTACCCAAAGTCATAGTTTTTCAGGTTGTTAACGGTGGTCGTATCCCTTATAACGTTCAAAATACGCCTTTTAAAGGCTACATTATACATCAGTTAAGGGTATAATTTTATTCAAGCACTTAGGTAATACATGGAGGTTTAAAATTTAACATACTACGTCTCCATACCAAGTAGTATTCATCAACAGACATATGGCCGGATTTTATAGGTTAAACCCATAAAAATAATCAAAGCTTTGGAGTAGTTGTAGAATTTATGTCTTCAATAGAATTTGGACCAATTTTCATTAAACTGTGGCCAAACTGCGACCTGAGGGCGAAGCCCCCCACAGGGGCCCGGGGGTGGAGGCGGAGCGATTTTTAAATTGTTATATACTCTAATATTGTACTGCCAGGCCTAAATTTGTTCACTCAATAAGTCTACTTTATATTTTGAGTATACATAGCACCTCGGATTATTAGCGTAATTAAAACATGTGCCATAGGTACTACGACAGGGACCTAGGGGCTAAGCCCCCCACAGGGGTCTGGGGGCGGAGCCCCCAGCGAGCGAAGCGAGTCTATAATATATACAGCCGCATGTGTAACTCACTGACTGACTGACTGACTGACTGACTGAGGTATACGAATTCTAGACCACTTCTAGATGAGCTAGAAACCTGAAATTTTGCATGCAGGTAGCTTATAGCTTGTAACCCCCAGGAAAATTGCCAAAACTGACAATTTTGTATTTTAACCCCCCGTAAAAAATATTTAAAACCCCCCCAAAAAAGCTTATTTTAAAATTAAAGTTTTTGAGCTCTATCGGTTAAACGGATTGTCCTATCAAAAAACGGACACCACCACGTGCCACGGATTTTGCAAGATCTACAACTTTGTTCCTATGACTTTTTGTCGTATCTCGTCTCCTTCACCCTTAGATAGCTCTAGATTTTTTCAAATTTTGAGATTTTGTGGCGGTTTTTTATTTCCTATCACGTTAATATACTTGATGGAGGCCTAATATTGGGCACGCAGTATGTCTACATCACACTTAGTAAATATCAGCAGAAATATGACCAGTTTTTATTAATTAAACCTGTCGAAAAATGAAAAAACTCTAAAAATCTTTAGATATGACAGTTTTCTTAGTATAAGTAGTGGCGTATTGGGGATTCTGTGCCAATTTATATTATTGGACAAACACGTGACACCAATAATACTTGAACTAGACAAGTGAGATTTGGCATGCATGTGCCTTGCACCTTTTCTTCGCAAATCCTAATATTATTAGTTTGAACTATCTCAACAAAATAAATAATTGTGAATACAAAAATCAAAATGTAGTATTTTTTTATTTGAGCTCTAGCGGCTGAACGGGTTGTCCTATCGAAAAACAAAGACCACCACGTGCCACGGATTTTAGATGAGCTACAACTTTAGACCTATGACTTTTTGCCGTATCTCACCCCCTTCACCCTTAGATAGCGCTAGATTTTTTAAAATTTAAACTTTTTCCATAGATTTGTTCGTGGTTTTTAATGGTTTGTCGCTCTAATATAGAACTTATAGGCCTAATACTTATCACATAGTATTCCTACATTACACTTAGTACTAAGCAATACTCCCACGCCAGGATTAAGTATCTTAAAAAACCCACAAAAATCAAAGTTTTTGAGCTCTTGTAGACTTTTCGTGTTTTTCGGGTACATTTTTTACGTTGCGCTCTGTCGAGGGGAAAATGCCTTATAAATCATGTAATTTTTGTTGCACAAGGCTTGAAGTTACCCAAAGTCATAGGTTTTCAGGTTGTTAACGGTGGTCGTATCCCTTATAAGGTTCAAAATACGCCTTTTAAAGGCTACATTTTACATCAGTTAAGGGTATAGTTTTTTCAAGCACTTAGGTAAGAAATGGAGGCTTATAATTTAACATACTCTATACAAAGTTGTATTCATCAACAGGCATATAGCCAGATTTTATAGGTTAAACCCTTAAAAATAATCAAAGCCTTGTAAGAGTTGTAGAATGTAGGTCTTAAATATAATTTGGACCAATTTACATTAAACTGTGGCCAAACAGCGACCTGGGGGCGAAGCCCCCCACAGGGGCCTGGGGGCGGAGGCGGAGCGATTTTTAAATTGTTATATACTCTAATATTGTACTGCTAGACCTAAATTTGTTCACTCAATAAGTCTACTTTATATTTTGAGTATACATAGGACCTCGGATTATTAGCGTAATTAAACCATGTCCCATAGGCACTACGACAGGGACCTGGGGGCGAAGCCCCCCACAGGGGTCTGGGGGCGGAGCCCCCAGCGAGCGAAGCGAGTCTATAATATATACAGCCGCATGTGTAACTCACTCACTCACTGAGGTATACGAATTCTAGACCACTTCTAGATGAGCTAGAAACCTGAAATTTTGCATGCAGGTAGCTTATAGCTTGTAACCCCCAGGAAAATTGCCAAAACTGACATTTTTGTATTTTAACCCCCCGTAAAAAAATATTTAAAACCCCCCCAAAAAAGCATATTTTAAAATTACAGTTTTTGAGCTCTAGTGGTTAAACGGATTGTCCTATCAAAAAACGGACACCACTACGTGCCACGGATTTTTCAAGATCTACAACTTTGTTCCTATGACTTTTTGTTGTATCTCGTCTCCTTCACCCTTAGATAGCTCTAGATTTTTTCAAATTTTGAGATTTTTTGGCGGTTTTGTATTTCCTATCACGTTAATATACTTGATGGAGGCCTAATATTGGGCACGCAGTATGTCTACATCACACTTAGTAAATATCAGCAGAAATATGACCAGTTTTTATTAATTAAACCTGTCGAAAAATGAAAAAAACTCTAAAAATCATTAGATATGACCGTTTTCTTAGTATAAGTAGTGGCGTATTAGGGGTTCTGTGCCAATTTATATTATTGGACAGACACGTGACACCAATAATACTTGAACTAGACAAGTGAGATTTGGCATGCATGTGCCTTGCATATTTTCTTCGCAAATCCTAGTATTATTAGTTTGAACTATCTCAACAAAATAAATAATTGCTAATACAAAAATCAAAATGTAGTATTTTTTTATTTGAGCTCTAGCGGCTGAACGGGTTGTCCTATCGAAAAACAAAGACCACCACGTGCCACGGATTTTAGACGAACTACAACTTTAGTCCTATGACTTTTTGCCGTATCTCACCCCCTTCACCCTTAGATAGCGCTAGATTTTTTAAAATTTAAACTTTTTCCATAGATTTGTTCGTGGTTTTAATGGTTTGTCGCTCTAATATAGAACTTATAGGCCTAATACTTATCACATAGTATTCCTACATTACACTTAGTACTAAGAAATACTCCCACGCCAGGATTAAGTATCTTAAAAAACCCACAAAAATCAAAGTTTTTGAGCTCTTGTAGACTTTTCGTGTTTTTCGGGTACATTTTTTATGTTGCGCTCTGTCGAGGGTAAAATCCCTTATAAATCATGTCATATTTGTTGCAAAAGGCTTGAAGTTACCCAAAGTCATAGTTTTTCAGGTTGTTAACGGTGGTCGTATCCCTTATAACGTTCAAAATACGCCTTTTAAAGGCTACATTTTACATCGGTTAAGGGTATAATTTTGTTCAAGCACTTAGGTAAGAAATGGAGGCTTAAAATTTAACATACTCCATACCAAGTAGTATTCATCAACAGGCATATAGCCAGATTTTATAGGTTAAACCCTTAAAAATAATCAAAGCCTTGGAATAGTTGTAAAATTTAGGTCTTAAATAGAATTTGGACCAATTTACATTAAACTGTGGCCAAACGGCGACCTGGGGGTGAAGCCCCCCACAGGGGCCTGGGGGCGGAGGCGGAGCGATTTTTAAATTGTTATATACTCTAATATTGCACTGCTAGGCCTAAATTTGTTCACTCAATAAGTCTACTTTATATTTTGAGTATACATAGGACCTCGGATTATTAGCGTAATTAAACCATGTGCCATAGGTACTATGACAGGGACCTGGGGGCGAAGCCCCCCACAGGGGTCTGGGGGCGGAGCCCCCAGCGAGCGAAGCGAGTCTATAATATATACAGCCGCATGTGTAACTCACTCACTCACTGAGGTATACGAATTCTAGACCACTTCTAGATGAGCTAGAAACCTGAAATCTTGCATGCAGGTAGCTTATAGCTTGTAACCCCCAGGAAAATTGCCAAAACTGACATTTTTGTATTTTAACCCCCCGTAAAAAAATATTTAAAACCCCCCCAAAAAAGCATATTTTAAAATTACAGTTTTTGAGCTCTAGCGGTTAAACGGATTGTCCTATCAAAAAACGGACACCACCACGTGCCACGGATTTTTCAAGATCTACAACTTTGTTATTATGACTTTTTGTTGTATCTCGTCTCTTTCACCCTTAGATAGCTCTAGATTTTTTCAAATTTTGAGATTTTTTGGCGGTTTTGTATTTCCTATCACGTTAATATACTTGATGGAGGCCTAATATTGGGCACGCAGTATGTCTACATCACACTTAGTAAATATCAGCAGAAATATGACCAGTTTTTATTAATTAAACCTGTCGAAAAATGAAAAAAACTCTAAAAATCATTAGATATGACCGTTTTCTTAGTATAAGTAGTGGCGTATTAGGGGTTCTGTGCCAATTTATATTATTGGACAGACACGTGACACCAATAATACTTGAACTAGACAAGTGAGATTTGGCATGCATGTGCCTTGCATATTTTCTTCGCAAATCCTAATATTATTAGTTTGAACTATCTCAACAAAATAAATAATTGCTAATACAAAAATCAAAATGTATTATGTTTTTATTTGAGCTCTAGCGGCTGAACAGGTTGTCCTATCGAAAAACAAAGACCACCACGTGCCACGGATTTTAGACGAACTACAACTTTAGTCCTATGACTTTTTGCCGTATCTCACCCCCTTCACCCTTAGATAGCGCTAGATTTTTTTAAATTTAAACTTTTTCCATAGATTTGTTCGTGGTTTTTAATGGTTTGTCGCTCTAATATAGAACTTATAGGCCTAATACTTATCACATAGTATTCCTACATTACACTTATTACTAAGAAATACTCCCACGCCAGGATTAAGTATCTTAAAAAACCCACAAAAATCAAAGTTTTTGAGCTCTTGTAGACTTTTCGTGTTTTTCGGGTACATTTTTTATGTTGCGCTCTGTCGAGGGTAAAATCCCTTATAAATCATGTCATATTTGTTGCAAAAGGCTTGAAGTTACCCAAAGTCATAGTTTTTCAGGTTGTTAACGGTGGTCGTATCCCTTATAAGGTTCAAAATACGCCTTTTAAAGGCTACAATTTACATCGGTTAAGGGTATAATTTTGTTCAAGCACTTAGGTAAGAAATGGAGGCTTAAAATTTAACATACTCCATACCAAGTAGTATTCATCAACAAGCATATAGCCAGATTTTATAGGTTAAACCCTTAAAATTAATCAAAGCCTTGGAATAGTTGTAAAATTTAGGTCTTAAATAGAATTTGGACCAATTTACATTAAACTGTGGCCAAACGGCGACCTGGGGGTTAAGCCCCCCACAGGGGCCTGGGGGCGGAGGCGGAGCGATTTTTAAATTGTTATATACTCTAATATTGTACTGCTAGGCCTAAATTTGTTCACTCAATAAGTCTACTTTATATTTGGAGTATACATAGGACCTCGGATTATTAGCGTAATTAAACCATGTGCCATAGGTACTATGACAGGGACCTGGGGGCGAAGCCCCCCACAGGGGTCTGGGGGCGGAGCCCCCAGCGAGCGAAGCGAGTCTAATATACTATACAGCCGCATGTGTAACTCACTCACTCAGGTATAC
Organism: Allygus modestus; assembly: GCA_963675035.1. Classification (NCBI taxonomy): domain Eukaryota; kingdom Metazoa; phylum Arthropoda; class Insecta; order Hemiptera; family Cicadellidae; genus Allygus; species Allygus modestus. The sequence continues at coordinate 159,759,987 of OY776111.1, read as the reverse complement.
GAATTCTAGACCACTTCTAGAGGAGCTGGAAACCTGAAATTTGGCATGCAGGTAGCTTTTACCTTGAAACCCCCAGGAAAATCTTTAAAACTTACAATTTCATATTTGAAACTCCGTAAAAATAAATATAAATAATTTAGTTCTCGTTTTTTTGAGGTTAACTGATGTTGGTAATTCAGTATGCAGTTCAATTGGTATGTTGTACTACGTTACCGACATGCATTATTATGTATTTCAAATTTTCGGTGCAGTATACAAAAATCTACATGGGTTTTTGCGTATAAGAATTTTGTGGCAATCCAGTCACAATAAATGTCTTCCCTATTAAATATTTATAATTTTAAACTTGATTAAATATTCTTTCATGATCTCATAATTGCATCGCCTAATAAACCTGTTATTTATTCCTTAACATCCAAAAATATAATTTTAGGTTCTCACTGGTAAGAAAACTCATTGTTTAACCACGCTTTTGATGATTCGAACTATCTTGAATCTCACCGGGATGAATTATCGTCAAATTGATTACGTAATATTTGTAGCCATGGCAGTTTCATGCGTTACCCGTTTTGTGGTTAATAATTGAACACAATTTTTAATTAGATATAAAACAAATCTATGAGTTACGTAATCTACGTTGTTGACATGCATTATTTTGATTTCAAAATCTTATCGGGACTATAGTGAAAGTAGTAAGCAGCTTTTGCTGTAATACAAATTTAACTATTTTTCTATTAAATCAATATATCTTCGAGAAGCGGTAGTTAAACTATCATATTTTGCTATTCAAACCCTTTAAACAAATTAAAAGAATCTAATTGTTTTATAACTTAACAATCTGCTTTACCGATTTCTTCACGTAATATATTTTTAATATAGCTCTAGCAGCCAAAGGAATGGTCCTAACGAACAAAGCAGACCACCACGTGCCATGGATTTTAGACGATCTACAACTTTGTTCTTATGACCTTTTGCAGTATCTCGCCCCCTTCACCCTTGGGTAGCGCCAGATTTTTTTCAGATTTCAGCTTTTTTTTCAAGAAGCATTCGTGGTTATAGTTTGTCACTCTAATAGAGAACTTAATGGCCTAATATTTGGCACACAGTCTTATTAAATTACATTAAAAAAGTAGCAGCAGTCAGAATCCCATATCTGACCATTTAAAAACCGAAACAAATTAAAGCCTTTGAACTGTTCTATGTTTGTTCGTGTTTTTTGGGTATATTTTGAATTTTGCGCTCTGCCAAGGGTAAAAACCCTCATAAACTATGCTCTATTTGTTGCAGAAGGCTTGTAGTTACCCAAATACATTAAACGTCTTATAAAGTTTATATTGCAATATCAGGGTAGGGTTTTATTTTTTACAAGCACTTACGTTATACATACAGTCCCCATGCCACGTAGTATTCAGCATCAGGCATATGACTAGTTTTGATTATTTAAACCCCTTAATACAGTATAGTAAAAGCCTTCGAATTTTTTGGGTATTTAGGTCGTAACTTGAATTTGGCCCAAGATAGATCCTTGAGGGACTCTATATTTCATTTGTTGAAGATTGAATTACATTATTTCTATAAGAGCATTATTTACTGGTTTCTGGTTTTATTTCCACGTATTCTTAGGATGAGTAGTAGTAATATGTCTGCTGATTTATCTGCTTTCTCAAGATGATGCCACTTATACTAGAGCTAGGAATGAGAGGTTTAGTATGAATTTTCCTTGTACTCTCAAATCTCCATAAACATTTCCTAAACCTACTATTTCAACGTACTTACAGGCTTTATATTTTCCACAAAACATGTCTACACGAATATTATCTTCACGAATCAGTAGATAAACAAACTTATTTTAAATTTAATGAATTTGAAGTATTTAAAACGCTAAAACCAAATAATCAGCACATTAAGTAGATTTGTTGGTCTATTGGTTGGTTTTTGTTTTACATAATTTGTGGGGAAAACCCTACATAAATTAGGTTGAATATGTTACAGATGACTTTTATTCGCCACAAACATAATATGTTACTGTTGTAACTTTTATTGATGGAAGTCTAATCCATTTAAAAATACAAGTTGTCAAACGGTACAGTCAACAGCATAGGGAAAAACGAGAAAAAGCTGTATGCAGAGAAGGGGTCTGCAGTATTATGTGATTCAGCAGTCCTTTTGTAAAAGAATATTAACGCCTAAAAAAAAAAACATGACATGTTATTATTTGTTGCTTAATGTTATTGTATTTTAGGCCCACTTAAAGGATTAAAAGCATTGCTATTTAGGAAACATGAACAACAGAACTAAGCTACCATATTTGTTATGTTACGTTGTGATGATTTAAATATTTTCATATTAGAAAACTTCACATTTAAAAAATATATAATTGTTGTACGGATGTAAATTATTTCTTTACCATGAAATGATACATGGAGGATTGTATTTTGCCTCATACTATTTATTTCTTAGTTCATCGCATCAAAACTCTTAATTGTGATTGAATTATTCTTGTAATAAAAGCTTCTCGCGAACGCCACTGTATTATAGACGATCTACAACAGGGGTTCCCCTACAAAATCAGATACACATTTTGATGGCTTATGTATAAAAAGCAGTTTCATAAAGATTTTACATAAAAAAATACGCTAGAAGCCTTGTAATCAGAAAACTAGGTGGATTATTTATAGCTACCATATTTGTTATGTTTATGTTGTGATGATTTAAATTTTTTCAAATTAGAAAACTTCACATTTAAAAAATATATATTTGTTGTACGGATGTAAATTATTTCTTTACCATGAAATGATACATGGAGGATTGTATTTTGCCTCATATTATTTATTTCTTAGTTCATTGCATCAAAACTCGTAATTGTGTATGAATTATTCTTGTAATAAAAGCTTCTCGCAAGCGCCACCGTCTTCTAGGCGATCTACAACGGGGGTTCCCCTACAAAATCAGAAATCACATTTTTCGGGTATATTTTTTATGTTACGCTCTGTCGAGGGTAAAATCCCTTATAAATCATGCCATATTAGCTGCAGAAGGCTTGTAGTTACCCAAAGTCATAGCATTTCAGGTTTTTATCGGTGGTCGTATTCCTTATAAGGTTCAAGAGACGCATTATATAGGCTACATTATACATCAGTTAAGGGTATTAATTTTTTCAAGCACTTAGGTAATACATGGAGGCTTAACATTTAACAATCTACGTCTCCATGCCAAGTAGTATTCATGAACTGGCATATGACCAGATTTTATAGGTTATACCCTTAAAAATAATCAAAGCCTTGGAATAGTTGTAGAATTTAGGTCTTAAATAGAATTTGGACCAATTTACATTAAACTGTGGTCAAACAGCGACCTGGGCGCGAAGCCCCCCACTGGGGGCGGAGGCGGAGCGATTTTTAAATTGTTATATACTCTAATATTGTACTGCTAGGCCTAAATTTGTTCATTCAATAAGTCTACTTTACATTTTGGCTATCCATAGGACCTCGGATTATTAGCGTAATTAAACCATGTGCCATAGGTACTACGACAGGGGTCTGGGGGCGGAGCCCCCAGCGAGCGAAGCGAGTCAAAATACCTATACAGCCCGATGGGCAACTCATTCACTCACGTATACGAATTCTAGACCACTTGCAGACGAGTTAGAAACGTGAAATTTAGCATGCAGGTAGCTTGTACCTAAGAAAATCAAAGGAAAATAGCCAAAAAATAAAATTTTTAATTTTAAAACCTCTATAATTTTTACTTTGAAAATTGCAAATGTTAACATTGGGGTTGTGGAGTTTCAAATAATAAAAAATACAGTAAACCATTACTGCCTTACAAAAATATCCATTAAACTGCCAAAGTAACTTTCACATGGTAGAGTATAAACAAATGATAAAACCATTGAATAAATACATCATGAGTGGACATCCAAATGAATCAAAATAGTATTCTATTTAAAAAATACTTGAACACTGAGTTACAATAAAAACTGGAGTTACTCCAAGTAGAGGTCTGTGGGGAGCCCGTAGCGGGCGAAGCAAGTCTTTATATATCATTCTGCAAGCACATTTTAAAGTCAAAACTGTAGGAGTTTGGAAAATCGCAAGATGATGGGAGACGGCTTAAATTAAAGGTCTTGATTCCAGCGACTCGGGAAAAATATCAGTATTTCCAAAAAGTTACAAGCAAACAAGAAATAACGTAAAACATCCCCTATAAGAAAAGCATGGGTATTTAAAAACTTCTGCTTTCTTTACATTTAAACATGTGATTAAGTGTCTACTTTAATTACAAACAGATATGTGTTCCTACTTATACAGTTTTATTTTCCTCAGCATGTAAATAGTAAAAAAATCAGATGAGGCAGGGTATTAGAGAAAGGTTAGGGGCTATTGCTCCTTCAAGCCACTAGTCTACTTGTGTAAAGAGGGTCTGGTTCACTGACTCACTGACCGAATGGCTGATATACATTATGAGGCACTTCCCGTAGTCAGACCCTACTTGACCTCATACTTGAATTAAAGCTCTTGACGAGAAAGTCTCAGACAAATTGCCAAAAGTTAACATTGTGAGCTTTAGAGGTACGAAAACGGTAAGAAATGGCAACAAATGTTAAATAAAAAATTTGTAGAAAATTAAATTAAAAACTAACGACTTTTCGTCATATTTAAGATCCGATCATCCGTTTACCCGCTATTCATCCGAGAAGGAGTAATTTTGAGTGTTTTGGACCATTGAAATGTGTACAAAGTTTTGGATGATTTATGAAAACACTAACTTTGGCAGTAGGGGGGTTATGTATGTTCTGCGCGCTCTCCCCCCCCCCGATTTTATGTTTTGCCCCCCATTTTATATTTTTATTTTATGCCCCCCCCATTTTATATTTTGTTTTTTGTCCCTCCGATTTTATATTTTTCATATTTTTGTTCCCCCCCCCGAAACCGGTTGATTTTATATGATGGAGCTCACTCCCCCAGTCTCCAACCGCTACTTTGAGACACCACAGGTCATCATCCCACGTGTCAGCATTACAGTTCCAGGAAGCTGACCCGAATGCATGTGACACTTCCAGAAATTCTCGCCGACCTGAGCGCGCGTCACTCCCTCCATCATCTTCCTCCACCACAACGCCATCAAGATTCTTCCATAACAGCTCATTCTTGCTCCTGAGTTTGTCGCGTTGAATTGTTCTGCAGGAACTCCACACCATGGACAACAACGATTAAGGTTTAGCTCTGATCCAGAACTATATTATTGGATTGGAAAGGTAGATATTAGACGGCAACATTTAATGTAGACTATATCACGGGAGAGGGAAAGAGATCAGACCAGTTCGATGTTTGAAGATTCCCTCTTGATTTTTGTGGAATAATGATATCTACGACCGAATTTACGCGTTCATGGTTGATCTGAACGCCTTAGAGTTGTCAGACATAACTACAACTGTGGTGGAGGTAGTGGTTGCGGAGTCCAACGTTGACTCTGGCAACGAGAGCAATGATGAATAAGTCATCATAGAACATCATAAAAGGCCTTTATCAAGGCCACAAATGCTTTTGAAGTTAGGGACAGAAAGGAATCTTCCTAATGCTGGAATATTGTCTTAGACTTTTACCAATATATTGTATTCAACAAATCCTTTTTTTTGCTCCCCCCCCCCAATTTTTATATTTTTGCCCTCCCCCTCCGATTATTTTGTCATTGTTTTTCGTTATTTTTCATTATTTTTTTTTTATTTCTCATTTTTTTTATTATTTTTTATTATTTGTCGTTATTTTCGTTATTATTCATTAACTTGAATTCTTTTCGGTTTCTTTCTTGAAATTTTTATTTCGTCACTCCCTCCACCGCTAAGCCGTCCCTAACCTCAAAAGCTTTTGTGGCCTTTTATGATGTTCTATGGTGACTTATTCATCATTACCAACAAAGTTGTAGTTATGTCTGACAAGTCTACAGCGTTCAGATTAACCATGAACGCGTAAATTCGGTCGTAGATATCATTATTCAACAAAAATCAAGAGGGAATCTTCAAACATCGAACTGGTCTGATCTCTTTCCCTCTCCCGTGATATAGTCTACATTAATGTTGCCGTCTAATATCTACCTTTCCAATCCAATAATATAGTTCTGGATCAAAGCTAAACCTTGATCGTTTTTGTCCATGGTGTAGAGGTACTGCAGAACAACTTAACGCGGCAAACTCAGGAGCAAGAATGAGCTGTTATGGAATAATCTTGATGGTGTTGTTGTGTGGGGAGATGGAGGAGGTAGTAACACGCGCGCTCAGTGGTGAAAATTCCTGGAAGTGTCACATGCATTCGGGTCAGCTTCCTGGAACTGTAATGCTGACACGTGGGATGATGACCTGTGGTGTCTCAAGGTTGTGGCAGGAGACTGGGGGAGTGGGCTCTATCATAGAAAATCAACCGGTTGAGGGGGGGGGACAAAAACAAAAATGTAAAATGGGGGGGGGCAAAAAACCAAAATATAAAATGGGGTGGGGGTAAAGACAAAAATATCAAATGGGGGGCATAAAATAAAAATATAAAATTGGGGGACAAAACGTAAAATCGCGGGGGGGGAGCGCGCAGAACATACATAACCCCCCTACTTTTGGCTAACACCAAATGTTTGTAACAGCTGATTTGTATAAACCTCATGCTATCAACCGACATGTTTACCAAATTTCGTCAGTTTATGTTCATAAAAAGCGAGATATACAATTTTTCTTTTTCTCCTTAAGAATAACATTATACAACGTATTGTTTATAGCACTTTCAATATCTCAGTAACCAACTGACGTAGAGCAATTATCAAAATACCAAATTGTTTGTTTTTTAATGCTGAATTCAATGGTAAAAATTAAAATTTGATTTAAATCAAAATGTCATGTGGAACCCCCAAAAACTTTTGGAGTACAAAAACCCCCTTCGGATAGTGCGATTCGTCTGGTTTTCGAACTCGTTCAAATAAATGGTACTTTACACATTTGTACTAAATTTCATTAAGATCGGACCATTTTTACAAGAGTTATCTTGCTTACGGACACATATACATAAATATATGTATAATAAATTATATACGAATAAATAAATTAAAACGAATAAATTTAAATAAATACTTAAACTTAAATAAATTTAAACGAATGGTGTTTTTGGCATCTGGGGACCTCAAAATTAAAAGTTATCATTGTCTCGGGCTTAAGTCTTACCATGAGACCTACGGTAATAGCTTCTTCCCCATAGGGGAAATTCGCTAAAAGGTATTTATAACTTATTTATATACTAAAATTAATCTTAATTGTTTTCAATTTTATTCTGTTTGTTGATATGAGAACTACTTTGCTTATGGTAAGAAAGGAATCAGCTGTTTACAATGGATAGAAATCATATTTTATTGAAAGAATTTGAATGTGTTAAAAGTGAAATGAAAGTGACTAAAAAACATGTTTTACAGTCATGGGGGACATGCTAACATTTGACTTAACAATTTACAATAAATATTTTGATTACAGTTATGGTGGTTTAGCTTAATTTGTAAGCATAAAGGTTCTGGCTCAGGGTATGGTTGGTCGTGCCGGCAAAACTCTATAAATCTCTTGATAATTGAATGAATATAATATCATAAAATTAACAAGAATTGGTGTAAAAGCCAATGAAAATAAATTTTGATATTGATAAAAGTCCAATTAGTGATCTCTAATAATTGAATAAAAGTCGTTGTTGGTAGTCTTTTCCCGCTAAATAATTCAAGATGGTAGCCAGTAGGCAGAAGTTCTCTAAGCTATATTTTAAAGTTCTTATATTGTTCTCAAATTCGCTTGTTCACTTCTGGTTAAATTATGAGATCAATTTAGAATTTTAAATATTTATATAAATAAATGTGATCTGAGATAGTTGTACAAAATGGATCTTACATTATTTATCATTTATGTTGAACCCCTTCCATTTTATATTTTGTCCCCACACCCCAATTTTATATGTTTGCTCCCCCCAATTTTTATTTTGGCCCCCCTCCCCGATTTTATATTTTCCCCCCTATTTTATATTTGTTTGCTCCTCCCGATTTAATATTTTTGCTCCCCCATTTTTATTTTTGCCTCACCCCTAATTTTATAATTTGCTCCCCCCCTCTTCGATTTTTTATTTTTATTTTATGTCCCCCTCCATTTTACATTTTTACTCTCCCTCCCGATTCTTATTCTCTCCCCTGATTTTATATTTATGCCCCCCTGCCCGATATTTTTTTGTACTTGAGTGCTTTTATTTCTAAAAGCGAATCCAAAATGTTACGTGTACAGATTTTGAATCGCAAACCACACACCGTTTACTACCCAATAGAGTACCTCGACTTAGCAACAGGACCCGAACTATCTGCCAGTATATTTCGTTAACTTTGATTTAATTGTACATTAAACGTGTAAAATGTAATTTCAATATTGTAAAATATTGTGGACTGTTATTTGCTTTAGTTAATCTACCATTTATTTACAGCCCGTACGAAGGACGGGTACACAGCTAGTACATATATATATATATATATATATATATATATATAAATTTGAACGAATAGTGTTTTTGGCATCTGGGGGCCCCAAAACAAAAAGTTATCATGGTCTCGGGCTTAAGTTTTACCATGAGACCTACGGTAATAGCTTCTTCCCTATAGGGGAAATTCGCTAAAAGTTGTAGATAATTATAGGAGCATTAATTTATTACGGAAAACATATTCTCTACGACGCACCGTTGTCGAGATATAAGCGGAAACCCCTAAAATTGAACGTTTCTCCTTCCCCCTTCCGGGGGAAGGGCTCACCTCGTAGACGTCAGGACTTTTGATATGATCACACCCTAAGCACCCTCAACCGGTTTCTGCTGTAGCTAAAGTACCTGCTCACGCATTCTACAGCCCTTTTGGACCATTCGTTGACTGGACTATAGATTTTCTTTCGTTAATGAACTACAATAGTTGAGTTTGATAGTTGTTGTTGTTGTTATTGGCGGATTAGGAAACCCCAGCTTTGCTGCTAGTCACCTCTTCCTCAAGCGGGAATATTGCGAAGGTTACCGGAAAGATAGGATATAGCAGGAAAGGAAAGGGTGGGAAGGGACGGCAGCCAAATCGACCCCTCAAAGGGCCAATTCCCGTGCCCCTGTGACAGCTGGGATGAGGCTCTCAACAGGGGACCCTCATTTTGCCCTCCGACAGATCAACTCAACTGACAGGGTATCCATGTACAACAGCCAGGGACCATTCATTCTCAGGTTGGCAGGAGGGACCAAACCCGGAGACTCTGTCCCTAGCCGCTGCAAATGGAGGGACCAAAGGTGAAAGGGAAGTTAGACATAATGGACAGCCACAAGACTTACCATATGTAATGACAACTTCATTTGCTGTACCCAATGTCAGCCTCAAAACTGGTATAGACCAGTCTTAAGGTAGTCCTGGGACGAGTTTGATTTAAACTTGAGTTAACTGAGGAATGCAAGTGAGCGAAACAATGACAACACTGAATACAAAACTCGTATGAGTTGTGTTGCATTTTCAAAATCATGACATCATAATTTTCTTGAATTCGAGTAGAAAGTCCTACTTTTTGTATTTACTTTAACAACATTTTTAATGTTCAATAATAGTCGAAGGCCCGGGTGTTGTGGCTCCACTGGGATCGAAGGGATAGTCATTTAAAAATTACCAGAAACATTAACTAGTTTAGTAATCGAGACTGCACAACTTTAGAGAAATTGAATAAAACCCTTTGCTTTTAAGAAATTTTAAACAAGATCTAAATAGGCTAATTATAATTAAAATTTATTCTATGGTATATTATTATTGCTCAGAAAAATTTAGCCTATACTAGTCCTTTGGAAATCATTTACAAAAGTTATAAAACGTACAAAAACACCCTTAATAATTTTTGAAACCCGATAGCTGTTTTAATAAATGAGTTATCTTTGCAACACTCAAAGAAATACTGAATATGTTTACCTTTTTGCAATATCCCTGCAACCACTTAATGAATCAAAAATTCAAAATACTAAAATAATTTTTCTTAAGCTAACTCCATTGCTTGTAACAAATATGATTTATTTTAAATAACTGTGAAAAGGAAAAATATGTATCCTTATTAGCGAATTTCCCCTATAGGGAAGAAGCTATTACCGTAAGACCTAAGCTATTATGCTATTAAGCTTAAGCTATTATGGTAAGACTTAAGCCCAAGACCATGATAACTTTTCATTTTGAGGTTCCCAAATGCCAAAAACACCATTCGTTCAAATTTGTATATATATATATGTATGTGTGTGTGTGTGTGTGTGTGTGTGTGTGTGTGTGTGTGTGTGTGTGTGTGTGTGTGTGTGTGTGTCCGTAAGCACGATAACTCTCGGAAAAAAGGTCCGATTTTAATGAAATTTGGCACACATGTGTAAAGTACCATTAATTGAACGAGTTCGAAAACGAGACGAATCACAACATCCGAAAGGGGGATTTTGGGGATTTTCACATGTAATTTGTATTTAAATCAAATTTTAATTTTCACCATTGAATTTAGCTTGAAAAAACAAACAATTTGGTATTTAGACCATTGCTCTACGTCAATTGGTTACTGAGATATTGAAAGTGCCAAACACAGTACGTTGTCTAATGTTATTCTTATGGAAAAAAATATATATATATATTGCTTATTTATAAACATAAATTGACAAAACTTAGTATATGGCTTCATCTGTTTGTGGTTTATTTTTGTTTGCACAAAAAAAACAATTGTTGCCCTATGGTTCCCGTAGCAGTAAACCTAAGTCGGTCCACATGTTATTCTTAAGGAGATTAATTAAAATTTTTTATATCCCTTATTTATGAATGTATATGAATGAAACTTCGTATGTGACTTCATTTCGATGAGTTCTATTAATATTTGCACAAAAACCCATTATTTTTTGTTACTTGTTGCAGCAAACCTGCTGCAACAGGTACTCATCCCCAATGTTATTCTTATGGAGAATAATTCATACAGTATTTTCAATATAGTTTATTTGTGAACATATTTCTTATGAATACTGCTAAGTGGTTTAATGTGTTATTAAGACTATATGTTCATAGGCAATTCGGTGAGTACGCAGGTTTGCTGTGACGGGGGTATTTTTTTCTTCACGATCATACCTTCAGCCATGTACTTTGTTTGAGAACTGCTCCTGCAAGGGTAGGTACTAGCTATGCAGAGGCTCACGCCATGTTTGGCACAAGGTAGGGCTCCACGTGCTGGCTACCTATTGTCCGTCGCTACATATTGATGTCGCAGCGCAACACCCGCGACGATGAATGACAATGGTGTTTATGGCCATGAGCACTGCAGGCGAATCCATAACAATATCGGTCGATCATTTCAAACCCACGGGTGTACATTGTACATCCGTCCAAACGACAGGAGGCTGTATCTTGAGAGGAGCAGGTTTGAATTTACAAGATAAGTCATTTCAAGACTAAAACATGTCTTAACAACGGATTTCTCAAGGGGTATATCACTTTACACACTCTCTAAAAGAACACACTCCTTAAAGTTATTACGATGTTTTTTAGGTGCAGTATGAATAATTCTTTTAAATGTTTCTCGATTATTAAACATCATAGTAATTTCTATAAAACTGAAATAAATAAACGGTATCAGGAAACCGACACATACTTTCTCCCTTTTAGCCAAACTTTAATGACAAAAATATTTGTTATTTACTAAATATAGAATATAAAGTATAGATAAAAATGTACAGAAAATTGTCTAAAATAGTTGTTTTCAGAAATATCCACCCAAATCCCTTTTTGGGAGGCACTATAGAGTCCGTTGCTACAAACAGTGGGTTTGAGAGGGGAAATGCCCCCTTGCCCCTCCCTGGGGTTAAATAGCAACACATTTTACACTTGAAAAAGTGACTCATCGATACTATGCTTTACTTTTGGGTAAAAAAACTGTCAGTTTAGCCGTTGTTGTTGATGTGGAATGTCAGTTTGTGCGTTTATGTCAATATTGTTTTGTTCATTTTTTGTACCTGGGAACGGCATTTTACGCTCCTCCCGATATCCGACCTTTTGGCTGTTCCGACCACGGCCCGGTCCCGTCATGGTCGGATATGGGAGGTTCTACTGTATTTCGAACATCCTCTTTTGGTCAATGCTGACTTGACCTGCATATCAAATTTTAATGAAATTGATCAGTAAATAAGAGAGAAATAGTTATTTTTGTATTCCCCACAAGAATAGCATTGGACAACGTACTGCGTTTACCGCAAAATAAAATTAGATTTTCTCCGCAACCAGCAATTGTAGAATAGCAATTCAAAATACCAAATTATTTAGTTTTTGAGCTCTTTTTAATGGTGAATAGTAATCTTTTTTAACATTTATGATTTTGTATTGAGGATTAGTACCTACATACCAAATTTCATAAAAATCGGTCCATAGGTTAGGGCTCTAGCTCTGACACACACACACACACACACACACACACACACACACACACACACACACACACACACACACACACACACACACACACACACACCACGTAAAACCACTTTTTTGGGTTCAGGGAGCACCAAAACGAATATTTCCACTAACAACTCAAATTCGAAAATGTTTACGAAAACAATACTTTCTCCATATACTATGTATAGGGGGAGAAAGTAAAAGGGGAGATAATTTCACTGAATTAACTTTAATATAGGGTGTCACAAAAATGCTTAGCGTGCTATGCAGAACCGGATTCTACATACAAAAATAAGTCGAAAATGTAAAGTAACACTTTTTTGATTTCGGCTCAGTTTAGCCGTAATACACCATTTTGTATTTTGTTGAAAATAATTAATAATTTTTAAACCCTTGAGATGTTTTGATGAAACTTTGTATAAACTTTAAGTTTTTTGTTATTAAATTTTACAAAACTATTTGTTATCAAACTTATCAAATTTAAAAATGGTGGCCATTTAAAAATTTCAAAGTCAAATTCCATACAAACCAGCTACAAAACCAAAACTTTACAAGACATCAAATTTAAAGCCCTATCTAATCCCAATCCAATGACCCTTTGATTGTAAAAATCGGTTAATAAATCAAACAGTTGGTAACTTAAAATTATTTAATCAAACTTAAAATTACGTTAAATGTGATAATAAATAAATAAAGCAAAAAGGTTACTAGATAATGAAATAATAATTAAAACTATTCAAACTCAAATTAAAAGTATTCTTCGAATGTTTAAAATATTTCTTATAAAACTGTAGAAGTAACAGTGATTTTTAAAGGGCTAAAATATTTTTATATCATGACTATTAAATCCACCTTATCTGTTAACAGCTGGTATAAATGTAATCAGCTGTTTAACAAAATCATTGTTGTTGACTTATTCTTTTCATTCTTGTGCGAGAAATATAAACAAGGGTTCACTTTTTTGTTTGTTATTTTGTCATTTAAGTAATCAATTAAAAATGCCATCGAAATTTTCAAACGTGGAACTGTCTGATATTCACTTAATGTATGACCTTGCAAACTGTAATCGTGAGTATACAGTTAATCGTTCAACTGTATTCGGAACGCTTTTTAAACCGCCAACTCCCGAGTTAAATGACGTTTGTAAATGTGAGTGATCGCCTTAGACAACATAGTAGCTTTCAAATTCCTGCTGGTGCTCGGGGCAGACCCCGATCTACAAGAGCAATTGATGTAGAAGAGAGAGTGTTAAGAGCTGTGGAAGAAGATCCTACCACAAGCACGAGAAGAATAGCCTCTGCTGTGAGGATTGACCATTCATCGGTTTGGAGGGTTTTGAAAGGTCAGCTACTTTATCCCTATCATGTTCAACGAGTTCAGGCTCTTTCAGAGCGTGACTATCCCAATACGCAACGTTTTTGTGAACAAATAAGAAGTAAATGTGCTTGAAATCCCGAGTTTTTGACAGCTGTACTTTTTACTGACGAAGCAGGATTTAACATAAATGGAATCATGAATTTCCACAATTCTCACCACTGGGCAGATGAGAACCCCTATGAAATAAAAATTGCAGGTTCCAAAATACATTTTCGTTAAATGTTTGGATAGGAATTATTGGGGACAGTTTATTGGTCCAGTGTTTCTACCGCCAAGGCTGAATGGAGTAAGCTACTTACATTTTCTCCAAAATAATTTTTTGGAAATCATGTAACATGTGCCCCTAAACATTCGGCATCGCATGTGGTTTATGCACGATGGTGCACCTCCTCACTTTAGTAATGATGTAAAAGCTTACTTAAATCAACAGTTCATGAACAAGTGGATGGGTCGTGCCGGCCCGATCGCGTGGCCAGCGAGGTCGCCGGATTTAAACCCAATTGACTTTTTTGTATGGGGCCATTTGAAGTCTATTGTGTACTCGACACCTGTTGACAACATTGAACAGCTAAGGGAGCGGATTGAAGATGGGTGCCGAAGGATTAGAGGGATGCAGGGATATTCGAACGGCTAAGGCAGTCGATGAGCCGACGACTGGGGCAGTGCGTAGTTGTCAATGGCGGTCACATCAAGCACCTCCTTTAACGGGAAAAGATCAAACGCTAGACGTTCTTGTCGTAGAAAGAAAAAAGAGTATGTTTTATTATTTTTTAAATTGTAACTATTTGTCTTGTTCTTCTTTTTCTTTATTTGTTTGTTCTTTTTAATTTTTAAATTGTTGTCACATTATAAATAGTTAAATCATTAAAATAACCATTAGACCCTACCTTTTTGTTAAACAGAATTTAACAGTTAAGGTGTCTTTAGATTTTGGTATTAAACAGTATTTAAAATTGAATATTGGATATTTTTTTGTAGCTGGTTTGCATGGAAATTGATTTTACAATTTTTAAATTGCCACCATTATAGAATTGATTATTACAAATTACCAACACTTTTACTTTCTCCCCTTATACATAGTATATGGAGAGTATTGTTCCGTCGATATTTTCGAATTTGAGTTGATAGTGAATTCGTTTTGGCGCTCCCTGAATCCAAAAAAGTGATTTTTACATGATGTCTGTGTGTCTGTCTGTCTTTCTGTCTGTCTGTCTATCTGCCTGTATGGATGTGTACAGAGCTAGAGACGACACCAGTGGACCGATTTTGATGAATTTTTTTATGTATGTACTAATCCACGATAACTCCAGGATTTTTTTCATTTTTGATTTTTAAGGGTAATTATCCCCCAAAAACCGCCAAAAAACATGGAAAGTCAACAGTTCTCAAAAACGGCTCTAACGATTTTAATTAAACTTTAGTCGTTTGTAGAGCTTTCATTTTCCAACGAAATAACACCACCCGCATTTCTGGAAAAATACGGGTTCAGAAATTACAGGACTTAAAACATCAAAAATTCAGTTTTTTTTTATTTTTCATAAAAAAAACATAAATCCATTAAAAAGAGCTCAAAAACTAAATAATTTGGTATTTTGAATTGCTATTCTACGATTTCTGGTTGCGGAGAAAATTTAAATTTTCATTTTGCGGTAAACGCAGTACGTTGTCCAATGCTATTCTTATGGGGAATACAAAAATTACTATTTCTCTCTTATTTACTGATCAATTTCGTTCAAACTTGATATACTTATCAAGTTAGCATTGACCAACAGAAAAAATTACAAATATATTCCCCCATAATAACCCTAGGGGGGAATAGAGGGCTTTACCCCTCTTAAAACCACGTGTGTAGCAATGGATTCTGTAGTGCCTCCAAACCAGGGATTTGGGTGGATGTTTTTGTAAACAAATTGTTTACAAACTTTTCTGTACATTCGACCGTCCTTTTAGCGAATTTCCCCTATAGGGAAGAAGCTATTACGGTAGTCGGCATGGTAAGACCTAGGCCCGGGACCAATAACTTTTCGTTTTGAGGTCCCCAGACCCCAAAAACACCATTCGTTCGAAACTGTATATATATATATATATATATATGTGTGTGTGTGTGTGTGTGTGTGTGTGTGTGTGTGTCCGTGAGCACGATAACTCTCGTAAAAATTATCCGATTTTGATGAAATTTAAAATAAACGTGTAAAGCAGCATTTATGACTTTAAGTTCGAAAACCAGCCAGATCGCTCTACCCGAAGGGGTATTTTGGGGGGGATTTGTACCCCAAAAATGGGTTTTTCGAATTTTTTACATATAATTTTGGAAATAGTCAAACTTTAGTTTTTCCCATTGTATTCAGCTTAAAAAAACGCACAATTTGGTATTTTGATCATTTCTCTACGTCAATTGGTTACCGAGATATTGAAAGTGCTAAACACAGTACGTTGTCTAATGTTATTCTTATGAAGGAAAATAAAAATTTTATATCTCGCTTATTTATGAACGTATACTGACGAAACTTGGTATACGGCTTCATCTGGTTGTGGACAATTGATATTTGCTCAAAAAACAATTTTTTACCAAAGGCTCCCGTAGCAGCAAACCTGCGTACTCAGCCCCATGTTATTCTTAAGGAGAATAAGTAACGTGTTATCTGCCTTCATTATGAAAATAAATTAATGAAATTTGGTATGTGGATTTACCTACATGAGTTATATTGATATTTGTGTGAAACCCCATTTTTTGTGTTCCTTGCTTCAGCAAACCTGCATACTCAGCCGCCATGTTATTCTTATGGAGAATAATTAAAATGTCATAAATCGTTTATTTATGAATGTATATTGATGAAACTTGGTATGTGGCTTTATGTAGTATTAAGATACATATATATGTATTGGAAATTCGCTGAGTACGCAGGTTTGCTGCTACGGGGGTATTTATTCTATATTTAGTAAATAAAAAGTAATTTATTCATTAAAATTGGGCTACAAGGGAGAAAGTATGTGTCAGTTTCCTGATACCGTTTGTTGCATTTATTAACCGTTTTTACAATCATAGTGTCATAGGATTTGGATTAAAAACGGCTTTAAATATTATGTTTTGTAAAATCTTGTTTGACTTAAGCCCGAGACCATGATAACTTTTCATTTTGAGGTCCCCAGATGCCAAGAACACCATTCGTTCAAATTTTCATGTATGTATACATATATATATATATGTATATATATATATATATATATATATATATATTTATATACATATATATGTGTGTCCGTAAGCACGATAACTCTCGTAAAAAAGGTCCGATCTTAATGAAATTTGGTACAAACGTGTAAAGTACCATTTATTTGAACGAGTTCGAAAACCAGACAAATCACACCATCCAAAGGGGGGTTTTGGGGGGTTTTGTACCCCAAAAATGGGTTTTTTGGGGTTTCCACATGTAACTTTTATTAAAATCAAATTTTAATTTTCACCATTCAGCATAAAAAAACAAACAATTTGGTATCTTGATCATTGCTCTACGTCAATTGGTTGCTGAGATATTGAAAGTGCTAAACACAGTACGTTGTCTAATGTTATTCTTATGGAGAAAAAGAAAAATTGTATATCTCGCTTATTTATAAACATTAACTGACAACATTTGGTATATGGCTTCATCTGGTTGTGGTTTATTGTTGTTTGCACAAAAAACAATCTTTCGCCTATGGTTCCCGTAGCAGCAAACCTAGGTACTCGGTCCCCATGTTATTCTTATGGAAAATAATTAAAATATTATATATCGCTTATTTATGAATGTATATGGATGAAACTTGGTAGGTAACTTCACTTAGCTGAGTTCTATTGATATTTGCATAAAAACCCATTATTTTGTGTTCCTTGTTGCAGCAAACCTGCATACTCATACCCAATGTTATTCTTATGGAGAATAATTAATATTTTAAATATCGCTTGTTTTTAGCGAATTTCCCCTATAGGGAAGAAGCTATTACCGTATGTCTCATGGTAAGACTTAAGCCCGAGACCATGATAACTTTTCATTTTGAGGTCCCCAGATGCCAAAAACACCATTCGTTCAAATTTTTATATATGTATATATATATATTTGTATATATATATATTTGTATATATATATATATATATGTGTGTGTCCGTAAGCACAATAACTCTCGTAAAAAAGGTCCGATCTTAATGAAATTTGGTACAAATGTGCAAAGTACCATTTATTTGAACGAGTTCGAAAACCAGATGAATCGCACCATCCGAAGGGGGGTTTTTGGGGGGTTTTGTACCCCAAAAATGAGGTTTTTGGGGTTTTCACATTTAATTTTAATTTAAATCAAATTTTAATTTATACCAGCCTAATTTATGAATTCAGCTTAAAAAAACAAACAATTTGGTATTTTGATCATTGCTCTACGTCAATTGGTTACCGAGATATTGAAAGTGCTAAACACAGTACGTTGTCTAATGTTATTCTTATGGAGAAAAAGGAAAATTGTATATCTCGCTTATTTATGAACATAAACTGGCGAAATTTGGTATATGGCTTGATCTGGTTATGGTTTATTGTTGTTTGCACAAAAAAACAATTTTTCGCCTATGGCTCCTGTAGCAGCAAACCTAGGTACTCGGTCCCCATGTTATTCTTATGGAAAATACTTAAAATGTTATATATCGCTTATTTATGAATGTATATGGATGAAACTTGGTATGTGACTTCACTAAGATGAGTTCTATTGATATTTGCATAAAAACCCATTATTTTGTGTGCCTTGTTGCAGCAAACCTGCGTACTCATCCCCAATGTTATTCTTATGGAGAATAATTAATATTTTAAATATCGCTTGTTTGTGAATACATTTCTTATGAATCCTGTTAAGTGTTATAATGTGTTATGTTATATATTCATTGGAAATTCGCTGAGTATGCAGGTTTGCTGCGACGGGGGTATTGAATATATTTCTTATGAATCTTGTTAAGTGGCTTAATGTGTTATGTTATAATTAATTGGAAATTCGCTGAGTATGCAGGTTTTCTGCGATGGGGGTATTTATTATATATATATATATATATATATATATATATATATATATATATATATGTGCCCGTAAGCACAATAACTCTCGTAAAAAAGGTCCGATCTTAATGAAATTTGGTACAAACGTGTAAAGTACCATTTACTTGAAGGAGTTCGAAAACCAGACCAATCGCACCATCCGAAGGGGGGTTTTTGGGGGGGTTTTGTACCCCAAAAATGGTTTTTTGGGGTTTCCACATGTAATTTTTATTTAAATAAAATTTTAATTTTCACCATTGAATTCAGCATAAAAAAAACAAACAATTTGGTTTATTGATCATTGCTCTACGTCAATTGGTTACTGAGATATTGAAAGTGCTAAACACAGTACGTTGTCTAATGTTATTCTTATGGAGAAAAAGAAAAATTGTATATCTCGCTTATTTATGAACATAAACTGACGAAATTTGGTATATAGCTTCATCTGGTTGTGGTTTATTGTTGTTTGCACAAAAAAATTTCACCTATGGTTCCCGTAGCAGCAAACCTAGGTACTCGGTCCCCATGTTACTCTTATGGAAAATAATTAAAGTGTTATATATCGCTTATTTATGAATGTATATGGATGAAACTTGGTATGTGACTTCACTTAGCTTAGTTCTATTGATATTTTGCATAAAACCCCATTATTTTGTGTTCCTTGTTGCAGCAAACCTGCGTACTCATCCCCAATGTTATTCTTGTGGAGAATCATTAATATTTTAAATATCGCTTGTTTGTGAATATATTTCTTATGAATCCTGTTAAGTGGCTTAATGTTTTATGTTATAATTCATTGGAAATTCGCTGAGTATGCAGGTTTGCTGTGACGGGGGTATTATGGAATTGACACATTTTTAAAATGACTTCCATTTTGAAATTTATTATTTACCAATTTATTATTTACCAAAACATTTTGATTTATTAACCGATTTTTACAATCAAAGTTTCATTGGATTGGGATTAGAAAGGGCTTTAAATTTGATGTCTTGACAAATTTTGGTTTTGTAGCTTGTTTTTATGGAATTTGACTTTGAAATTTGTAAATGGCCGCCATTTTGAAATTTGATAAGTTTGATAACAAATATTTTTGTAAAATTTTAATAACAAAAAACTGAAAGTTTATACCAAGTTTCATCAAAACATCTTCAAACGGTTTTAAAATTATTAATTAATAAAAAAATGCAAAATGGCGGATTACGGCTAAACTAAGCCGAAATCGAAAAAGTGTTACTTTACTTTTTCGACTTATTTTTGTATGTAGAATCCAGTTCTGCATAGCACGCTAAGCATTTTTGTAACACCATGTATAATTTAAAAATTTGAAAGAACTGAAGATGTTTTACGCTTACGTAAACAAACAAGTTTAAGACTTTCATAAAGAAACGTCCACAATGGATAGTAATTAAATTGTCATAGTCCAAATTGTAATAACATTTTGATGAAACTTGGAAGGCTTTTTGTGGTATTGAGGTACATATATCATAAGCATTGGGAATTCGCTGTGTTTCAGGTTTTCTGTGACACTGATATTTTCAGTATTTAGAATAATTCAAAGCATTGTCATTTGTACATGCAAAGTAGAGCAAGATAAAGTAAGTAATAAAGCAACCCATCCTTATAAATAAAAAGTCGACTTAGATGTGCTACATCTGAAATGGAGGTGGGGTTAAGATAAGACTATGTCCAACGGGAATCGAAATTCCTGCGACTTGTAGTTGAAGACTTGACATGCGGGAGGCGCGCAAATTGGCGTCTGCGCCGGAAACAGGGAATTGCCCACCACTCTCGTAAACAGGAATAAATTGTGGGAGGAGCCTAACGAGATGCCGGACCAGCAGTTTGGGGAAATTAGCACGGGTTGATATCGGCCGTGGACGCAAACAGTATGACAAACTGCTTCCTGTGGACTCCGAGGCAACGTGTCATCGCAGCGACGCGAGGGTTCTGTTGATTTAGGAATATTACAAAACATGTCACATGATACACAATCCAAGATTTTAGATCAACGACAAAGCAAAACACTTACCACTCTGGAAGGATAATGAGCTAATATTTTTTGTTGAACCCTAATATGACTATTAACTTTGCACGTCCCCAATACAATGTTGCAATACACGTATACAACATTAGACCTAAACAGTGTTTTCTAAAAACTGTATTTTCCAATAATTTTGTAGCAGTCAACACATATGAATAAAATTGTTTCAATATATGTTCTTCTTAGTTGTTTTGTTCATTATACTGTATATTCCATATTTTCATTGTATTTGTAACTAACTATAGGCTTATAGGATAGGCTATAGGCCGTTGGAGGCTTCGCCCCCAAACCCCCTTTTGCACTTGCACTTCTCAGTTAACACAAGTTTAAATCAAACTCAACTATTGTAATCCGTTAACAAAGATAAACTACACAACAATGCGCTTAGGTGAGCACATTATAGCCTACACAGGCGGTCCACTATCGGTTCGATATCGAAACATTTTACTAACTGGCTGCATGTTCGTTTTATCGAATGTACTTCCGACTACGACAGTTATTTCGTGGTGTAAAAGCAAAAAATAAAATGCTCACCTCAATTCAACGTCAAGCAGATATAAGTTAAATAAAAAGTTGTGGATACAATTTTAAATTGGTGTTCTACAAAATGGATTTACATGTAAAAAATTACAAAACATTAGGCTGCAGTTCACGACAAAATTATAGTTACCAAACCTAACCTAACTCCGCAGAACACTGAATGGTGGCTGTTTGTTGTGCAAAATTCAGCCATTTATGTTGTGCAGAACGCGAGACCGCATGATCGTGGATAGATCGGACAACATATCCACCGTATAAAGTTCATGAAGGAGTGAGCAATGGTCATCAAGCATTGAGCAACAATTATAAAATCATTTGATAGAACAGACTAACAAAGGATACTAGTGGGCCTGTTGCTCTAAATCGAGCAATGAGCTGTTCTTGCTGTTTATCAGTATTTTACTATATCATCACCTATTTTCATTTTCAGGTCCCCAAATGCCAAAAACACCATTCGTTCAAATTTGTGTGTGTGTGTGTGTGTGTGTGTGTGTGTGTGTGTGTGTGTGATTATCCCCCAAAAATCGCCAAAAAACATGACAAATCAAAGTTTCTCAAAAATCGCTCTAACGATTTTGATTAATCTTTGGTGGCTTGTAGAGCTTTAGGTTTCAAACAAAACTACACCACCCGCATTTCTATAAAAAGTCGCGTTTAGAAATTACAAGACTTAAAACATAAAAAGTTCAGTTTTTTGGATTTTTCATAAAAAAACATAAATGTTACAAATTATTACTATTCACCATTAAAAAGAGCTCAAAAAACTAAATAAATTAGTATTTTGAATTACTATTCTACGATTGCTAGTTGCGGAGAAAATTGTAATTTTAATTTAGCGGTAAACGCAGTAGGTTGTCCAATGTTATTCTTATGGGAACACAAAAATTACTATTTCTCTCTTATTTATTGATCAATTTTGTTCAAACTAGATATGCTTGTCAAGTTATCATTGACCAACAGAGGAAATTTGAAATATATTGCCCCTTAATAACCCTGGGGGGTATAGGGGGCATTTCCCCTCTTAAAACCACGTGCGTAGTGATGGATTCTGTAGTGCCTACTAAACAGGGATTTGGGTGGATATTTTTTAAAACAACTTGTTTACAAGATTTTCTGTACATTCGACCGTGCTTTGTATTCTATACTTAGTAAATAAAAAGTAATGAATGTATTAAAGTTGGGCTAAAAGGGAGAAAGTATGTGTCAGTTTATTTCTACCAAATCTTTGCTCAATCGGTCTAGTAAGTATATGTTTAATATGGAAATGTTGACGGTCGTTAGGGCCGAGCCTCATTGGAACGCGAATAAGATCATAACCTTTTTGGGATGGACCCATCTTCTTCCAAATATCTGCTCAACAACTCCTGTAGTATGTTGTACTTACTGATGGTGGACTTAAAAACCCATACAATATTTAATATTATAATCAAAATGACTACCTAGATAAACTGAGCTTACCATGTTGCAAGGTATTGTTTTCCGTAGTATTTCATTGCCTTGATGTCGTTATTTGATACGGTTTAGTATACCTTTGGACAGCATTGAAGCAGACGTGTTTCCTCTGTTTTGGGACAAAAGAAAGTAAGCTGCCTAAATGCTCATTAGAACAATGGTGCATTTTGTAGCGAAAAGTTGAGTAACTTGTACCCTTGAGATCTACTTTTAGCAGTGCCAGACAAAGGTGCACAGCCCTAATGGCGTACTATAATTTGAAACATCCAAAAATTCCTCCTCCACACGAAAATGGGCAGTGTTTTATTTCATTCAGTGCATTTTTTGTGAAACGCGTTGCTCATAAACAGACAGACGGATAAACAAATTTTAACAAAAAATTGAAATATCTCCTCTGCACACAACATTTCACTGCTCAAAGCGTTGTAGAAGAAAAATTATTTTATTTATATTGATAAATAAATTCCTTACCTTTAACATATTTTATTGCTAATAATCCGTCTATAATGTATTAACAGGTGCAATTCAAATAAAATTATTTCCCATCTTAATCTTATGGGCGAAAAACGAACTTTGAGGGCGACCCGTTCCCTTAAGATTAAAACCCCGATCGCAGCAAACCTGCATACTCAGCGAATTTCCAATCCATAATATATATCTTAATACCACATAAAGCCGCATACCAAGTTTCATTAAAATATATTCACAAATAAGCGATATTTACAATTTGAATTATTCTCAATAAGAATAACATTGGGGATGAGTACGTAGGTTTGCTGAAACAAGGAACACAAACAATTGGTGTTTATGCAAATATAAATATAAATAAACTAGGTGAAGCCACATACCAAGTTTCATTAATATTCTTTAATAAAAATAAGCGATATATAACATTTTAATTATTCTCCATAAGAATAACATGGGGACCGAGTACCTAGGTATACCTACGGGAACCATAGGCGAAAAGTTTATTTGTTGTGTAAACAACAATAAATCACAACCAGTTGAAGCCAAACACCAAGTTTCGTCAGTTTATGTTCATAAATAAGCGAGATATAAAATCTTTCTTTTTCTCCATAAGAATAACATTAGACAACGTACTGAGTTTAGCACTTTCAATATCTCACTAACCAATTAACGTAGAGCAATGATCAAAATAAAAATTACATGTGAAACCCAAAAAAAACATGTTTGGGGAATATATAAGAAGATATACAAGATTAGCGATATAGAACCCCTCGTGTAGGCCATAATGTACTCACCATGTTTGAAACAGCTGATGTATACAGTATAAACCTCATGTGAGCACATTATCACCTTCACGGTAGATTTATATAAATTAGCTGTTATAAACATATTTGGTATCAGCTAAAGTTTGTGTACTTCCGAAAAACATCCAAAACTTGCACATTTAAATGGGCCAAAACGCTCAAAATTACTCCTTCTCGAATGAGTAGCAGCTAAACGGATGACCGGAAAATCTTAAATCTGACGGAAAATTGTTGGTTTTAAATTAAATTCTCGACGAATTTTGTATGTACAATTTTTTGCACTCTTTTACAGTTGGTTTTACAAATCACGTTCAAAATGGAAAATTAAAAAAATGAATTTGTTCCGCCACAAAAGTGCCTCCTAAACTAAAAAATTAACTCTTGGCAATTAATTTAAGGGCTTCTCGATAAGAGCTTTAATTCAAGTATGGGGTCAAGTAGAGTCCGAAGTGCCTCATAATGTATGTCAGTGAGTCAGTTAGTGAACCCGTCAAGCTTTACATAATAAGTCAATTTTTTCCATGTACAAATTTAAACTACTGATAGGGCCTGCTGCTCCAACTTAACCAAAAGTTAATTTCGTCCTTCTGAAGTTACATTACCCCTTATAACATATTGTTTGTTCTGCGTTGTCATTCCAGTAAAGAGTATGTACATTACGCTTGCAGCATTTTTACTGCTGTTATGCTATTTTTTTACTGCATCAATAGCTGTTAAATAGACAATTCAATTGAATTATATTCTTCTGAAACGTTGAAGGTTTGTGGGTCAAAGCCCTGAGGACATATGTAAGTTATAAGAAATTTCGTGGAATCTAGATCTCGGTCTTCTTTTTTCATTGGTAACCAAGCATAAACATAGGATCAGTTATTGATTTAGCTCGTGCTCTTACACAATACTTGTTTATGAACTAATATATAGTGTTATAATAGTACGGGAACAACTAATCGTCACTATTCGGGGCAGGAAAAAACATAAATGATATTGAAGTAAAAAATACTACATTAATATTAAATGAAGAGGGTAGACCAACGCTTATGGCTTTGTAAAGCAGTCAGCCCGAGGCCAAGAGCAGTACAGACAGTACAGTATAATACAATGTACATCTCAGTGCAATACAGGCCCAGCCAGTACCAACGAGGTTCCCGGAGGATGCGGCCTTTGACAGACGGACGACCGCGACACGACGACACATCGACTCAGATGGGTCACGAACCCAGCGCTTGTTTGTACAGTAGAATACAATGTACATTTCAGTGCAATACAGGCCCAGTAATACAGTACCAACGAGGTTCCCGGAGGATGCGGCCTGTGACAGACGGACGACCGCGATACGACGACTCATCGACTCAGATGGGTCACGAACCCAGCGCTTGTTTGTACAGTAGAATACAATGTACATCTCAGTGCAATACAGGCCCAGTAATATAGTACCAACGAGGTTCCCGGAGGATGCGGCCTGTGACAGACGGACGACCGCGTCACGACACGACGACGCATCGACGCAGATGGGTCACGAACCCAGCGCTAGTTTGTACAGTATAATACTATGTTCATCTCAGTGCATTTTCGAATTATGAAACTAGTTTATGTGGTTACGGGGAAAGTCGAAAAAACGTGTTCATAAAATATCCTATGTTAATCTTATGGGGAAAAGGTTTTGAACTTTTCCTCAGTTTATTTTACTGACTAATTCGCATTCGTTTTTACCAATAAGTCTATCTCTAAAAACAATCATTTTGGTGTTTCAATTGTTGTTCTACGTCCTACAGTTGCAGAGATATTCAAAGTGCTAATCACAGTTCGTTGTCCAATGTTATTCCTACGGAGAATAAATACAAATTGATATCCCGATTATTTGTTAAGGTATATTGATGACACTTGGTATGTAGCTTCATCTAGTTGTAGTATATTGATATTTAAACAAAAAACTATTATTTTCATCGTCCCCGTAGCATAAAACCTGCATACATAGCCCTAATCATGGAGAATAAGTAAAGTTTGATATCTCGCTTATATGAATCTAGATTAATGTAAATTGGTATTTAGTTATATTGATAATTACATAAAACACATTACTTATCTTCCTTGTTGCAGTAAACCTGCGTACTCAGCCCTAATGTTATCCTATGGAGAATAAATAAAATGTTATATATTACTTGTTATGAATGTATTGCTATGAAAATTGGTAAGTGGTTTTATGCGGTAGTGAGACACATATTTATACAGTGGAAATTCGCTGAGGTCGCAGGTTTGCTGCAACGGGGGTATTTTAAACTCCGTATAAGCATGATGTTTAAATTTTAAATTTTTAAATGAGCTTTCCAGTAAAATTAGATTTTTACTGGGATTAATGATTTTGTCAATCGCTTTATGAGACCTAAAAACCCGATTTGAAAATGATTAAAATCCTTCCGCGGTATTCCAAAATACAGGCAGACTTTTTTCGTATTATAGAATATAATTAAACGATTGAATTAACCGCCGATCAGGTGTTAAGCCTCGGAAACTCTTAAACGGTCGTAACACGTTACCTAAACGACGCAACGATCTGCTTAAGAAAATGCGGCATGACACACGAGTCACAAAATCTAGCAACACAACTCAGTAATCACCGGCCTGAGCCGTTTGTTGAGCTGTAAAAGTTTCCAAAATAAATCGAAACGCTCCCCCTCCTCATAAAGCGACCTGATTTAAACCTTTGTCACCGATAAAAAACAAGCGCTGGGTTCGTGAGCCATCTGCGTCGATGCGTCGTGTCGTGTCGCGGTCGTCCGTCTGTCACAGGCCGCATCCTCCGGGAATTTCGTTTGTACTGGGCCTGTATTGCACTGAGATGTGCTGATGCACTGATGAGGTCAAAGCGCTAAACACAGTACGTTGTCCAATGTTATCCTTAAGGAGAATGAATAAAATTTGATATCTCGATTATTTATGAATGTGTATTGATGAAACTTGGTATGTGGCTTCACTTAGTACTGGTATATTTATATTTGCACAAACAATTGATTTTTTGTTGATTATCCCAGTAGCAGCAAACCTGCATACTCAGCCCTAATGTTATTCTTATGGAGAATAAGTAAAGATTTATATTTCCCTTAATTATGAACATAAATCAATAAAAAACTTAGTGTGTAGCTTCACCTGGTTGAGTTATATTGTTAATTGCATAAAAACACATGTTTTGTGTTTCTTGTTGCAGCAAACCTGTGTACTCAGCCCTAATTTTATTCTTTTGGAGAATAAATAAAATGCTAAAGATCACTTATTTATTTATGTATTTTTATAAAACTTGGTAAGTGGCTTTATGTGGTAGTGTGAAACATATGCATGCATTGGAAATTCGCTGAGTATGCAGGTTTGCTGCGACGGGGGTATTTTTAAGTATCACGTTCAAGGACACAGATGAAAATATCTAAAATCCTCTTCAGATAATGTGATCCGTCTAGTTTTCGAACTCATTCAAATAAATGCTTCTTTACATATATCTATGCCAAATTTCATCTAAATCGGACAATTTTACTTTCTCCCCCCCTATACATAGTATGTGGGGGAAGTGTTGTTCACGTCAAGATTTTCGAATTTGAGTTATTAGTGTAAATACTCATTTTAATGGTCCCTGATTCTAAAAATAATTGGTTTTCGGAATGATGTCTCTGTCTGTTTGTGTGTCTGTCTGGGTGTGTGAACAGAGCTAGAGACAACACCAGTGGTCCGATTTTGATGAAATTTTGTACGTCGGTACTAATTCACGATATCTCCAGACTTTTTTTTTCATTTTTAAGGGAAATTATCCCCCAGAAACATCTAACAGCATGAAAATCAAAATTTCTCAAAAACGGCTCTAACTATTTTAATAAATAGGTCACTTTCGTGACTAGCAGTGAAATATACCAATTTCATCACACTGTATATGAAAATAGCCGTTACCATGCGGCTGAGGTCTACGAAAATGATCTATTTCCTTGTAACAAAACAAATAATGATCAGCTGACTTTGCCTGTCCCAGACATTACATTTCCTGTCCTAAAGCTGGGGGTTTCTTGGCGCGGAACTTTTCGACAGCGGAGCGCGGAACATTTCGACAGCGGAGCGCGAAACGCGGAGATTCTCCCCTCGTAGTTTCAGCTAAGCGAAATTCTATTTTCCTAGACGCGGAATTTTTCGGCGACCGACTGCGGAACAATCTAGCTCATTTTGTTTTTGATTGTTGTGGGAATAACACAAAGGGCAATAAAATAAAATAATATGTTCTCAAACGTAGGTCTATTTCAAAAACAACCGACTGTGTTTAGTATTTTCAATATCTCCTCAACCAATTGTATAGCAATTACTCGCTTTGCTCGCTGGGGGCTCCGCTCTTTATTTAATAAAGTGTAAAGGTAAATTTGGTTGGAGAATGGAATCACTATAAAAAGTAATTATGTATTAGTCTTATGGTAAGTATTTTTTGTAAAACATTGCTACAGTATTTGTTGTCTAGACGTGTTAATAATGACTGAGAAATACTGTGAAAGGAGATAGTGTTGTAATAGTGTAAACAATAAAAGCAGTAAAGGCAGTAAGTGTTGGTAATTGTAGGAAAAAACCTAATGTATTGGGTTATAGTCTTTTATATATTATTTCAATGTAGAAGTCTAAGTCGTTGGCTAACAATTAAATATCGAAACCAATTAGTGTTAATAATTATTACATATGTTATAGTTTCAGTAACTTTTTGTAACGTATTGGTGTAATAAAGAGAGAGTAATATCGGATGAACAATTAATTTCTAATTGAAAGGGTAGTGTCGAAGATAATATAAAAACAATGTATAGTAGATTTATGGTGCCGCTGAAATGTGTAAACTTGTCCTAAAGAACAGGAGTAGTAATGTATAAAATATAGTCAAGTCTATAAATTGTAGTAAAGGAATAGGATTTTCATTGTAAAAAGCGTTTAATAGTATTGAGTAAATGTTTTTCCTTGTTAGTTAGCCAGAGTGTAATGTTGCAGCTTGGCATATCCAGTTCCACCAACGGGGAGGCCGGGAATCGTAGGAACTATCTATTTACAAACATAAAACAAAAGTAACTAAGATAATACAAATATTAAATGGGGAGTTTGTTTTAGACAGGCCCCTTGCCTCTACCGTAAACACAAATTAAGATTATAACAATTAAAAAAATAACAAATGACAAAAATAAACACACCGGATAGTTTTTTACATACAATTATGGGTTATAAAATACCTTCAAAAACCATTACAAAAAAAAATATTATGTTTGTAGCGACTAAACAGTCTTGACGAAGACCAAAAATAATCCACATAGTGTTCTAATTACTAGGCTTCTAGGTTTTTGTTGTTGTTTTTATAAGTAACACTTTAAAATTAATTAAAGTAACTGTTATATACAAGCCATCAAGATGTCATGATTTATGATTTATTTTGTAGGGGGAACCCTCGTTGCAGATCGTCCAGCATACGGTGGTGTTTGCGAGAAGCTTTCATTACGAGAACAATTCAATCTTGAGTTTTAATGCGATGAACTAAAAAGGATATGACAAAATACAAGCTTCCATTTATCACATAATTGTAAAGAAAGAAATATAATCCATACAACAAATATAAAGATTTTTTTAAATATGATGTTTTCAAATTTGTAAATATTTAAGTCATAACAAACGACATAAACATAACACATATGGTAGCTATAAGTTATCTCTTGTTTATGTGGCCTAAATAACAATGCTTTTAATCGTTTAACTGGGCCTAAAATACATTAATACTAAGCAAAATATAAATACTCCCGTAGCAGCAAACCTGCATACTCAGCGAATTTCCAATACATATTAATTTATTTTAATACCACATAAAGCCACATACCAAGTTTCATCAATATACATTCATAAATAAACGATTTATGACATTTTAATTATTCTCCATAAGAATAACATGGCGGCTGAGTATGCGGGTTTGCTGAAATAAGGAACACTAAAAATGGGCTTTTATACAAATATCAATATAACTCAACTAGGTAAAGTCACATACCAAGTTCTATTAATTTATGTTCATAATTAAAGGAGATAACACGTTAATTATTCTCCATAAGGATAACATGGGGCTGAGTATGCAGGTTTGCTGCTACGGGAACTATCGGCCAAAAAATGAGTTTTTGTGCAAATATCAATAGACCACAATGAAATGAAGCAATATACCAAGTTTCGTCAGGATAAGTTGATAAATAAGCGAGATATACAATTTGTATTATCCTCCATAAGAATAACATTGGACAATGTACTGTGTTTAGCACTTTCAATATCTCAGTAACCAATTGACGTAGAGCAATGATTAAAACATCAAATTGTGCGTCTTTTTAAGCTGATTCCAATAGGATAAAATAAAATTTTACTTTTTCAAAAATTGTATGTAAAAAACTCAAAAAACCCATTTTTGGGGTACAAAACACCCCAAAAATACCCCTTCGGATAGCTCGATCCGTCTGGTTTTCGAACTTAAAGTCATAAATGCTGCTTTACAAGTTTGTACCAAATTTCATCAAAATCGGATCTTTTTACGAGAGTTATCGCACCCACGGACACACACACACACATATATATATATATACAGTTTCGAACGAATGGTGTTTATGGGGTCTGGGGACCTCAAAACGAAAATTTATCATGGTCCCGGGCCTAGGTCTTACCATGCCGACTACGTTAATAGCTTCTTCCCTATAGGGGAAATTCGCTAAAACATGTAATTTTTATTTTTATTTTGCAGGCGTTAAATTACATAAATTTATATACAGAATTACTGCTGAATCCCATAAAAAATACTGCAGACCCGACAGCAGTATCCTTAACAACAATACATTATTGTGTACTGTACATAACAAATGTTATGTTATTTTAATAGTATGTTTATTTTTGTAATGATTTAATTATCTGTTGGTTATTATACTTGTCGTACTCCAGATAATTGGAAGGCCTTGAACTCATTCAACAAGTTTCTTGTCAACTGACGCTCTAAATTTACCCGAACTCATTCTGTAAAAACACAAAATCACAGGACACCAGTGAAATCTCAACACTATTTCGCGGCGGAGAGCGGACTCCTCTGGTCTGGGAGCGGACAAATTTTAAGCTGAGTTTTCCAAGGCGCGGAACTTTTCAGCAGCGGAGCGCGGAACGCGAACATTCTCCGCTCGTAGTATCAGCTCAGCGGAATTCCATTTTCTTACACGCGGACTTTTTCGGCGACCGACTGCGGAATAACCTAGCTCATTTTGGTTGAGACTGTTGAGGGGATAACACCAAGGGCAATAAAATAAAATGTTCTTAAACGTAGGTCTAGGGACCTATACCAACACACAACGTACTGTGTTATTTTCAATATCTTTTCAAGCAATTGTTG
Organism: Allygus modestus; assembly: GCA_963675035.1. Classification (NCBI taxonomy): domain Eukaryota; kingdom Metazoa; phylum Arthropoda; class Insecta; order Hemiptera; family Cicadellidae; genus Allygus; species Allygus modestus. The sequence goes on along the minus strand of OY776111.1, from coordinate 159,728,394 downwards.
TATAGCAATAATATGTAAAAGAACAGAAAGAAAAGGTTTTAATTTTTTTTAGTTTTAAACAATTGAGATTTTACTTTTAAAACACAATAAAACTGCCTATTATATAAGCTAAAACAACAGTACATAACAAATGTTATGTTACTTTAAAAATGCGATTATTTTTGTAATGATTTAATTATCTGTTGATTATTATACCTGCCGTACTCCAGATAATCGGATGGCCTGAAGGCCTTGTATTCACTCAACAAGTTTCTCGTCATCTGACGCTCTTAATTTACCCGAACTCATTTTGTAACAAACTAAATCACAGCACATTAGTCTAACTTCAACACTATTCCGTGGCGGAGAACGGACTCCTCTGCTCTGGGAGCGGACAAAGTTAACCCGCGGCGCGGTGCGGAACAATTCCGCTGTCTAGGAAAACAGCGCCATTTGATTACATGATGAGGAGAGGCCAGCGTTCTCCGCTCTCCGCTGTCGAAAAGTTCCGCGTCTAGGAAAACCCAGCTTTAACAATACGTTGCCTGTCCCAAACAATACTTTTCCTGTCCTAAGCAATTGAAGTTCCGGTGTTGCTCAACAGGAGCACCAGTGTGATTTCGTTATTTGTTTTGACAATTCTAAGTTCACTCAGCTGACTTTAACACTAAAATGAATTGTAAAACCGTGTTGTGTTTACTTATGGAAAATTACTAGACTATGATATATCAGAAAGATTTTTTAGCGAATTTCCCCTATAGGGAAGAAGCTATTACCGTAGGTCTCATGGTAAGACTTAAGCCCGAGACCATGATAACTTTTTGTTTTGAGGTCCCCAGATGCCAAAAACACTATTCGTTCAAATTTATATATATGTATATATATGTGTGTGTGTGTGTGTGTCCGTTACCACGATAACTTGAGTAAAAAACGTCCGATTTCGATTAAATTTGGCTCAAATGTGTAAAGTGACATTCATGACTTTAAGTTCGAAAACCAGAAATATCGGACCACGGGAAGGGGGGTTTATGGGGGTTTTAAATTTTCCAAAAATCAGTTTTTTGCATTTTTCACCCTAAAATTTTAAAAAAACTTAATTTTGGTTTTGACCATATTATAGAGCTTAAAAAAACAAATAATATGGTATTTTGAATTATTAACCTAGGTTAAGTGGTTGCGGAGAAAATCCCAAAAAACCTTCTCATAAAATCTCCCATGTTAATCTTATGGGAAAAAGGTTTTTGGCTTTTCCTCAGTTCATTTCTATGTAAACTTCACATTTGCTTTTACCAATCAGTTTAGCTCTACAAAACAATCATTTTGGTGTTTAAATTGTGATTCTACGTCCAACCGTTGCTGTGATATTCAAAGTGCTAAACACAGTATGTTGTCCAATGTTATCCTTATGGAGAATATTTAAAATTTGATATCTCGATTATTTATGAACGTATATTGATGAAACTTGGTAGGTGGCTTCACCTAGTACTAGTATATTGATATTTCCATAAAAAATTGATTTTTTGTTGATTATCCTCTTAGCAGCAAACCTGCATTCTCATCCCTAATGTTATTCTTAAGGAGAATACGGAAAGCTTTATATCTCCCTTAATTATGAACATAAATCATTAAAACTTGGTATATAGCTTCACCTGGTTGAGTTATATTGATAATTACAAAAAACCCGCATTTTTATCTTCCTTGTTGCAGCAAACCTGCGTTCTCAGCCCTAATGTTATTCTTATAGAGAATAAATAAAATGCTATATATCACTTATTTATTTAAGTATTTTTATGAAACTTGGTAAGTGGCTTTATGTGGTAGTAAGAAATATATTCATTCATAGGAAATTCACTGAGTACGCAGGTTTGCTGCGACAGGGGTATTTTTTAGCGAATTTCCCCTATAGGGAAGAAGCTATTACCGTAGTCGGCATGGTAAGACCTAGGCCCGGGACCATGATAACTTTTCGTTTTGAGGTCCCCAGACCCCAAAAACACCATTCGTTCGAAACTGTATATATATATATATATATATATATATATATATATCTATATATATATATATATATATATATGTGTCCGTGAGCACGATAACTCTCGTAAAAATTATCCGATTTTGATGAAATTTGGTATAAACGTGTAAAGCAGCATTTATGACTTTAAGTTCGAAAACCAGCCAGATCGCTCTATCCGAAGGGGTATTTTGGGGGGGTTTTGTACCCAAAAAATGGGTTTTTCGAATTTTTTACGTATAATTTTGGAAATAGTCAAATTTTATTTTTTCCCATTGGATTCAGCTTAAAAAAACACACAATTTGGTATTTTGATCATTTCTCTACGTCAATTAGTTACCGAGATATTAAAAGTGCTAAACACAGTACGTTGTCTAATGTTATTCTTATGGAGGAAAATAAAAATTTTATATCTCGCTTATTTATGAACGTATACTGACGAAACTTGGTATACGGCTTCATCTGGTTGTGGACCATTGATATTTGCTCAAAAAAACAATTTTTTACCCAAGGCTCCCATAGCAGCAAACCTGCGTACTCAGCCCCATGTTATTCTTATGGAGAATAAGTAACGTGTTATCTGCCTTCATTATGAAAATAAATTAATGAAATTTGGTATGTGGCTTTACCTACATGAGTTATATTGATATTTGTATAAAACCCCATTTTTTGTGTTCCTTACTTCAGCAAACCTGCATACTCAGTTGCCATATTATTCTTATGGAGAATAATTAAAATGTCATAAATCGTTTATTTATGAATGTATATTGATGAAACTTGGTATGTGGCTTATTTGGTATTAAGATACATATATATGCATTGGAAATTCGCTGAGTACGCAGGTTTGCTGCTACGGGGGTATTTTTTTTTTTTTTGTTAGTGTGGTTATTTGCATCGTGATGAAAAGTATCGTTCACTACTTGTCAGAAAGGTCCTGTTTCAAGGCCCGATAGCATTTTCTACGCACGGCTTCGCCTCGCGCGTAACATTTTCGTGACTAGTAGTGAAATATACTAATTAGTTTAATAAACATCTAACTATTTACCTCTAAGTACAAGTTTATCAAATGGAAATCAGAGAAATACCGCACTTCCGAAAATCCGATTATAGGTGATGCAGTTTTAAAGTAAATGTTCTAATAGAAGTAGTTCTAGAATAAATGAATAAATTCATTTTATTGATCTTTAAAAATGATTACATGCTATGGATCACGTCCCTTAATTTGAACAGTGGTCACTTATAGCCTATTTAGACATGAAAAATCCGTGCAGAAAAAAATCATAGAAGTAAAATGCCTTAACTGATCAACTACAAATTATACCATGCATAACTAGTTAAGGAAAATAACATAAACACACAAACGAGTTTGCACGCAGCACGCTGACGTGAGGGAAGTGAATTTCCACTTAACAACTTTAAAAACTCAAAATCAGTGTAAAAACATACATTTATTCCAATTTTTATTTAAATCTGAAAATATTTATTTTTGGCTGTTCTGATGTTCCTGGTTTAATTTACCTGCAATGCTGGGAATACAATTGTGCACATTATAAGGTTAGGAGAAGGTCCAGTCAGGCTTGAAAGTAGGAATGAGGTTGCTGGGGAGGATAAAGTACACCAACAAATGAATAACAAGCATTTCTAATGTAAAACCCCTATAAGACAACGTACTGTGTTTAGTCGATACACATTATCTTTAATAACTCAGTAAATATTTATGCTAGAATGACGAGAGAGGGCTTAATACTTTTGCCTCACTAATTCCCATCTTTTTACATGCATAAATTTTACATTCGGGGCTTTTCTGACCCTTTTTGGGCCCAAAACTCGAAATTTGAAAGATTAATCCCCAAAAAAGGGATTTGGAGTTTTCCGATTGTTTTGCCCAACGAACTGGTCCAACTGATTATAGAAAGGAACGTCCATACCAAATTTGAATAAAATCGGACTAAAAATGTGACCGCTAGAGTGCAAATATATATATATATATATATATATATATATATATATATATATATATATATTATATTAGTTTTAAGCATGGTTTTATAAACATAGTACCCTTTTTGGTTTTAACATAATATGTTTTATTAGACGACTAGTTTCAAATCTTTAGGTCATAGTCATATGTCTTACATTATTTTGTAACCTCACATAGTTCAAATTATTAAATGGTAAACAAATTAAGAATCATATGATAAAATTAAACTTAGAATATGGGGGATTTTCTTGAATATAATATTTTGTTACTGTCTAGAGGTATATAAAATGAAATTATTTCTTTTATCCCTTTTTTATATTACAAATTTTGTCGAAGATCGGATTTCTTTGACGTATGTTCATGGTGTTCAGCAAATTATTCTGGTTATTTTCGTAATTCATATATATATATATATATATATATATATATATATATATATATATATATATATGAATGTCTTCTTTTACATATAATTTATTTCTTTCCTTCTCGTATTCTAATATCGTTAAGTTGTCATTGATACTTTTGTAGCTGTGTCTTGTTTCAATTAAATGTTCAGCAAAGTTTGATTTCATTGTCGTTCTGTTTCCGGATTTTAGGGCTTGGATGTGTTATTTAAATCTCGTATTAAAACTTCGACTGGTTTGCCCGATGTAGTAGTTTTCACAGTCGCTGCATTTAATCTGATAGACACCTGATTTGTTTAAATCTCTTACTTGGTTGATTCTTCATTTAGTATTCTGTTGTTCATGATTCTATAAGCATTATGTTTTGTTCTATAGCTGGTCTTAATATTTGAATTATAAAATTTTCTTCTTGTAGCTTTATTTATGATTGTATTATAAGGAATACATATGTATTCTTTTTGGTTTTCTTCCGTTGATGTTTCTCTTCTTTCATTTTTCTTTTTGATCTTCTTTCTTATCATTCTTTCAATTATTACAGTCGGCTTTACTGCCAAGCGTTTTATAAGATTTTTCTCTTTGATGAAATTGTTATTCGACATAGGAATGTTGATTAATCGATAAGTCATTGAATGAAAAACTGCTAACTTATGTTGCCACGGGTGGTTTGAATCTGAAGGTATTATTGTTTCTGTTGTAGTTACTTTTCGATAGATTTTAAATGAATGTTTGTTATTTTCCTTAGAAATCATTATATCTAGAAAATTAATTTTATTGTTTTGTACTCTTTTGAAAATTGAATTTTGTTAGAGAGTGAGTTTAGATAGGTGTGAAAGTTTTCTGCCTCCTCTCTAGTACCTTCAAAAAGGCAAAGAACTTCATCAGCATAACGATGCCAATATTTTATTTGTGATTTAAAAGGGTTGGTTTCATTAGTTATCTTTGTAGTTTCTAATTCATTCATATATATTTCTGCTAATAGACCAGAAAGAGGGGATCCCATTGGTAAACCCTCTTCTTGTATATAGAATGAATTATTGTACTTGAAATAATTTTGATTTAATGTCACTTTTGTCAGTTTAATAATGTCATTAATTTGAGTAGTTGTAAGTTCACCTCGGTTTGTTAATTTTCGTTTGAGTATTGCTACAGTTTCCCCTACAGGGATGTTAGAATACATGGCATTTACATCAAACGATAGAAAAATTGAATTGTTGACAATACTTACATCTTTAATTTGATTTATTAATTCTTAGGTATTTGATACACTTACTTTATTTTCCCAGCTAATATTATTCTTAATTTTACTGTGCAAATATTTGCATAGGTTATATGTAGGAGCTTGTCGAAAGTTGACTACTGGTGTTATAGGGATGCCATCTTTGTGCGTTTTTGGTTGTCCTCGAAAACTTGGTGTTTTTGGATTAGGCATTTTAATTTTAATCTTCTCTTTTTTGGTGATGCTTGTGCATTGCATTATGGTAGAGTTTGTTGTTTTGGTAAAGTCATCTGGTGGATCTTTATTCAAGATTTTAAACTTATATATACAATTTTAAACCGCCCCCCAAAACGTGTTCAGGGGGTCACGTTAGGAACTTCTATGGTGGTCCCGGGCTTAAGTTTCACCGTGCGGGTCATGCTAATAGTTCACTTTCCATAGGAAATTCACTAATAACCACACATTCAAAGGAATGTAATACCTTGCTTAGCCTAGAGTAAGGCCTGTCTATTGATCTACAGTTCCTTGTATTGTACGTATGAACATGCATTTTTAAAGTATAAGTACCGGGGGACCGAGCCATGCTCGGTGTTTGATTCCGCAGAAGAGGCATTACGAGTTTTCCTGAGGTAGTGGTTTTCACCATTTGATTTTTTAGACCCAAAAGCCCCTAATCCCAAACTTTCAGCAAAATCCTTCCACTGGATCTCGAGATAAATTTTTCAAACAAACAGACACAACTCGTATTAGAGTATAGGATTTTTTCAAACAAACAGACACAGCTCGTATTAGAGTATAGGATTAGCAAGATATTTCTTTACATTCAACATGCTATGAAAAATATACAGATTAACAACAGTCAGAACCTTTTCCTGAATGTTTTGCAATGGTCCCTGAAACCAGAGTTGGTTATTATTCTAATAGCCTTTATCCGGGCAAGGAGAAAATTGTTTACATCAGAACTATTTCCCCAAAGTAATAGGCCATAGGATAAAGCACTCTGAAATAAGCCAAAATAAACAGTTTTTAAATATTCTTTGGATAAATATTGTCTTAAACGTTTTAACGAATAAATTAGCCTACTTAACTTTCTACAGACAAACTCTACATGCACACTCCATGACAATTTAGGATCTAAATAAATACCTAGAAGCTTGACAATATCACTAGAATTGACTAGACTGTTGTTTAAAGAAAAAAATCATGCTCTGAGTTTTCTCCACATTCATAAATAAAAGATTTGCCTTATACCAAGCATTTGCCTCTTCAATAATTGCACTAAACTCATTATTGATTGAGTAAACTGATTTATTTGAGAAATAAAAAGTGACATCATCCACAAACAAACATGTTAACATCAAAATCTAGGTCATTTATTAAAATAAGAAAGAGAAAGGGGCCTGGCACCGACCCATGTGGTACCCCATACTAAACCTTAGTTAATTTATAGAGCTTCTCAGGACTTATGTTCGGATCTCGTAATTTACCATGGACTTATTATTGTTCTAGATCTTAGCTTTACATTGTTAACTGTTAGATCTTAGCTCTTAATCTTAGCTCTTAGATCTTAGATCTGTTAGACTTAGATCTTACCTGTTATGCAGCTGATATGAACTATTTATTGTTTCAGAGTGAGGGAAAACATGGCGAGTCCTTTAGGAGTCAAGAAGTCGTTCCGGGCGCATCAGTCGTTCGATGTGACGCTGCGGGAGCTCCGCGAGCTGATGGTGCTGCGAGGTCGAGAGGCCATCGCGCACCTGGACGAGACCGGTGGCGTCCAGAAGCTCGCTGAACGTCTGCGGACATCTATCACCCTCGGCATTCCCGTCAGTCCTAAAGAGGTCAAGACTCGACGAGACATTTTTGGCGAAAACAGAATACCTAAAGTCTCTCCAAAATCCTTCATTCAGCTGTTATGGGAAGCGCTTCTGGACAGCACACTGATTATCCTCGTATGCGCCGCCCTCTTCTCTCTCATCCTCAACTATGTAAAACCCGAGCAGGCGGAGGACAACCACGGCTGGATCGAGGGCACCGCCATCCTCGTATCGGTGGCCGTCGTGGTCCTGGTGACCGCCTTCAACGACTACACCAAGGAGCGCCAGTTCCGCATCCTCCAGGACCGCATCGATTCCGAGCTGGTGTTCCCGGTAATCCGCGACGGCGGCACGCTGAACATCCCCACCACCGAGATCGTGGTGGGCGACATCTGCCAGATCAAGTACGGCGACGTGGTTCCCGCCGATGGAGTCCTCGTCCAGAGCAACGACTTGAAGCTGGACGAGTCGTCGCTGACGGGAGAGTCTGATTACGTCAAGAAAGGAGTCAGAGTAGATCCGTTATTACTTTCCGGCACTAATGTTATGGAGGGAAGTGGAAAAATGTTAGTGACTGCGGTCGGTATCAACTCGCAAGCGGGAATCATTTTTACTCTTCTCGGTGCGGTTGCGAAGAAGAAAGAGAAATTGGAAAAGGATGGGAATAAAAGCATTATTCGTGAACAGGATGTCAATGATGAAAACAATCTGTCCCAAGAAAAAGGAAAATCTATTCTGCAAGTCAAGCTTACTAAATTAGCTGCCGAAATAGGATATATCGGGTCAGCGATAGCGACCCTCACAGTGGTTGTTCTAGTTGTTCAGTTTTGTATTAAAGAGTTTTTGGTAAGTGGAAAACATTGGCACGGTTATTACTACAATTATTTCGTTCATTTTTTCATAATTGGAGTGACTGTTTTGGTGGTTGCGATACCGGAAGGATTACCTTTAGCTGTGACGATTTCCTTGGCTTATTCGGTAAAAAAGATGATGAAGGACAATAATTTGGTAAGACATTTGGACGCTTGTGAAACTATGGGCAATGCTACAATTATATGTTCCGATAAAACCGGTACACTTACTACTAATCGGATGACAGTCGTTCAAATGTATGTATTCGATGAGTATAAAAAGGTCATTAACAGAGAAAACCTATCCAACATTCAATCAAATGTCGCTGACATTATTTCTCAAGCTGTATCGATAAATTCTAATTATAGTTCTCGAGTAATACACTCTTCAAATCCAGGTGTTCTACCTGAACAGATCGGAAATAAAACCGAGTGCGCTTTACTAGGGTTTGTGCATGAACTGGAAAGAAACTACAGCGCTTTGAGGAAAAGCGTCCCAGAAGAAATGTTTACACGTGTCTATACATTCAACTCTGTAAGAAAGTCCATGTCAACGGTGATCCCTTGGAGGGGTGGTTTCAGGCTATTTACTAAAGGGGCATCTGAAATCGTTCTCAATACGTGCGATTACATCTTAGGTGCTAATGGTGAAGTCAGATCACTCTCCTTAGATAAAAAGAAACAAATAATTCGCTTTGTAATCGAAAAAATGGCTGCTGATGGGCTGCGAACTATCGCAGTCGCTTACCGCGACTTCGTAAGAAACGGAGCGTCAACAAACGATACGAGGATTTCCTACAGTGACCCTGACTGGGAAGAAGAGCATAAAATTGTAAAGAATTTGACGTTACTCTGTATTTTTGGAATCGAAGACCCAGTGAGGCCAGAGGTCCCAGAAGCCATCAAAACTTGCCAGAGAGCCGGAATAACAGTAAAAATGGTCACCGGTGATAACATAAACACCGCAAAGTCAATAGCTACAAAGTGCGGTATATACAGATCTGGCTATCTTATCTTGGAGGGAAAGGACTTTAACAAGAGGATTCGCGATGAGAAAGGTGAAATACAACAACATCTGATAGATCAGATATGGCCGAGACTCAGGGTCCTCGCGAGATCATCGCCGACCGATAAATATAATCTCGTCAAAGGCATAAAGGAGAGCAAGTTGAGAAAGGGGAGAGAAGTTGTCGCAGTTACAGGAGATGGAACCAATGACGGGCCGGCACTGAAGGTAGCGGATGTTGGATTTGCGATGGGGATAGCCGGTACTGACGTTGCGAAGGAGGCTTCTGACATCATTCTCACAGATGATAATTTCATTAGCATCGTGAAAGCTGTTATGTGGGGTCGCAATGTCTACGACAGTATTACGAAGTTTATTCAATTTCAACTGACCGTAAACCTTGTAGCTATCATCGTCGCTTTCGTGGGAGCGTGTACTGTAGGTGACAGCCCGCTGAAAGCAGTACAGATGCTATGGATCAATCTTATAATGGACACGTTTGCTTCTTTGGCATTGGCTACCGAGAAACCAACACCGGCTCTGTTGAATCGTGATCCGTATGGTAGAACGAAACCTCTCATATCTAAAATAATGATGAAAAACATTGTCGGACATTCGCTGTATCAACTAACCATCATATTTAATTTACTTTTTCTTGGAGATAAGTTTTTTGATATTCCTTTTGAAAAACATTCCATCCGAGAAATCAGTCAGCACTTCACATTTATATTTAACGCTTTTGTAATGATGACGCTATTTAACGAAATTAATGCGCGCAAGATTCATGGTGAAAGGAACATTTTTAGTGGTTTACTTATGAACCCTGTATTTTGTTGTATATGGCTAATGACTTTAACCTCTCAGGTTTGTATAATTAATTTCGGAGGAGAAGCGTTCTCAGTCACGAAATTAGACCAGGATCAATGGCTTTGGTGTGTGGCTTTCGGTGTGGGGACGTTGGTGTGGGGGCAAATACTGTGTTGCGTTCCGCCTAGGCGGGACCAGAGCAAAAGAGCGCAAATGCCAGATGGGGATTTCAATGTTATTTCTGTTTCCGATCTCACGAACGGGTCTCATGCAAAGATCTTATGGCTTCGCAGTTTAAAACGAATAAGAACTCAAATAAGAGTGGTTAATGCTATAAAAGAAGCATCTCTAGCTAGAGAAAATGTAGCAACAAAAATGAAAAATTCTACTAACGAAGCAACTCTATCCAAAGAAAGTACACCTGAAAACAAAAATAAAATATCTCTAAATGATCTTAAACCCTCTAGTATAATGTCTAATTTTAAAAGTGAAGGCACTGCAGAATTCAATATTAGGTAGCACACATAACTAATTTTGTCCTATCATTCAAATTTATGAATTAATATTGATTAAACAACCAACCTCACCGTAGCTTAAGGAGTATGTACTTGGTACAAGGAAATAATATTGTGATCACTCTTCCTATGCATTTGTCATTTATATAACCTCTGGGATTTCGTACTACTAACGTGTAAATAAATGTATTTTATAACAAAGTGTAGTTGACACGGACCTTTATTATACCTTTATTTTGATGGAAAAGTCTATGGCGAAGCTTACTACGCCTTTTTGCCAAGTTTGTTGCCTAGTTACGATTGATAGAGTCAAGATGGATACATTACATTGTGTGAAAAGAGAATGAGATAATAAACTACTATTGTTGCATGAACAACAGTATTGTAATTGTTTTTTTATTACAGAGTACGCAAAACGATTACATAATATTTTCCTTGGTTTACATGTAATACGTTTTTAATTGTTTAAAAAGTGCATTCGTTCATTTGTACTACTTAAAATCCAATAAAACCCCAGATTTAATTTGTTTAAATTATTAAAGCAGACAACAGAAGGGCGTCGCAGTCAAGTAGTCAGTATTTTTGTATTTTCTTTATGCCTGAAACATCTGTTCTTGTTCTCATGCTAGAATTGTTATTATATAAACAGCTTTAAAATATACATTCAATTGATTAATGTTTTTCCACAAGATTTACATTGAAACTTCGTAAGCCTGTGGGGCGTAGACCTGAGCACCGATGTAAATTATAAGGGATTTCTTCAAAAATAAATCACAATATAGGTTAGGTTATATTTTGATTTAAGAGCGTTATATCTCAAAAACTGCAAATTTTAATCCCATAGAACAGTGGTGCGATTTAATCTTCTAAAAGATGGTGTAAAGAGTTACCTTGATGAGATTGGCTCATTAATAACTGATTTATTGCGATTTTCTTAAATATCTACTGTTGTTTTTATTTGAGTTACGATTATCAAAACATTTATTTACCAACGATTAATTATTTTAAATATTGTTATGACAGCGAAAGTTTTGAAGTTAGTGTTTTGTTTATTAGACCCCGAGGAACATAATCAAAATTTGCTGATGACTTCAGCACCAAATTTAATTTAAATCAAAAGAAGCTTTACTCGATAACTTTGACAGGTGTAAAACATTGAATTTATAATTTTAGAATCCTTTTATACTGCCGAAATCAAAGATGTGAAATTTAGTAGTCTTTGTTTTTATTGTCTTTAATTGATCAAGAAGATGTAAATTGTTAACAAATTGTCTTTCTCTTTAAGAAATTTTAAATAAATCAGTTATTAATTATTCAATCTTAATAATCTTTACACCATATTTAGAGGGTAAAATAGCACACATTTTCTGTGTTTTGTAAATGTTTTGTGAAATGTACAGTTTATATATATTTAAAACTTAAAATTTTCTGAACATATTCTTGAAACTCAGCATAGTTACAAAAATATCTCAGAGAATATGGAAATTCTAATTATTGCACAAACAGGTGAAAGAATGGACATATTAAAAAAATACCAAATCTATAAGAACAAAAATCATTACCCTAATAATATTCTAAATGTGATGCAGATGAAATCCAAAACCCCATTTTTTTTTTATTGAAGAATTAAGAAACAAATAATAGCTCAATGAACGCTACCTACCTTAATAACCCTATTTGTCTGTATATATGTTATTTATTTTTTTACTTTATCTATATTTTAACATATGTTTATTAATTTTAAATTTTACTGTTATATTTTAAGGTTATACTTTTTATACACTTTTAAAATGTCATTACAGCCGAAACTCGTTGTGAAATAAAAATTTTTCAAAAAGGGTACTCTGGAAGTTTGGTTTTCAATCTATTTATATATTAAGCTTTTTAAACAAAACAAAAAAATACCATTTTGGAATGGTAAAAAGTAGAAACTTGATACTCAAAACTGAAATATGCCTCGTTAGTCGTCATACATGGATTAAGTGAGAAGTTGACTGATACCTTCAGAGGTTATTAAGATATGATTAAAATTATGCTTTATTTCCCTCAGCAAATAAAGAATAACAAAAATTATGAAGAAAAATAATTCAGCAAGGGGGCTAGTGCCCCTTCAAGCCACTACTCAAACAATAATGATAAAACATAATCTATTTAATACAAGAATAAGGCAATTTCTGTGGACACAATACTAGCGAAACTATTAAATATTGAATAATTGTTTGTTGTTTTAAACGCCCTAAGCGTATAAATGTGCCAAAAGAAAAATATTTTCTCGAATACGAGCAACTAGATTCGCTTGTTATTATGAAAATAATTGCGAAGGATTATTGGTCTCATGTGATCGCTAGATAACACTAACGGAAATTTACAGCCAATAAACGTATATTATGTTTAATTAACCATTTTACTAAAAAGAAACATCGTCTTCGATAGATAAACGTTGAAATTACGAAGCAAGATCTTATGAATCAGAGATCTTAGTAATAATCAAGCTTCCTAAACTACAGAGCCGATTTTCATGTTTTTGGTGTCATTAGAAAGAGCCTAACGTGAAGTTGTGCAGGAAACTTTTTTATAGAGAAATAATTTGTCAGTGGCCCTGGGGCCCCTTAAAGTTGAGTGTTTTCCCATAAGCTTAACAATTGGGAAATAACTATAAGTTTTAAGCAATCAGCTGGATAGAGTAAACACAGTTAATCAGCAGGTCATGTTGGCTTTGGAACGGTAACACAATATTTATATGGGAATGTCAGTATAATATTAGGTTGTGATCACAAGTGAAGACGCGACAGAATACTAGGTATTTTTGAATATTTCCTGAATCTTGATACATCCTATCCTATCCTATCTCATTTCATTTCATTTCATTTATGTACACCATTAGGTCAACATGGACAATAGGTTCAGTCAATATACAGATAATGGTTTTAAGGCAAGTGTAACTAATGTATGCATATATATACATCAAGTTACCTCAACACTTAATCTAAATTACATCTAAAAGTCGTCAAGAGTGTAGGGAGCATTATTTAAAAGAATAGTGGTCAAATAAGATTTAAACTCTTTTAAAGGCAAGTCTTTTATGCGTTTTGACAATTTTTTATAAAACCTAATCCGGATAGCATTGTGAATCCTTGAAGCCTTTTGAAGTCTAGTTGCAGGTAAATTCAAGTCCGTACAATGTCTTGTTTCATATGAATGACAATTACTGTGAAGATCGTACTTACTTATATGGCTTTTTACATGAATCAAATTATTCAGTATGTACAAACTTTCAAAGTTAATATTTTATAGCTTATGAAGAAACTTTTGCATGACACTATTTTTTTAATTCCTGCAATCAATCTAATGGCTCTTTTTTAAAGAATAAAAACATCTAAAGATCCTACACTGTTACCTCATAACATATGCCATAAGAAATAAGATAGTGGGAAAAGGCGTGATATTCCATAAGAAGCATTGTTTCACTCACACAGCCCTTTAGTTTGAGGAGAATATACAGGACCCTTGACAATTTATTAATGATTTGATTAGTGTGTTTACCCCACGTCAGTTTTTCATCCAAGTTAATGCCAAGTAATTTAACTGGCTTATTTAGTGCATTTACCTTCCTTAGAGTAAACCTAATTTGCTCTGTCTATCAATATTTAAGGTGAGACGATTGGAAAAGAACCAGTCTGTTGATTTTTTCACTACAATATCGGACTCAAGAAAAGCATTTTTAAAAGAGAACCCCTCTGTAATAAGAGAGGTGTCATCAGCATAGAACACTAACTTACAAGGTAAATATCTGGGTAAATCATTTATCATAATAACAAACAAGGATGGTCCAAGGTCAGAGCCTTGAGGATCACCCCTGATAACACTCTTGATCGTGGATTTCTGGTTATTTACCATTAAAATTTGCCTATGAATATGATTTTAGAAGCATATGTTCTTTGTTCTTTATTCCATAAAGACTTAATTTATCAAGGAGGATTTCATGACTAATCGAATCAAAACTTTACTTAAATCAAGCATATTAAAGCAAAGTATAGAATTATTTTCAAAAGCTTATAATATTCTCTCCGTTACATCAGTGACAGCATCAGTGGTTGATGATCGGGGCACAAAAGCAAACTGTGATGGGGAAAATAGATTGTTAGTCGTCAAAAAAAATTCGAGTTGAGTTTTCATAACACATTAAACAATTTTTGCAAACATTGGTACAATGGCAATCGGTCTGAAATTAGCAAGGTCATTTATATTGTTTTTCTTGTGGACTGGGACAACTTTTGTTATTTTAGGGAAAACATCTTGGATAAGTATCAGTCTTTGCCATTGCTTCAATTTATTTAGTACCAGTATGTGCAAACTTCCAAACAAAATCAACAAACTTTATACCTATATCTACAATATAATAATAATAATCATAATAATAATAATATTAATAATAATAATAATAATTATAATAATATTGATAATGATGATGATGATAATAATAATAATAATAATAATATTTTTTTTCGGGGAGGAGGTTAAAACGCATTTACGCACAATGAGAGGCTCATTGTCCTCTCAGTAGTGCCGGACTCCCGCAAGCTCGTTGTCCTGCGGACTACCGGCTAAAAAAACCTCATCTCCTAGGACACTAGCCTGGAACTGTTTAGCACATTACTTTGGGCTAGGCCTTTTTTTCTTAGGGCTTTCCTCCTGGTGGTATTCTGGGAATTAAGGCCGATCCAGATCAGACGAGAGCGAGATTCGGCGGGCGTGCCACCTATCACAGTGGAAAAACGTTTGCTCGGCCGTGTCTGTCATGCCGGGACAATAAAGACAGCCCGAACTGGCAACCTTCCCCATCATGTGCAAATAGGCTCGGAAGTACCCGTGCCTGATAAAAGCTGGGCCACAAAGTAGTCGACCTCGCTATGCTGCCCTTCAACCCATGGTTGGATGCCCGGAATCCTGCGGTCCATCGTCCCGAGACTCGGCTCCCATTCGCGTTGCCAGCAGTCGAAGCTGCGGTCTCATTCTTCAGTGGCAGCGGTCTCTCTGCCAACCTCGGTCTCTCCCAAAAATTCATCCTACTGTCGACCATGACACCAAGGTACTTTGCAGCAGACTTAGTCTCGAGTTGAGCAACGCCTATTTTCACAGGAAAAATCAGAGGAATTCTTCTCTTAGTCAGGACCACGATCTCGGTCTTGCCGAGAGCCAGTGACAAGCCGTGATCCTTCATCCACTCATTGACTTTGAGCATCACCCGTCCAAGCTTGAGTTTGGCCATCTCAACGTTCCTTGCTGCAAACAAGGCAGCAACGTCATCGGCGTAGCCAACAAGACGGGTCTCATCGGGCATGTCGACTCTCAGCAAGCTGTCATAAGACACATTCCAAAGATCAGGTCCGAGAATTGACTCCTGTACAGCCCCGGAAGTGACGGAAATACTCCGCAGGCATTCGGTGGTGTCGAAAAGCAGAACACGGTCAGTCAGATACACCTCGATCATCCGCAGGAGGTAGGCGGGAACGGGAAACGTATGCTCGAGAGCCTACATCAAATCGCTCCACCCGGCGGAGTTGAAGGCATTGTTCACGTCGAGTATGACTAGGAGGACCACGCGGTGCGACCAGTGGTTGTGATCCTCCGCCCTCCGCACAGCCTCGACCACCTCCTGGATTGCGTCAATGGCCGAATGACCAGATCTGAAACCGTGCTGCTGCGGAGACAGATCCCCTGCAGAGACGATCGCCTCGGTCAGTCTGACACGAAGGAGTTTCTCGAGCACTTTGCCGGTGGTGTCGAGTATACAAAGGGGACGAAAAAATAATGAGTCTCTGGGATGCTCTTCGCCTTGGTTATCAGAACAAGGTGGGTTATTTTCCACGATGAAAAGAAAACGCCTTCCACAAAACAAGCGTTGAACATATCGAAGAGAAGCCTTGGATTTATTTCAGCGACGAGCTTGAGTGCTTCAGCGGGAATACCATCAGGACCGGATGCTCTTCTGTTCCATCGGGATCAGACGGCGACAGAAAGTTCTTCTTCCCGAAAGGCTGGGAACGCGCCCGCATCACCGAATTCCCTAACTGGTCGCACTGGGTGATTTGGAAACAATGTGTCGATGACAGCGGACATGGCAGGTGGATCCATGATCGCAGGTGGTGATCGGGCCCCTAGCTTCTGGGTAACAATCTTGTAGCCCGTCCCCCGGGGGTCATTGTCGACGTCCTGACACAATTTTTTCCGACACCTGACCTTACTTCGGCTGATGGCACTGCGGAGTTCTCGCCTAGCGGCCCTGTGCTCTGCCGATATCGCATTTGCATTAGGTCGATTTATGGCTCACTGAGCTGCTCGACGGAGACCAAGGCATCTTCTCCGGAGGTTCGCGATTTCGGGAGTCCACCATTAGACTGGCTTCTTCCGTGGTGGATGACACTCCGGGCATCGACTGCTCACATGCCGTGGAAATAAGGCTCATCGTGGACGTGGCCAGATCTTCGGCACTTGTAGAATTCACGACCGTTTTGTCTGCGATAAGCTCTGTAAATGTGTCGCGATCCGGACGACTGATCTTCCAGTGTCAAGGCAGAGGGGCATGGTTGGCATTTGCACGCATTCCCTCAGGAACGACCTTGAAAAGGATGTCCTGATGGTCACTAGCGGAGCAGTCCTCAGACACGCACCAGTCAGATGTTCTTTGGGCGATCCCTTCAGAAGCAAGGAAGATATCAGGGATCGTTTCACCATACCCTGGACGACAAAAGTCCTGCAGAACATACCGTCTTCGTAAGTTGGTGTGGGGTAAACCCCATTCCACCACTATGTCATTGAAATCACCGCAAACAATCACCCCGCCAGTAGTGTTGATGATCTCATCCTCAAGGGAGTCGACCATCTGGCGGTAGCCAGCGATGGGTTGGTTTGTAGTGAGGTAGTAAGAGAAGAAGGTGAAACATCTGCTCCTCACACACACAAAACCATTACCCGAGCCAGAATCCAAAATTGGTTCCTTCCCGAGGTCAAGGACCCAGACAGCCGCAGTTCAAGAAGGATCTGAAAACCACTGCGGAGATTACCGGTCTCGGTACTGCTCACTTAGCAACAATACATCAGCACGTTTTTCAGTGGCAAATTGGTACAGCAGGTCGTCAACTGTCTTGCTCCTCTGCATATTTAATTGGAGAACACAAATAATTTTCGGATGGATGAGCGGATCTTCTGAATGGTTTGCTTAAAGGCCGGGCAACGGCTCAACCCAGCAGCGTGCCTGATACGATCATCCTTTAAGCTGGCTTCTGTATACAAGTCACACGATTCCGCGCCATTGCACGTACTGGCCCCCTGTGATCCTGGCCACCGCACTTAAAGCACATCTTGCTTCTGTCAGGGCCGCTGCAGCGATTCGCTACGTGACCGAAACCCAAACATTTAAAACTCTGGAGGCCACGAGCTTCTCGCACACCCTGCATCTCATCCATACGACCTTCAAACGCCCCTCAGCCAGAGGTTTTGCCACATATTTAACTCCTAACGTCAGAATTGCAATCTTCTGACCCCGGGAGTTTGCTTCGGAGACGAATATTCTCACCTCAGAATATGCTCCGAGTACAGACTTAATGGTGGTAGCAACCTCCTGCTCAGTCGTGAGCTCGTCCAGGTCCCTCATCTCCAGAGTTGACTTTGGTTCAAGAACGCGGACAGTGGCGTTTGTCCCAAGGATGGTCTGAAGGTCGCCGCTGGAGTCGGACTTGCTCCCTGTGGACTGTCCGAGCTCAACCAAGAAATCTCCAGCTCTAGTTTTCCTGAGGGCTTTTATAAAAGCTCCCTTTTCTTCGGGTATCATCTTCTCGCAGATCTCACCCAGCACGTCGTCGTAGGATTTGCCCGTCGACGGCCTGATAAGAAGGACGTCGGGACGCTGTTTAGGGTCTCTCTTCTTCTGGGGCTTCTTCGTGGCGTGCTCCACCGATTTCTGGCTTTTGGCCTGATAAGGGAGATTCTTCTGCCTTTTTTTTAACCACCTTCACCCATTAACCCGGGTTAGGCAGCGGAACTGAAAAGGGTCTTCGGCATCCTTCTGCCACTTCTCCTGTCTTTCTGACTCCGGATGACTCGTCGCTGGACGCTTATCCGTCGGTTGCATGGACGGTGACGGAGCCTGCGTCTGATTTGTCTCGCAGTCTCTCTGGAATCTCTGGAGTGACACCCCCCAAAGCTTTCTCATGTAGTCGATGACGTCCAGCGAAGATTCCAGGTACTAGAGACCATTCTTAACCGTATTTTACATGTTCCTTTGTCTCTCCGTCGCAACCTTCATGTCAAAAAGGACCTTCCTCATCTTATTCATGTCGACCGTCTCTCTTGCGATCGACATGTTCTTCTCGTCAGGGGACACCTCTGGCACAGGCCGGGATTGAGCCTTTGGTGTCTCCTGAGTTTGCGCTTCAGTCTCCATCGGACTTAAGGCAGGAGCAGTGGCTTGAGAGATGCCTTTCTCTATGGGAGTCGCAACTCGAGACGGAGAGCTCAAAATGCGCGATCTCCTTGCAAAGTGGTCGGCACCCACTTCAGGGGTTTGGGTAAGGGAACCCGAAGATGTTTCTTGCACTATTGAAACGTTTTTCTGTGCTAGACTTGTCATTCTGGTTTTGGTTTAACCCCCTTGACTGTACCCTCATGAGAAAGTCGCACTGGACAACCACGAGCATGACTACATCCCGTGACCTTCATACCCCACAAAAAACAAACCGCACCACCGAGCAGTGGCCTCAGCAGAGCGCCCCCCGAGACCGCAGCAGGGCCCTATCCGGTCGCCAACCGGCACTACTACGGCCAAGGAGATTTTCGCCGGCTGATAGGGCAGCCAGGTCCTTGCTGGCTAAGCTGACCCGGCCCCCTGTACTATCCGGCAGCCTGCGAAGTGCAAGAGAAACCCAGTTTTTAAGCTGTACCCTCTGCTCGACCATGCGTCCCGCGCAGTGGGGGCCAAAGACACGGAGCCATACCGGCAGAAAGTACAGTGTGATTTGTGCTATGAAATTTATCAGAAAATTGAGTTTTGAAGAGGAAGCGTGAAAAATAACTGGTTTGCCCCCCCTTTTAGTCGCCTTTTTCGACAAGCAGGGAATACTGTGGTCTATTCTAACCCGAAGCCACACGGGAAAATAGTAATAATAATTTTAATTTCAATTAGCGAATTTCCCCTATAGGGAAGAAGCTATTACCGTAGGTCTCATGGTAAGACTTAAGCCCGAGACCATGATAACTTTTCATTTTGAGGTCCCCAGATGCCAAAAACACCATTCGTTCAAAATTGTATATATGTATATATATATATATATATATATATATATATATATATATATATTTATATATATATTTATATATATATTTATATATATATATATGTGTCCGTAAGCACGATAACTCTCGTAAAGAAGGTCCGATCTTAATGAAATTTGGTACAAATGTGTGAAGTACCATTTATTTGAACAAGTTCGAAAACCAGATGAATCCCACCATCCCAAGGGGGGTTTTTGGGGGGTTTTGTACCCCGAAAATGTGTTTTTTGGGGTTTTCACGTGTAATTTTTATTTAAATCAAATTTTAATTTTTACCATCGAATTCAGCTTAAAAGAACAAACAATTTGGTATTTTGATCATTGTTCTACGTCAATTGTTTACCGAGATATTGAAATTGCTAAACACAGTACGTTGTCTAATGTTATTCTTATGGAGAAAAAGAAAAATTTTATATCTCGCTTATTTATGAACATTAACTGACGAAATTTGGTATATGGCTTCATCTGGTTGTGGTTTATTGTTGTTTGCACAAAAAAACAATTTTTTGCCTATGGTTTCTGTAGCAGCAAACCTAGGTACTTGGTCCCAATGTTATTCTTATGGAAGATACTTAAAATGTTATATATCGCTTATTTATGAATGTATATGGATGAAACTTGGTATGTGACTTCACTAAGATGAGTTCTATTGATATTTGCATAAAAACCCATTATTTTGTGTGCCTTGTTGCAGCAAACCTGCGTACTCATCCCCAATGTTATTCTTATGGAGATTAATTAATATTTTAAATATCACTTGTTTGTGAATATATTTATTATGAATCCTGTTAAGTCTTTTAATGTGTTATGTTATATATTCATTGGAAATTCGCTGAGTATGCAGGTTTGCTGCGACGGGGGTATTTTATTTTTTTTATTTCTCGCATAAGCATTTTTGTCTACACTGCAGTTCCATACTTGACCTCTCTAGCTTTTAATAATAATTATATCCCCGTTTCAGAAATCCTGCATACTCAGCGCATTTCAAATTTACGGAAGTATTTAATTCTGTGTTGCAAGATATAGGATACCAACACATGTTTCTGATCCATTAAAGATATCGCCCATAAGAATAACATTGTAACTTTAAGGGCGGAGCCCTATGGATTTGCCAAAATAGGAATACGCTAGGGTAGCCCATCAGATCGCAGATGGATGGATGGATGGATGGATGGTGGCCCAAATAAATTATCTATCTACATCTAAATTTTAAGCTCGATTAGTTCAATAGTGTTTATGTTAAAACGTAAAATGCAAGTCGACAGACAGACAGAAAAAAGACAGACACCACCTTAATTTGTTTATAATGTACTAGCTGTTACCCCCGGCTTAGCCCCACAAATAGTAATATATCAAATCCAAATACCTTTGACCGACTGACCTATCACAAATTCTCCATAACTATAAGGCCTGCAGAGTTTAAATTTGACATATAGGTTCCTCTTTGCCCTAGGTGCTTTCTAAGAAAGGGTAAAAGGGTATTATGAAATTCCTCCTGTGTTCCACCCCAATGGGTCCCAAAGTTACCATGTATTCTTTATGGACATTTACTTTCTTGGTTTGAGCTGATGAAAATTCAATAAGCTGATCTTGATTGGTATTAGTTCCACGGGCTAACCACAGATTGAAGCATACACAACTATCATAGTTTACGCGGGCAAAGGTGCAACGGGTCGGCTATTTATTTATAAAACTATGACAGTTATGTGTGCTGCATTTTGTAGTTAGCCCGTGGAATTACTACGAATCAAGATTAGCTGTTTGTGTTTGCATCAGCTCAAATAAAAATGAATGTCGATAAGGAATACATGGGAACTTTGTCAGGGTCTCTGGCGGAGCCCTAAGGTCAGATGAAAACCATTTAGTTTTCCTATTTTATGATTAAAGAGTCAGTGTACAAAACTTCAACTGCCTGGGTAAATTGGGAAGTAGGATAATTCGTGATAAGTGAGTGAGGGCTTTGCCTTTTAGTGAATTTCCCCTATAGGGAAGAAGCTATTACCGTAGTCGGCATGGTAAAACCTAGGCTCGGGACGATGATAACTTTTTTGAGACCCCCAGGCGCCAAAAACACCATTCGTTCAAATTCATGTGTGTGTGTGTGTGTGTGTGTGTGTGTGTGTGTGTGTGTGTGTGTGTGTGTGTGTCCGTAGGCACGATAACGCTCGTAAAAATGGTCCGATATTGATGAAAGTTAGTATAAACACGTAAGGCAGCATCTATTCAAAAAATAAGAACATCTAAGTTAAAAAATAGAAAATTGCCCTAAGAAAATTTGTTATTTCATTTTTTAAATAGTAGGTACTGACCAGATACCAAATTTAAGGTAAAATGTGCAATTATGATATGGGTTAGCCCCACTTATTTGACACCCCCCCGTGTAAATCGGAAGTCTCACTAGTTGTTCCGGATATTGTTTAGATTTTGTGTTTTCATATATAGGCTACCATGAGCACTATGTAAATGTAATTTTTGCTGATTTACATAATTTGTTAAATTATTTTATTTATATAAGACTCTGTTTTTATTTTCAAGTTAGGTTTTAAGTTTGTGTACCTAAAGTTTCAAATTATGTATCCGTAAATTTATAGGTCCAATCTTAAGATTACTTCCTTTTCTAAATTATATTTTTTAGTTGAGACTATTGTTAATAGTAACGGTACAGTACCTCATTATCAGTGCAGAAAATTAGGTAAACATGCATGAACCCTGAAAATACTCAAATACCCCCATTGCAGCAAACCTGCATACTCAGCGAATTTCCAATGGAGATATAAATGTCTTAATACTACATAAAGCCACTGACCAAGTTTCATAAAAATATATTCACAAATAAGAAGTATATACAATTTTAATTATTCTCCATAAGAATAACATTGGGGCTGAGTACACAGGTTTGCTGCAACAAGGAACACAAAAAATGGGCTTTTATGCTAATATCAATATAACTCAAATAGGTTGAAGTCGTATACCAGTTTTTATTAATTTATGTTCATAATTAAGGGAGACAAAGCCTTTTGCAAAAAATTGTTTTTTTAGCAAATATCAATAGACCACAACCAGATGAAGCCTTATACCAAATGTCGTCAGTATACGTTCATAAATAAGCGGGATATAAAAGTTTTCCTTTCCTCCATTTAGACAACGTACTGTGTTTAGCACTTTCAATATCTCGATAACCAACTGACGTACAGGAATGATTAAAATACCAAATTGTGTGTTTTTTAAGCTGAATCCAATGGTAAAAACCAATATTTGACTTTTTCAAAAATGTTATGTACAAATTTCAAAAAACCCATTTTTGGTATACAAACCCCCCCAAAATACCTCTTCGGATGGAGCGATCTGGCTGGTTTTCGAACTTAAAGTCATAAATGTTGTTTTACCCGTTTATATCAAATTTCATCAAAATCGGATCATTTTTACGAGAGTTATCGTGCCCACGGACACATGTATATATATGTCAGGCCATATTTGATTTGGCTGTCACTTGCGCGGCAAAAATTTATAATCGAAATGCACATTCAACTTAACAGTACTGCCACTTTTAGGCTGCCGAGTCTACGGCAATTATTTATAGGAACATACTCGTGGTGTATTCTTTAAAAGCAGCAGCGTTCCATGTGGTAGAATGGTGAACTACATTTTGTCATACACCTATCAAAAATACGTTATTTGGCTGCCACTTCAAATGCTCAAAATGTACTCCTACCGGCTTCCTCAGTTGATATAACATTTGATGTGCAATTGGCGTCCGGATACGGCAGCCAAGTGCACCGGCCGCCAAATTCAATGCGGTTTTCACCATGAAAGGCAGCCAAATACTGTATGAGATTTATATATATATATATATATATATATATATATATACAGTTTCGAACGAATGGTGTTTTTGGGGTCTGGGGACTTCAAAACGAAACGTTATCATGGTCCCGGTCCTAGGTCTTACCATGCCGACTACGGTAATAGCTTCTTCCCTATAGGGGAAATTCGCTAAAAAAACTTCGTGTAATGCATTTTTGCTATAACTCGAAATAAAATATCGCTTGTTCTATACAACAGAAGCTTATTACCTGACATTCAAACGAGGTCACATCATATTCCATTTATCAATTTTCTGGCTTATCGGATTACCAGTTGCTTAACCGTATCTCCGATTCCAACTGTATTTGAAAACTCACCTACTCATGAGATCATCAAATGGAGATATTAAAGGAATGTGGAGTTTGGATCGCTACCAAAACTAATCTAATAAACTACGGAAATTTGAGATACGAGGGAAGATGTGAGGTGAGGAAGTAGTAGTGGCGTCTTGAAATAGTGGCCGGAAGCTGTGGGCAGTTGGGCCCCGGCCATCACACCTCTGTGTAATGAATGAGATGCGAAGCGACCCGAGCACAAATAGTCAGCACTAATGGTTTGCTTCCTCACCGCGACGACAGAATTGCGTAAATAACAGTCGACTATTTTGGTAATCAGGTTGTAGCTTGGACAGCGTATTGAAGGATTGGGAAGAGCTGGCTGAAACCTGTAGTAAGTTGTCCGATCTCCCCACACTGGGGGCAACGCAGCAACGCAGCAACGCAGCGACGACGGTACGACCCTTAGACTGTGGCGACTACATAATACGAGTCTACATAATACATGTAATCTTGCAAACAACCCCAAAGTTGTGGAAATCTGTACGACAAATAAACGGAAAATATGTTTGGTTCTAACTCATTATTGAATTTATACAGTTTAAAATCAAATAAAACCATAAATTATGGTGTATTTTCAATTGAAGTGATTGTCAGAACATTACAGATTTCACTCAGAACCACGAACAAAAAAAAACAAATAAGAAAACTATATTCATTTGTAAATTTATTCTTTAGGTCTAAAATAGGAAAGTAAAATGTTTTTATAACGACTCAACTATAGGACTTTGCCCCACGGGGCTTCAAATTTACCATGTATTCCTTAAGGACCATTCCCTTTGGTTTGAGCTGATGAAAATTCAAACAGCTGATCTTGATTCGTAATAGTTCCACGGGTTAACCACAGAATGCAGAGCACACTACTGCCATAGGTTACGCGGGCGACCCGCAACGGGTCTGATGTCTGCTAGTTGAGCCAAGCTCTCTTTCCCTCACTTTGTCAGTTCTTTGTAACGGCATCACCGTGTAACGGCTTTACCGATTGATATGAAATTTGGCCAGTAGCTAGGTGATACCGAGGAGTATGTTTTTCTTTAGAGAGATTTGCAAAATTCCTCCTAGGTTACGTCCCACTGGGTCTTAAAGTGCACATGTAATTGCAATGGAAGAAATATTTTATTGGGTTTATGTCACATGATTTAAGGTGACTTCATTTAAATTAAAGTACCTGGGGGCCGTGCTTTGCTCGGGGGAAGGCCAGTCAGTTTGTTTAGATGACTTGGAGTAATATTTCACCACTTCCCCCTAATCAGATAATCAGATTTGTAAACTCATTTGCCTCTTTTCTACATTTTAAGGTCACTCCAGTTCTTATTTATAGCTCAATGCCCCTTTGATTAATTTTTCTACTCTATTTATGTAATCTTCACTCAAATCTTTTAATCTCTGCTCTCAGGAAACCACATGTTATAATCATATACAACAAGAGTATTACTTTGACAGTTCCTTGGCTGATTATGAACAGCTGTTACAATTCTTTTGTTTTGATTTGAAACTCCATAAGCCCAATGTTAATTTTTTAACTTTTCATTTTAGTTTTTTTACATTATTTGATTTTTCCTGGGGATGACGCCTGTCTAGAACTCATTTTTATCCCAGAAATTAGTTATTTCGAACATTTGAAGGAAATCGTTGGAGCCGTTTTTGAGATCCATGTCGCAAGCAAGTAAGCAAACCTTACTCATATTAGAGTATAGGATAAACAGCTGTTAAAAACTGTCACTGTTTTGTTTACATTATTTTAAGTTTGTTTACTAAGTGTAGCATTCTTCTCCGTAGATCTTCTTTGTTCGCGCTTTAACGTTGCAACTGTTGCTTCGCTCATTTATGCGTCTAAAGTGTAACGGTAGACAATCCTAGTATAATATATATTTGAATAGATGGCGTGTTTGGCGTCTGAGGACCTAAATACGAAAAGTTGTGATGGTCTGGAGCTAAAGTATTACCATACCACCTCCGGTAATAACTTCTTCCCTGTAGGGGAAATTCGCTTTTCTAAGCTTAGCTTGATATTTTTATAAAATTTAAAAAAATTGCAAGCTTGAACTTTAAGGGGGATACCCAATAACTCCAAAGCAATTTTCCAACTAATCGACCGGTTTCCCATTTTCTTTTTGAAATATTACAGTTTAACTCTGCCCGGGTAGTCAGCGTCAGCAGGTAGTTGGAGTGCCGAAGGGGTGCGAGTGAAAGGCCTCCCCGCGGGTGATGATCCTGGGCCTGACGAGGGGTGAGGTGTCGCGACAGTGTTGACAGGCTCAACTGCTCCACCAATGGTCCAATTCACCAACCCTTGAGTAGGTTTCAATATCCTTTCTTCGCCTGCTCGTAAATAGTAGGTGGGCTTACATCGGTCCCGTTCCGATCGAGTTACTCGGGTCCCGCGGTTTCTTTGAGACCCCTATTAGAATTATTTTGCGGTCTCCTTAACTATTTATTTACAGAGTCCTTCACAATCATTCCTCTTCGTGGTTTTTAAGAACGGGGCTGGTTTTTGGCAAGACCTAGCACGATGGTAAGTTTTAGAGAACAGTGTTACCGTATGAAAGAATGATACAACCACCGTAGGAAGGTTGTGTAGTTTCATTCTGTAAAAAAGCTCTCGTATTTCTGCCTCGTAATCAGTTTTTACCATACGTTGTAGTTTTTATTATTATTTATTTATTTTTTATTTCCACGCCAGAGGAATTTTGTTACGATCGCATAAACATTTTTAAGAGAATTTGGTCTACCCCTCAAATCGTGTTTGGACATCACAGGGATGGAACCGTAAACCCTTTAACGGGACCAGGACGCCCTATTGTATAAAAAAAGTCAACTGTTTCTCTAACTACTGCTTATAGTTAGAGAAGCAGTTTTCATGAGTTTGTGGCTAAGACCATTACATTTTCGGAAGGGTGTGCTGACAGAACCCAAAGGGAGGGGAGGAGTTCGATTTTAATAATATTAATGTTTTAATAACAGTATAATTTGTTGTTACGAATTTAATTATACAATAAAAATAAAAAATAATATGTTATCTGATATTAGTTGACCAGTAGCTACAAATAAAATGCGTAATCTCTATGGAATGTTATTCTCATTGGATGACATGATGTTGGGGTATATCCTGATTTTATAATTAATTTATGTAAATACTTGTACATAAATGGTAATGCTGTAAATGGCTTTATGTCCACTTGGATGTGACTTATTAGTTAATATATGAGGCGGGCGCTCTAACCCTGTGTATTCAGTGGCTCGTTAGGTTCAACGTGAAGTGTACTACCCGATACGAGCAAGAGTGTACTTGGTTAGCTCGCAGTGCGATCTCGTGCTTCTATTGCTCGCCCAAACTTTCGGCGAGGAACCCCGGCGAAGGTGTGCTGGTACTGGTAGCACTACAGTACCACCATCGAACACTCGCCATCATCACCCCCCTCCCCCCACGGAGTGTGGTGCTGTCACTGTGCAGAGTCGCTGCTCGGGTCGAAGTCCTGCCGGTCCTATCGGTATTCGCGTCAGGGGCTGGCACTCGCTGCAGAGGAGTGCATCCTGCATGTGAAATGTGCAACAGCTCCATGCGGCCTGGCTAGGCCGTTCCTGCAACGCAACGACGACAGCCGCTAACTAGACTTCCAAGCTTTCATGTACACACTGAAATACGCCCAATTGGCTACGAAGATTAACGGAAAACCTGTGGGTCCTATCAGATCCGTGTGTAGGCCAATCCTGCGGCAAGGAGGCTAGTACCCATGTAACAAGCTTTTACATGGACCTAGGCCTAATAACGTTCTGTGAATAAACAATACATCAAATTAAAGTTTAATCAGTTGGCAAGACTGTTATCTTAGGGAAATTGTAATTGTCAACTTACATGATGCATTACAATTCATAATACATGGCGTCATTTAAACCAGGTGACACATCTAGTGATTATAGGCTACACCCAAACTGCAACATAAAATGTGCCAGTTTTACTTTCTCTCCCCGTACATCGATAAAGTACTGTTTCAAATTCCGTACCGTTTAGCGTCCATCTGTTTGTTTGTGATTTTCCTAAATGAACTGTATCTTTATAAAAAAGAGAATTTTCATAATAATAATACTATATGATATTTCGGTATTGAATATTAAACGTGTAATCTTTACTAGTTAAAAATAACTGTTATTTTTGGTTTGTAAAGCTAAGAACCTCCGTGAAATGAAGAAATAATGTTTCAGACAAAAGTCTGTAAAATAATACTACAAAAAATGTAAAGATTTTAATGGTGGACTACGAGTCATACACATTATTCCCAAATGATGTTTTATTGCGGTACCATTTTCTCTCTTCGTACGTAACAAAATTTTTAAATATTCAGCAGCGTTTTTAAAGCTTATATCCTCCTAAATTTACGAATATTGTACTAATTTTTAAACTAATAAAAATTAAAAACTATATTTTAATGACCAATATTTTTTTATTCGTGGTGAAGTTTTCTTAAAAGCCGCGTTTACACCGGAGTTCGGAACACGTGTTTACAACAAATGTTCCTAACAAACCAAGAAACACCACTTTTTGAAAAGAAACATTTTGATGTTCGGAACAGTTTTTTAGTGTTTACAACAGAAATTTTGTTTCCCACCAGAAGTCGGTAAAGATCAAAGGGTGTTCCAAACATTTGTTTGGAACACATGTTTCAGTACTTCTTCGCTGTTTACAACACTTCCCCGCTACCCCCCGCGCCTAACCACCATCACGTGACCACGCACCGCTCCCGCGCTGTCATTAACCATTAAGAAGATCTATTACAGCTTCACACACCTCAGGTACAAATAAAGAGATCGTCGATTTTGAGATCTTGAACAAATAGCTCAAGCTTGTGTATGGATCGCCACAAGCCAAAAAGCGCAAGGTAACTGCAAGTTTTTATTTTACAGAAATAACCTTCCTGTAATTGGTGTCCATTTTGCTAATCTTCTGGCCAACCATAGGGGTCAAATATTCAAAGTCAGCACTGGACATTCTCAAAAAAGTTTTTGAAACTCCCGTCAGTCCGCAGTTCTCCCCATAGCAGGTCGATATCATCCCTATTTAAATGATCAAACAGGTAATTGCCACTGTATTTTGATCTGGATTGCAGTGACAGTCTGTACCGTCTCGGTCTCCGTTGTTTAGATAAGATCACACACGCCGCCGCGGCCAGTAGTAAAACATCCTCTTCTGTAGTCATCTCGAGAAGGACTGACCTCGTGTCCTCGGGAACGCGGAAACGGTGAATGAATTGTTTCGAACAAAATCAAAGAAAAGTGCACTATCTGTTGTAAACTTTTGTTACAAACAAATGTTAGAAACAAGTGTTAGCAACAAAAAGTTCCAAACATTTTGTTCCAAACTCCGGTGTAAACGCGGCTTTACAGCGACAAGTTCAACTAATTCAAAATCGGTAACAATAATTTAACGAGTTTGGATTGTAAGAATATCAAATTTAAATTATTTTCAAATAATAATTTTAAATATAATATCAAACTGTGGATGTTAGAGTGGGGCAATAGAAACTTCGAATTCTGATAGTGGAAACATAAATTCGATTTTAATACCCTATTTTATATACTCGTATGCATATTTAGATATTATTATTTAGATATAATATTAAATCTCAACCCTGAAGAATCTGGTTTAATGAGCAAGCTGCGCACGGATCATCTAGTCTGTCATTATCATTCTGTCGACTTTTTGTTGAAACGTAAAAACTACTGGACCAATCGAGCTGAAAATGTTCATGTAGGTAGATAATTTATCTGAGCCACATATTGGGTCATTTCCATCGTGGCAATCCCTTAGGGCTCCGCTCCAGTGGCCCTTACAATGTTATTCTTACGGACAATAGGTTTAATGGCTCAGGTAATTACTTAAACAGATGTAGTTGCAGCAGGAATTTTAATCAGGTGTGCGAAGCGCGATATCACCTAGTATTAAATATGTATGCAAGGTAAAATCATAAATATTATTTACAGGCTTTTAAATTTTAAAAATCGTTATAAAATATTATGAGGCTTTTATGAAAAACTATGTTTTCAAGAATAGAAAAACTTAGTTTTTAAATTCAGATATACAAACCACTCATGAGAAAAATACAACATGTTGAACGAATGTTAAATATTCTATATTTTTGTCGGGAGTTTCAGAACAGGCAAAAATTTCAAATTAATCACTGTACTATAAAACCCTCAAATATGTACAGTGGCGATAAACTCGAAGCACAAGTAGCAACACTTTGTTTACAAGCAGTCCAGGCATGGCGATCCTCTCATTGTCTATTCTATTGATCAATGACTGTGTGATAGAGAATAAAGATACGGCACTCACGAGAGTGAGCGAGACGGAGAAAGATGTCGCACTCAAGTCACGATCTGACGCCATCTTGCTTCCGTTCCTTAAGTAACAGTTTGAGACTTGGAGGCGCGAGATAGTCCCAGGCGCCTCCGAGCACTGAGGACAGTCAATGCTGCCAGCACTTCAGGCTTCAGGCATCAACATGAGTAGTACAGCTGGGGAGGGTCCTTTGAATTCTGATATTATATGGCTTTAAGAATTTCCAAAGAAAATTAATCCGCTCAAAAAATGGGGTTTGGTCCCGGACTCTTTAATAGAAAAATCGTTTTCTCATTAGGAATATATTAAAATTAAAAAATCTCATACTCTAAAGGATTTGCAAAATAATTATAAATGCTTTAGCAAACTGCTCTTCCTGTCTTCCTGTTGGTTCATTTAATACATTCGATTTGTTCTCATTTACTAATTGTTTTGAGAACTTGTTTTGACGTAATTTGATTAAGTAATAAATCAGTACCTGGGGGGCCGAGCTTTGCTCGGGGGAAGGCCAGTCAGTTTGTTTAGATAACTTGGAGTAATATTTCACCACTTCCCCCTACTGATAATCAGATTTGAATAACTCATTTGCCTCTTTTCTAAATTTTTAAGGTCACTCCAGTTGTTATTTATAGCTCAATGTCCCTTTGATTTATTTTACTACTCTATTTATGGAATCTTCACTCAAATCTTTTAATCTCTGCTCTCAGGAAACCACATGTTAATAATCATATACAACATGAGTATTACTTCGACTGTTCCCTGGTTGATTATGGACAGCTGTTACAATTATTTTGTTTTGATTTGAAACTCCATAAGCCCAATGTTAATTTTTTAACTTTTCATTTTAGTTTTTTTTACATTATTTGATTTTTCCTGGGGATGAGGCCTGTCTAGAACTTATTTTTATCCCAGAAATTAGTTATTTCGAATATTTGAAGGAAATCGTTGGAGCCGTTTTTGAGATCCGTGTCGCAAGCAAGCAAGCAAACCTTACTCATATTAGAGTATAAGATGTTATTTGTTGAATCAAAAGAAAGAAAACAACAATAATGAATTTTCTTCGCAAAAAAGAAATAATTATATTGGAAATGGACTGAAATAATTAATTTAACATATGTGTAACCCTGTGGATTGGTTATTTACAAAACTTCTTTTCCATTACAAGGTCTTGAAATAAAATCCCAATTCTTTATATATAATTATGTAAGCGAAATGTTTAAGTCAAAATTGTGGGAGTTTGGCAAATCGCAAGATGACGGGAGACGGCTCAAATTAAAGGTCTTCATCCCAGGGACTCGGGGAAAATAGCATTATTTCCAAGAATTTACCAGCAATTGAGAAATAATGTAAAAAATCCGCCATAATAACAGCATGGTGATTTAAATACCCCCGTAGCAGCAAACCTGCGTACTCAGCGAATTTCCAATGCATATATATGTATCTTAATACTACATAAAGCCACATACCAAGTTTCATCAATATACATTCATAAATAAACGATTTATGACATTTTAATTATTCTCCATAAGAATAACATGGCGGCTGAGTATGCAGGTTTGCTGAAGCAAGGAGTACAAAAAATGGGGTTTTATACAAATATCAATATAACTCATGTAGGTAAAGCCACATACCAAATTTCATTAATTTATTTTCATAATGAAGGGAGATAACACGTTACTTATTCTCCATAAGAATAACATGGGGCTGAGTACGCAGGTTTGCTGCTACGGGAGCCATTGGTAAAAAATTGTTTTTTTGAGCAAATATCAATGGTCCACAACCAGATGAAGTCGTATACCAAGTTTCGTCAGTATACGTTCATAAATAAGCAAGATATACAATTTTTCCTTTCCTCCATAAGATTAACATTAGACAACGTACTGTGTTTAGCACTTTCAATATCTCGGTAACCAATAGACGTAGAGAAATGATCAAAATACCAGATTGTTTTTTTTAAGCTGAATCGAATGGGAAAAACTAAAATTTGACCATTTCCAAAATTATATGTAAAAAATTCGAAAAACCCATTTTTGGGGTACAAAACCCCCCCCAAAATACCCCTTCGGATAGAGCGATATGGCTGGTTTTCGAACTTAAAGTCATAAATGTTGCTTTACACGTTTATACCAAATTTCATCAAAATCGGATAATTTTTACGAGAGTTATCGTGCTCACGGACACATATATATATATATATATATATATATATATATACAGTTTCGAACGAATGGTGTTTTTGGGGTCTGGGGACCTCAAAACGAAAAGTTATCATGGTCCCGGGCCTAGGTCTTACCATGCCGACTACGGTAATAGCTTCTTCCCTATAGGGGAAATTCGCTAAAACGTGCTTTATATACACTAAAACATGTGATTAAGTGTTTACTTTGTTTACGAACTGACATGTGTTTCTACTTGGAGCAAGGTTAGGGACTATAGTCCCTTCAAGCCATAAGTTACTGAATAAAATCAATTAACGATTTCGATGTAATGTCCCAAGTTGTTTATGGTTAAATCAAATTACCTGTGTTCCTTTGCGGAAATTTTGACGTCCTTTGGAACAAGACGAACACCTAACGTGGCAAATAAACCGCACGTAGAGAGAGAATGGCATTGCAACTAACAATTAATAGGAGACACAGACTCATTGTATTCGAGAATAAACTGTCTGCCGCTCACTGTCTGAAACTAATGAATTGGGTGCTAATCAACATGGTGCAAGTTCGGACGTATGCAAATTGCACACGCCTCAACCCCACGCCTTCATAAGTAGATCCTGTCGAATCTTTCAAGTGATGCAATTACTTCTAAACTAACATATTAAAAGGTATTGAAAATGAATATCTCGAGGGAAATACAACCGCTTCTGTGGCACTGTTGAACTTTTAGATTCACCAAAAGTTATAAGTATCAGAAACACAACCACCGGGTTCTCAACAGGCCGTAATTCAGTAAAAAGCTTACTTACTGTGTGTTGTGCTGGAAGCTATTAGTGGATTTGTTTGTAGTGAGAACGGATGAAGTCGACCCGTGTTTAGTAAATAGCTGGTATCCAGTGCCTAGCTGGTGGTTTGCGAAGCTAGATTTAACTATGTTGCGCCAACAATGCTGTACTGCACTTACTTATTCCACACCGATAGAGGCAAGACCATTTATGAACACATCGTTCTAAAATATTTACGGTACAGGATACGATTTAAGATAGGACAATGTTATTTAAAACTCAATATATTACAACCCCTGGCCGTATCTTAAATCAATATATCTATATCAATCGTCGAAGTTGGCAAGGGGAATTCTATAATTGTCTGTATTCTACCAGACCGGGCACCAAACGGATGAGTTTTGTCTTCTAACGAGGGTGATAATTTCTTCTGTTATGGCCGTCTCAGAAATTCTGATACCAGCCGAATAGTAGCTCACGCAGAGTCTAATTTTAAAGTTCAGATTAATTATATCTTCTGGATTGATTCATTATGAGGCGGAGGTTACAGCAGAGAAGACGAAAGACGGTTTTGCAAACAGAGATGAGTGCGTGCTTATTTTAAAAGAACAACTTTTTGATTTTATTATTACGTGTTGTTATTAGAAAAAGTAGGTGAAAATGGGAAGTTTTCGGTCTCAAAAAGTGGGAGAAGTATAAAAGCTTATTTGAGTGAAGTGATATGAGTAATGGGCACTCTTAAGAGTAAGAGTGCCCTCCAGTCACGAAACATCCCCATAAGACCAATGCTAACCTTCAAAGCCTGTAATCATTATTACATAAGGTTAACATTGATACTTTCAAAGTCCAGAGGGTTCAAGTCCTGACGTCGTATTAGTGGCTAGAAACCTTCCTAGGGTCAATATGCAAAGTTTTATCCCAATCGGATAAGTGGTTTAGGATCACACAAAAGATAATCAAACGGACAAACATTGATTTGTATATATTATTTTATTTATAGAGATAGAGATTTATTAATCTTTATTTATAAAAAATGATGTTGGTTTGATGGTTTGTATGTATATTTTATGTTTATAGACTCGGACACCGTTGGACCGTTTGCCTTGAAACTTGGCAAATATATGTAAAATTTCACGGAGAAGGCTTTTAAGCCATCCATTTCGTCCTAACTCAATTGGGTTGCCCCCAAGAGGCCCAAAAGGGTTCTCATATAATCCTTATGGAAAGATATTGTTGTTTACTTAATAGCTAATGATACGTTTACTTGAACAGGTGATCTTGGTTATATTGGTTTTAGTTGGTAATAGTCAAAGGCATGACGACGTCTACCGGGTAAAAGCTAGTATATTATAGAACAGAATAAAGAACAACAATTTAAATTACACGCCAGTCAGTTTTTTGTCTCCATTTTTCATCCGAACTCAGCAGTTTTTCTCATAAATTCTTTCACTTCTTAACAAATCAAGTGCAAAAGTAGCTAATTCAATTTTCTTTAAAGACATAAGAATATTTTATATATTATTTAAAACAGCTAACGCTTTCTATCTTTCAGCCAATCTACTATCAGGACTAAGAAGACAGGTTACAATAATCCTCATAAGGTGCATCTTCTAATTCCGTTATTTTTTCTATGATTACAACAACAATTATTTTAAACAAAACCCCCAACTAAAAGTGTCATATAAGGTACTTAGCTGTGGTGTAAATTCTGATATTTAATACATAATTCTATTCAGTTATGAAAATTTTTTTCAGTTTTGACACCCGACTTCAAAATTGTGAGTAAAGACTTGCTTGCATAGCCAGGTAATAGATTATTTACAAGTAAGCATTTCCAAATTCAAATGTACAAGCAATTTGCTATATTCAAATGTCTTAACCACATGAATAACAGAGAAGACTTTAATATTGACTACCTTGACTCCTAATTTTGAAACAGATTTCCTGAAGATATTATTAAGGACTAGCTGCTAATGCCGTGCTTTGCAACAGGATGAAAATTCAGAGTATACAAATTGTAAACAAAATTGGTACAGTCTGCAGTTAGCTTTACTCCTTATAACAGCTGTTTATTTTAATTAATTGAATTACTAAAACACACATGTGGCATAAACCTAATAAAACTCTTATGGGAACTTGGAGGTCCAGTGGGGCAGAGCCCTGAGGACATTTCTAAATGGCAATAGGCCTATGACACTCCTCGGTACATAGACTACTTTGGTGCAAAGTTTCAGCAGAATTGGTCCAGTGGTTTTGGCATGATGAAACAATAGATAGACAGACAGACACCACCTCATTTTTATATAATAGTAGTGATTACATGTATACATTTTTAATATTTTTAAAAAAGAAATAAAGAGTTCATAAAATCCATTTCTTTTAAAGATAGTGTATTTTTATTTGAGCATATATATTTTGTAATCGTAAAATAGTAAAGTTACTGAACTTAGATCAGTAATATTGTTTTGAACTGTGTCGGTTGATGGGGTTGCTACAGTGGCTAGAAAGCAGCCCAAAATAGGTAATTCTACCACGGATTTCATAAGCAGGCCCAAATTTATCAAAACTTACAAACTATGGTATCCTATATTTTTATAAAAGGTCATTTTCAGCCAAAAATAGGAGAAGTAGGAGGTTTTCCCCAAAAGTAGGTTTCCTACTTTCCTACATAAAAGTAGGAGGGAACCCTGTTATTACATCCCGTTTGTTTTACAAGATCTGACAAGAAAGTTTTTTTCCCCGAGAGTGTCTGGGATTTTACATTGGCGGGACAAAGTTACATCCTGCAGTTTCCTTGCCCCTTATTTGATGCATTAACCATAACCAAACCTAAAATAAAAATCATTTGATTGCCAAAATATCATCTAGAGACATCAAATATCTGACTCCCAACCATTAATTTTCCATTATACACTGTTAATCAGAACCAGGTACATCAAAACAGCTACAAAATAAAATTCTCTTAGTTTGGAAATTCGATCCCACACGTCAGCATGCTGCGTGCAGAACTCACAATGGGTTTGGCAGATTTTTACACAGGTTGTACACTAACTCAACTGGACGCACAATAGTCGTCAGCTACTCCCCCCTCGCGGAGCAAAATAGGTGTTTCCAGTGGCCCCGATTTCTACCTGCTCTACTCCCGGAACAAAAAATGTGTTTTTAAATTACCCTAAACCGCGGAGCAAAAGGCACACACGCATTTTGGGGCAATGTAGCATTTTACGAGAGAGGCGAAGCCGAGCGTGGAAAATGCTATCGAACCCTGAAATAGGACTTTTGTGACGATTAGTGAACGATACTTTTTAATCACGATACAAATAACCACACTAAACTTAGAAAAAATATCTGATATTTCATAGTCTACTAATTTTCCTTAAGTAAACACAACACAGTTTTACAATTCATTTCAGGGTTAAAGTCACCTGTTTGAATTTAGAATTGTCAAAACAAATAACGAAATCACACTGGTGCTCCTGTTGAGCAAAACGGGAACTTCAATTATTTAGGACAGGAAAGGTTTTGTTTGGGACAGGTAATAGTATATTTCGCACCAAGGACCGAAAGATGGGTTTTTGGCCCGAGATCGTGTTTTATGACCTCAACAAAAACGTTAGAGGGCTATGCAAACCCTTTTCGGCAGAAGGCGAACGCTATTTTTCACCATACTACACTATAAAATAAACACTATAAAATAAAAATGTGAATATTTATTTGAAAATTAACATCCTTTAAACGAAAATATGAGATTATGAATTATTATCATTCTATTTTACTTTTTGTCACTATTTACATAAAGATTGAAAGTACAGCTGTGATTATTTAAACATAAATCCTCAGGGATGTTGGTCATTTTAATTATTAACGGGTTAAATGGGATCGGTCGTAAAACACGAGCGGCCTCATGCAATCTTGGACTAAAAACCCCCAGTTAATAAAAAACAAAACATCGATAGTACAATGTTTTAAATTTTGTTGTTATTTTTACCAGTGTTTCAACCAAAGAACACAAAATAGTATGCACGTATTAACCAGGTAACGTCGTGTACGCTTGAAAACATATTGGCAACACTGGCTAAATAGATCAGATGATTTTCGGCCCTTGGGCGGAAAAACTCTACTTTCGATATTCAAATGACGTTCCGAAAACAGGTGATTGCAGCTTAGTGTGGTGAAATAGTATATTTCGCACCAAGGGCCGAAAGTGGGGTTTTGCTGGCCCGAGATCGTGTTTTATGACGGAGACGAAGTCGCGGTCATAAATTGTTCGAGGGCTATGAAAAACCCTTTCGGCAGAGGTGCGAATGCTGTTTTTCACCATACTACTCGTACAATTATTAACGGGTTAAATGTGATCAGTCATAAAACACGAGCGGCCTCATGCATTCTCGGACAAAACAGTCAACCTATAAACAAAACATCAATAGTACAATGATTTAAATGTTGTTATTTTTCCAGTGTTTCAACCAAAGAACACAAAATAGTATGCACATATTAACCAGGTAACGTCGAGTACGCTTAAAAACAAGTTGGCAACACTGGCTAAATAGATCAGCTGACTTTTGGCCCTTGTGCGGAAAAGGTGAGCACTTTTTCGTCTACAAAATTTAGAGGTTGTTTGGTC
Organism: Allygus modestus; assembly: GCA_963675035.1. Lineage (NCBI taxonomy): Eukaryota > Metazoa > Arthropoda > Insecta > Hemiptera > Cicadellidae > Allygus > Allygus modestus. The sequence continues at coordinate 159,690,374 of OY776111.1, read as the reverse complement.
GATATCGAACAATTTTACCAACCGGTTGTTTTATCGATTGGGAAGGCGATAATGACGTCACGACAAGATGAAACGGAACTACCAGAATCACTGAATCATCAACCGACCAACCGACTGTTTATTTTATCGAATGAATCGTTGCTCACTGCCTGATGTACCTATTGTAACTTTCGGCTAAGGTGGCAGGCCTCGGTAGCCCAGTGGATACGGCGTCAGATCCACGATCGTGCGGTCACGTGTTCAATTCTCACTTTTGATGTTTACTTGTTGAAATCTGAAATGTTTTTTTAAAGATTACTTTAATTTGTTCGGGGTTAAATCTCACTTTTTTTGTTAACTTTTTTAGGTTTGACTTTTATTTACTTATACTAATCCCTTTATTTGTAATTATGTTGCACAACGAACAGCCACCATACAGCGCTCTGCGGAGTTAGGTTATGTTAGGTTACTATAATTTTGTCGTGAACTGCAACCTAGTTGTTTGTTCACGTACATCTATTTTTAGGTCCAATTTAACGCTGTATCCACAACTTTTGATTTAACTTATATCTGCTTGAATTTTAATCGAATCACCATTTATGCTTTTCCACCACAAAACAATAACAATCGTAATTGAAAGTTCATTTGATAAAACAAACAAACAATCGGTTGATGATTGGGTGGTTCTGGTCGTTCCGTTTCATCTTGTCGTGACGTCATTATCGTCTTCCCAATCGATAAAACAACCGGTTGGTAAAATTGTTCGATATCGACCAAACAACCTCTAAATTTTGTAGGCAAAAAAGTGCTCACCTGCGGAAAAACTCTACTTTCGGTATTCAAATGACGTTCCGAAAACAGGTGATTACAACGTAGTGTGGTGAAAAGTACTGTTCATAACTCAACTCGTCCGAAAGTGCTATACCGGTGCTTGATCGAATTCAATTACTCGGCTTCGCCTCGTACTTGAAACTCGATCGTGCACCGGTAACGTCCTCCTTCCGGACTTGTGACGAAATATACTACTAGGTATACGCTCCTATGTCCCGCAATATGATGAAGCGAGGATTTGTAATACCACCATAATTGGCAGTGCAGGTGCCCGATTAATTAATTAAAAGTAACTTACCTAACCTCACCTAGGCTCACATTAATACTTCGACCAGCCTACCACATTCCAGTTTATTGTTGAATCTAATATGCCTATATTAGGTGAAGAACTAAAATTTATTCGCCCTGAAAAGAACTACTTACCACATAAACATTCCTCTCAGAATAGTCATTGTGTAAACAATTTGTCTTTGAATTCTGTATTGTTAATTTGAAGTGGATATAAATAGGCTATAGGCAATATATAGGCATATATTTGAACAAGTCTTTAAAGCCCACTTACTTCTGGACTACCAATGCACAACTCCAGTCAATGTCACTTTTGAGAATCAGGCAATAATTATGGGTCAAATTATTGCCAGGGAAAAAGCTAGTACAGTATCCGGTAAGACCTAGGCCAAATGTGAAAGTATTCTCGTTGGTTGAAATCTAAACAAACATTTTCATATTTGTAACGTGTCACAGATTAATTGATTACAAGTAACTTACCAAACCTCACCTAGGCCCACATTAACACTTCAACTGGTCTACAAATCCCAGTTCGTTGTAGAGTCTAGTAAATTAGGTGAATAACCAAAATTTATACACCCTGAAAAGAACTACTTTCAACATATAAACATACCTCTCAGAATAACCATTGTTTGAAATTTGTCTTTGAATAGAGTTAAGTTTAAGAGAACTAGGGGTAGAACAACTAGGGGTAGAACATAGGGGTAACCCCAGGGCTCTGAGCGGGGGGATATTTCCGGCTCAGAGCCCTGGGGTTACCATAGTAGGCTATGAGCAACAATTTGAGTAAGTCTTTAAAGAACACTTACTTCGAACGTACTAGGGCATAACTGTAGTCAATGTTACTTTCAAGAATCTGCCATTGCCTTCCTTATTATCAAACATTAATGTAATGTCAAAATCACAAATTAATATAGCTATGAAACTATATTAGGATAACACTAACCTATGACTGTTTTTATGACTTTATACGATATATGAGTTGAAAAACAAAATGTAAGTTTTGCCAAAAGCCAAAATTTTATTTGAACACATGACATGACAGCTGATTTAAAAAAAAATTGTTACGAAAAACAAGAACAACTAATGGCGTTTTTCTAATGGCACCAAACACTTCCGATTTAACCAAAATTACTGATACTAAGATTTTTGAAGATAAGATATCAGCACTTACAAGTCTTACATACAAAATTGTGTTCAAATTATAACTACAATTAGGCTATATTAATCCGTTACTGCTACCTACGAGGTAATTTTTTATATAAAAATGAAAGTTAAGAATCTCCTCTTTTAATTTATTGTCAGAATCACAAATGAAAATAAGTTAAATATGAAACTATGTTTACTATAACTAACCTATGAATAACCTACCTAGGCGCTTACAAAAATTTAAATGTAGTAGGTTAGAAATCTATATCTCTTACTGAAATAGGCCCTATAAAGTTTTAAGTAACAATTTTAACCCACAGCGTAGGCATAGAACAACGATACATTAGCCTCAGGCTGTTTGGTGACTTAAGTATTGTTGTTGGCTAGGATTGATTTTTTTTACATTTCACAGTTTCTTTTAGTGTCGAGTCATGACCTAAGTTATTCAAACCATAAGAAAGTCATAATAATTAGATATGTATAACACTAGACTACGCCTAGGCCTAACCAAATTGTTCATGAACAATAACCAACATGTAACAGGGGCGTATCCAGGGGGGAATATCCGCCTGAAATTTCAAAAATACATGTGAAAAACGGGAGAAAGAGTGAAATGTAGGTAAGGCCAATTCCTATCCACCGCAAAAAAATAATCCTAAATAAATACGCCAGTTATAACTTACTTATAGCTAACGCAAACTTACCGTACTACTTACTGAAAATTATATCTTAAAAATCAACCCTTTCTATTGTAAAAGGAGACAGTTTGGAATTTTTGTGTGATAGGCTATCAGAATTTTTCAAAGCTGTAGATCTCTTGAACCATAGTTTACATAGTACCGAACCTTACATAGGTTAAAGTCGTAACCGAGTAGACACACTATGTAGCCTTTCCATATGGCCTAAAACTTCCATTACATCGTATAGGTACTTTCACTATAATACTGAATACATCATTTTGATTGTTTTAAAACGAATAAATGTGGAATGATTCTATTAAAAATTCTTGATTCAAAACTCATTTATTCGCAAACGCCATTAACTGAACTACTGAACACTGAACTAACCGGCCGCTGCCGGCCAGGAGACCACAGACTACAGACGACATATCAGTTGTTTTGTTTTGGTTAGCTGCTATTGTCAACATCCGGCCGTAGTCCGTTTGACTGCAAAATCAGTTGAGCGACTGTTTGCTTACCACCTACTACCAACCCAAGACACATCTGAATATTTCCGGATAATGAAAAAATATAAATATCCCAAAATAATAATCCAATTATAGTTTATTCCCACCCTTTTTACAATTAAGAGCAGCCCTGAAAATTTCAGAGCAATTCATTAAACCGTTAAAAAGGAGTTAGCGTAACAAGAGAGTGACTAAACACGAGTATGAAGGATTCAACTCGCTTCGCTCGCTTCATCCAGTTACATCACTCTGTATTAGAAAATAGCCCATAACCATTCAGCTGAGGTTTACGAAAATTATCGATCTCCTTGTAACAAAACAAAATACCCCCGTAGCAGCAAACCTGCGTACTCAGCAAATTTCCAATGCATATATATGTAACTTAATACCACATAAAGCCACATACCAAGTTTCATCAATGTGCATTCATAAATAAACGATTTATGACATTTTAATTATTCTACATAAGAATAACATTGCAGCTGAGTACGCAGGTTTGCTGAAGCAAGGAACAAAAAATGGGGTTTTATACAAATATCAATATAACTCAAGAAGGTAAAGAAACATACCAAATTGTACTAATTTAAGTTCATAATTAAGGGAGATAACACGTTACTTATTTTCCATAAGAATAATATGGGGATTAGTACGCAGGTTTGCTGCTACGGGAACTATCGGCCAAAAAATGTTTTTTAGTGCAAATATCAATAGACCACAATGATATGAAACAATATACCAAGTTTCATCAGGATAAGTTGATAAATAAGCGAGATATACAAGTGTTATTATTCTCCATAAGAGTAACATTGGACAACTACTGTGTTTAGCACTTTCCATATCTCTGTAACCATTTGACGTAGAGCAATGATCAAAACATCAAATTGTGGGTCTTTTAAGCTTATTCTTATAAAAAAATTGGACTTTTTCCAAAATGATATGTAAATATCTCAAAAACCCCATTTTTGGGGTACAAAACCCCCCAAAACACCCCTTCGGATGAGTCGATATGTCTGGTTTTCGAACTTTAAGTCATAAATGCTGCTTTACACGTTTCTACCTAATTTCGTCAAAATCGGATTATTTTTACGAGAGTTCTCGTGCTCACGGACACACATATACATTTTTGAACGAATGGTGTTTTTGGCATCTGCACCTAAAAACGAAAAGTTATCATGGTCCCGGGCCTATGTCTTACCATGCCGACTACGGTAATAGCTTCTTCCCTATAGGGTAAATTCGCTAAAATGACCAGCTGACTTTGCCTGTCCTAAACATTACTTTTCCCGTCCAAAACAATACATTGTCTGTCCCAAACAAAACTTTTCCTGTCCTAAACAATTGTACCCGTTTTACTCAACAGGAGCACCAGTGTGATTACGTTATTTTTGACGATTCTGTCAGCTGACGATTTCAAACAGCTGACTTTAACACTAAAATGAATTGTAAAGCCGTGTTGTGTTTACTTATACAAAATTACTAGACTATGAAATATCAGATAATTTTTGATAGTGAATTTCCTTTGGAAAGTGAACTATTAGCATGACCCGCACGCATGCACTCTAGCGGTCGCATTTTTGTCCGATTAACTTCAAATTTGGTAGGAACGTTCCTTTCTGTAATCAGTTGCTCAAGTTCGTTGGGCAAAACAATCGGAAAACTCTAAACCCATTTTTGGGGATTAATGATGATGACACGATGATGATGATGATGACACGATGATGATGATGATGATGATGATGATGATGATGATGATGATGATGATGATGATGATGATGATGATGATGATGATGATGATGATGATGACACGATGATGTTAATCTTTCAATTTTCGAGTTTTTGGGCCCAAAAAGGGTCAGAAAAGCCCTCGATGTAAAATTCTTGCGTGTAAAAAGATGAGAATTAGTGAGGCGAAAGTTTTAAGCTCTCTCTCGTCATTCTAGCATAAATATTTACCGAGTTATTAAAGAAAATGTGTTTCGACTTAACACAGTACGTTGTCTTATGGGGGTTTTACACTAGAAAAGCCTGTTATTCCTTTGTTAGAGTACTTTTATCATCCCCAGCAACTCACGCCGACTTTCAAGCCTGCCTGGACCTTCTCTTAACATTATAATGCGCAAAATTGTATTCCCAGCTTTGCAGGTAAATGAAACCAGGAGCATCAGAACAGCCAAAAAATCAATGTTTTCAGATTTTAATAAAAATTGGAATACATGTATGTTTTTACACGTATTTTGAGTTTTCAACTTTTTTTGTGGAAATTCACTTCCCTCACGTCAGCGTGCTGCGTGCGAACTCGTTTAAGTTTAATGTGGTTATTTGCATCGTGCTGAAAAGTATCGTTCACTACTCGTCACGAAAGTCCTATTTCGTGACTAGCAGTGAAATATACTATTTTAGAACAAGAAAAATAATGTTTGGGACAGGCAAAGTCAGCTGATCATTATTTGTTTTGTTACAAGGAAATAGATAATTTTCGTAGATCTCAGCTGCAATCAAAATCAGTGGCTGCATGGTAATGGGCTATTTTCAAATACAGAGTGATTAAAAATTATTATCTGACAGACGTTATTATTATTTGTCAGACAACCAATCATTTATTTTATTTTTCACCAACAATTAATTTTAAACCAAGACGTTATCTGAGTAAAAGATTAAAATTAAACAACAAACTTGTCATTAAATAGATAAAACTCGGACGTTTTAATATCCTTGTTTTATGAGCAATCCCTTCAATTGATGTCTAAATTTGCCAATATCTGATTCCTGTTTGAGGTTTATTGGCAGAGAGTTCTATGGTTTTACTAGTGAGCACATTATTCTAAACCGAGCAAAGGTTTTCCATATTTTGTATGATTAAGAAAATTGTCCTACCATTTATAATGGTACTTTAAAACTATATGGTTTGTCATATAGGCAGCTGTTTTAAATATAGATGGGTGACAGGGAGAGTAGTATGTAGTATGTTTTTTCAAATTTGAGTTATGTCGCGGATTGGAAAGAGCAAGTATTGTCTAAGGATATAACTTTTGAAAAAAGACTCCAAAATTTAAAAATTTTTTGTTTTTAAATATAAAATATTCTAAGATATAAACAGCATATTATAATGACGCAAGGAACAAATATGCAGGAGAACGTCAGCACATTGTTGTTACAACCTCCTCCCCCCTCCCCCTACTTTTTCAGACTTTTGAATTCCAATAAAAATCAATCGAAGCGACAAGAAAAACTTGTTTATGTTTCTCTGTTTCAGAGCCCTAAATAGCTACCCCATATGTCATATGTGGGGAAAACAGCCGTACTAAACTGACATTACAACTTCTCTGTTTGGAAAATCAAGGCGACGGGGCATAAATCAGCAGTTGTTTACCTTAGTACAAAGTGAATCAGTATGGAAACAAATGTGTACGGTAGTCAATGACAAGCTCCAAGAAAGAATCTTTCTTAGATTTGTGTGATTTATTTCGCATTTTTACTGCACAAGGCCTATTAGTAGGAAAGCACTTTGAGGGCAAAACAAAATCTACATCGGGTCGTCTTCAATATTTAAGGCTTACTTACTTAATTTGTTGACCGTACAATCAAAAAAACCTGTCTGTTAGGGCTTACAGCTCAAGTGGACAATGTAAAAACTTCGGAAGTCTTCTTTTGTCACTTTAAGAATCGCTTTCTACAGCCTCTAAACAGAAGCAGTAGTCTTTGAGTTTTTAAGGGAATGTCTTTTAACGCATCATCAGCTGGAATTAGAAACAATTGTTCATGTCTGTCAGAAGCGGAGTGTTTTGGGTGAAGTGACAGGATTTTGAAGGATGATCACCGGAAGTGTGCAGGCGCGCGAGTCGTCACCCTCTTCCGGTAGACGGCGCATGCGCCCGCCCACACCTGTCTTCGCCGAGGATGGTTTCGTCTGACAGAAATTAATAACTATTTTGACAGGTACTTTAACATAAGATACCACGTCAAAAGAGAGATTTGCAAGCTATTTGTATTTGCACCGCCACCTACAACAGCCCACTTTTGGAACTTACAGACACTCTAAAGTCAATGATTGTAAGATTAAATACACCCTCGTTCCCAGGTCGTGTTCTATTTTGGGCCAATAAATGTTGAAACTGACCGATGACGAGAAGATTGTAGATGATGGTAACTCGGTAGATCGTCGGACCTCAGTGTGTCGAAAATGTACAGCTCAGCAGCACAGTACCACGAAACTGCGCAGCGCCTCTCATTGAGCCACCGAGCCACCGGAATTTCGGCCACCCACAAATTGTTTTGGTCTATTTTATATATGTTTAAAATGTGACGATTTATAAGTGTGATGCTGAATGGACCCGCGATGTGAATGACTCGGAGAACGGAGCCAACTAAACCCAAAATAACTGATGTGTGGCGAAACGCCTCGAGGTGACGATGATATAGAGGCTATTGAATGGACTTTTACCAATACTAGCCGCACCTATGTTAGTGGCTCCCGATGTTTTCAAGCTGACATAGCCTACCATTTGACATTTCCATAACTCACGAAACCAACGACCGAAATATGGCAAATTGATTTTAGCACACATTTATCTACCAATATATTTAACTGGTAATAATATTTTACCCCGTCATATGTTTAGAGACAACATAGAGTAGAGCCGTTTAACCTAGAATTCAGTTATTATTTTTTAATTTGTTTTGTTTTGATAATACAGCATGCCAAGCCTTAATTAACTGTTTTCCTTCATATTATGTTAAAACATCAACCGACTTATGCCGATCATTGTTGTAAAATAATATATTTATTTCCAAACCACCAGGAACTTTTGAGAAAGTCAAAGGATCTACACTACACCCATAAAACGTTATATTTGAATGAAAGGTCTTGAGGAGTGGATTAGAGGGAAAACATTAGTTTTTATAATACCTCTCATAAATGTTACAAACGTGACAATATATTATGATTTAATTTAATCTGATTAGCTGTGTTATTTGATTACACTATCAAACTTAAATCAGGCGAACAAGCTGTTTCATTTAATTTGATTTATTTCCCATCAGATTGAACCATTTTCTGATATGCATTGTTATACAACCAACAATGTATAACAATATCAAGGTTGTTACCTTGAGCTGTAGAGCTCAAGGTAACGACGAACTGGTTTACTTAACAAGTAATAACTAGGAGTACGCTAAAATATTCGCGTAAAGGGATAACTGAACTCAGAAATGGTAGATAAAGAATTCTGCTGTTACGTAAGTTCTAACCGAAATTTGATCACAAAGTATTAAATAATAGTTCTGGATACTCCGTAGGAAAATATCTACTTTTCTTTTGGTTAATTTTAGGTTATAGGATAAATCGTTCTTAATTATATTAAATTATATTATACTAGTGGCTTGAAGGGGCTAAAGTCCCTAACTGGGCTCCAATACTTCGCCTAATCTGATTTGAACACATGTCAGTTTGTAAACAAAGTAGACACTTAATCACAGGTTTTAATGTAAACAAAGCAAACGTTTTTAAATCCCCATGCTTTTCTTAAGGGGTATGTTTTACGTTATTTCTCGTTTGCTGGTAACGTTTTAGAAATACTGCTATTTTTCCCGAGTCCCTGGGATCAAGACCTTTAATTTGAGCCATCTCCCATCATCCTGCGATTTGCCAAACTCCCACAATTTTGACTTAAACATTTCGCTTACAGAATTATATATAAAGATTATAGGTGCAAATTCTTCAACAAAATTTAACACAGTAAGTTGCCTATGTAGTGAGGTACATTGGAAATTTCCTGAGTACGCAGGTTTGCTATAACGGGGTATTTAAATATCATAAACTGACAAAAGAACACAGCTGGCAGAAGTAAATATGAAATAAATGGCTGTAATCTAGCGGATAAACTATTAACTTACTCACATTATAGGAGAACGTTATCTTTATTTATTAAAACTGGTATTAGTTTTTTAAATCTACAAATTTAAAAAAAACCTTTAGTAAATTGAATAAACTCATGTTAAGTGGACAGTACTTTATTTATTTAATCATAAGAAATATATATATATATATATATATATATATATATATCATTGTGTTGTTTCTTTATATGAGTCTGTGCCCTGTTACACAGAATCGCTTGGTGCGAGAGAATCAAATGCTGAGAATGAAAAGTTTCGTTTTTGGTTATAACCACAATATAAAAATAACTTGTTGTTCCACAGCTCTGTTTGTAGTGACAACGGATTTCTTTTCTGATTCAGCACTTTGCTCGCTCAGTTCATTTTGAAAGATATCCTTCCAGTTATTTTGCCTTGAACCTACCTTTAAGAGGGCGTTGGAGAGCGGTCATGTTGGATTTTACCTCCATAAGAACAATGTTAAACTTAAAACCATATATCTCGCTTATTTATCAACATACGATTATGAAAGATGTCTCCAATTAAAGGTATTTTGAAGATGCAGGTGGTTTGATCACTATTTTCTAAATAAAATAATACATTTCCAAAAATATACTAATTTAAAGTCTATATTTTTATACATATTTTGTAGTTTTTCCTAGTCATTAAAAAATAAAACTCCCAGCAAACACTAATCAAAACTTTATAAAGATTCAAACAAAATTTGTTCCAAATCGATAGGTCAAACAGTGAAAAAAAAATGCTTTTCAGTAAAGACTTGTTTTGTGCGTTTTAACATTGAAATAGCCCGTAGCGCTAGGGTCAGCGACGATATTTCTTCTGACTCCAACGTCCTCTTAAATTCATGTGTCTCGAGAAAGACATGATGGAGCACTTCTGTCTTTATTTTACATGGTAGCTTTTTAGGTTTCATAGTACATCACCTAGAAATTATGTCTGTATAGAAGGCAGTATTTGCTAAACGATTTGCCAATTTAGCATTTTACAGGTTTCCAATAGTGACCTCACATGATATTCAAACACAATAGAATTGTTTTGTAAAAGCCCGGAAATTGATCTTGTGGAAATGAGCATACCTGGTACTTTCTCTATAGACCTTGCTCAAAAAATTCCAATTGTACGTTTGGTTGCAAAGGTGAGAACATCTGGGACCACTTCACACCCACGATGCCCGACAGGATCAAGGATCGGTCCAACGGTGACATCGCGTGTGACTCTTAACACAAGTACAAGAAGGACGTACAACTGATAAAGGAAGTCGGGGTGAGATAAGGAATGTCAATACATGAACTCTGAGCTTTTGTAGAGTATTTAACTCGGATTTATGAAACATAACATCTTGTGAGAGAATTGACGTATAACTTATTGCTCACTCCACTATTACATTTTCCAAAATAAACCATATACAGCAACTAAACAGTTTCTAGATGAGTGTTAACAATCGTTGACGGAGATATCCTAGCAGTTCACTAGTTTAATTATTACAAAATGCATACTTTTTAACTATGGATTGGTTGAACTTTAATATCTGTATACCATTTTTTTGGCTAGAAATGTTATATTTTTTTTAACTTCTAGATACAATATTCAATATTTTTCTGCTTTCAAGATATTACTTTAAATAATTAAAATGGCCGCTATGTTTGTACAGTTAAAGCTATAGTAGTGGACAAATTAATTTCTAGTTTAGGGCGTGGTTGGCCAGGTTATCAACCTAGATCAGCCAATATTAGACGTGCTGCATTGCCAAAACTCCACACCAGCTGATCGGAATAACATTCAAGTAAAATTTTTTTCTATGGCAACAGTAACAGCGTACAACCATGCTGACCATGCTTCAGTCTAACAGCCAATTTAATTGTCCGCTATTATAGAAACATCAAATCCAAAACAAAACTAGCCTTGGCTTTGTTTCTTACTCTTACCAAGTTTCGAGACAGTATTTCAAATTATGATGTATTGATTAGAACCATATTCAAACGGGAAACGGGGCGAGATGGGCCCTATGCTTATATAACATTTTACAAACACGTTACAAACACCCTGTAAATTCTGTAACGGTATTCTAAACTTTAACGTGTGCGCTATAAAATAAAAGTTCAAACAAAACAGACTGTAAGAATAGCTTTTTACAAGTTTAAAAGTCAGTATCAATGCCGGTTTTGGCGGGTTAATTAATAACTCTAAACCACAACCCTCGTGGGGGTCGACACTGTTTTGTTTTTCTAACCTCTGGGCGTTACTTTCACGCCATTTAATAGTTTTCAACGCAGGTTTGAAACCAAAAGACTTTTAACAATATTTTATTTTATTTGTTTGCAATAATCATTCTTTCTTTCAGTTTTATAATAACGTCCAATACAGACAGGGAAACAAAGTTAATTTTGAAAACAAGTATTTAATTTATATTCAGTTAACTATTTGTCATATACATATTTTAAAGCATATGTGGTAAATGTTCATATTTAATCCACGTAGTACTCCAAGTAAACAGGTTAGTATTTAACATCTTTTCACTAATACTGTGTATGAACACATTTAAACTAAAGTATAGAAAACGAGACTTAAATAATACTTAAAGACTTAAGTATATAGTATTTCAAGTAAAGTATATTTCATTTCGTACTAAAGTTAAAACTTGTAAATTCTTGTAAACTTGTAAATTGACGGACAACGAATCACAACTGCTAATACATAGATTCCTTCACTTCGTTCCGTCATCAATTATTTGCACTTTTATCTAAATGGGGAGCTGTGCCCTCCCCCCCCCCCCCATTGCTATTATTTTATCTTCATATTGTTGTATTTTTAAGCTGTATGTTTAAGCTCTACAACATGGTCAAAACCAAAATTAAGCTTTTAAAAAATTTGAGGGTGAAAAATGGCAAAAAACTGATTTTTGGAAAATTTAAAACCCCCATAAACCCTCTTTTCCATGGTCCGATTTTTCTGGTTTTCGAACTTAAAGTCATAAATGTCATTTTACACATTTGAGCCAAATTTCATCGAAATCGGACTTTTTTTACTCAAGTTATCGCATTCACGGACACACACATACACACACAAACACACACACACACACACACACACACACACACACACACACACATATATATATATATACATATATATAAATTTGAACGAACAGTGTTTTTGTCATCTGGGGACCTCAAAACAAAAAATTGTCATGGTCTCGGGCTTGTTTTACCATGAGACCTACGGTAATAGCTTCCCTATAGGGGAAATTCGCTAAAACCTTTTTTTTGTAGTTTCTTGTAATTAAGAAACAATATTGCATTAGTATCTCGTACTTTAAAACCAGTAATTTCTTTCACTTCGTTCTGTCAACAAGTGACAATAGTGAAAATCAGTGATAACAATAATGAACAGTAACAGTTGCTTTACTTATACATAGAAAACTGATAAAAATAAGTAACAAAGTCATAATGGAGGTGTCGAAGTATAAAAATAACTTTAACAAATAAATAATATAACGTTGACTAACATTAAAATGTAACAGGTCGGTCAGGAAACAAAATAACAATATGAGAACAACAGGATAACAATAATAAAAGGTACCCCTTTAGAGGTGCCACCATGAAATAACTTCTCTTGGACAAAGCTAATTAGCATAAAAGACAGGAAATTTGTATTTTAAATTATATGACGATAAGTTCTTTATTTTGACTATTAAGTTACAATTTGTGGCTATCATCTTGGCACTGCTATAGGTAATGGGTTTTTCCATTCCATATCTTTCGCACAACTCTCGTTTGAATGGTTGAGATTTTATAAACTATTTTTCAATAATAATTACAAAGCAACCGATATGCACAAAACACCCTACGGAATTATCAACCCAAGCGTAATTATGTATAATTAACTGCGGTGATAAAACAGTTATTTTATCATTCGCTAAAGTAAATGGTATTGTATAACTGACACATATCCTCTTTTTTAACCAATAAATTCCTTATACATTTATACTGTATGTAGAATTATAGATGTAGGCCTAAATTACGGTGTTGTTTATAAAAAAACTTCTATTTTGTATAGTAAGGGCTGAGAAATGTTCACATAAATCCCTTGTTTGGAGGAATTAAGAATAATTTGCTAGACACAGTTTTTTAGGGAGGAGGGATGGCTCCCCGCAGTGTTATAATTATAGGAGTCAACATATTCCGAATATCCTCTATTGGTCCGTGTTAGTTCAACATGTATATGTACCAAGTATTAATCAAATTTATCAGTAAATAAGAGATAAATAAAATTGTTATGTATTGTATTGATAATATTGGACAATATTTTAATTTCATCCGCTCCATTTGCCGTATACAATATTGTTTTTAGTTTTAAAGCTCTTTTTAAGTTCGTTTCATAAAAAAAATCATAGTAGTTATTTCGAAAGTAAAAGAAATCATTTTGGGAATGTTTAGGCCTAAGCCCTTTAGTTTATATTCTCAATCATATTTCTTCATTTCTTCATGATAGGGAATATGATGAAGAAATTCGGATTATAAAGCTCTATAAATCACAAAAAAATTAATGAAAATCGTTAGGGCCGTTTTTGATATATTTGAATTGTTCATGGTTGTAGGTGTTTTTTTTTTGGGGGGGGAGGGGGATAATAACCCTTAAAGATAAGAAATTCAAGAAAATGAAAAAATGCCTGGCGATACCGTTGATTAGTACCTTCATACACAATTTTATCGAAATCGGGTTATTGGAGTGGTCTCTAGATCTGTACATGTCCATACAGAAAATTCAGTCACCATCAAAGATCTGCCACATTGGAATGAGAAAAAAAATGTAAAAAATTACAAACAAAATTAATTGATGTTGTGACCCATCATTCCAAACTATTTTCCCCGATCAAAAAGTATCAATATCTTGAAAGGAACAAATATATTTAAAAACAGATCGTAGCATTATTTGTTCAATGTGAAAATATAAGTTGAATAATGTGTTTCAACACTACCTTCACATTAAAAAAACTTTATTTGAATATAATTTGGCGTATCCAAGCAGTTAAACGTAATCTTTAACTTAGCCAAACTAAGTGCGGTGGTCTGGGGACGATATTTTAACAAATAAACGTGTAAAATATTAGGTGAGGAGGGGGGGACATACAACTTACGCTGTATGAAACGCCCGTTAAAGACAAATACCCCCGTCGCAGCAAACCTACGTACTCAGCGAATTTACAATGTATAATAAGCGAATAATAATATATGTCTTAATACCACATAAAGCCGCATACCAAGTTCCATACAAATATATTCAAATATAAGCGATTTTAATTATTCTCCATAAGAATAACATTGGTAATGGGTACGTAGGTTTGATGAAACAAGGAACACAAACAATTTGTTTGTATGCAAATATAAATAGAATTAACTAGGCAAAGTCACATACCAAGTTTCATCAATATTCAATCATGAATAAGCGCTATATAACAATTTAGTTATTCTCCATAAGAATATCATGGGGGCTGAGTAAGCAGGTTTGCTGCAACAAGGAACAAAAAATGGGTTTGTATGAAATTATCAATATAACTTAACCAAGTGAAGCTACGTAACAAGTTTTATTAATTTATGTTCATAATTAAGGGAGTCATAACATTTTACTAATTCTCCTTAAGAATAACATGGGGGCTGAGTACGCAGGTTTGCTGCTACGGGAATAATCAACAAAAAATCAATTTGTTGTGCAAATATCAATATACCAGAACTACGTGAAGCCACATACCAAGTTTCATCAACATACATTCATAAATAATCGAGATATCAAATTTTATTTATTCTCCATAAGGATAACATACTGTGTTTAGCACTTTGAATATCTCTGCAACGGTTGGGCATAGAATCACAATTTAAAAACCAAAATGATTGTTTTGTGGAACTGACCAGATTGGTAAAAGCAAATGTGAAATTTACATTAAAATGAACTGAGGAAAAGCCAAAAACCTTTTTCCCATAAGATTAACATGGGAGATTTTATGAGTAAGTTTTTTGGATTTTATCCGCAACCACTTAACCTAGGTTAATAATTCGAAATACCATATTATTAGTGAATTTCCTTTGGAAAGTGAACTATTAGCATGACCTGCACGGTGAAACTTAAGCCCGGGACCACCATAGAAGTTCCTAATGTGACCCCCTGAACACGTTTTGGGGGGTCGTTCAAAATTTTATATATATATATATATGTATATATATAGACATATATATATATATATATATATATATATATATATATATATATATGTGTGTGTGTGTGTGTGTTTGCACTCTAGCGGTCGCATTTTTTGTCCAATTTACTTCAAATTTGGTAAGGACGTTCCTTTCTGTAATCAGTTGGACAAGTTCGTTGGGCAAAACAATCGGAAAACTCAAAACCCCTTTTTTGGGGATTAATTTTTCAAATTTTGAGTTTTTGGGCCCAAAAAGGGTCACAAAAGCCCCGCCCCGTATGTAAAATTAATTCATGTAAAAAGATGGGAATTAGTAAGGCAACAGTTTTAAGCCCTCTCTCGTCATTCTAGCATAAATATTTACCGAGTTATTAAAGAAAATGTGTATCGGGTAAACACAGTACGTTGTCTTATGGGGGTTTTACACTAGAAAAGCTTGTTATTCCTTTGTTAGAGTACTTTTATCATCCCCAGCAACCTCACGCCTACTTTCAAGCCTGTCTGGACCTTCTCCTAACATTATAATGCGCAAAATTGTATTCCCAGCTTTGCAGGTAAATGAAACCAGGAGCATTAGAACAGCCAAAAAATCACTGTTTTCAGATTTTAATAAAAATTGGAATAAAGGTATATTTTTACACTGATTTTGAGTTTTAAAAGTTTTTAAGTGGAAATTCACTTCCCTCACGTCAGCGTGCTGCGTGCGAACTCGTTTGTTTTTTTTATAAGCTCTATAACATGGTCAAAACCAAAATTAAGTTGTTTTTAAAATGTTAGGGTGAAATTGCAAAAAACCGATTTTTGGAAAATTTAAAACCCCCATAAACCCCCCTTCCCATGGTCCGATTTTTCTGGTTTTCGAACTTAAAGTCATGAATGTCATTTTACACATTTGAGCCAAATTTCATCGAAATCGGACGTTTTTTACTCAAGTTATCGCATTCACGGACACATATATATATATATATATATATATATATACATCAATTTGAACGAATAGTGTTTTTGGCATCTGGGGACCTCAAAACAAAAATTTATCATGGTCCCGGGCTTAAGTCTTACCATGAGACCTACGGTAATAGCTTCTTCCCTATAGGGGAAATTCGCTAAAACTCACAACATTTGTATAAAAGGTACAACAAGCTTTTAAACAAATAGGGCATAGTGTTTTATTAGTGAATTATTACGGAAAGTGAACTACTAGCATGACCCGCACGGTGAAACTTAAGCCCGGGACCACCATAGAAGTCCCTAACCTGACCCCCTGAACACGTTTTGGGGGGTCGTTCAAAATGTTATATATATGTTTGTTTGCACTCTAGTGGTCGCATTTTTTGTCCGATTTACTTCAAATTTGGTAGGGACATTCCTTTTTGTAATCAGTTGGACAGGTTCGTTGGGCAAAACAATCGGAAAACTCTAACCCTCTTTTTTGGAAATTTTAAATGTTGAAATTTGAGTTTTTGGGCCCAAAAAGGGTCAGATAAGCCCTAAATGTAAGATGGATAAGAGGTTATAGAACGTAAAAAGGCGAAAATTTGAAGCCCCCCCCTCATCATTCTAGCACTAATACTTACCGAGTTATTAAATAAATTAAAATTGAGTAAATACAGTACGTTGTCTTATGGGGATTTTACATTGGAAAAGGCTGTTTTTCATATCTTGATGTAGTTTTATCACTCCTAACAACCCCATACAGTTTTTTGATCCTGATGATACATCCTCCTAAGCTTACATTGCACAACATTGCCATCCCAATACTGTACTGCATTTAAATAGAACCAGGTGCTTCAGAACAGCCAACAAACCGAATATTTTCCATTTTGCTAAAAATGTCACAAATTTTTGTTTAAACCCGTTATTTGATTTTTGAAAGTTTTTACTGGGGAAATTCACTTCCCTAACGTCAGCGTGCAGCGTGCGAACTCGTTTTAGCTTTGATTGCTTTGAATCCAAGATGGCCTGTTTATCCAAAATTGGCTGTAAACAAACACTAGTTGTGAATTAAGTTTTTTAGCATAAAGATAAATTTGTCTCAATAATTTTGAAATGGTCATTTTTGCAGTATGTTCTCATTACATCGACTTTTAGAGGAGTTTTCACAATGAACCCGTAAATACCCCCCTCGCAGCAAACCTGCATACTCAGGGAATTTCCAATGAATATATAACATAACACATTAAACATAACACTTAACAGGATTCATAAGAAATATATTCGCAAACAAGCGATATTTAAAATATTAATTATTCTCCATTAGAATAACATTGGGGATGAGTACGCAGGTTTGCTGCTACAAGGAACACAACATAATGGGTTTTTATGCAAATATCAATGGAACTCATCTTAGTGAAGTCACATACCAAGTTTCATGCATATACATTCATAAATAAGCCATTATATAACATTTTAATTATTCTCCATAAGAATAACATGGGGACCAAATACCTAGGTTTGCTGGTCGGGAACCATAGGCGAAAATTTTTTTGTGCAAATAACAATAAACCACAACCAGATGAAGCCATATACAAAATTTCGTCAGTTTATGTTCATAAATAAGCGAGATTAAAAATTGTTATTTTTATCCATAAGCATAACATTAGACAACGTACTGTGTTTAGCACTTTCAATATCTCAGTAACCAATTGACTTAGAGCAATGATCAAAATACCAAATTGTTTGTTTTTTTTATGTTGAATTCAATGGTAAAAATTAAAATTTGATTTAAATAAAAATTACATGTAGAAACCCCAAAAAAACCATTGTTTGCGGTACAAACCCCCCCAAAAAAAACCTTCAGATGGTGCGATTCATCTGGTTTTCGAACTCGTTCAAATAAATGGTACTTTACACATTTTTACCAAATTTCATTAAGATTGGACCTTTGTTACGAGAGTTATCGTGCTTACGGACACACACACACACACACACACACACACACACACACACACACACACACACACACACACACACAAATAAAAATATGAACGAATGGTGTTTTTGGCATCTGGGGACCTCAAAATGAAAAGTTATCATGGTCTCGGGCTTAGGTCTTACCATGAGACCTACGGTAATAGCTTCTTCCCTATAAGGGAAATTCGCTAAAACACCCATAAAAACTAACCCTTTGCTCTTTACCCATAAAAACTAATCCTGTGTTGTTAAACGAGTTCGCACGCAGCACGCTGACGTGAGGGAAGTGAATTTCCACATACAAACTTTTAAAACTCAAAATTATTGTAAAAACAAACATTTATTCCAATTGTTATTGAAATCTGAAAACATTGATTTTTTTGGCTGTTCTGATGCTCCTGGTTTCATTTACATGCAAAGCTGGGAATACATAATTTTGCGCATTATAATGTTAGGAGAAGATCCAGACAGGCTTTTAAGTAGGCGTGAGTTGCTGGGGATGATAAAAGTACTCTAACAAAGGAATAACAGGCTTTTCCAGTGTAAAACCCCCATAAGACAACGTACTGTGTTTAGTCGAAACACATTTTCTTTAATAACTAGGTAAATATTTATGCTAGAATGACGATAGAGGGCTTAAAACTTTCGTCTTACTAATTCCCATCTTTTTACATGCATTAATTGTACATCCTAGGCTCTTATGACCCTTTTTGGGCCCAAAAACTCGAAATTTGAAAGATTAATCCCCAAAAAAGGGGTTTAGAGTTTTCCGATTGTTTTGCCCAACGAACTTGTCCTACTGATTACAGAAAGGAACGTCCCTACCAAATTTGAAGTAAATCGGACAAAAAATGTGACCGCTAGAGTGCAAACACACATATATATATATATATATATATATATATATATATGTCTATATACATACATACATACATATATATATATATATATATATATATACATATATATAAAATGTTGAACGACCCCCAAAACGTGTTCAGGGGGTCACGTTAGGAACTTTTATGGTGGTCCCGGGCTTAAGTTTCACCGTGCGGGTCATGCTAATAGTTCACTTTCCAAAGGAAATTCACTAATAAAGTGGTCATTGTGGAACATCCCACTAACAACACTCATAGTAGAGTCAAAGTCGTGTGTTCTTGTGTCCTTCATTATCTATTTCTATGGTTAGACAATCTAATTATATTTAAAATTCAATAAATTAGAATGTGGGAGTGAGACGAAGAGAATATTTTCATCCAGTGACATAAACATGGTATGCTCCCCGTTCAGCGATGTTCCAATATGTCCCCAGATCCCGGGATTCATGTTTCCGCCGGATGCACCTGTCAGTCGCCACGGCACATTATTGTTTCCGACCCCAAAGGGTTAACAGACACAGCTTTGTACGGTAATATAACGGCACCCGCTCCTCATCCCTTTACAAAATACCCCCGTCGCAGCAAAACTGCGTACTCAGCGAATTTCCAACGAATTATAACATAACACATTAAGCTAATTAACAGGATTCATAAGAAATATATTCACAAACAAGCGATATTTAAAATATTAATTATTCTCCATAAGAATAACATTGGGGATGAGTACGCAGGTTTGCTGCAACAAGGAACACAAAATAATGGGTTTTTATGCAAATATCAATAGAACTCAGCTAAGTGAAGCCACATACCAAGTTACATCCATATGCATTCATAAATAATCGATATATAACATTTTAAGTATTTTCCATTAGAATAACATGGGGACCGAGTAACTAGGTTTGCTGCTACGGGAACCTTAGGCGAAAAATTGTTTTTTGTGCAAACAACAATAAACCACAAACAGATGAAGCCATACACCAAATTTCGTCAGTTTATATTCATGAATAAGCGAGATATACAATTTTTCTTTTTCTCCATAAGAATAACATTAGACAACGTACTGTGTTTAGCACTTTCAATATCTCAGTAACCAATTGACGTAGAACAATGATCAAGATACCAAATTGTTTGTTTTTTATGCTGAATCCAATGGTGAAAATTAAAATTTGATTAAAAAAATTACATGTGGAAACCCCCAAAAAACCATTTTTGGGGTACAAAACCCTCCCAAAACCTCCCTTCCGATGGTGCGATTCGTCTGGTTTTCGAACTCGTTGAAATAAATGGTACTTTACACGTTTTTACCAAATTTCATTACGATCGGACCTTTTTTACGAGAGTTATTGTGCTTACGGACACACACACACACACACACACACACACACACACACACACACACACACACACATATATATGTATATGTATATATATATATATATATATATATATAACAATTTGAACGAATGGTGTTTTTTGCATCTGGGGACCTCAAAATGAAAAGTTGTCATGGTCTCGGGCTTAAGTCTTACCATGAGACATACAGTAATAGCTTCTTCCCTATAGGGGAAATTCGCTATAAGTTCCTCTGTCTTTTAAAACGTGTAGGCCTACAATCTAAACTAAACCGTGAAAATGTTCATAGTTCAACGAACACAACTGTACCGTTAATTAATTTATAATCAAATGAGATTCATTCTCTCTATTAAAAAAAAATCTATTTATTGTTAGGTTTATGCACTCGCGGTACTTCGCGCGAATTTAACAAACTCAACTCGGGATTCTTTTAATAGTATAGCCAACTGGATCATTGTTATAGGCAGAATGTGATATTTAAAATACATTTGCATTCACAAATAGCAACACAGTAAGCGCTCTGCAGATTAAAATCCCTATTTTAATACAACACACTTCATTTTAGCGAATTTCCCCTATAGGGAAGAAGCTATTACCGTAGTCGGCATGGTAAGACCTAGGCCCGGGACCATGATAATTTTTCGTTTTGAGGTCCCCAGACCCCAAAAACACCATTCGTTCGAAACTGTATATATATATATGTGTGTCCGTGAGCACGATAACTCTCGTAAAATTTATCCGATTTTGATGAAATTTAGTATAAACGTGTAAAGCAACATTTATGACTTTAAGTTCGAAAACCAGCCAGATCACTTTATCCGAAGGGGTATTTTTGGGGGGTTTTGTACCCCAAAAATGGGTTTTTCGAATTTTTTACATATAATTTTGGAAATAGTCAAATTTTATTTTTTACCATTGGATTCAGCTTAAAAAAACACACAATTTGGTATTTTGATCATTTCTCTACGTCAATTGGTTACCGAGATATTGAAAGTGCTAAACACAGTACGTTGTCTAATGTTATTCTTATGGAGGAAAATAAAAATTTTATATCTCGCTTATTTATGAACGTATACTGACGAAACTTGGTATACGGCTTCATCTGGTTGTGGACCATTGATATTTTCTAAAAAAAAAACAATTTTTTCCCCAAGGCTCCCGTAGCAGCAAACCTGCGTACTCAGCCCCATGTTATTCTTATGGAGAATAAGTAACGTGTTATCTGCCTTCATTATGAAAATAAATTAATGAAATTTGGTATGTGGCTTTACCTACATGAGTTATATTGATATTTGTTTAAAACCCCATTTTTTGTGTTCCTTACTTCAGCAAACCTGCATACTCAGCTGCCATGTTATTCTTATGGATAATAATTTAAATGTCATAAATCGTTTATTTATGAATGTATATTGATGAAACATGGTATGTGGCTTTATTTGGTATTGAGATACATATATATGCATTGGAAATTCGCTGAGTACGCAGGTTTGCTGCTACGGGGGTATTATATATATATATTAGCGAATTTCCCCTATAGGGAAGAAGCTATTACCGTAGTCGGCATTGTAAGACCTAGGCCCGGGACCATGATAACTTTTCGTTTTGAGGTCCCCAGACCCCAAAAACACCATTCGTTCGATACTGTATATATATATATATATATATATATATATATATATATATATATATATATATATATATGTGTGTGTGTGTGTCCGTGAGCACGATAACTCTCGTAAAAATTATCCGATTTTGACGAAATTTGGTATAAACATGTAAAGCAGCATTTATGACTTTAAGTTCGAAAACCAGCCAGATCGACCTATCCGAAGGGGTATTTTGGGGGTGTTTTGTACCCCAAAAATGGGTTTTTGAATTTTTCACACATATTTTTTGAAAAAGTCAAATTTTAGTTTTGACCATTCGATTCAGCTTAAAAAAACACACAATTTGGTATTTCGATCATTCCTCTACGTCAATTGGTTACCGAGATATTGAAAGTGCTAAACACAGTACGTTGTCTAATGTTATTCTTATGGAGGAAAAGAATTTTTTTTTATCTCGCTTATTTATGAACGTATACTGACGAAACTTGGTATACAGCTTCATCTCGTTGAGGTCTATTGGTATTTGCTCCAAAAAATTGTTTTTGCATAATTCTGCCGTAGCAGCAAACCTGCGTACTCAGGCCCCATGTTATTCTTATGGAGAATAATTAAATATTCTGTCTCCCTTAATTATGAACATAAATGATTATAAACCGGTATACGACTTCACCTAGTTGAGTTATAATGATATTAGCATTAAAACCAATTTTTTGTGTTCCTTGTTGCAGCAAACCTGCGTACTCAGCCCCAATGTTATTCTTATGGAGAATAATTAAAATTGTATATATCGCTTATTTGTGAATATATTTTTATGAAACTTGGTAAGTGGCTTTATATAGTATTAAGACATTTATATCTCCATTGGAAATTCGCTGAGTATGCAGGTTTGCTGCGACGGGGGTATTTTTTCATTACGGAGATTATTGATTCCAGGATATGAGTATATTCATTTATTCACTCACTATTATTGGGTTAAAAAAGTAGCTCTTACTGTTAAGATAGGCATCTTATTAAGTAATTAAAGACTTTAGGCGTTGATGCTTTGAAGAGATATATACTTGGGAGCGTCAAATTAGGCGGGTGGGGGATTTTGTAATGTTGCCAGTTTGTGTAAGCTAACATTTTAGGAAAACAGAGTGGATTTCCCCAAAACACATGTTTACAGAATCCTAATGTGTTTTTTTTTTCTAAGAAAATCAGCTGGCATCTTCTACTTATATAAAGCTTAGTGGGTTCACTCACTCACTCATTCACTGACATAAACTATGAGGCACTTCCCGTAATCTAACCACCCTCAAAATCATACTAGAATTAAAGCTCTTGAAGAGAAACTGCCAGAAATATTGCCAAAGGTTAACATTTTTGAGTTTTTGAGGCATTTTATTGGGACGGGTAAAATTCCACTTCTCCAATTTTTCCACTTTGAGCGCGTTTTGTACGGAAACGGTAAGAGATGGCAAAAAATGTTAAATACAAAATTTGTAGAAAGTTTAATTTCCAACAAACGTTTTTCCGCCAGATTTAAGATCCGATGATCCGTTTAGCCGCTATTCATCGGAGAAGGAGTAATTTTGAGTATTTTGGCCATTTAAATGTGTACAGTTTTGGAAAGCCAATTAAATGAAAGCACGCTATCTTTGGCTAATACCACATGTTTGTATCAGCCGATTTAAATAAACAATAGCTAATTTATTTAGTAGTGTAGGCGATACTAATTTGCTCACATGAGGTGTATGTAAATTAGCTGTTACAAAACAAGGTGAGCTCATTATCGCCTACACGGGAGGTTCAGTATCGCGAATATCGTTTGTTATGAGATTGGAAAATGTAATCATACCGATTGTTTGTTCTATCGAATGAATTTAGCCCAGTAGGGCTAGTTGATATGAACTGGACAGTTGATATGTTGTCAAGATGATTCAAGATCATGTGGTCACGGGTTTGAATTATACTTTTGATGCTTACTTTTGAGGTCTGCAATTTATGTTTAATTTGACTTTATTTTGTTTTTACAAATTCATTTATTTATAAATTATGTTGCTCAACGAACAGCCACTATACAGCGCTCTGCGGGGTTAGGTTAGGTTAGGTTACTCCCTAATTTTGTCGTGAACTGAAGTCTAATTTGTTGTTATTTTTTAAACGTAAATCCATTTGTAGAACTCCAATTTAACATTGTAACCACAACTTTTTTATTTATATCTGATTGAGTGAGTGAGCACTTTATGTTTTGCTTTTATACACCTCGAAACAACCATCGTAGTCGGGAGTTCATTCCATAAAACGAATAAGCAGCCGGTTGGTAAAATGTTTAAATATCGAACCGATGTGGGACCGCCTGTGTAGGTGTTAATGTGCTCATTAAAGGCCATTGTTCTGTAGTTTTTGTTTGGTTAAGGAACTACGAGTTTGATTTAAAATAGAATTGACTGAGGAATGCAAGCGAGCGAAGCGAACTCCGAAAGGGGGTTTGGGGGCGAAGCCTCCAACGGCGATAAGCCTAGTGCATTATAAAACTACAAACTGGAATTCCGTATCAGTGGTTCTGTATACCTAATAAATTATTGTAGAACCCAAAGGAGTCATCAGATCGCATAGAGGTACACCACGGCGTGTAGGCCTAAGCCCATTTCCGATGCCGTGCCCGGTCCAGTGAAGCAGGCTTTATGACCGATGTCTACCACCATCGTTAACAAGCATTGTCAGATTAAATTAATATTAATTTTAATTAAAATTGAACTCAACGGAGTCCGTATTTAGGAAAAGAATTAGAGCTGACTTCGTTGATACGAAATGTTCAGGATAATTATTGTCTCCTCTTCAAACAGAAATATTTTACGTGACGAATTAAAATATTTGTACTTTAATGCTGCATGCTATATTAATTTATTGTGTTTTAAGTTCGCAAAATATTATCTATCCTAAAATACCAACATATCATTAAATATATTTTTCTATTTGATGTTGGGAATAAGACGTTGAAAGGTTAATGACTCTCACGCAGTTAACTTAAAATAATTAGGTCATTAGTCTTATAAAATTGATACTAATATTTTTGTCAAAAAATATGTATTATATCATATATTGTAAGAGTATAAAAGTACGTTACATAATAGAGGACGACTGTTTGATTTTATTTGAAACAGGATGTTGCGTTAGTCAAGCCGTTTTCCGCAGAAATATTTCGAGGGCCACATTTGTGCAAAGCCCACCATCTACGCACGGCCTTACATAACCCTTATGCGTAAAATCACACGAATGTCTCACATGCCTATGGTAGATTTCTGCCCCGACCCAAACTATCTGGATTTGGTTTTCTGGCGAAGACCAAAGGAATCGTCGGCGTCGGGCGATGTTCTCCCGACTTAAGACGGCCACACACTACCGGACTTTTGCCCGTACATCGAACAAGACATCGGACCGAGAACCAAGCGCTCTCGAAGCTGTTTTTTGAAGAAAGATCGATCCGATATTTTGTTCGGAGTTTGGCTTGAGAATAAGTTCTGAGTTAATTTTGCTACCTTCGTGCCCTGCTCCCTGCTCGATCCGTTCTTTTATTTGATGTCTTGTACGGGCAAAAGTCCGGTAGTGTGTGGGCCGTCTTTCGGCTCCGCAAGTCATTGCAGCTCTTTTTACAGGCTATTCCAGGATATTTTTCTTTTTGTGGTGCTTAATTGGTCCATATTATGAAGTTTTAATTTAAATTAATAAGAAGAATATTTAGTACCGGTATCAATATTTGTTCAGATTAAATTTTGTCCCCATTTCCAGGAGTTAAGACTTCTCACTTTTCCCAGCATTTACATTTTTCGGACCTTAGTTTTCATGAAACAAAACCATAGTTCTTTCCAGTCTTTGCTACCCCAGTCAACATATGACCTTAGACCTTAGAAACCGTTCCAAGTTTAATATTCCCCCACATACCACTTCCTTTTTCAAACACCATACCTATTTCAGTGCCACAACATTATTTAACACACTTCCAGATGTTATAAGAACTGAACATAATTTATTGCGTTTTAAGAGAAATCTTAAGCATTTCCTCATTGAAGAATGTTTTTATTCTGTGGAGGCTTATTTGAAACACAAGTAACTTTCATGTTGTTTTTTCTCTCTTTTTGACTATTATTTATGTCTCTTTATAAGGAAGAAATTGTATAGCTAATTTTAAGAGCTATTTTGTAACTATGGACGCAAGCCAATGCATGTAAAATGTTTTAATGGCAATAAAGAATATTTGAATTTGTCAGGCTTAATTTTAAACCCAACAGAATATTTGAAAAAGTTAAGCACAAACAAAGAAAAAAATAATCACAAGATCAAAAATTAAACAAAGGATTAAATAAAACCGTTAGAAGTACAATATTAGAGTTATAATAAATTACAATACTATTTTAAATTATTTTAAACTTCTCAAAATAATTATCGCAGATCGGAACTTCAATATTGAATTACTTACGAAGATATAAACAAATATCAAAATATATGTCTTTATAAATTTTAACATATGGCTAATTTGTTACATTACGGACGCAAGATCCGGCAACATCTCAGTGTTGCGAGTTCGTGCCCACAACACATGATTTTCAACCTAAACATTTTATGACATTCCCGCATATGGTAACATTGCAAAATCCCCACCCTGCAATTTTATGCTCCTGACTGTAGGTATAAATTCGGGATACCTCATTAGTTAAGGCTCCGGCCTACCCTACAGAAAAATCTGTGGTGCCGCCGTGCCGCGTGAAAATACATGGCTAAGATGGGGAAAAGGAGCGTTGTGGAGGTCCGCAGTAGTTAATTTCGAAAAAGTTAATTTTTGTACATTTAAAAGAGCTTGTAAATGCAACTCAATTAAACAAGCAAAAACGTACATTTAAAGGTAATATTTTCCTCTTTATTGTTACAGTTTAACTTTAATTAAATGGTTTATATGTAGCCGCTGGAAAGAGAGATCCTGCATACAAACTTTCTTAGCGCTGCGCGGATCAGTGTTACGTTAGTGAGTTTTAGAGTAATAAATATTATATTAGACCTATTCTAATATATTAGCGAATTTCCCCTATAGGGAAGAAGCTATTACCGTAGTCGGCATGGTAAGACCTAGGCCCGGGACCATGATAACTTTTCGTTTTGAGGTCCCCAGACCCCAAAAACACCATTCGTTTGAAACTGTATATATTAGCGAATTTCCCCTATAGGGAAGAAGCTATTACCGTAGTCGGCATGGTAAGACCTAGGCCCGGGACCATGATAACTTTTCGTTTTGAGGTCCCCAGACCCCAAAAATACCATTCGTTCGAAACTGTATATATATATATATATATATATATATATATATATATATATATATATATATATATGTGTGTCCGTGAGCACGATAACTCTCGTAAAAATTATCCGATTTTGATGAAATTTGGTATAAACGTGTAAAGCAACATTTATGACTTTAAGTTCGAAAACCAGCCAGATCTCTCTATCCGAAGGGGTATTTTGGGGGGGGTTTGTACCCCAAAAATGGGTTTTTCGAATTTGTTACGTATAATTTTGGAAATAGTCAAATTTTAGTTTTTCCCATTCGATTCAGCTAAAAAAAACACACAATTTGGTATTTTGATCATTTCTCTACGTCAATTGGTTACCGAGATATTGAAAGTGCTAAACACAGTACGTTGTCTAATGTTATTCTTATGGAGGAAAATAAAAATTTTATATCTCGCTTATTTATGAACGTATTCTGACGAAACTTGGTATACGACTTCATCTGGTTGTGGACCATTGATATTTGCTCAAAAAAACAATTTTTTACCAATGGCTCCCGTAGCAGCAAACCTGCGTACTCAGTCCCATGTTATTCTTATGGAGAATAAGTAACGTGTTATCTCCCTTCATTATGAAAATAAATTAATGAAATTTGGTATGTGGCTTTACCTACATGAGTTATATTGATATTTGTATAAAACCCCATTTTTTGTGCTCCTTACTTCAGCAAACCTGCATACTCAGCCGCCATGTTATTCTTATGGAGAATAATTAAAATGTCATAAATCGTTTATTTATGAATGTATATTGATGAAACTTGGTATGTGGCTTTATGTGGTATTAAGATACATACATATGCATTGGAAATTCGCTGAGTACGCAGGTTTGCTGCTACGGGGGTATTTTCAAAATTCAGTTCGTGAAGCCCCATAAGTTATTAAAGTTACAGAAAATCATGAGTATGACTATTTATTATTGTATGCAATTTCAGGATTTTTGAAACGAAGGAAAGTAGACCTGCCTATGTTTTATTCTATAGTCTATTACATACTACCCATAAGCGTAATTTCTGTATTTTGATTGGAGGGGCAAACATGGTCGTGATCATGATTACTGCGTGACTTTTCATATATTACAATCACATTTCCTCCAAATTATTGGGGGGCAGCTGCCCCCCCCCCAAAATTACGCCTATGATACTACGTTTATCAGTTTATCCAATAAATATAAAATGTTCATAAGATTGACATGGAAATTTAAAAGCCAAGGAAGGTGAAACCCTAAAGGACTTTTGTATCGGGACTCGAGCATAGCGAGGTAGAAACCACTCAAGCATAGTGTTTCTTGAGTGTATTAGTTACCTTCCTACTGAATTCTATTACAATCGGTCCAGTAGTTGATGTGAACTGGTCAACATAAGAATGTTGAACGTCGGGGGTGGAGCCCCAAATGTTTTATTGGTTAATGAATAATCCTAGTTTATTAACTTACCTTAATAGAAAATTTCAACTTAGTTGGTTCATTAAGAACTAACCCTTCCAGGACAAGTACTTTTATGTCTATAGTCACTATTATTTTTTACTAAGGAAAAAAATGAAATTTTGATTTAAATATTTTTTTATACCAATAAATGTAGGAAATACATAATGTGTGAATAAAACTTGTGAAATGGCTTTTTCAAAATTTTATGGCAAAATAACAGAAATTTTTTGATGGATATATCCATCAATGGTCCTTTAACAAAGTAAGGAAAGACGCATATATTGTCAATGGTCCTGTACAAAAGTAAGAGAAGACGGATATATCCGTTCTACGTCCGGAAACTAGTACCATCAAAATAACTTTTATTGTTTTTAAGAAAGTTTAAATGAAGCAATATTTTATATAGACTTTGTATGTATTTTATATAAAGTTTGTCATGTAAAAACAGCATTTATAAATCCTTACTTTGTAAAATAAAAATAAATTATAGCCTATTGTTGTATAAAAAGTTACAAATAAAACAGTAAGTTTGTAATAAAATATATATAACCTATTATTTATACTAAAATACATTCACGTCATATTTAGATATATATATATATATATATATATATATAATAAGACATTGTATATGCCAATTGTAAACAGCATTACAAACACACATTAGCTGACAAAAAACTCATTTTACAGTACCACACAGCAGACCGACCAAAACTACTGACCGAAGGTCCTGCTTGTCGTCACATCAACAAGCAAACATACCGCAGTAAAATTCCCTACAGCAAAAGGAGTCTCGATAACAGGCCATAATATTTTTATAGGTTTTCCTAATGTTGGTTATTGTAACACAGTATTTTACTAAAAAAAGTAAGGGTAAATGTGTTATATTGGTTTTATAAAACACGACGGATATATCCGTCAAAAGTCCTGAACACGAAAAACCACTTACGGATATATCCGTCTTTTGACCTTGCTACAGATAAAAACATAGACGGATATATCCGTCAGTGGTCCTGGAAGGGTTAAATGTTCATAATATTGACATAGAAACTTTGAATGCAAGTGGAGCGGAGGAAAAAAGAGTTTTAGATCGTGGGGAAGTTTATTAATTCTGCCTTTAGTGTAACAGCCACCTTCCTACCAAATTTAAGTTAAAAATCTTCAGTAAATACCAACGTCTTAATGAGGGGATTTCTGAATGCCAGTGGAGCAGGGCCCTAAATGATTTTTAGATCGTGAGTAGGTCTACATTTGTCTTAAGTATAACACCTTTATTCCTATACTAAATTTGAGCTAACACGGTTTATTATAAACCGTCCATAATATTAACATGGAAATTTTAAATTTTAAATGCCAGTGGGGCGGAGACCTAAATTAGTTTTAGAACGTGGTTAGGTTTTAGATTGATCAGGTACAGATTAAGTGCATAACTACTTCAAAATGTATAAGTATTAATTTTATTTGGCCTAAAATAAGCTTTAAATTAAAAAATATAAAAAAAATATCCAGACAATTCTCCTCCTAGTATTTCATCCGTAGCCCAGACCCCTATAGGAGCAGGCAGGGCCCACCCAAAATAAAATTTGTAAAAACGCCCCTGCTTAGGATATTTGCACTCTATAATACATTTATTCAATACTTCTTTTCACTAATCTTAAGAAATTACATGTTGATACGTTTCCAGTGAATGGTTATGATACTTTAACAGTTGTTTATGAACAGCTGCTACTGACAATGAGGCGACTCCATATCACGGTGTCAGCTGGTAGAGAAGGGGTTAAAACTCCATCAGCCCTATCTTCAAATTTCCAATTTCCAAATTAGTTTTTTATCACAACTTTAGATCTCCTGCGGTTTGGCAAAACAACAGATATTGCTTGTATTAATTTGTTATTTATTATTTAAGACGCAAACCATTAGCTTAGTCGGCAATTTAACTTAATAAATTAAATTGACTTTAATCTATATTAAATGTAACTTCTATATTAATTTCAAATTTTCTAGGGTTGATAATCCTGATTATACTGGTAAAGTAAATACTAAGACCGAGTTAGTTTTATTCTTCCCAATAATGTTTACCATTTCATACCTGATATATTATAGAAATATTATAAATAATTTACAACTGGCTGTTAATTTTAGAGTTTATTTTTTTTCAAAGCCATATTTAAGGGAAATAAATACAAAAAACAAAAAAATCAGGCCCCATGGAGATATATATATAAAAAGACTTTCTAATTTTCTAAGTTTCTAGCCTTCTAGGTTGTACGATAGCTTCACAAATGTGTGAAACCGCATTACATTAACATACACACACACTAACATCTAACATACATTTACACTCCAGAACAGATTAAAGACTACATACAGTTGAAATCTTAAATTCAACAAAGTTCACTCTTACTTTTTAACGTGGTTCTCAAAGCTTTAATTTGCAGTGCCAAGACATTTTTTATATTTTTCTCCAAAGTCCCTCCGAACAGTCCTATGCTATATGTGATTGTACCGAGCCATAAAATATAATTTTTAAGGCCGGATTTCACCAAACTTTCCTTAAGGCTAGTTCAATTAACTTTAAAACTGAACATAGTTAATAGGATTTCACCAATGCAAAACACTTCAATACTAACGCTAGATCAATTGTCGTCCGTTTATTATTGTATATTTAAATTAATGCAAAAAATATGATATTTCATAACAAATAGACAAGGGTGACGATTGAGAGTCGACTAGTGGCAAAATTATTCTCAAGTTTTGAGTATTTTTGAGCTAGTATTTGCTGTCAGCAATATTTTGAGGGTCATTTCAAATAGTTTAATGGAATTTGGATAACATTCCAGATTTGATAGTCTAAACATGATTTCTAACTAATATGATTATCAATATATATTTTTGGCCAGTACAATCAACATAGATTATTATTGACAAACAAATAACCAATTTCGGCCATAAAACACAATCCGGTTGCTACTTGCTCAATAAAACTTGGTCCGGACATCGCTTATAATCTACACTAGTCGTGATTTTTGGCCGATATTATGTTTTCCGTCGTCGTTTAAGCCTCGTTCTCATGACGTGTGGCTTGCCGAGTCACAGACGGCCTTGATCTTTCACAGCGCGGCCTTTACTGTTCTCACAGCGCGGGGTAGCGCTTTGGTTTGACGAGCTAAGCGAGCTGTGGTTTGCTTTTGTTTGGGCTTAGAGAAGGCTGAGCCAATGACCACTCCACTCAAAAACACAACTACGACCAATGCACTCCAATACAGCGCTCGGCTCGGCAACTGACAGGCCGTGAGAACAGTGCACGAGCTTAGCCATGGCTCGTGGCTTGCCGATCCATACGCCTTTGATGTTTCATGAGTTTACCGAATTCGAGCGGGAACAGCTCGAAGCTCGACACGCCACCCCGAGACAGCTACGAACTGATTGTCCTCACGAAGCGTTACTCGACGAGCGGCGGATCAAAGCTATCCATGACTCGACAAACTACGCCTCGTGAGAACGAGGCTTTACAACTGATACTATGTGGTAAAGTAGTTTTTTTCCGGACAATATCATGTATAGCATCTTCTGATGAGTTCTGCAGTAGTTGAAGATGGCAAGCTGCTAAAACCATGGTCCTAAGACACGACGAGACAACAGACAGTGCCGCCGCCGCTGTATTACATTGAAGATAACGATTGTAGCTTCTTCAATTAAGGCCGATATCACGCGGACCGTTTGTCATTTAAACACATTCGGTTGTTTTTAATGGTCGATTTTACGTGGTGCGATTGTCTTTTGCGGCCATTACTTACTACGCGATTTGACAGGTCGCACTCGTCCGGAGATCGGAGGGAAATACTCACTCAAACTTTTAAGTAATTTTTTTAACTTCAAGTCAAGTCGAAGTAATGAAATAATACTAGGCCAAAATACTTTAACTTTTGAGTACTCGCACACTAAAAAAAAGAATGAGCTGAAAATTGTTACAAAGTTGTTTTGAAACTCACTTTGCTTAAAAACATAATTATCTTTATTAGTTTATTTTCCCCTTTTGATTTTTTTATAATGCTTTAACAACCGCCGGCTATGAAAAAATAAGAGTAAAAGATACCCAGCATTTACCCCCAAGGAAAAACGTTATTTAATAATAATTGGTTCATGTATGGATCTCCATACTCACTGGATTGTATTTAATTTACCGAATTGGAAAATATTTCAATACAGTTCAGTTCAAAAAATGGATACGGTCAGTAATAAGACAAATGCAGACGTTGCATTCACCGAGGTTAATATATCTAAAGGTCTCTTGCCTCATGTAAAAAATGAGTAGCCTACATTGATGACAGCCATTTGACCCTCTGTCAACTCTGTTCCCAACATGGTAAACAAACAAATCCTCTCTTCATGAGTTATATGTCAGTCAGCTAACAAACATTTAACTTGTTAAGAAAGGATCTGATTGGTACCTGTGAAAAATGGTGGTCAACCATGTAGGCTTCACTTTTTATCCCAGACGAGACCTCTACATGATGCACAACAGTTTCAATGTTTTTTGTTGTTGTTTTAAATGTAAGTAAGGTTATGATTCAGGTAAACAATTATTTCAGTCTCAAATACACAAAAAAATAAGATATATAATCTATGACACATTTAAACGCCAGTTTTAGAGTCAGTTAGTTATTAACGCGACAACAGTGCTAACCGTGTGTGGTGAAATCCGACTGTACCAATTAATACCGAACTAACGTTAAAATTAACTTAAACAGGCTTTAACAGGCGTTCAAAAGTTTGGTGAAATCCGGCCTAAGTCTGACAACCACAATATTTAATGTGTTGCAAAATAAATATGCCACTATTTTCATGATAAATATGTCAAATGTACAATAGGACAAAGTTTTAATATTTTGGTTTAATTGCAGATATACCATACTAATTTATAATAAATATTTATTTTTCCGCACTTATCTACCTTTCTAATCATTATAAGAGGAAAAAATGTATGTAATATATGTCTATTTTCTAAACTCCTTGTAAACAATTGGGGTTAGCAATTCATTTTTTAGTTACTGTACTAGATCTTGTGCAGATCTTAGTGAGTAGGGGGTGCCTGCAGAAGAGTGGGGAGGATTAGCGTTGTAGGGAGAATTCACAATACCATGTGTCATAATACTATTCCTGTGCAAATCATTTGGCTACTCTGTAAATTAAATATAATTTACTGGGTGAACGTATAGTAATTAAGTTGTTATAATAGTCTTTATAAACAAACTGTTTCACTGATGTAGGCAATATAGTTGGAATATTTTTTCTTGTACGATCAGCTGTTTTTTTACTCTTAAAGAAATTTATTTGCTTTTGCCGATTGTTTATTTGCAATTTCAATATTTTTTCCTATAAAACTAATGTTTAAACATATGGGCACAGTGAACCCGCTAGTAGGTTAAAGGCAAATGAAAATAATTTGTGTAAGGCCTAATCAATAAAGGCTGTCCCACACTTCTCGCGAATATGCCTGAACATTCCGCCGAACTTCGAAAGTTCAGAATAGTCGTGAGAAGTGTGGGAGCTGCACAAACTTTTTGGTACCAGTACACTATCGCCGAATGATTCACTCAAATCGACAACGAATCTTGCACCAAATCAACCGAATGTGCACAACAAACTACCCCAGTACACGCTCGCTCAATACCATGCAATACCATGCTCGCCCATTCGCTCCTTTGATTCGTGCAAAAACCGGACAAAAACGGAGACAGGCGAACACCGATCATGGAGAGGTGGACTATCCTGAACATACACAAACACACTGAGTACTCTATCGCGTTTAGTTCGCCTTTGTTGGGCCATAGTGTACTGGAAGCAAAAATACGTGACAGAATGTTCAGTAAACACTCGGGAGGATGTTCGGCCGAATGTTCAGGCCTGTTCGCCAGATTTGTGGGGCAGTTTTAACCTAAGTTCTTTGCATAACAATCACATCGTGGTTGCAATATTTTTGGTTTGGCACGTAACAGATGATTCTCACAAGCGATTTTTAGTCAACAGACTAAGAATAGATGTATATCGCTCAACCCCCACCCTAAAAAACCGGGTTAAACCACTGTTACCAATAACACCCAGGCTTCACGAAGATCCACACAAGGTCTAACAATTATGTCATACTTTAAAATTAAGAAGTGCATTTTTCATTAGACATATAAATAGCAATACATTTTCCTATTTTGTGTTGATATAAATCACATAATTAAAATGCTATTTAAGAAATTACTGTGGACATATTCCATCATTGATTAGTCTCGCTCCAGTGGTAGTGCCGTGCAGTCCTGTGCAGCACCGTGTGTTCCGTTCTGTGTCAGGCTTTTGTATTTGGTTTGATTTTTGTTTTCGATTGCCTTTACAGTTCTCTGTTGTAGTTTATTTGTGTTTTTTCTAGCTTTACCTAGATTGTGCCATTAACATTTTGTGTAATTTTGTTATGTTCTATTTTTTTTCAACTGAAGACAGGATCAGATTCCAGATCCCGAAACCATGTGAAAATGTTTTACTATTCACTAATCAGTGATGGAAAATGTTCGCAATAATTTCTTAAATAACTTAAATTCACTATCACAAACAATGAATTTTTAACAAAGAACAGTTACAATTTTAGTTATTGTAACACAATGTGAATTACACTATATGTTGGCCATTTGTTTAGGCCATTCTAAAAGATAATTTTCATTATTTTAATTAATACCAACCAACAAGCGTATGATTTACCACATTATTTTCCAATTCTGGCATTATTCAAGTGAGGAGGAACAAGGGATGTATAACACAGTACTGAATTATAAATCAAAATTATTTTATTCAACAATCTGAGGAATGACATACAAAGTAGTTTTATAAATCGTACTAATGACAGACATATACAGATGCTAACAATCTTAAGAGTACATCGAGTTACTTAATATTTACAGGGCCTAAACAATAGCGTATTGTTCATAGAGTAGCTCCCTGACTCTATAATAATCTTCTGACAAGCAGCCTTCCAATGTCACCTTCCCAGCCTCATGCTAAAACACAGTCAAATTGGTTAAGTCATAACTGATGCTTAACATAGCTGGTCTACAACTAGTATATGCAACTAACTAAACCATACCACTCATCAAGCAGAGCTAAGGTCTTAGGCATAAAACTACTAAATGTGATTTTAAAAATATCAATATTACTCATTAGGGGCCATACACATATTAAGTAACACTTTTTTTGTAATTTCAGACCCCCCCATGTAACGCATCATAACGCTTGACCGTACCCCCCCCCCAAAATGTGTTATGTAACTCAATTTTAGTAAGCTTTAAAACAGCTTAAACCTTTTAAACATCATTTTATTAGCAATTTGGAATATGGATTTCAATGAATAATTCAACTTTAAATGACTTTCTTTTAACAACATTTTTCAATAACTTACTAGCAA
The DNA here is from genome assembly GCA_963675035.1 of Allygus modestus. Taxonomy (NCBI): domain Eukaryota; kingdom Metazoa; phylum Arthropoda; class Insecta; order Hemiptera; family Cicadellidae; genus Allygus; species Allygus modestus. The sequence continues at coordinate 159,653,914 of OY776111.1, read as the reverse complement.
GTGTACATTACTCTGCACAGGAATCTCGCAGGCACAGGGTCAGATGTTTGAACAGTTTACATTATAATCAGCTGTTTGACTAAATAAAATATAACTCCATAAGATTAACTTTGGAATTTTAAGAGCCAATCAGGTGGAGCCCTGAGGTTGGATGTTTTTCAAAACCCCAAAAGGCACATCTTGGGGAAGAGAGCTTTCGATTGATACCAAATATGTAAATAAAATAATAGTTTTAGGGGTCGAAAATCGCTGAACAAAAATCAAGAAATTCTTTTAATAATATGGATTTCAAAGCAAAATGTATTAAAAAAAACAAGACTGTTAGGCCTACTAATAATATAAACAACAAAACGAGTTCGCACGCAGCACGCTGACGTGAGGGAAGTGAATTTCCACATAACAACTTTTAAAACTCCAAATCAGTGTAATAACATATATTTATTCCAATTTTTATTGAAATCTGAAAACAGTGATTTTTTGGCTGTTCTGATGCTCCTGGTTTCATTTATCTGCAAAGCTGAGAATACAATTTTGTGAATTATAATGTTAGGAGAAGGTCCAGACAGGCTTGAAAGTAGGCATGTGGTTGCTGGGGATGATAAAAGTACTCTAACAAAGGAATAACAGGCTTTTCTAGTGTAAAATCCCCATAAGACAACGTACTGTGTTTAGTCGATACACATTTTCTTTAATAACTCAGTAAATATAATGCTACAATGACGAGAGAGGGCTTAAAACTTTTGCTTCACTAATTCCCATCTTTTTACATGCATTAATTTTAAATACGGGGCATTTCTGACCATTTTTGGGCCCAAAAACTCAAAATTTGAAAGATTAATCCCTAAAAAAGGGGTTTAGAGTTTTCCAATTGTTTTGCCCAACGAACGTGTCCAACTGATTACAGAAAGGAATGTCCCTACCAAATTTGAAGTAAATCGGACAAAAAATGCGACCACTAGAGTGCAAACAAACATATATATAACATTTTGAACGACCCCCCAAAACGTGTTCAGGGGGTCACGTTAGGAACTTCCATAGTGGTACTGGGCTTAAGATTCACCGTGCGGGTCATGCTAATAGTTCACTTTCCAAAGGAAATCCACTAATAAACTATATCAGTTAAAATGTAACAAACTTAATTTATAACTAATATACAAATACAAAAGAACTTAAAAAACCGAAGTTGTGGGTAGCATTGTGCAATACTGTATCAAGTCCCAATTTTACACTCTAAAACAACACAAAACATAGGTGTAAAGCAATACAGAACTTACTCAAAACACATAATGTATTGTTTTAGTTTAACTGTTATTACAATAGTATGACGGAAGTATTTTTTATATAAATGAAAAATACTTAATTTAGATATTAGTTTGATGATTATTTATTATTTTTTAAAGATTTATAACATTATCAATAGATACGGGAGTGCGCCAGCTCTTAGAGTTAGTATGTGTGAGTTATGTTGATCCAAACCCCCCCTCCCCCACATAACACAGCATAACACTACGCCATACCCCCTCCCCCTCCCCCTTAAGTGTGTTACATAATATGTGTATGGCTCCTTAGGCTCATCTTTGTGGATTATTTATTTATTGTATTGCCTTTAATGGAGAGACAATTCTATTACCGAGATCCCCCTATCTCCGAGCACTACACTATGCTTCTCCCTTAATGGCTAGAGTTTTTAGTCATTATTGAAAATGTAATGTTTTTATTCAAATAGCTATGGGTCGTAGTCATTTGAAAACTCAACTCTTTGACACAAAAATATATTTAACATGTTTGAAAATATCACTACAATTTTAAGTTAAGTATTCCTTCAAGTAAAAAATAAAATATGTTATTCACTTTACAATTCACAAAGACTTGACACAACAGACAGCATCAATGGTTATCAGCCAATTTAGGGATTGTGGCTAACCATGGTGAAATATGTAAATTAATTTTTGTAGACCATGTGCTCGTTATCAATTTGAAGATATGTGTTTTCAATTTTGGGCGGCTTAGTTCATGGATTAAGTAACTTTTTGTACAAACAAAATTAAAACATAATTAAATCTTTTTATTGCTCTTTGGTGAGATACCGTTTTAAATTTGGTTCAGTTGTTTGGAATCCTTATTATGCTTACTCTTCATGTGCAATAGACATTGTTAAAAACTGTTTTTAGGATTCATATATTTCAAAGAGTTTGGTCATTACTCAACAGTCATTCTATACTCGGAGTTCTTATCTATATTTGAACTTCATTCCCTGAGCAAGCAATGGCAGGGTGCACAATGATGTTGGTTTACCTGCATCAGCTGACGGTGCATTTGATGACATAGGTCTCTTATCTAAACTACAGTTCAATGTGTCCCGCTGCCGCCAATTGTTCTCCCCATTTACTCTCAAACTAATTTGGGAATTAACTCTCCATAAAAAGGGATAAACAGAGTTTACAACACATTGCCAAATGACGTTGAATATGTTGTGATTTTCATTGAAAATTTAGAAAAATATATGTTTTTAATTTAGGCCTATATTAATAAACAGTTAATTATCAACACAATATATATTTTTAAAGCGTGTTTATTGTTGCTTGTAAATTTATTTATTGACCATTCATTACTATTTAATTATGAGTTTTCTGAACTGAATGTATAATTTTAGACTAACATTTAAAATTGTTCACTAGAGCTTGTAACTATAGTATTTTGAATGTGCAGTGAGCTTGGAGTCTTATTTATCTTTACTACCACTTAAGATGTTGAGTGTTTTAGAATGAAGATGGACTTGAACGTTTTCTATCACAAAATATATATTAATAGTAATGGCACTATATAATTGTGTGCATATCTTGTGTTCCAATAAATAAATCAAATGAAACATACATTATGTTGCAGCTTCATTGTGCACATGTGCCCAATAATGTGTATGTATCTATGAACACGAATAAGAGAGTTACAGATGAGATTGAAAGCATGTATTTATCAGTCTGAGGGAATGTAATGACTTATTCTGTTATGTGGAATTTATTTTGATTCCTGTCAATGTATATGTATGACTGTATACCAATAAATTTGATAGCCTCCAAGACACAAGTAATTTTTGCTCTTGCATATGCATTTCTATTACGGGTGTGCGAGTACTCGAAACTTTGAGTTTTCGGCCGAGTTTTTTAATACTCAAACTTGACTTGAAGTTTTGAAAAATACATGAAAGTTCGAGTGAGTATTTCCTGCCGATTTCCAGACAATTGCTAACGATTGCGACCAGCCAAAACGCGTAAACGGCCGCAAAAGGTGATCGCATCACATAAAATCACCCGAAAATGACGACCGCGAACGATTGAGACCGGCCAAAACGCTTAGTAACGGCCGCAAAAGGCAATCGTATCATGTAAAATCGGCCGAAAATGACGACCGCGAACGATTATGACCGGCCAAAACGTGTAGTGACGGTCGCAAAAGGCGATCGCATCACGTAAAATCGGCCGACAATGACGATTGGACCGCGTAATTTTGACCGTAACTAACGTGTTTTGTTTGACAATACGTAATCCAGTTTGATTGTACTAGCCAAAACTTTGTATTGCTACTCATATATTAGTTAGAAACCATGTTTAGATTATCAAATCTAGGGTGGTATCCAAATCCCAATACACTATTTTAAAGAACCAACTGATGGCAAATACTCGCTCAAAAATACTCAAAACTCGAAAATAATTGGCACTACTCGACTCGATTAAAAAAATCACTACTCGCACACCCCTAATTTCTATGCTTTGTTATACATGTGTGATGAATTTGAATTTGATGTTAAAGAACTGAGTAATGTAACATTTAGTTTTGTGAGTGTCAATACAAGACACGCTTATGACAGGTTCTTTATAATAAGTAATTTACTTTGCTTTCGTTATTTGTGTTTTGTATCAGTGGTAAATACTATGAGTGGATGAAAATATTTAGTTTTAAATTGTAATCTGATGAGTCATTCATAAGAACAACTTGATAACATTTTAACTAATAAATAATTAATGTGGAAAAAATTACTCAAAGAAGGAATTTTTTACCATACATGTAAAAACCTGCTAGTACCAAAATCTTCACCAATGTAATTTTTGTAAATGGAAGGAGTAACTCACCCGTCTGACAGCCACAGTGTTGTTACAGCACCACAGAACACCACCGGAGAACTCTGATGGGATGTTGTACTTGGTCAGCACCTGCTTGAAGTCCGACAGCTTCAACTCATTGATGAACGATGGCTGGTGCCCCGTGATCTGCAAACACAAACAGCTCTCAACCACTGACAGCCATAGTGTTGTTACAGCACTACAGAACCCCACCAGAGAACTCCGATGGGATGTTGTACTTGGTCAGCACCTGCTTGAAGTCCGACAGCTTCAACTCATTGATGAACGATGGCTGGTGCCCCGTGATCTGTAAACACAAACAGCTCTCAACCACTGACAGCCATAGTGTTGTTACAGCACTACAGAACCCCACCAGAGAACTCCGATGGGATGTTGTACTTGGTCAGCACCTGCTTGAAGTCCGACAGCTTCAACTCATTGATGAACGATGGCTGGTGCCCCGTGATCTGCAATCACAAACAGCTCTCAACCACTGACAGCCATAGTGTTGTTACAGCACTACAGAACCCCACCAGAGAACTCCGATGGGATGTTGTACTTGGTCAGCACCTGCTTGAAGTCCGACAGCTTCAACTCATTGATGAACGATGGCTGGTGCCCCATGATCTGCAAACACAAACAGCTCTCAACCACTGACAGCCATAGTGTTGTTACAGCACTACAGAACCCCACCAGAGAACTCCGATGGGATGGTGTACTTGGTCAGCACCTGCTTGAAGTCCGACAGCTTCAACTCATTGATGAACGATGGCTGGTACCCAGTGATCTGCAAACACAAACAGCTCTCAACCACTGACAGCCATAGTGTTGTTACAGCACTACAGCACTACAGAACCCCACAGGAGAACTCCGATGGGATGTTGTACTTGGTCAGCACCTGCTTGAAGTCCGACAGCTTCAACTCATTGATGAACGATGGCTGGTGCCCCGTGATCTGTAAACACAACCAGCTCTCAACCACTGACAGCCATAGTGTTGTTACAGCACTACAGAACCCCACCAGAGAACTCCGATGGGATGTTGTACTTGGTCAGCACCTGCTTGAAGTCCGACAGCTTCAACTCATTGATGAACGATGGCTGGTGCCCCGTGATCTGCAAACACAAACAGCTCTCAACCACTGACAGCCATAGTGTTGTTACAGCACTACAGAACCCCACCAGAGAACTCCGATGGGATGTTGTACTTGGTCAGCACCTGCTTGAAGTCCGACAGCTTCAACTCATTGATGAACGATGGCTGGTGCCCCGTGATCTGTAAACACAACCAGCTCTCATTACCACTGACAGCCATAGTGGTGTTACAGCACTACAGAACCCCACCAGAGAACTCCGATGGGATGTTGTACTTGGTCAGCACCTGCTTGAAGTCCGACAGCTTCAACTCATTGATGAACGATGGCTGGTGCCCCGTGATCTGCAATCACAAACAGCTCTCAACCACTGACAGCCATAGTGTTGTTACAGCACTACAGAACCCCACCAGAGAACTCCGATGGGATGTTGTACTTGGTCAGCACCTGCTTGAAGTCCGACAGCTTCAACTCATTGATGAACGATGGCTGGTGCCCCATGATCTGCAAACACAAACAGCTCTCAACCACTGACAGCCATACTGTTGTTACAGCACTACAGAACCCCACCAGAGAACTCCGATGGGATGGTGTACTTGGTCAGCACCTGCTTGTAGTCCGACAGCTTCAACTCATTGATGAACGATGGCTGGTACCCAGTGATCTGCAAACACAAACAGCTCTCAACCACTGACAGCCATAGTGTTGTTACAGCACTACAGCACTACAGAACCCCACCGGAGAACTCCGATGGGATGTTGTACTTGGTCAGCACCTGCTTGAAGTCCGACAGTTTCAACTCATTGATGAACGATGGCTGGTGCCCCGTGATCTGCAAACACAAACAGCTCTCAACCACTGACAGCCATAGTGTTGTTACAGCACTACAGAACCCCACCAGAGAACTCCGATGGGATGTTGTACTTGGTCAGCACCTGCTTGAAGTCCGACAGCTTCAACTCATTGATGAACGATGGCTGGTGCCCCGTGATCTGCAAACGCAAGTACTCTCAACCTAGGCGGATTTAAATAAGGTGTGTTATTGCGCATCGTAGCGTGACGTCATCTGGAGACGAAAGCGCGTCACCAATGTATTCTGACTATCCTATGTGAAGGAGTGGGGGACATGGGGTAGTCAGAATACTTCGGTGACACGCTTTTTTAGGAATGAGTTTATAATGGGAAACTTCAGAGGCGGCTATAGCCTATCCAAAAAATCAGGTCGGGATCAGAATGTCTACCCTCCCTCCATCCCCACCACACCGTTACAGTTGAGAGGGACGTCATCTATTTTGTATATATGTAAATTGCTAGTGAATTTCCTCTAGGAAAAAGCTTTGGATTTTGCTGCTGTCTGTCACAACCTTCCTGTGTTTGGTCTTGACGCACCAACATTGAAATTTACCTAAAAGTATCCTTGTACTGGCCAAACCAAAACCCCGACAAAAAAAAACCTTGAAACAAAAAATGTAAAATAGACATTTATGTTTCAATTGGCTAATCTAAAAATGTTCCATTTTCAAAAATAAAAAGTGCCAAAGAGGCTCGTATTTTACAATACACAAGTAAAACTTGGTAATAGTTTACCATCACTTAAAATAAGCAGTTTTGGTATTTGGAATATAAAACTTATACCGTTATTAAGCGTGTTTCATGCAGGCCAGGAGTACAAAAGGGTTTTTACAATTACGTCAACGTAATTTGGAGTTGTGGCAGTGGGAGCGAAACTCTGCAAGTTAAGTCACGGCTGCGGTGTTGTGGATGGAGGGAGGGTAGACGTTCCGATCCTGACCTGGGTTTTTGGATAGGCTCCAGCCGAGAGTAACATCAGCTGTCACTGTAAACCAGCTGATCAAATAAACACCATGACGTCATCTGGAGGCTGCGCAGAACATGCTCAAATCCGTCCTTCTGAATAGCAGACCTTATTGAAATCCAACCTAGTCTCAACCACTGACAGCCACAGTGTTATACAGCACTACACAACTCCACCGGAGAACTCTGATGGGATGTTGTACTTGGTCAGCACCTGCTTGAAGTCCGACAGCTTCAACTCATTGATGACCGATGGCTGGTGCCCCGTAATCTGCAAACACAACTACTCTCAACCACTGACAGCCACAGTGTTGTTACAGCACCACAGAGCCCCACCGGAGAACTCCGATGAGATGTTGTACTTGGTCAGCACCTGCTTGAAGTCCGACAGCTTCAACTCATTGATTAACGATGGCTGGTGCCTTTAATCTGGAAACACAACTACCCTCAACCACTGACAGTCACAGTGTTGTTCCAGCACCACAGAGCCCCACCGGAGAACTCCGATGGGATGTTGTACTTGGTCAGCACCTGCTTGAAGTCCGACAGCTTCAACTCATTGATTAACGATGGCTGGTGCCTTTAATCTGCAAACACAACTACCCTCAACCACTGACAGCCACAGTGTTGTTCCAGCACCACAGAGCCCCACCGGAGAACTCCGATGGGATGTTGTACTTGGTCAGCACCTGCTTGAAGTCCGACACCTTCAACTCATTGATGAACGATGGGTGGTGCCCCGTGATCTGCAAACACAAACAGCTCTCAACCACTGACAGCCATAGTGTTGTTACAGCACTACAGCACTACAGAACCCCACCGGAGGACTCCGATGGGATGTTGTACTTGGTCAGCACCTGCTTGAAGTCCGACACCTTCAACTCATTGATGAACGATGGGTGGTGCCCCGTGATCTGCAAACACAAACAGCTCTCAACCACTGACAGCCATAGTGTTGTTACAGCACTACAGAACCCCTCCAGAGGACTCCGATGGGATGTTGTACTTGGTCAGCACCTGCTTGAAGTCCGACAGCTTCAACTTATTGATGAACGATGGCTGGTGTCCCGTGATCTGCAAGCGCAAGTACTCTCAACCTAGGCGGATTTAAATAAGGTGTGTTATTGCGCATCGTAGCGTGACGTCATCTGGAGGCGAAAGCGCGTCACCAATGTATTCTGACTATCCTATGTGAAGGAGTGGGGGACATGGGGTAGTCAGAATACTTCGGTGACACGCTTTTTTAGGAATGAGTTTACAATGGGAAACTTCAGAGGCGGCTATAGCCTATCCAAAAAATCAGGTCGGGATCAGAATGTCTACCCTCCCTCCATCCCCACCACACCGTTACGGTTGAGAGGGACGTCATATATTTTGTATATATGTACATTGCTAGTGAATTTCCTCTAGGAAAAAGCTTTGGATTTTGCTGCTGTCTGTCACAACCTTCCTGTGTTTGTTCTTGACGCACCAACATTGAAATTTACCTAAAAGTATCCTTGTACTGGCCAAACCAAAACCCCGACAAAAAAAAACCTTGAAACAAAAAATGTAAAATAGACATTTATGTTTCAATTGGCTAATCTAAAAATGTTCCATTTTCAAAAATAAAAAGTGCCAAAGAGGCTCGTATTTTACAATACACAAGTAAAACTTGGTAATAGTTTACCATCACTTAAAATAAGCAGTTTTGGTGTTTGGAATATAAAACTTATACCGTTATTAAGCGTGTTTCATGCAGGCCAGGAATACAAAAGGGTTTTTACAATTACATCAACGTAATTTGGAGTTGTGGCAGTGGGAGCGAAACTCTGCAAGTTAAGTCACGGCTGCGGTGTTGTGGATGGAGGGAGGGTAGACGTTCCGATCCCGACCTGGGTTTTTGGATAGGCTCCAGCCGAGAGTAACATCAGCTGTCACTGTAAACCAGCTGATCAAATAAACACCATGACGTCACCTGGAGGCTGCGCACAACATGCTCAAATCCGTCCTTCTGAATAGCAAACCTTATTGAAATCCAACCTAGTCTCAACCACTGACAGCCACAGTGTTATACAGCACTACACAACTCCACCGGAGAACTCTGATGGGATGTTGTACTTGGTCAGCACCTGCTTGAAGTCCGACAGCTTCAACTCATTGATGAACGATGGCTGGTGCCCCGTAATCTGCAAACACAACTACTCTCAACCACTGACAGCCACAGTGTTGTTCCAGCACCACAGAGCCCCACCGGAGAACTCCGATGGGATGTTGTACTTGGTCAGCACCTGCTTGAAGTCCGACAGCTTCAACACATTGATTAACGATGGCTGGTGCCTTTAATATGCAAACACAACTACTCTCAACCACTGACAGCCACAGTGTTGTTCCAGCACCACAGAGCCCCACCGGAGAACTACGATGGGATGTTGTACTTGGTCAGCACCTGCTTGAAGTCCGACAGCTTCAACTCATTGATTAACGATGGCTGGTGCCTTTAATATGCAAACACAACTACTCTCAACCACTGACAGCCACAGTGTTGTTCCAGCACCACAGAGCCCCACCGGAGAACTCCGATGGGATGTTGTACTTGGTCAGCACCTGCTTGAAGTCCGACAGCTTCAAGTCATTGATTAACGATGGCTGGTGCCTTTAATCTGCAAACACAACTACCCTCAACCACTGACAGCCACAGTGTTGTTACAGCACCACAGAGCCCCACCGGAGAACTCCGATGGGATGTTGTACTTGGTCAGCACCTGCTTGAAGTCCGACAGCTTCAACTCATTGATTAACGATGGCTGGTGCCTTTAATCTGCAAACACAACTACCCTCAACCACTGACAGCCACAGTGTTGTTCCAGCACCACAGAGCCCCACCGGAGAACTCCGATGGGATGTTGTACTTGGTCAGCACCTGCTTGAAGTCCGACAGCTTCAACTCATTGATTAACGATGGCTGGTGCCTTTAATCTGCAAACACAACTACCCTCAACCACTGACAGCCACAGTGTTGTTACAGCACCACAGAGCCCCACCGAAGAACTCCGATGGGATGTTGTACTTGGTCAGCACCTGCTTGAAGTCCGACAGCTTCAATTCATTGATTAACGATGGCTGGTGCCTTTAATCTGCAAACACAACTACCCTCAACCACTGACAGCCACAGTGTTGTTACAGCACCACAAATCCCCACCGGAGAACTCTGATAGGATGTTGTACTTGGTTAGCACCTGCTTGAAGCTTTAACTCATTGATGAACAATGGCTGGTGCCCCATTATCTGCAAACTCAACAACTCTCAACCACTGACAGTCACAGTGTTGTTACAGCACCACAGAACCCTACTGGAGAACTCTGATGGGATGTTGTTCTTGGTCAGCACCTGCTTGAAGCTTCAACTCACTGATGAACAATGGCTGGTGCCCCGTGATCTGCAAACTCAACTACTCTCAACCACTGACAGTCACAGTGTTGTTACAGCACCACAGAACCCCACTGGAGAACTCTGATGGGGTACTTGGTCAGCACCTGCTTGAAGCTTCAACTCATTGATGAACAATGGCTGGTGCCCCGTTATCTGCAAACTCAACAACTCTCAACCACTGACAGTCACAGTGTTGTTACAGCCCCACAGAACCCCACTGGAGAACTCTGATGGGATGTTGTACTTGGTCAGCACCTGCATGAAGCTTCAACTCACTGATGAACAATGGCTGGTGCCCCGTGATCTGCAAACTCAACTACTCTCAACCACTGACAGTCACAGTGTTGTTACAGCACCACAGAACCCCACTGGAGAACTCTGATGGGGTACTTGGTCAGCACCTGCTTGAAGCTTCAACTCATTGATGAACAATGGCTGGTGCCCCGTGATATGCAAACTCAACTACTCTCAACCACTGACAGCCACAGTGTTGTTCCAGCACCACAGAGCCCCACCGGAGAACTCTGATGGGATATTGTACTTGGTCAGCACCTGCTTGAAGTCCGACAGCTTCAACTCATTGATGAACAATGGCTGGTGCCCCGTGATATGCAAACTCAACTACTCTCAACCACTGACAGCCACAGTGTTGTTTCAGCACCACAGAACACCACCGGAGAACTCTGATGGGATGTTGTACTTGGTCAGCACCTGCTTGAAGTCCGACAGCTTCAACTCATTGATGAACGATGGCTGGTGCCCCATGATCTGCAAACACAAACAGCTCTCAACCACTGACAGCCATAGTGTTGTTACAGCACTACAGAACCCGACCAGAGAACTCTGATGGGATGTTGTACTTGGTCAGCACCTGCTTGAAGTCCGACAGCTTCAACTCATTGATAAACGATGGTTGATGCTCCGTGATTTGCAAACACAACTACTTTCATCCAAACTCTGAAGAGAAGACAGTTTGATTTATAAATTAAACAACCGATTCTTCAGCCAATCATTATAAACAATCCTTACCAAGCTGCCATCAAAATGTGGTTATGAGAAATACTCTGTAATTTTCCCAGTAATTTTCTGGGTTTTGGGATTGGATTTATTTTCACATTTATTCCGTTTTCCCCCTATAAATTGTGTCACAAGAAACTTCCTAGGTTACACTTACCTTGAATCACTTATAATTTTTTCTTAGTAATTAATAATACTATTAAATTAACAGATATTTTGTGGGTTGGCAGAATGTTATTGTTAGCTATTTATTAAGATACCAAAAGTTGTCAGAGAAATATCACTCGATTTTTATCAAACTTTTTGAAACTTTAAGTTTAGCATGAGTATTAAAAAATTCACCAATAAAAATGAATGTTAGATACTTTTACGTTCCTACCTTTTAAGAATAGAATTCCTAGTAATAGTATGATGATTTTATTCAAAGGTTAGGCAATAAGAAATATAATTTTGTTAAATGCTTGAGAGGTTACATTAGAAAAAATTTATATTTTGTTTATACATTGCAAAATAATACATAAATAAACATACATACTATTGTAGCTGACTGGAAAAATCATTTTTTTGTGAGTTTTTTCCTTATTTACTAATACAGTGATGTTATTTATATTTTCGTAATCCATTTCAGAGCTAAAAGTTTACCTCATTTGGTGCAATTGGTTCCAAAGTATAGATTTCATCATTGGGCTTTTCTTCATTCTCTGAAATAATAAAAAGTCATTAAAAAGTTGGAAGAATATAGTTATTTTGTAAGTAAAATTTTATAAATATGGAAAATTGTAAGCTATTGAATCAGCAACCCTTAAATCCAACCTATGTTGTAATGACCCCTTATGTTAAGGGGAAGTTTCATAATCTCCAGGTACAGAACGTCACAGTCCTCTTTTATTTGAACTTAGTAGTTTGGCTGTTTCAAATCGTCAAGGTTCTTACTTAGAAAGTTTTTAATTTAGCTGTTTCAGAAAGTAAAGATACAAAATGTAAAAGTTGTATAAATACATTATATGACAAACAACTACTTTCAAAACGTAAAGTTTCACAACGTCCAGGTCATTAACTTGCTCGCTTTCAGTGCACTTGGAGGCAAACAAAAATATTGAGGTTGGCTGTACTTGACGTTGTGAAACAGATGTTTTTATAAGTAGTTTAACGGGAGTGGATCCAGATTTGGTCTGGAGTTAAATCGCTTTCAGTGTTTACAGTTATAACAAATACTACCTTAACGTTTTGAAACACCTCAGTTTTTTAATTGTATTATAATTATCTCTTTACGTTGAAACTGGAGGTTTTGAAAACTGTCTTATTTTACATTTAACCCATTGGTGTAGACTTATGAGATGGTTCTGTTTCTTACTTGTAATTTTTAAACCTATGAATTGGAATAGAAAACTGGCCTTTTTCAATGGATTAATGGCATATTTTAATTAAAATAAGGTTTTCTTTCAGTTTGAAGAGTCATATTGGCACACACACAGTCAAAATAAGTCAAAAGTAGCTAAATCATGTGCAACTCACAGAGAATTAACCCGTCAACTTCCAAGCAAGCCTACCATCGTTTATTTTACTTGGGCCCTCCCTCCAATTTTGTCACAGACCGATTAGCTCACTGTTAGTTGCACGACTGGTCAATTTTGGTCGTGTGCGGGAATCAAACTCATGAACTTTGTATAAACACCTGGCCAAGGTGTTTACACGACTTAGCCAACTTGGCTACCACGACCAGTGGCCTAGCGGTGTTATTTAGGTTTATAGTCAGTCCGAGCCCCTAGCGGAGAGAACTATAGTTGCCCGCAGAACTATAGTTGCAGTATATGCAGTCATTAGTTACAGATTTTACTACTAGAGTGCAGCACCAATCAAATCCCGTTGCAGGCCATTGTAAATAGAATATAATTACTACCTTAATAAGTTAACACAGCTGAGACGACGTTATGAACCTTTACGTTCTGAAATACGCATTATTTTTAAATGGACCATTTCGCTGTACCTTGAAACGGACCCCTTGTTAAGATATGTTAGGATAGCTTGTTAATTTAAGCACTAAACATTTATCGCTCGTTCAACACTACACTAGCACAATTCTGGGCGCTAAGCTCTTCGTATGGCTTGGAGTGCCCGGGAAAAAGGGCGCCGCCTCTAATGTGATAATGTCAAGCATAAAATACAAAGGCAGATAATATTTCTGTATTTATTACATTCATTCCAACCTTACTGTTTTTATCACAGTTTAGAATGGAGTGTGACACAGAACTGTCTTAAAAGTGACTTACAACTTAGCATTTAGGGGAAAAAGTAAAAGTTCATTATAATTAAATGCATTTATTATTTCTAAGAGGTTTAATTTAATTATGACTTTCCTAAAGAGAAATTCGCTAATACTAAAAAAAACTTAGAGAAATAAGTTTTATAAAATGGGGTGGGAATACGTAGAGCAGTTTAAACTCTATTAAGACCGCAATTGAGTCGGTTTACCACATGTTCGGGTTAATGTGAGTTCACCGACATGAGTTTTAAGGTACGCAGTAATGCAGTTGATGGACTAACAATGCTTGATTTTTTTAAAATTTGATATAAAACCTTAGTGGAGACTCATGTTACCATAGTTGTCCTGCGAGGGTTGGGGAGGCTCGGCCCCGGAGCCCTCGGGGAGGGGCTTGGCCACAGCCTTGCTGCGGGTCACCATCACCGCGTCCAGCCACGCCAGCTCTGCTTCCTTGGCCCTCTTGAACTCCAGAGACGACACCAGCGCATCTGTCAGCCTCACCTAAATTGATAGTATCACTATAGATTTATGTATTTGTCATCAACAAATAATGTATCTGTAATTTAACTAGTACCCTACTGAAATCCTGGGTTGACTGTCCCAAAATTAAACCTAAATATATATTCAAAGCTGTCAGACTGTTGATCTCTTATCTCAAACCACTGGGCAACAAACAAATTAAGTTTTTGTCCCTACGGTTTTATAGGCTAATGTTACAACCAAGCTGCATATTAACGATGTCGGGCAGAAAAAGTATTATAAACAAATTCCCGTATATTTCCGGCATTTTCCCAGTAGGCTAAAAAAAATTGACGAATAATTCCCAATTTGATCTCAATTTCTGGTCTATGGACACCCTGTTTGATTTTGTAGTGGCTGATTTTGTAGTTATAGATTATAGATGACCACTCTGTATTCTTCCATTATTTATTACCAATTTCCACTCAACACTTAATATAAACACTTCAACAGATTTTTAGTTTATTTCTTTCTAACTAGTTAAGAATGTACATTAAACATGCAATTTTCCTTTTTGTAAGTAATTTAGTCTCTATAGTGTATCAGCATTTTTTTCTTTTAAGTGCAATTTGTAAATAAGTTTAGAAATTATTTTAGGTAGAAGTTAGCTATAAGTTCGCCTCAATAAAAAAAATTTCATTTCAACAGATGCTTATGAAATGAATATTATTTTTTAGCAAGCGTATAGAAAGAAGCTATGTTTCAAATTTAATTTCAAACTGTTCATGGTTCCTGAGTGTAATGAATCAGTATGTGGTATTTGGATTTTATAGTTATAGATATTCAGAATATGCAGATGTATGTATGTAGGGATCACTTCTGAAAAAAAAAAAACAAATATAGAGACTGTTGAGGGGTACTGTTATGCCTACTTGTTATTTGATAAATCATTAGTTAAATCAGGTTTTTAAAATTGGCCTGATTTGTAGTTGAGCGATAGAGTGCAAGGTAAAAACATTTTCCAATCAAAAGTGCCATGTATTTTCTTTGGGTTATGTAAAAAATTGCCTAACAGTTTATGGCAATTTTCAGGTTTAAAATACTGTAAAAACAAATTGTTGATAAATCAATAATTAATTATCAATGTATTAAATCTCCCAAGTTCCGAGTCAATATTTATAATTTCTTTAAAGTTCTTTATTACTAAATACCCTCTCAAAGGATGTTGGCACTTGTTCCATGTTTTATAGATGTCTGGAAACGTTGGCTATTATTTCAGGTCCCAAAAATGTCCAGTTTCCCGGACCTCACCACTGAAAGCGTTACATTTTCAGTATTTAATTTTAAGGAATACAAATACCTCTGACTAACATGGTTCCTAATCTACTAACATAAAAAACTATTGCATTATGTACAATTTAACAAAAACCTTAGAAAAAATGGGGTGTAACAAGTGTTTTATAATTGACCTGGTAGATGTAGGTCTCTGTGGTGGCGTCTACCACCTCCCCGCGCGAGGGGGCAAACACCCGAGCATCACCACACCGCTGCTTGGTGTGGGCCTCTAGTGCGAGGGTGCTCTCGGGACTGCCTCTCACCAACACCAGCCGCCTCGGCTTCAGCCCCGCGAGGATCTTCTGGATACTCTCGCCATCCGAGCGGCCCTCAAAGTCGATGAACTGCACCTGCGCCGCCACCTGCACCTGCCTCGTGTACTTCACACACTTGGTTGGCTCCTCCGTGATATCCACTAAACAGATTTAACCATTCTAAATGTTATTGAACTCAGCTTCAGAATTTTCTGAACCCTTGTTACTGTTACCTATATCGTTCAAAAGCATAATGTAACAACATGTTTTAAACCCGAACAGACTTTGTTACTACATTATTTTATATTGATCAGGGAAAATAAAGTATAAACAACTGAATAAGCTTACAAGTACCTGAATAAATCTAAAAAGTATATTACTTTAGATTCTCTTGATTAAGAATCTGTGTGAAATAGGGTGTGCGAGTACTCGAAACTTCAAGTTTTCGGCAGAGTATTTTAATACTCAAACTCGATTCAAAGTTTTTGAAAAATACTCGAAAGTTCGAGTAAATATTTCCCGCCGATTTCCGGACGATCGCTAACGATTGCGACCAGACAAATTGCGAAGTAACGGCAGTAAATGACGACCGGACCATGTAATTTCAGTCATAAATGACGACGGAAAACATAATAATGAACAAAATGACGGCTTGATCACGGTCGAAAAAATGATGGTAACAAAATAAAGGTCGAAAATGATGACGGTATACATAATATCAGCACAAGTGGAGACCAGGACACTTAATATCGGCCGTAACTAACGATTTTGCCATCTAATATTGATTATAAGCGATGTCTGGACCAGGTGATATTGGACAAATGACAACCGGACCGTGTTTCATCGGCCGTAAACGAATGTCTAACCGTGTTTTGTTTGTCTATATGCAACAGTTCATAATTTTTGTTGGAAAATGTTCAATAATAACAGTTAGGTAGGCCTATGTAAAAATATGTAATCACGTACAAATCCCGATTAGGCCCCCTATAAAAAAATCAATGTGCCCTTATAAAAACTCAATTAGACCTATATACATATGTAATTAATTTGTATATATAAAAAAACTGTCTCTCTAAGCACCTATAAGATAAATGTAGTATCACCCATATAACATATTTCACCACCTTAAATAAGAAAATAGTGTAAACTACTTCAAACACAAATTTTAATTATTATCTGATTAAAGACATAGATTACTGGCCAAATTTTATATAGTAATAACAGTGAAAATTCAAAGTGAAAAGTGTCATGTGTACTGAAAACCTCAAGAAAGAAAATCATATGTGAATGTATTGTTGGAAGGAGATGGATTTTAACTATCTCTCATTTTTCTAAGATGGACCGGCCTTTGTGTTAGACATAAAATCTGAGCATCGTCTAAAAATTAATAAATTTCCATTAAATAAGTACATCGGATATATCCAAAGTTTGATATTTTAGTTAGGGGAGGAACCAAACCATTACGAATATTCCTTTTTATTGTGTGAGGCCAGAAGAGATGGTTTTGGTGAAGCAGATGTCCTTGGTAACATAATTCCAAACTTACCTAGAACCTAGAGACGAACTTATATCAGAATCAGGTGGATTGAGGAGCTTAATTACTGATTATATTCAAATATCTTCACTAATAGGCAATTCAATTTCAAAATTTTGTAAGAATTAAAGAAGAGAACTCTTTAATTCGTTTAATAACGTCAGTTAAAATAGGACAGAATTTATTAGGCCATTCAAATCATGGCCGCCATTCTTTGGTGACGCCAAGCCAAAATTGGTTCTTTGAACATTAGAGCAAATTCATATCGTACAATCAAACGATCAGATTTAAAAGTTATAAATAAAATAAAATCTAATAATACAGCAGAATCTAGAATTAAGAGAGAGAGTCTCCACACGAGCCTTTTTTTACAACGCCCTGAGATAAAGATTTTCATATTCTCCACAGAACTAAGCCAAGGAATATTTCAAAATGTTGTAAAGTCAAATAATTTATTTCCCCCTACCTTAATAACCCATGTTGTTAGTCCCTTGCAACTTTTAATATGCTGGAATGTGAATTTTGTGAGTAAATAATTGTTTTGTTAATTGTACCAGCGAGTTGTTCATTTGAGGCAGAAATCGCCATCTTGTTTTAGGTTATCTACAGACTATGAGCTAGGAGTGTATCTTGCCACAGATCCACAAAGTTAGTAACTCAGAATAAAAACTTCATAGAGTAAGTCAGCAGTTACATATTTTAATCAAAGAGAATATGTAATAAGTATATATGTAAGTATATTTAAGTATATATAAGTATATATGTAATATGCAATAATGTAAGAGAATATGAATATGTATATTATGAGATAAATAAAGGTGAATAATAAAAAGTAAATAAAACAAAGAAAAGGTAGGTGGAGTTTTCATATATGTAATCCAGTTTGATTGTACTAGCCAAAACGTTATATTGCTACTCATGTATTAGTTAGGCACCATGTTTATATTATCAAATTTGGCATGGTATCCAAATCCCTTAACACTATTTGAAACTATTAACTAATGGCACGTACTCGCTTGAAAATACTCGAAACTCAAAAATAATTGGTAATACTCGACTCGATTCAATAAATCACTACTCGCACACCCCTATAATAATACTGCAATTACAAGAAAATCATTTCAGAGTTCAAGAAAATATGTTTATAAACAGATCCACTAGGCATTTCCACTGTAAAATGACATTTCTTAAGGGAATTTGTACTAGTCTGGCTGAGGCCCTGGGAGCTACGCATGCTCGTATGCATGCTGTAGCCGGCAATGCAACTGTATGATTCAAGCGACTGCAACGACATTGTGTTATAGGATTTAGATCATGAACAAAAGTACTGTACATACAAAGCATGTAAAAACTGCCTTGAAATTACAGTTATCACCTCTATCAATTAAAACAAACTATATATAAATGTTCTTCACCATTAAAATAATAAAAGAGTAAAACAAAAAAATTTACTTAACAGAGTTTAATATTTTAATGCATAACATAAGCTTTGTAATAAAAAATTATTAACGGTTAATTTTTTTAGTTCCCCTCATTACCTTAAATTGAAAAATGCCTTATCACAATATTACCCCTTATAAATTGCTTAAAATGTTGTACACTGTCGTTTTCTGTTTAGTACTGAAAAGTTCAGACATTTCAACAAATAATTTGAAATGCAATTTTTTATCCACTTGTTTTTAGAGCAATTTTTGCCTTGAACACTAATACTAACTTTGGCTTTTAATTTTGTAATAAAACTTTGAAGTTCACAAATAACTATTTTAAGCCAGAGTCATCACGTTTCCTATAACTCATTGCATAGTCCCAGAAAAATATACACACTTATGTTTCAATTAAATAAAATAGAACTCTCTTTTTTTTAAAAAAAAACCTCAACTGCCCGTCACCATAGCTTATTGAACTGTGCGGTGAACTAAAAACCACGATGTACCGTAACGGCATTAGTCAGATGGGCAAGCCAGAGGTGACCGCTCATGAACTTAGCGATGATGACCGGGATCGAACCGGCCACGTCTGACTTTTGCTAGTCAGGCACTTTACCTCTGAGCTACCACATCCAGTACTACTACTCTGCTAATCTGAACACCGCTAATCCAAAAATCTGCTTAATCCGAAAACAATTTTTAGAAGAAATTTTAAACTAAATGTTATGGAATGAAATTAATGTATGAAAATTAGGCCCACATCCTTGTTTCATTAACATTTTGAAATATTGTACAGTACTGTATAACATGGTACTCATACAAGATTTTTGAATGTTATTTTACTCTGTTAAAAATAAATATATCGTATACTCGTAGGCTACATAGCCAAAATAAAAGGTTACGTCTCTTTGAACTACTTGTAAATTTTGTTTGCAAAGTTGACTTCTAAACATTAAAGACATAAGTCAATTAAACTTGTTTGACAAATTTGCCACGGTAACGACATGGGAAACCACTGACTCACCTGATGCGACACAACATAAGGGCAATGATATAAATCTTAGATTTACAGTCAATGGTAAGGGTGAGGAGCTTTACTGCATTGCTCATCGATTTAACTACAGCTTTTGATTGTATGAATCATGAGCTATTAATAAAAAAGCTATTTAGTTATGGTATAAGAGAAAAGGAACTTAATTTACTTATATAATACTTAAATGGTAGAGAGCAAATGGTCATTTAAGGTCATGATAAATCTGACATCAAAATGATAAAGATGGGAGTTCCTCAAGGATCTGTCCTTGGCCCTCTTTTATTTATTATTGCTGTTAATGATTTTGCTTTTAATGATCCTTGTACATCAATGCTATACGCAGATGACAACACTTTTTAACTGTAACGAAAACTTGGATGAGCTAATAAGAGACGAAAGACAAGCCTTAGATATAGCATCAGACTGGTTTCAGTCAAACTTTTTGATTGTCAACGATAAAAAGACAGAACATATAGTTTTTTCACTGAATTATGACATTTATAGACATGAAGCCTGTTAAGTTATTAGGTATCTAGATAGCAGGTTAAGTTGGGACAACCATGTAGAACAACTGTGTAAAAAATTAAGTAGAGTTATCTTTTTGTTAAGAAAACTAAGAAATTGTGTAACTGAGAATATGTTGATAAATGCTAGGGGTCTGCGGTGCACCGAAAAATCGGTACCAGTTCAGTACAAAACGAATTACCGAATTCGGTTCGGTACCACTAACGGTGCCAGTACTAAGTCGGTACGGTACAGCCTAGAGCTACAAAAAATCAGTATTCAATCAATCAATCAATCAAAATAACTTTATTCTAAAAATGCACATAATAGTACAGAATGGCGTCAACAGTATACAGTAATACAGTAAAAACAACTACCCCACTAACCAAAACATAATTTTTACCTCAAAACTAACTTACAAACTCATTCCGTTTGATCAGTGTTTTAAAGATAAGTAAAAAATTCTTCTGTCTTATACAATGGTCTATGGATAAAGAAATGTTTTCAGATGTTTTTTAAATAAATTAAAGCCAGCAATATTTTTAATACCTATAGGTAATTTGTTAAAAAATTTAATTCCATTATAAGAAGGTATTTTCTTGTACATTGACAAATTATGCCTATTGTAAGCCAGCTGATTACCTTTCCTGGTTGAATAGTTATGAAAAGAATTCAATGTTGGCATTGTTCCTAATTTTGATTTAACGTGAAGAATTAATTGAAAAACATATAAACTGTGCACAGTCATAATTCCTGTTTCTTTAAAGTGTTCTTTTACAGATTCTTTTGGTTTTAATTTTAACATGATACAAAGTGCTTTTTTCTGCAATATCAATATACTATTCAAATTATTAACTGATGTACTCCCATATAGGCATAACCCAAAAGAAATATGCGATCCAATCAGTGCATGGTAAATTACTTTTAAAGTTTTGAAACTGCTAAATTTATACATTTGCCTCAATGCATACAGGTCTGAAGATACCTTTTTACAAACAGAATTAACATGGCAATCCCAATTAAATCTATCATCCGTGAAAGTATGTGGTATGTGGAAAGTTTCAGTCCAAGAAACTTTACTGTTTAACTTCACTTAATAAAATTTCATTCATGAAAATATTTGTGATAGCTGAGCTTTGCCTTGAAAATGAGAAATTAATAATTTTTGTTTTTTACTGGATTTGGTAAAAAATTCATATCATGTAAATGTTGACACTAGAAAGATGAACAAAAGATTCACTGTTTATCAACCACATTCTTCCTTCAGTTTTATTCATAAAATCTTTTTCGTCCGTTGACATTCTATTGACACGCCTTTGCACACGACAGCAACTTTCAACTTTGACCGGCATTCATTCGCGAGTTTATAGGTTCACGATCGGATTATGAATGATGACGAGATGCCTTTACAGCATTGATAAAGCCGCCTCCACAGACTGGCCGAATTTTTTGTTGAGTTACGTACGACTTGGCGAGTAATGTAATAATGTACATAAACATCGAGAGTAACAGAGGTTAATAACAACAAACTAATACGAGTGTATAGAGGCGGTATAAACGTAAACAAATACCTACAACCGAATTTATATGACATTTAATGATTTTTAAATCAAACTGAGGGATAAACACATAAATATCTGTTTGTTTTTTATATAACGGCCCCTTAACCTCAAATGAGTACTTGATACTACTTAAAATCGCCAAACATTTGGCAAACACATTCTGATCTACAATCGTGTAATATAGAGAGTAATAACATGCAGAAGGTTGACACTTATTTTTATATGCAAACGTAATATCATGAACATCAATTCAAAAATACAAATCGGGCTTGTCATAACATTTTCCTAATAGGCATTATGACACTTCCTAACGTTTTATGGATACAAATTAAACCACCGAAAGAAACTGTTTGAATTCAACATTACATATGCCGTGAATGGTTCAGAAGAGTGTTTAGGTTAAATATTTGTTTCATCGCTAAAATGTCGATTAATAAAAAAAATAAGTTTTACACACACTACTGTTGTAACAAATAAAAAAGTTTAGCCTTTATTGGTTCATAATTTTATGGCGTATATCATAATTTTGGAAACGGCGTATTTCTTTCTCTCTGATATTCACTTTCTAGGTATGCTATTTGTGTGACGATAACGTAATCATCACTTCCACTGATCGCGCGTCGTCTTTGTTGATAAAATGTTTTGAACAAGCCTTGATAGCAAGTTTTGTGATAGCCTTTAAAGTCAGACTATTTTAAACAAATAATGAGTGATTGTGGTGGATTCTTGATTCTTGATGAACCGCCATCGCCGTAGACTTCTGTTACAACGAGTAGGCTACAACTTTTACGTCTGCTGAGTATGTGCATCTGATTGCAATACAAATTCTTATTCTGTTGCGTTACTTGGTTATAGGATTTAAAATTTGTTGGAGGGTATAATTTATAATTCATACAACCTATATTTAATTTGAAAATACACACACATACCTTCCTTTCTTTTATTATTATTTTTTCGTCTTACTTGTGAATAAAAGTTTATAAAGAAATAGATTTGTCTTATTTGTGTTTTATGTGACTGTTATTGGTATTATCTTGTATAAGATAAATTTTGATTATCTATATATATATGAAATGTATTTGAGATAGCTTTACAATTTAAATTAACTAGGAAATTACCCAACATAACTAGTGAATATGGGGAAAATTGAATAAATGGTATCCATGGGTAATTATTACATATACAAATAACAAAATCTTATCTTTTAGATGAAATAAGCCTACATAACTAAATTAATATAATTATTTAACATAAAGGGAATTATTACTGTTGGGGTTATATTATATATTGGGCTTTCTTTCTTTATTTACGTGAATTAACACATTATTATTGTTATTAGGCTTATATAAATATTTGTGAACTATTACAAATTATAATCAAAAGCTTGCCTAAATACATTTTTATGTCTGCTAGTATGTTTTTCTTTTAAAATATTTTTTCTGTATTTGTTCTGTTTGGTTTCCGAATACACTTCGGCTATGATAAATAATGGCTACTTTATTACCACGTAACATACCGATTTTGTACCGAGAACCGAGGTACAAAAATATTTACCGTACCGAACCGTACCGACCTTAAATTTCTGGTACCGCAGACCCCTAATAAATGCCTACTATGTTTTTTTTTCATTCACATTTAAGGTATGGCATAACTCTGTGGGACCACTCTTGCAATGCACAGATTGCTTTTAGATGGCAAAAAAAAGCATTGAGAGTAATCAAAAATGCAGCAGACAGAGAATCATGTGTACCTTTTGATAAAGATCTTAAAATAATGACTCTTCCAAATCTCTATATATTCTGCTGCCTAATGGATGTAAAGAAGTCTTTGTGTAAATATCCTGTTAGAAAAGACATCCATAGCTATTCAACCAGAAAAAATTACCTTCTTGGCTTGGTTTCAGTTAGACTGGAAAAAATTAGGAATAGTCATCTCAATGAAAATCAACCTATTCAATAAACTGCCAGAAAGTATGTGGTATGTACCCTTAAAAAGTTTGAAAATGTAATACAAATTTGGTTGAGGGAGAACGTTTTTTTATCCTGAAGACGAATATTTGGCCTGTGATACTAGTATGTTAAGGATTTAGATTTGTGTTTTGTTAAGTTTGATCAGTTTATTTATTTATATCTATTTTACCAATAATTGATAACTTATTGGATAATTGAACGAAGTAAAAGTATCCTTATACACAACTTTACTGCTTAGACTGGTAAGAGAATCAACTCAGCTGGCGTGTCTTTAACCACAATAACTCGAGAATGCCTCCACAGTTAAACTTAAAATTTTCCAGAAAAACTTAACAGGTCAAAATCTCGGTCAAGTTCGTTATTCAGATAATTTTGTTCAGTATTAATCAAATTATCTTAAAACCAAATTTATTTTTTCTCCATAAGAATAACATTGGAAGCCATTTTAGTGGTACTTGAATCGTTAAAATTTAGCCGACGTCTATGTTTCAACAACAGAGTAACAATAGTTAGTCTACTAGAGTATACTTTGTTATACTGGATAACAAAAGTTTTTTTACCAACAAAAATCACACAAGAGAGATAAATCGAAGTATATTTTTAATTTGTGAGCATATTTCTTATTTTATAAAATTATTAAGTGTACGTTTTAAACTCTGTGTAAATATCGTCAGTCGTCAGAGGCGACGACTGTAACAGTGGCAGACAACAGACGACGCGTGTGGCAGATCGAAAAACTCAAAATAACTTTTTGATGATTGTAGATACTAAGATATTAACTTATAAAATAGTTTGTTTTATTACATTTCCTTAGACAATTGGTAATATTGTGATTGTCATGTGTAAAAAGTATACAAAGCCTCAATTTGTCTAGAAAACGTTGATGAAGTTAGTCACAGTAAGCGAACAACCTTAAAATTTATTTTTGTAGGACAATTATTTGCTAGGTTATATTTTCACTAAATTAATAATAAAAATTGTCTACATTACCTAAAATACATTACCAGTAATGTAGTAGGTAACCACAATAAAAAGCTATAGATTATTCAAACTAAACAGCCTTTTTCGGAAGGTTATCTTGAATGATTTGACATAGCCTAGGGTTGGATTACAGTAAGAGTAAGCCGACATTAAACTGGTAATACACTGTTGTAAAATACTTTAAACACATTACCAGGAATGTTGTAGAGAACCAAAATAAAAGCTTTAAACTATTCTAACCAAACTAAGCCTTTTATACAGGTTATCTAAAATGATTTGACAAATCCTAGGTTTGGATTATACTGAGCTGTTTTCATCATAAACTTGGACCTATGGTTATAAAATGTTAGGCTACTTAGGCTACTTGCCATTTTAGAAGTTTCATGTACGGTCTTGGACCAACCCATGTTTATAGAATTTAATTTCATGATAGCCTAGGCTATTGAAACAATATATTGAAATATCATTTTGTAAAATACAACTGTTGTAAAATACTTTAAACACATTACTAGGAATGTTGTAGTGAACCAAAATAAAAGCTTTAAACTATTTTAACCAAACTAAGCCTTTTATACAGGTTATCTGAAATGATTTGACAAATCCTAGGTTTGGATTATACTGAGCTGTTTTCATCATAAACTTGGACCTATGGTTATAAAATGTAGGCCTATACACTTAGGCTACTTGCCATTTTAGAAGTTTCATGTATGGTCTTGGACCAACCCATGTTTATAGAATTTAATTTCATGATAGCCTAGGCTATTGAAACAATATATTGAAATATCATTTTGTAAAATACAACTGTTGTAAAATACTTTAAACACATTACCAGGAATGTTGTAGTGAACCAAAATAAAAGCTTTAAACTATTCTAACCAAACTAAGCCTTTTATACAGGTTATCTGAAATGATTTGACAAATCCTAGGTTTGGATTATACTGAGCTGTTTTCATCATAAACTTAGAATAGAATAGAATATTTTTATTTTCTTATGATACATAACGAAAATACATAGTTGTAACTTTATTTTTAATTACGCAGCTTGTTTGTAACTTAAATAAATAATAAATGTCCATTTTACTTGTCAGGCTGACATAAAAATAAAAATAAAATAATGAGAAAACAATAGGGCCTCTTAAGGCAATGCCTGTTATGAGGTTCCATCACTTAAATTAAAATAACATAAAGTAAAGTAAGCGAACAGAAATGATCGAAATGTAATAAACACAATTGTCTCAGACAACCTATGTGTATACAAAAATAAAAAATAAATACAAAATTAAATATTTTACGTGCCTTATTTTCTCACATAAACACTGAAATTAAGCATGGGCTCAATGCATAAAAACTAATTACAGAAAATAAATAAAACTGTATTTGTAGATTCATATAGTCTATCATATAAATTATACATGTATTATAATATTCTAAGGTTTACTCTTTCAAACCGCGCACCGCACTTGTGCCACCAGGCTGCTCATGGCCCTCCCCGGAGGCTTGCCTCCGGAGTTGGGACTCCCCAGGTGCCGTCAAAGCTCATTGCATGCAATGCATAGTCCCTGTGTGGCATAGTCCTCCAAAGTGCGCCCTTATAAATTTACTTAGCTATAATATCAAAAATAAAACTATTGCTGAATTTGAAGTAAAAAATCAATATCCTCTAGTTGAAATAAACATTTACTTAATCTACTTAAAAAAATTTGAATATTAAATGCAATCTTTATATTTTCAGGAAGTTTGTTAAACAGTTTCGGAGCTATAAAATTGAAAGTTTTTGTAAAAAATGTATTGGTTGGCTTGGGAATAAAAAACTGGTTAGCTTTTCTTAATTTTTTCTATACTCATTCTCATTTTGAGGCATATTTCCACTTTTATTGTAGAAAAGTTTCAGAACTTTATAAACATAAATATATTTAAACGGAAGAATTCTCTGACTTATGAAAAGAGGTTTTGATGGTTCATATCTGTTTTTGTATGAAATCAATCTTAAAATATGTTTCTGCTGTAAATATAATGGTTTAGTATATGACTCATAGGTATTACCCCAAAAGACTATGCCGTAATCGATTCTACTTTGTACTAAAGCAAAATATAAGATACGCAGAACTTTA
Organism: Allygus modestus; assembly: GCA_963675035.1. Lineage (NCBI taxonomy): Eukaryota > Metazoa > Arthropoda > Insecta > Hemiptera > Cicadellidae > Allygus > Allygus modestus. The sequence goes on along the minus strand of OY776111.1, from coordinate 159,627,027 downwards.
CTATTACTGAGATCCTTTAAAAAGTAAAAATATCTTATTGCATTGTTGATCTTATTCTTGAGTTTTGTTATGTGAATTTTCCATCCTAGCTCACTGTCAACATGCAGTCCTAGGTATTTTATATCACCAATTTGATCTACAACAGCACATTTTAATGGTATATCGTGTGCTTATTTAAGCAATCAGCACACTTATACATAATGCTGTCTCTAAATTTTATATTTTTCTTGAGGTTGAAATTAATGTAGTTTGTTTTTTCGGCACTCAACATTAGCCGGTTCACAGTGAACCACCATTGGAGCGCTTCAAGGTCTTTGTTCATTGCCTGCTGAACTATTTCCCAATTATTTTCAGAGTAGCATAATGCAGTGTCGTCAGCAAATGAGGTTAGATTTCCTTGAAAATTGGCTTCACAAAGATCATTTATGTATATTATAAACAAAATAGCCCCAAAAACAGATCCTTGGGGAACCCCATTTTTAATAACTCCCATTTCACTTAACACTAAATTAATCCTAACACACTGTTTTCTATCTAGTAGATAGCTCTTGAACCATTCATAAGCTGTTCCCCTAATACCATTGTTGTACAGCTTTTGTAACAAAATACTATGATCCACAGTGTCAAAAGCTTTTTTTATATCAAGGAAAAGCCCACTTACACTTTTATTTTCATTTATATACATCAGTCATAAAATTTAACAAAGCGTTCTCGGTATTCATTCCGGCTCTAAATCCAAATTGCTTAATACTAAAATACCCCCGTCGCAGCAAACCTCAGCTGCAAACTCAGCGAATTTCCAATGCATAATGTATGTCTTAATGCCATATAAAGCCACATACCAAGTTTAATCAATATTCAATCATAAGTAAGCACTATATAACATTTTAATTATTCTCCATAAGAATAACATGGGAGATGAGTAAGCAGGTTTGCTGCAACAAGGAACTAAAAAAATGGGTTTTTATGCAAATATCAATATAACTCAACAAGGTGAAGCCACATACCAAGTTGTATTAATTTATGTTCATAATTAAGGGAGTCATTACATTTTACTTATTCTCCATAAGAATAACATAGGGGCTGAGTACGCAGGTTCGCTGCTACGGGGATAATCAACAAAAAATCAATTTTTTGTGCAAATATCAATATACCAGTACTACGTGACCCCACGTGCCAAGTTTCATCAATATACATTCATTAATAATGGAGATATCAAATTTTATTTATTCTCCATAAGGATAACATTGGACAACGTACTGTGTTTAGCACTTTGAATATCTCTGCAACGTAGAATCACAATTTAAACACCAAAATGATTGTTTTGTGGAGCTGAATTGATTGGTAAAAGCAAATGTGAAGTTTACATCAAAATTAACTTAGGAAAAGCCAAAAACCTTTTTCCCATAAGATTAACATAGGAGAATTTATGAGCAGGTTTTTTTGGATTTTCTCCGCAACCACTTAACCTAGCTTGATAATTCAAAATACCATATTATTTGTTTTTTTAAGCTCTATAACATGGTCTAAACCAAAATTAAGTGTTTTAAGAATTTTAGAGTAAAAAATGCAAAAAACTGATTTTTGGAAAATTTAAAACCCCCATAAACCCCCCTTCCCATGGCCCGATTTTTCTGGTTTTCGAACTTAAAGTCATGAATGTCACTTTACACATTTGAGCCAAATTTCATCGAAATCGGACGGTTTTTACTCAAGTTATCGCTTTCACGGACACATATATAGATATATATATATATATATATATATATATATATATATATATATATATATATAGATATATATATACATATACATAAATTTGAACGAATAGTGTTTTAGTCATCTAGGGACCTAAAAAAAAATTTGTCATGGTCTCGGGCTTAAATCTTACCATGAGAAATACGGTAATAGGATAGGTATTTCTTCCCTATAGGGGAAATTCGCTAAAACTTGGTACTTTCTAAAAATGATAACAATTTTTTCTTCATTAATTTCTCAAATATCTTGGAAAAGCATGACAGCAAAGATATTGGCCTATAATTATTACATTGTGATTTTAAACCAGCCTTAAAAATAGGAATAACTACTGCATTTTTTAAAGTAGACGGAAAAATTCCACTTGTAAAGCTTAAGTTGATTATAAATAAAAGCACCTGCGAGATCGTTGAAGCAATTTCTTTAATGAGCAGAGAACTAATTCCATCAATACCTGGAGAAGTATTATTTTTTAGAGAATTTATGGTTGAGCGCAATTCGTCAGGCAGAACTGGCTCAATAAACATTGATCTAACCTGTTTTTTTACAGGAAATATATTTTTGTAATGTAAAGAATAAAAAATGTCAGATGTACCCAGCAACTTATTTAAATCTAGATTATTTACTATATCCAAAAAATACGTATTAAACTCATTGGCTACAGTCAGCGAATCCTCAACTGACATTATTAATTTCTAATTTGACTCCTTTATCTGTAACCTTTGATTGACCAGTTATCTCATTTAATGTTTTCCAAGTTGCCTTAGAATTACCACTACACTTCTCCAACCTTTGCTTGTAATAGTTATCCTTTAACTTTTTAATTTCAGTATGGAGCTTATTTCTGAAATTTGTATAATAATTTTTTAAGTTTTCATTGTTAGGGTGATTTTTTACCAATTTAAAAATATGATTTCTTTTCTTAACTTTAGAGCAAATGAAATCGTTCATCCACGGCTTAAGTTTCTTAAATGTCTTATAGTTGCAAATCATTTTTACTCTGCTTTGACCAATAAAATTCTGTAAGACATGAAAGAAATCGTCAAAGGCAGTCGAAGCATCAGTTGCGTCATACACAACAGACCAGTCTGCATTTGCTAACAGCTGATTGAGCTGGGCGTAGTCAGTGCGGTAGCGTGGCGAGGGGGCGGGAGGGGTCAACCCAGGATCACTGCTCGTCGCCCCCGCGCCCACCACCGTCCCCCCCGCGCCCACCACCTCCACGCTCACCACAACTCTTATCAGCGAGTGATCAGTGATATCTGCGTGAATAACAGTCGCAACCACTTCAATCCTGCTCTTTTTCCCTACTCTTGAGAACACGTGGTCTAAACACGTTTCAGATTGACCTGTTATTCGTGTAGGTTCATTAATTAAACTTTCCAGACCATTACTTGCTAACAAAGTTATATAATTATCAGTACTACTACTACTGTCTAATAAATTTACATTAATGTCCCCTATCCAAAATAGATTGCTTATATTTCTAAAAACACTATTCTTATCAGTAAACAAGTTTCTAAATTCATTGTTGAATAAATCTGCCGAAATAAAATGAAATCGATATAGCGCTGCTATATGAAACTTTTGACCGGAAAACTGGAATGATATTAACAACGCATCTGCTGTCTCAGATTTCAACTCTAAACAATTAATATCTAAGAAAATATTTTTTAAATAAACAACAATGCTACCTGCCCTATAATTATCACTACATTTAACATGCATTGTATAGTTTGGAATTTCATATAAACATGCTTCAGTAGAATTAATCCAAACTTCTGACAAAATTATCACTTCTGGAAATTGTTTATAACTGGATAATTCAGTAATAAAAAAATCAAAATTTTTCCTAAGGCTCCTAATATTTTGGTGAATTATTACAAAGTTTTCATCTGAGCCTGTTTATACTTTATAACAGAAAACGTTACAATTGTACATTATAAATGCATGTACCTATAAAATACAATTTTGTGAAATTGTTAATTTTTGTTTTAAAATCTTATTTGCTTGTATATAAATAAGTACTCTTTAGGAAAAATCAATTCTGAAGTTATAGAAGTTTATAAATTAAAACTGCTAAATATTAAATGCATGCTTCTTATACATTCTATATCTATGAATTCCAACTCTGACTTGTTAACATTCCTATACAATTTTATTAAGGTCAGCCTGGCAAGTCACCTGTATTACAGTTGATCCATCTTCTTTACGAATAAATATTTTTCCTCCGCGGACCCACAGGTGTCGGAAGTTCTTGTCTCTCTTGACTTGCCGCGCCGCCGCCAAAAGCCGCCGCCTCTCCGGTGTCAGGGCTTCATTAATGTACACGGTCTGGTCCATCGTCATCTTCATGTGTCTCGTGGATAGGTCTCTCTTTATACGTCGTTTCCGTAGGAACTCCTCTTTGTCCAGTCGGCGAACAAACTTTACGATGATCCCGGGCGGTGAATTATCAGGCCTCGGTTTGCTTCCCAAACGATGACAGACGTCGATCATGGTGCCCGTCACCTCCATGTCCAGGGCTTTGCCAACCTCCTTCACTACACCAATTACATCTTCACCGGGCTGGATCGGAATTCCGTGAATTTCCACAGCGTTCAATCTCGAGTATTGTTCCATTTCCTCCAATCGCTTTTCCAAATCCAGTACTTTTTTACTCAGCTGCTTGTTTTCAGTTAAAAGATTATCTATAACCTTTAAACACTTTTCAAACGAAACATTTTGCTCTTTTACATGCTTAGTGTTTTCATCAATTTTTTTCGCTTAAAAGCTCATTAGACTTATTAAAGTTTTGTTCCTGGATTTTTTGATTTTCAGAAATTTCAATAATTTTTTTCATTATATCTTCTAAGGAAAGCTTACCTTCCTGCACTTCCGAATCAAACCTTAAACTTTTCCTCCTCATCACAGCACATGACTCACATCTCCAAACAATCCCCTCACCGGTAATGCACTCGACATCAGCTTTGCTCATTTTCAAGCAACTTCCATGGAAATCCTTTTTACAGTCACAACACTGCAGTTTCACACTATTGGCTTTAATACCCTTTAAACATACACTACAGCTTGCCATTGTCTCAAAATTAAATAATAACAAGTCAAAAATAAACAAAATAAGCAAAAAAAAAACACTCCACCAATACAACAGGAAACACAGTTTTAGCCGCGTAACTGGCACGTGCCAAACGAAAATTAAACTCTGTAAAGTTGCGAGACCGGAGCACTATCCCTGCGATCCGTCTTATCTGAGCGCCTACTCATAACTGAACCGAACTGAACTTGGACCTATGGTTATAAAATGTAGGCCTATACACTTAGGCTACTTGCCATTTTAGAAGTTTCATGTACGGTCTTGGACCAACCTATGTTTATAGCATTTAATTTCATGATAGCCTATGCTATTGAAACAATATATTGAAATCTCATTATTTCATCTAAATAACTGGGCCTAACGATTTATTGTTAATCCTTAAGGATATTTTGACTTGGCCTATAGAAATTGTCAACATTAGTTCATATAGGAAACTCGCTGTTCTCTTAAAAGTTAAATTAACCACACTGCTAAAGTCACTGCTTAGCCCAAAATGCTCTGTTTGTTCTAAGATAACGCACCCATGCCAATCCTAACAACAAACCATGCCTGAAATCTTCAATTTATTTTTAAAATAAATAAATTTACGTATTTATACAACATTTACTTTGATAAAAACAAGTGATAAATGTATGTATGTTTTTCTACGGATAAAATGTTAGGTCGGCGGCGGGATCCGAACCTGCGACATTACGCTCCAAAAGCCAGTGCAATACCCCTCAGCTACCGCGGTAATTGATTCTTAGAGAAGTGACTAAAACTATAGCTATACTGTATAGACATAAAATCCGGATTCTGGCGGCAGTTAAATGATAACGGAATGTATTCTGATGATGTTACTCAAATCAGATATTGAATTTTTTTATGAGACTCGATTTAAGTTTGATCATGTATTTCAATTATCCTTATACGCGAGGAATGAGCGTACACCTAGTATATTGTTATTATCTTTTATAGTTACCATTATTGTTGGGTTTTGAATTGTTGAAATTAACTTAATAACATCCTTTGTATTTATGTACAATTTATAACAGTAAAATTGTAGATTTATTTATGACTTTGTCAATTGCACAAATTTGTGTTTAAAGGCAATAAAAAGTTCTTTTTTCTTGATTCTTTTGACCTTGATTTATTTTTAGCGTAGCTGAACAACAGACAGACAGACATTGGTGGGTTGGAGAACCAATGTATCAAAGTATGGTACAAACATGCATTATTTAGTGAACAATTCCATTCGCAGTGTAGTTTAAATGAATTTAGAACTGTACAATGCACCTATACACATACTTAAATGGATCTTTACCATTCAACTTTGGTTTCCGGATGATCCGAAAGTTCGGTAATCCGAAAAAGGCCCGGTCCCAATTAGTTTGGATTAGAGGGGTTCCAGTATATAAAGAAAAACAAACATTTTGTGGTTTTAAAGTCTAATTAACAAACAAAACATTGTTCTTGCTTGGCTCTTCTTGTTATAGGCCACAAGTAATATCCCTAGTTCCATGGCTCTAGAAAACGGGATCATAAATCTTCTTGAAGCCAAGTTAAGATGTAAACTAAAGGGATAAACCTGTTGGATACAACTTTTACAACCCACACAGATGAAAAAGGCATATAATTATCTAATTAATTAATTCATTCTTACTTGTTAAATCTTCTTCTTTCTGATCAACATTTTCCTTGTTTTCTTCTACTTCCATTGAAGCATCAGCTAACTTATAATCTTCTGGCCTAAAATAATAAAAACTTCATGACGAATCTTGTACACCTAGCTATAAATACTTAGGAAAGTATTAGCGAGTATGGAAACTAAGTTATCTCACCCTTTAATAGTCACTAAAAGTACAAAGTATAACATTCTATAGGCTACCAAACAGGCGTGGATACAGTGGGGAGGTCATGGGGGTCATGACCTTCCAAAACCTCAGACCTTCACACATTTTACCCATTTTTCACCATAAAGGTTATTGCATTTTGACAGTTTATATTTTTTTCACTCATAACCCCCCCCCCCCCCCTAAAACGATAGGCTGTATCCGTCACCAAACTACTTACCAAGTTCCATTAAAATATATATCTATAAATAAGCAAGATGTTCCGAGTTTTGTCAGTTAATCAGCGAGATACAAAAAGATACTTATTTTCAATAAGAATAACCTTGGACAATGTTCTGTGTTCAGCAATTTCACGATCTCATTGACCAACCAATTTAGAGTGTTAATTCAAATTACTTAATCTTTTTTTAAGCTTCGCACAGACAATAGTTTTATTTTTTGCATGTAAAATAAAGCCAGAATAAAGACAAAAATTCCATTTATGGGGTACAAACCACCCTTCCAAAACCCCTTTTTGTATGGAGTGATATGTCTAGTTTTTAAACTCGATCAAATAAATGCTACATTAAATACCTGTACCAAGTTTTGTTAAGATTTGACCTATTTTAAAATACTTACTGGGTTGACAAATTTAATAAAAACCTAACAAATGTCTTTCAAAGAAGTTACAGAGTTAACACAGACATACATATTTATATATTAAAATATGACATCTATAATTCTATTGTTCTTGTTTTTTCTGGAATAAATTCATTCATTCATTCATTCATAATATATATTAATTTGAACAGTGTTTATGGTATATGGGGATCTCGAAACAAAAATTTATCATGGTCCCGGGCCGAGGTCGACCCATGTCAACTTTGGCAATAGCTTCTTCCCCATAGGGGGAATTCACTTAAAACTTTCAGTGCGGCGCGCCAAATTTCCGGCGGTTGTCTAACAAGGAAACAAATACAATTATCCTGAATATACACGATTAACGCAGTGAATGCGTTAAAAACATTACCTCTCCAATTAAATGGCCAAAAACCATATTTTCTCACCTGATTATCTCTCCATATTCATCAAATTTGACTTTTTCCTCATAAAATGGAAACATAGGATGTTGCTTTTTGCTACTTTTAAAAAACCCTCCTCCCCCTCCTTGAGTCTTGATCTCACTCTTCACAAGCAGATCATGTTTCCCTTTAATAGCTGCCAACTCTAGTTCATCTTCAGAGTCTGAACTAAGGTACACGTCATACTCACTGAAACATATTTAAATAAACGTAACACATTATAGAGAACTTATTTGACTTCTACCCTGGATAGTTTAGAGGCATAGCGATAAGGCAGAAAAAGTCAAGAATACTTTCTATCCCGGCTGAGAGCTAGGTTAATTTCCATGAGTGGGTCACCACTGGCTTGTCCATATGACTAACGGTGTAGCAATACCTCACAGACTTTAGGTTTAATTGTACACTACACTACACTACACTACACTACACTACACTACACTTTATGGTTAATTGTATGAGGTCTGGCTAAAAAGTAACCAGACTGAATTTATAATGAGCAAACAACGCACCCGCACATACCAAGCGCCATATTGCAGAGTCAAGTGACATCCCCCTCTCCATTCCTGTCGCAGAGTTGCCTGCTGGTGGCTCAGTTGGGCATTGGCCGCCGTGCTTATCTGACTGTGTATTTGCTATCCGTCGGAAAAATGGTGAGTGTTTTGAAAGAACAATGTATCAATTTAAAATTATTGATGAAAGTCAATTTAAAATTATTGATGAAACTAGGGAAGACTACTACAAAAGCCCATATTTTGTTAAAACAAGTTCACGGCGATGAGTGTTTACCGCGTACTCAGGTTTTTGAGTGGTTTAAACGGTTTAAGGAGGGGCGAGAAGAGATTGAAGATGACCCAAGTCCAGGACGACTTTCAACATCGAAATCGGATGAAAACATAAAAAAATCGGCACTTTGATCAGATAAGACCGTTGATTAAATTTTTGTCCAATTGCAGAGATTGTGTAGGACCCGATAAAGAATCGGTTCGGCAGATTTTATGCGAGCACTTGAACATGTGAAAAGTTTGCTCAAAAGTGGTTCCAAAAAACCTCACTTTTGAACAAAAGGACTTACGAATGAACATTTGTGCTGACATCCTGAAAACCTTCAAAAAGAAGCCTAAACTGATGGAAAACTTTATAACATGTGATTAATAGTAGTTTTTTACGTACGATCCAGAAACCAAGCGTCAATCGATGCACTGGAAGGCTCCACAATCACTGAGACTGAAGAAAGCTCGAAAATCAAAATCCAAATTCAAAGCCATGATGATCGTGTTTTTGACATTCGTGGAATTGTGTACATAAACTGGGAGCCAGAAGGTCAAACAGTGAATAAAGATTACTATCTCAAGACACTGGCTACTCTTCGTGAACGAGAAAGAAGAAAGTGGCCTGAATTGTGGAAAAACAAGCATGTATCATCATGACAATGTCTCATCCCACACTGCACTGGATGTCAAGGCGTATTTGGCCAAGCAAGGGATCCCTCTGTTGGAGCATCCACCCAACTCACCAGACATTGCTCCTAGTACTCCAAGCTGAAAGCTTTTGACTTTTTTTCTTTTCCAAGGTGAAAGCTGTGCTAAAAGGAACCAGTTTTGAATTGATTGATGTATAAAGCGATGGAAACGATGATCATGCTTACAGAAAATTACTTTCAACACTGCTTTAATCATTGGAAAATCGTACGGTATAGAGGAGGGGGGATAAAGGAGGGGAGTATATTGAAGGGGATAATATCAAAGTTGTGAAGGAATAAAATGAAATAATTTTACAGCATTGATCCGGTTATTTTTTAGCCAAACCTATATAAGGCAGCAGAGGTTTTCTTAAAGACACATCAAAATAAATTCATAAACAAGACTGAGCACCTACATAGATCATTCCTCATCTTCTGAGCCCCATAGCACCATATTTAAAACTGTAAGGATTTCTAGTCCATAGCATAGCCCCTACATTGCATGTCTCACAGTTTAAAATGTACTGAACGGTTTACCACAGCACTATCCTGGGTCACTGGCGGTAACAATTGCTCTGCACTTACTTACTGAGTAGAGCACTCTGCACTCAGCCGGTCTCTTTAAGGGAGGACACTACTTCTGTTTTTCATAACGCGAGTGTTAACACGCTCACTGCGGTGCATGGCAGATGATTGTTCCACATGACAAGAAGATCAGAGACTGTGAGTGGCAGTGTTGATTTGCTGTCAGCGCGGTGCTAGCTTCTCGTGCGTTATTTTGATATACTTTTTTTATGCTTTCCGTGAACTGTACAGATGTTTTGGTGAATTGTTCTGTGTATTTGTACAGTTAATTAATAAAAAACTAAATATTGTAAGTCATTTTAAAAATTAAATAATTTTGAATCAATATTTTTACTAAAAATGTATGTATGCAAGATTAAACTTGATTATTGAAGTACATTTTACACAGATTAACCAGTGATATTTATAATGACGAGGGACCACCACACCTTGGACTTGGCCATCTTGGAGTAACCCACAGCCTTGGGTATTAAAGAAGTTCATTATTATTGATATTACATTTGAAAGATTAACATTTTTTTAACAGTTACATATAAAACCTATTATGTTTTTAAGTCGCTTAAAGTGACTTACGTACTTACCTTTATTTTCAATTGCAGAACAAAATAATACACCTAATTGTGAGGACTTTTGTTTAAAACAACTTAACACTTTGACTGTGCGTGGGACGTGGGGCGTGTTCCCACCATGCGGCATCTTTTCCCATAGGCGCAGTCACATTTTCAATTCCCGGCTAACGAATGACAAAATCACTGTACGGTGCTGTACTGCGTTACAACACAACACGACGTACTTCTACAAAGCGCCAACAGGTCGCAGCACAATCCAGATAGCAGTAGCCAACCAGGGTCGCCATCTAGAGGGACTAAGTGGGACGAAAATGAATGCAGGGAAGTCCCGTGTCGGCTGGGATATTGGGGGAAATTACTACCAAAATACACCAAAATAAAGCTCGCATCCTGAGCGTCACACGCAAAAAATATTGTCTTCCTCTGCCCCAGCCTGAGGTCACACAATCATTGTTTCTAAGAGGACTTGGTGGAATGCCGGCGTCCTACGCGCAGTCAAAGTAAACTACAAATTTGTAACATTCTCTTCTTATTTTTTCTATATTTCCTATAAGAAAAGAATCGTGTTTGGTTAGTGCAAGAATGTAAAAAAAGAACAGCCTTCTATTATTTTTTAGAACATCTACCTTTTCTCCTTTTCCTTTTCCTTTTCTCGTTCTTTCTGAAGATACTCGTCAAGCTCTGCTCCTTCTAATCGTACTCTCTTTTTAACTTCAAGTTGAATAGTCCTGTTACCCCCTCCATCAATTAATTCTCTCGCTAAAGTTCCTGGTGATGTTCTGAAATTCATTTTAAGGGCAAACGATCAATCAACTTTACATACAAAATTACCTTATAAAAACTACTTAATACTTCATCAGAAAACTAAAGCATCTATAAAAGAGTAATACATGTACATGACTGTAACCACTGAAATCGAAACTGCCATGTAACTGTTCCGTTTTACAAGGCAACTCATTGATCATAGATACTGTACTTCCATGTGATTCCAGAGACCACTAATCACCCACGATTTATCTTATTGATTCTCTTAGTAGTGTCTTACTTAATTATAATTCTAAATTGCTAACTTTTAACTAATTGTTTGCTCGGATGTGCTCAGGGGAAGTGGATATAAAAAGTGACGCTATCGGGATCTGAGGGCAATGGCTGCCATGTGCTAAGCCTAGCTTCTCTTTACAAAAATCAGTGTTATTACTTACAAAATTCCCTAGGCTATTTAAATATAGCTCACAAATGATCTTCTTTGACTTGATAATAAATATACTTATACTTGTGGTCTCATTTACTTTATTGTAGTGAGTAGAATGTGTTTTGTATTTACTCTGGATGTTAATAAAAGGTAGGTGTACAATTTTCTTTAACTATTTGAATAAAATACAAAGTTACAGAGGAACAATACAATATTTATTTATCTATTAGTACAATTATGTTTCAAAAAGGTTCTCAATTAAAGGGATTTACAATAATATATAACTCGGGGGGAAACAGTTACAATGAGTGGCCTAGGCTAGAAGGTAAATGACAAACATACTTGTAGGCCTAAAACTAAATGTTCATATTTTGGGTTCTAAATGGAGTTTCTTTACAAATGAGGGCTCTTTTTCTCAGGGGGGAAATATCGTGCTGACTTGAATAACGTTGTAATGATATTTGAAAGAATATTTAATCCAATTAGGCTGATGTGTACAAATTGCAACAATGGAAATTTTGGTGTTGTCCAAAAGGAGAGTCTAATGGTTTCACTGAAGTTATTAATTGTTAAAATACTCAAAATTAAATTTGGAAAGATAGTTCAATATAAAAATACTCTCTTGAGGTTACTTTAACTTTCAGAACATTAGGCTTGTTCTATTTAAATGTCTGTATTCTTTCCAGTCCCTAAATAGAATACAATGGAAGGAGTTTACCAATCTGCTTACAAATGTTCTTCGCTCAAATACCAGTTTTGGGGAAAATCAAATAAAAAGGAGTGAATTTAAAGATGGTATTAATTGAGCAGTAAGTCCCTAATAAAATGAGCACTAAGCAATGCAAAACTTAGGCCATACTGGGAAATTTAAATTAGGAACTGTGTCCTTCACAGATTTTAGGTCTTAACACTATGGCATCTGGAGCAAGAAGAAAGATCTAGTAGAGATGAGGTCTGGAAGCATGGTCCATTGTTGAGAAGCACATGGTCACACAATTGTTAACACTGGTCACTGTAATTTAGATTCCTTAAGGACTATTTTTGAAAAGTATATTATATTAAATTTTAATTTTATTGCAATCCTCTCACATAAATTATATCTAAAATATTATTATTAACAAACATATTAAATTAAGTGAGTAGGCTATTATATGGGGATAGGCTATGAATCATTATTGGTGATTAACTTAATGGAATACATATTATTATACAATTGCATAGATAAATAAACATTAAATACATAGAGGGGAATAGCTTTCTGAGGAGTGATGATAATGATGATTATTATTAGGCATGACATAGGGCAATTAACACAAATAACACATTTAGGGGAAATTAATTAATTAGTACATTTATAGGGAAACTTAAATATAAAATAACACATAATCGGAAAATTATCACTAAATGATGAATGAATGACATGTAATACTATAATTATCTCCTCAGAAATCTGTATGATATGAAATTAAAGACAGATTTCGATCAAGTATGAAATGGAATACATGAATTATTTAGTATGAAATATATTTACAGCTAGTTATGAGGTACATTAAATGATTGATGTTGGTTGGTGATAGTACACTTCTTATTCTAAATTTACATAAACATAGGAACAATACATAAATGGGGAAATATGGGATGAGGGATTAGATAGTTCATAACCGCACAAGGGGGATGGGGATTAAGGGAATATTTAATATAACAATTGTTTATTGGCATGGGATGAAATTCTTCACTCGCATAACAACACTTTCGGTTTATACATTGTTTATTACAAGGGCAAAATTACTGTTTATAATCATCGCATTTATAAATAAATTGTTATTCAACACTGTTTTGGGGAATAATCACACTGTTCACTTGGGGAATAGGGAAGGGGTACGCACTCGCGGTTAAGGTTCATGACGATCTCCTCATTTAAAATTATTACACTTGATGGATGATGATGATGATGATGGACTATTTACACTGTTTTAAGAGTTTATGTTGTCAGGGTCTTCTTCACTATTTACATTATCCTCTTCTATTATCGGTTCTATGTATCTTTTTAATGCAGATATGTGATATGGTCCAAATAAGATGTCTTCGTTTTCTCTGGTTACATGAAAAGTAGATTTTCCTAATATTTGCTTGATGACGAATGGTCCTTCGTAAACCTCGAAAAGCTTTGCAGTTTCTCCATAAATAGCTCGGGAGAGGGGATGTGATTTTATTAGCACTTTATCGTTTATCTTTAATGTTTGTGGTTTTCGATTCTGATTTAACTTTGCTGATCTTTTAATTCGTTTGGCATCTAACCTGCGTTTAGCGATGAGTAACTTCTGTTCTATTGGAGTATCAATTATGAATGGATTTTCAGACAAATATTTTTCCCAAAAGCGGTGGTCTCGAACGCCGAATTGTAGTTTGTTAGGAGTGAATCCGGTCGATTCATGATATAATTCATTGAGGCATGCATTAATATCAGGAATATATTTCGCCCACTTCTTGTGTTGACAGGAGCAATAGGTGCGTAGACATCTCTTAACTTCTCGAATAGGTCTCTCGGCAAGATTGTAGCATGGGTGGTACACTGGATTGAAAATTAATTCGATATTATTCTGCTCCATCTTCTGGATGTATTCTCCGCTCTTGAATTGTGTTCCATTATCAGACTGGATTCTTTTAGGGTATCCATAATTTGGGAAGTGTTGAGTGAATAATTTATTTAATATTGTTTTAGTGGTGGCTTTTTGCATAGGGTATAACTTGATGAATTTGGTGAAGATATCGATGACAATAAGTATATATTTAACGTTTGACACACTGGTAGGAAGAGGTCCGATGATATCAACGGCTAACTGTTCGTTCTTTCCTGTACATAGCACTCCTTTCGCTGTGGCCATCAGCGGTCGGTTGCTGATCTTACATTTCTGGCAGGTATCGCACGCAGATAAATATTTCCTTATGGTTCGATTCATGTTTCGAAATATGAAGGTTTCTTGTAATAATTGAAAGCATTTCTTAGCTCCGCAATGTAGGTAGAATAGGTGACATTCCCAAATGAGGTCTTGAATCATGCAATGAGGTACAGCAATTAACCATTTATTTTTCAGTTTTTGATAAAGGGTATTGTTATGAATGCGGAAATTATATGATAACTTTTGTGCGACTTCTGAATCTGGTTGTTTTTCTAATGTTTCAATTATGGGTTGGAGTTTGGTGTCTTCTCGCTGGAGTTGGGGTAAGTTTCTTAATGCGCTCTTCAGATTTTGATCGGGGATATTCTCAATGTAATGGATAGTTAATTCTCTTGGATTGTTGTATGAAATAGCGGATTGGTCGATGGAGATGCGACTTAGCGTGTCTGCAGTGATGTTGTCTGTACCTTTACAGTGGACAATTTTGAAGTTATATTCCTGTATAGTGAGTATCCATCTTGCCAATCGATTATTCAATAATCGGCACGTTTTTAAGAAAGTGAGCGCGTGATTATCTGTTATGATGGTTAATTTCGTTCCCAGGACAATGTATCGAGACTTTTGTAGACAATAAATGATGGCAAGGAGTTCCTTTTCAGTGGTGGTATACCTTTGTTCGACTGGTTGTAACGTTCTCGACATAAACATTATGGCAGCTTTCTCATCATTTTCTCTTAATTGATATAAATGTCCGCCTATAGCATAGTCAGAAGCGTCAGTTTGTAAGAAGAATTCTTTAGATGGGTCTGGGTGTTTTAAGACGTTGGTTTCCAGAAATAGTTGTTTAATCTTCATAAAGGTGACATCATCTTCTTTAGTCCAGATAAATTTGTTCTTCTTTGAAGTTAATCGCATTAATGGTTGTGTGGTTGCAGAGAATTTATCTATGAATTTATTATAATAATTTATGCTGCCAAGGAAAGCTTTAAGTTGAGTTCTGTTTTTTGGTGTAGGGAAATTTAGTATAAGTTCTACTTTGCTCTGGTCCATGTGGAGTCCATCGTTAGTTAAGGTGTATCCCAGAAATGGTACAGAATTTTGGCAAAACTTTGACTTGTTAAATCGAATGGTCATGTTGGCTTCTTCTAATTTGCTGAATATGTACTCTAGATGTTTCATGTGAGACTCAAAATCGGGTGAAATTATGCAGATGTCATCAACGTAGATTGCAGTAAAATTCTCAGCTTCAGAATCGAATACATTGTCTAGCGCTCGAACTAAAGCAGCTTGTGATGTAGAGATACCAAATGTTGTCACAGTGTACTGGTATATTTTGCCTCTGAATTGGAATGCCGTATATTGTTTGGAATTTTCTGTTAATGGTATTTGCCAATATGATGCGGTCAGGTCGATACTACTTATAAATTTTGCATTTTTGCATTTCCCAAGGATTTTATTTACACTTCTGTTACATTCAAAATCAGGTATTATAATTTTGTTTGCTTTTCGGGCGTCAAGGCATAGTCGTATTTCTCCCGTCTTCTTAATGACTGGAATTATCGGGTTGATAAAAGTGCTTTTACTCCTCTCAATTACACCTAAGGATTCCATTCTGTCGATCTCTTGTTGTACTGCATCTTGATATTGTTGTGGTACAGGATAAGTTGTGCTTTTAAAATGTTGTGGATTATCTACTCGTAACTCATGAGAATATTTGTTGCATATGCCTGGTTGTTCGGAGAAAACATGTTTATACTTATTTAGTAACTGACTTAAAATTGTTTGTTCTTCTTTCTTGATATAATCATTTGATGCTAAAGATGTATTAATTTCTTCTTGTGTCAATGTGCTGTCGTTTGTTGGATTTGTTTGTAACTCATTGAAGTTGTGCGCTGTGCTATCATATTTATCATATATTAAATCATCATTGTACTCATCGTACATCATATTATCAAAATTATTATTCATATTATTATTTGGCCTATGGCTATTATTAATTATTATTTGACATAACTGTCCTTCATGATGACACATATTAAACTTCATTGTAACATTATCATTATTGATTTTCATATTTATTTCGTTTGTGTTGAAATTTAAATCCATTTTGAGGGCAGATAGGACATCGACTCCGAGAATTATGGGTTTTATTAAATGTGGCACTATCAAATATTCAATTAGCATCGTATGTTTATCAATGGTGGTGGGAACATATATTGTGCGGGAAACACGTTTAGACTTTTCTCCAACAGCTGTTTTGATAACGGTGTTATTCACTGGTAATTCTTCAAATGGTTGTAGCTTCATTTTATTTTCGTTGAACCAAGCTTCGGCTATACAAGTTACAGAAGAACCGGAATCAATTAAGGCATTAGTGCTGATATTGTTTAATGTTACATTGATTTCTGGACAGTTAATTTGTGTATAATTCAAATTGACATCATTTTCGTATTCATCTTCTAAAAGGAAATTTTTATCACATATTATGTTGTTGGACTGCATAAGATTTATAGAGTGGTTGATGGTTTGACCGAGGATAGTGTAAGTAGGCGCTGTATTTAATGGGTGATCGCATGACAACATAACCCTTTCTCGGCCGTGGTCTACAGCGCCGAGTCGTTTCCCTGTCTCGTTTGAGATGGTGAGGAACGTGGACTAGCAGTGTTGTTGTTACTTGAATGAGAGCTCATTGGAGATACAGTTGGAGCATTAGGTGGATTGGGATTCTGTCTAAATATGGCGCAGAGTTGATTCTGTTCGTTGGTAGGGTGTTGACGATCATTTTTGTAGTTTTGTTCATAGTTTCTGGGATGATATTGCTCACGTTGATACGGCTTGTTGTCATGATGACTTCGATGGTATTGCTGGTTGTTGTTACCATTATTCCTGTAATTTTGTTGATTTCGATACGAAGGGTTGTTTGGAGTGTATTTATTCTGTTGATAATTATGGTAGTTGTTCATTTTTGGTTGATAGGCCCGTTGGTTAGCATATCGATCGTTGTAATTCTGTTGGTTTGAAGTGGTTGGACTGGCTGGTCGGTTGCTTTGTTGGTTGTTGTGGTTCCTGGCTTTCTTAGGTCCATCTTTTATGTCTTCTTTCTGCAGTAGTCTCTCCATCGCTCGGATCGTGGTGATGTTCTGTACGCTTATGCTGTCTTGGATTATTGCGTCAAATCGCTCCGCCATAAGAGTCACTATCTCCTCTTCACTTAGGCTGGGTGTCATCGATTGTAGTAACAATACTCTTTCTGTCAAGTACTCCGTCCGGCTTAACGTTCCGTTGGCTCTATACTTCTCTGACTCGATTTTTGCTTTAATTCCTCGTTGGACTGCCTGGCTCCAGTATTTGAGTTCGAATTCTCTCGCAAAATGTTCCCAATCAATAATTTCACTTTTTATCAGCTGTAGCCATCGTGATGCTGGTCCTTCGAATGATGTCTCAAGCAGGTCTTTCAGGTACTCAGTTGAGTCGCAACATTGGTTCCTTTCGATTCCTCGTTCGTAATACCTTCTCAATTTATATAAATATTCGTTTGGATTGCCGCTCCGTCCATTAAATTTCGGCATTAGACGATCATTGGCTTCGCTTCCACTGCATATTACTTTGATTTGTCCGGCCATTCCGTTTAATAGATTTGTTTGCTTCAGATTGGTTACTTCAGTTTCACATTTGTTTAAATTTTGATTCAAGGTTTGGATTTCGATTTGTTGTGCCTCAATTAGTTTTGTTTGCAATGTAATTTTAGGGATAACTTCATTTTTCAGTGCCGTTAGGTTTGCTTTTGAGTTCCGTTCATTATCCAGTTGCGTTTTGACAGTTAATTCTTCTATTTTTAGATCAAAATTTTGCTTATGCTCTTCCAGATGGGTTTTGACAGTAGAGATAATATTTTCCTGATATTGTTTATTTACAAATTCGGCGACGATTTGTTGTTGTGATATGCTGTCCAACACGAATTGTCTCATTTGAGTTTGGGAATTTTCAATTCTAAGTATTAATTTGTCAGTTAATTTGGCAGTTTCTTCAGATTGGGCGTTTTGGGTCATTTTGATGGCATTAATTTCTGATCGAATTTCGATTTGGTTTTCTCTGGTTTCTTGTATCTGCGATTTGAAGGCATTTCGACAGGCTTGAATTTCCTGCTGGGTTTCATTGGTATTTTCGTTAATGATTTTGGTTAATTCGGCTTTTGTCTGATGAATTTGTTGATGGAAGTCTGCATGGATTGTCTGGATTTCGGATTTTATTTCGGATTTTAATTCAGCATTATTTTGTTCGATTTTGGCGCTGGTCTGCTCAATCTTCGTATTGGTTTGTTCAAATTTGTTATTTAAATCAAGACTAGTTTGCTCAATTTTGTTTCCCAAATTAGTCATAAGGGCGACAAGCATATTCATATCGATTGCAGGTGTCGGTGTAGTCGGTTTTGTAACATTTAATCCGCTAGTTGCGTCGTCTGTGTGTGCATCAGTCATCGGGCGCGAAGAATGAATGAGCGTCGACTCGTTCAATAGGCTGGCGGCACGCCTTTGTTCATTTGGATGAATGAATCCAGTTCGGGAGCCTTCGGGTGTGTCCGTCAGCGTTCGGGTCGGTCGGCTGGCGTTACTCCGTTCAGGTGTCGAGAAAGAATTATTACTGTCTACGGGCAGATTGAGAGAGAAATCTTGCGTCGAGGTTATGAAATCGACGTTCTCCGATTGGCTGATGGGGTCGGCGTAGGTTTGGCGGTCTTTGGTTTTGGACTCTTCTCCTTGGTTTTGCACAACATGGCGGCTGCTGGTTTCATCGTCGCTCGAGTCGGCGTCTGCTACGGGGTAGTTTCGTGTTTTCCGCAAATTCTACTTATTTTCGGCCATCAAGTGTTCGTTTTATTATAATATGCGAGATGGTTAAATATGCGGTACCTTTATACACTGTTATTATTGGTGGGGAGGGAAACAATTACGGGAACTTAATATTAAATATGGTCTTATTCTAGGCTTACTCTAGTTGAGGATTGCAATGTTTATCAACTGTTATTCAAGCCAGTACGTTGGGTCGCCAAATTCTTATTGATTCTCTTAGTAGTGTCTTACTTAATTATAATTCTAAATTGCTAACTTTTAACTAATTGTTTGCTCGGATGTGCTCAGGGGAAGTAGATATAAAAAGTGACGCTATCGGGATCTGAGGGCAATGGCTGCCATGTGCTAAGCCTAGCTTCTCTTTACAAAAATCAGTGTTATTACTTACAAAATTCCCTAGGCTATTTAAATATAGCTCACAAATGATCTTCTTTGACTTGATAATAAATATACTTATACTTGTGGTCTCATTTACTTTATTGTAGTGAGTAGAATGTGTTTTGTATTTACTCTGGATGTCAATAAAAGGTAGGTGTACAATTTCTAAGATTTCTTTAACTATTTGAATAAAATACAAAGTTACAGAGGAACAATACAATATTTATTTATCTATTAGTACAATTATGTTTCAAAAAGGTTCTCAATTAAAGGGATTTACAATAATATACAACTCGGGGGGAAACAGTTACAATGAGTGGCCTAGGCTAGAAGGTAAATGACAAACATACTTGTAGGCCTAAAACTAAATGTTCATATTTTGGGTTCTAAATGGAGTTTCTTTACAAATGAGGGCTCTTTTTCTCAGGGGGGAAATATCGTGCTGACTTGAATAACGTTGTAATGATATTTGAAAGAATATTTAATCCAATTAGGCTGATGTGTACAAATTGCAACAATGGAAATTTTGGTGTTGTCCAAAAGGAGAGTCCAATGGTTTCTCTGAAGTTATTAATTGTTAAAATACTCAAAATTAAATTTGGAAAGATAGTTCAATATAAAAATACTCTCTTGAGGTTACTTTAACTTTCAGAACATTAGGCTTGTTCTATTTAAATGTCTGTATTCTTTCCAGTCCCTAAATAGAATACAATGGAAGGAGTTTACCAATCTGCTTACAAATGTTCTTCGCTCAAATACCAGTTTTGGGGAAAATCAAATAAAAAGGAGTGAATTTAAAGATGGTATTAATTGAGCAGTAAGTCCCTAATAAAATGAGCACTAAGCAATGCAAAACTTAGGCCATACTGGGAAATTTAAATTAGGAACTGTGTCCTTCACAGATTTTAGGTCTTAACACTATGGCATCTGGAGCAAGAAGAAAGATCTAGTAGAGATGAGGTCTGGAAGCATGGTCCATTGTTGAGAAGCACATGGTCACACAATTGTTAACACTGGTCACTGTAATTTAGATTCCTTAAGGACTATTTTTGAAAAGTATATTATATTAAATTTTAATTTTATTGCAATCCTCTCACATAAATTATACCTAAAATATTATTATTAACAAACATATTAAATTAAGTGAGTAGGCTATTATATGGGGATAGGCTATGAATCATTATTGGTGATTAACTTAATGGAATACATATTATTATACAATTGCATAGATAAATAAACATTAAATACATAGAGGGGAATAGCTTTCTGAGGAGTGATGATAATGATGATTATTATTAGGCATGACATAGGGCAATTAACACAAATAACACATTTAGGGGAAATTAATTAATTAGTACATTTATAGGGAAACTTAAATATAAAATAACACATGATCGGAAAATTATCACTAAATGATGAATGAATGACATGTAATACTATAATTACCATGTAATTCCACTTACTTGGACAAATTTAAATAACTTTAGAATTGACTCCCAATACAAAATTGACAGAATAGAATTATATAACATCTCTAACTTTATTCTTGACAATTGGAACTTAACCACACCGACCTTCAAAGTAAAAAATGTAGAACCGGTGAAATAATTTAATCATATTTATGTCAAAAACACCTAGACTGACATAATTGATGACAGAAGACTAATATTACATGTAGAGATGTGCGAGTACTCAAAATTTCGAGTTCGAGCCGAATTTGGCACTGAAACTCGAGGTTTTACTAAAACTCGAAAGTTTCGAGGGAGTTTACTCCCGCCATTTACCCATGCTACCAAGGTTCGTCCGTGGCCGCGCATCGTCTGTAAATTCAAATTGAGTGTGGACGCATTTATTTGAGGTGTTAAGAGTTGTGATGTGGATTTTAGTGTTTTATTAATAAATAAGTAAGTTGTGGCTTATAAATGTGATACTCTTTACACCAAAATGGAGGATTTACTAGGACTTTCAGATTGAGTTGTATGAAAACTGACTGTATAGTCCACTTTTAGGTTAACCTAACCTTGTCATTTTTTAAAGTAAAATATCAAAAAACATATCTGTAATGAAATCTAATAGGTAAGCATAAGACGTTTGTGCTTGTTTTTTGTTCCATAATAATTGAAAGTGAGTCAATCCATTCATTTTAGGCTCAACTGTCAACTCTATTTAGGACATGACTTCAATTTCATCAATTGAATTGCCTGAAACTTTCAAACATATCTTCTGTTGTTACTGACTAATTGTTCTTATTAGGATATTAGTGTTAAAATTAATGCTGACATGTTAGTAAATACATTTTGTGTGGTAACTAAGTAGGCTAATATTTTACCATGTAATATACCTTTTAAATATTAAAATAAAGTTTATTTTAACTTATAGGCCTAAATGTAATTTTATTTTTTCCATTCGTAGAAAGGTGTAGCTTAGGCCCAAAGATAACATCCAAACAACGGATAAATAAAAAGGAGGAAATAAAATTTTAAAAAACTGAGATTATTTTTTAATGAAACTGTTAATTAATACCATATAGGTTATAACAACCTTAATACCAAAAGATTAAAAGTATTTTATCTTCATGGCAAAATGTTATCCAATTACTTTGGTATGATTTATTTTCAGATAAATGTACATATGTACATTTTTCCAATGAAGCAGGAATCCACTTATTTTACTTACTATTGTTATTTTCAGGTTATAGTGACTAGAAAAGTATATTTTAATAACAACATTTATAAATGGAACCCCATACACTGTTTTGATCCAATTCAACACGACCTATGTGTTTTTTTTATGTGTATACTCGACTAGAACTCGAGATTCAAATCTTTTGCCATTTACTTGACTCAAACTCGACTCGACTTAAAAAACCTGTACTCGCACATCTCTAATTATATGTGTTAATAGGGGTGTGCGAGTAGTGATTTTTCTGTATCGAGTCGAGTTGAGTAGTGCCAATTATGAACGAGTTTCAAGTATTTTCGTGCGAGTATTTGCCTTCAGTTGGTAGTTTCAAATAGTGTAATGGGAATTGGATACCACTCCAGATTTGATAATCTAAACATAGTTTCTAACTAATACATGAGCAGCAATACAAAGTTTTGGCCAGTACAATCAAACTGGATTACAAATTGACAAACATACATATTGGTCGCCACTTTTGCCGATATCAAGTATACCGTCGTAATTTTTGGCCTTTATTACGTGATCCAGTCGTCATTTTTGGCCGATATTATGTTTCCCGTTGTCATTTACGGCCGAAATTACACGGTCCGATCGTCATTTTCGGCCGATATTACGTGATGCGATCGCCTTATGTGGCCGCTACGCGATTTGGACAGTCGCAATCGTTAGCGATCGCCCGGAAATCGGCAGGTAATACTCTTTTTTCAAAACTTCAAGTCAAGTTCGAGTATTAAAATACTCGGCCGAAAACTCCAAGTTTTGAGTACTCGCATACTCCTAATTATTAGCCTGGACTACCACTTTAACTATTTTACTGTTAGCAGCTGCTTATTTCATTCATATACTTAACATTAAACTCAACATATTAATTGCCTAGCCGCATACACCACCACGAGACTACTAAAAAATACCTATATTAAAAATCTTCCATTAAAAAAATATATATATAAATAACTTATAAGAAAAATACTTAAGAAGATTGTAAGGGCGAAAGAAGACATGAATGGTTATTTTAAAAAAGATATAATTCTACCGCGTTCCGCTGAAAGGGTCGCATTCAGGCAGGCAGCCGCCATCCCTCAAGATCGGGACGTGCTCGTACAGAAACATGGTCTCAGACTGGCACACATTTTATTTTTTGTGTCAATCCGAATTGAACTAAAACTAAGAAGCCCACAGTACCTTATTCCTATAACCCTCATCTTTTAAACAACATATTCAATTTGTCTGCACTAGGCTAGTTTTATTACCGTAAAATTGTTCGTCAAACTACCAATCTGAGCAATCTATATGTTTCAAATGTTTTAAGTAGTACGATTTTTACATCCTTATGATTAGTCGTTTCAGCCAGGGGTTTTCCAAGATTTTAAACCAACATCAAAAATTGCTTGATAACAACAAATCAAATTCTATAATTTAGGCTACAGAGACAATATTGTTTATGTGCAGGCCATTGTCCCAGAAAAAACACCACTAATGACCCAGCTAAGGGTCACCATTGTGGGGCAAATTGGCTGTTTTAAAATAATCCAGAAGAACTGAATCACTTAGCATAAAAAACCCTTGGTCCTAATCTACAGACTCAATAGATTTCAGAGAACATTTGATAGTAGGCCTACTTGTTATATGGAGTATCATCATCACAGTGCATCGTGATGAATAGTCTAGGTTGATTTTTCATAAATATATACCAAATCATGCTTATGCTGCTTGACTTGGGTTCCGCTTGACTTGGCTTGACCCGCTCTTTTAAACTGTGCTTCTAGTAGCCACATTCTCCCCAATCAGTCAACTTTGAGAGGTCATTGCCAGTTGGAAAAAAGCACATATTGTCTGTTACTGCAGGTTGTTCCGTCTTGCTTGACAATGTTTTATGCCCTTGCTGATTCTAAGTTTTCATTGTGTTTTGTGTCTTCACAATGAGTGAGAGCATTGACTATATACAATTGCATACATTGTAGAAAGCGGATAATGTTATCAGCATAAAAGTAAATCTACTTTTACACGGGTCTGGGAGGTAAATAGGGAGCAATGATTAACCATACAGTCAGGTAAAAACAACATAATGATACCAGCGAACTAGGCAAACTGTAGGCCCCACGCCACTCGAGAGTCGAGCGCCGAGCGGCACATGTTAACACAACCACAGCGCAAGCGCGGCTGACTGAACGAGCAACGAGAATCGAGTTGAAGTGGAATACAGTGGAATGGGTGGCAGTTGGGATGGTTGGAGGGAGGGGGAGGGGTTTCGAGGCACGCTAGAGCTCCTAGCAGCAAGAACACGAACTTGGTGTTGCCGCCGGACACAGAACAACAACAATGTCCAGTCTATTCATGTTTATCAATGTAAGTCAATGGTGACATTTCATTTATGACAAACCAACCTAGCCTTACTGGCATGGCACGCTGCAAGTCATGATAGCTACTCCGTAAAATTCTCAAGTACCACATTAGACCGACTCATACATGAAACCTTTCTCAGTCACAAGGTAATTTCTTAAAATTTTGTGGAACATGCAATTTTGAAAAAAGGCCTAGGCCCTATTACTAACTTTGTTGGGTTTATCAGTAGATACTTACATTAGGTAGGTAACACATAGGTTGTCTATGCCCTACTACTTTGCATTAATCATGATTTGGTTTTGCTAATTTAAGTTACAGTAACTTATGTCCTATACAAAGATTATGAAACCCAGTCCCAGGCGGGTATGATCTTTTAACTGTTAAAGTAGGCACCTATTTTATTTGGATAATAGGTCTGAGTTGTACTTGCTATATCCGTAGACATAATCAAAGAGTTAAATTATCAGGTCTAAGGGGCTCTAATAATCACATTTTAAGTATTAAGTCAAAGATTTAACATACTTGTTAAACCATTTTCTGTTAAGGGGAGTTAGCACCTTTTAGGTTCAAAAATTTTAATTTTTTTATTATTCCAAAATATTTTTTGTTTTATCCTCTTTAATAAAATATATAACACTTTATATATAAACAAATCTTTAGACTGTTAAAAAATAAAAAATGTAATGCATGACAAGAAGTTTATATGCGAAACCCGAACATTCAAACGCGTTTTTCCAAAACCTGTGTTTTTCTTAGTTTAGGTACGATTATTTAAATAACTATTTGAGCTACAACATTGAAACTTTGCATATATCTGAAGGACTGCCATATAATACTCCCCTAGCAGATTTATTAAGGTATGTTGAACCAAAAAAAATTATGCATGTATATATAGAATTAAAATAATGATTTTAAATTTGTATATATTATATTATTTTTATTTTTTATAATTGTAGGAATATTTTTAAAATTCTGCTACAGGATGTTAAGCCGAACATAAGGAAGAAGTAGTAAAAATTGGGTACACATAGCTCTAATAGTTCAAGAGATAATGGTACCTATAGGTAAGCTTGACGGTCCATTTAATTAGCATTGAGTTTAACCCATTGAGGTAGTAATTTTATTCTATTTGTAGTAGCCTATAACGGGAATTGATTGGTGCTGCACTCTAGTAGCAAAATATGTAACTAATGACTGCGGGCGTCTACGGTTCTATCCGCTAGGGGCGCGGACTGACTGAAAACACTTAATATCGCCGCCAGGCCTTTGGTCGTGTTAGCTGAGTTGGCTACGTCGTGGAAACACCTTGGCCAGGTGGCGATACGATGTTCGTGGGTTCGATTCCCGCACACGACCAAAACTGACCAGTTGTGCAACTCTCAATGAGTTAACCAGTCTGTGGCAACGTTGGTGGGAGGGCCCAAGTAAAATAAACGGTGGCAGGCTTGCTTGGAAGTTGACGGGATAGGTTAATTCTTTGAGACTTGCACATGGTCAACACTGATTTTGCTAATTT
Organism: Allygus modestus; assembly: GCA_963675035.1. NCBI lineage: Eukaryota > Metazoa > Arthropoda > Insecta > Hemiptera > Cicadellidae > Allygus > Allygus modestus. Next base: position 159,600,811 of record OY776111.1, on the reverse strand, counting down.
TTACTTATGTCTACTGTGTGTGTGCCAATGCGACTCTCTAAACTGAAAGAAAACAATATTTTAATTAAAATATGCCATTAATCCATTTAAAAACACCAATTTTATACTCCAATTCACACGTTAATAAAATTACAAGTAAGGAACGAGACCTGCTCGTATGTCTACGCCAATGGGTTAATAAGGGACCGACTCCCCTTAAGAGAATGGGGCTAGGGCTATAAATATATACTATGTATTATCATTAGACTATAAATAATTCTGACAAGCATCAGGGTTTGATACACAGATATAATTAAACAAAGGCAATAAACGTACTAACAATAAACGAGTTCGCACGCAGCACGCTGACGTTAGGGAAGTGAATTTCCCCAGTGAAAACTTTCAAAAATCAAATAACGGGTTTAAACAAAAATTAGTGACATTTTTAGCAAAATGGAAAATATTTAGTTTTTTGGCTGTTCTGATGCACCTGGTTCTATTTAAATGCATTATTGGGATGGCAATGTTGTGAATTGTAAGGTTAGGAGGATGTACCATCAGGATGAAAAATCGGTATGGGGGAGTTAGGAGTGATAAAACTACATCAAGATATGAAAAACAGCCTTTTCTAATGTAAAATCCCCATAAGACAACGTACTGTGTTTTACTCAATTTTACTTTATTTAATAACTCGGTAAGTATTATTGCTAGAATGATGAGGGAGGGCTTAAAGTTTTTGCCTTTTAACCTCTTATCCATTAATCTTACATTTAGGGCTTATCTGACCCTTTTTGGGCCCAAAAACTCAAATTTCAAAATCTAAAATCCCTAAAAAATAGGTTTAGAGTTTTCCGATTGTTTTGCCCAACGAACTTGTCCAACTGATTACAAAAAGGAATGTCCCTACCAAATTTGAAGTAAATCGGACAAAAAATGTGACCGCTAGAGTGCAAACACATATATATATATATATATATATGTGTCTATATGTATGTGTCTATATATATATATGTCTATATATATGTCTATATATATGTCTATATATATATGTCTATATATATATATGTCTATATATATATATATATATATACACACACATATATATATATATATATAAAATTTTGAACGACCCCCCAAAACGTGTTCGGGGGGTCACGTTAGGAACTTCTATGGTGGTCCCGGGCTTAAGTTTCACCGTGCTAATAGTTCACTTTCCATAGGAAATTCACTAATAAATCAACAGTTTTAATCATAATATGGGACATGGCTACTTAACAGCTTTATTAATTTGAATATATTTGACAAATACGCCAACTATATACTAGCCCAACATTTTGGGGGCCCACCAGTTGATCGAGGTGTTGTGTTAGTTGCTCGCAGGGACAGTTGGTAGGGTTTTAAAAAATAAGTATAAATAATTAAATAAAGTCCTGAAACCCACTGATCGACATCTTAGTTGCTCGTATGGACAGTTGGTAGGGTTTTAGAAAGTAAGTATAAATAATTAAATCAAGCCCTGAAACCCACTGATCGACATGTTAGTTGCTCGCATGGACAGTTGTTCGACTTTTAAATAAACAAATTAAGTAACAGATTTGCTACTTGCTGGATGTACCAGTTGCTCGCGCCCCCCACTCTGCCTTCCAAAGAAGAGAGGCGAGGCTGAGTTTCTAGCGGAAGTGCATAGCGCCACAACCAACCCAATGTTTGACCAGTCGCATGCGAGACTACACAGGACGCAGGTGCGGCAAGAAATTTTCTGAACCTTGTAACCAAATTTCCCTGATGTTATGGACTGTGCTCCTACGTTTTGGCGCTTTGGAGAACTACGTTCAACTAACTTGTTACGCAGTACAAAACCATGTAGCATAATTTGTATTGGTTAGTTCTGATTTCAAAATCTGACCGCGCCCATTGAACCGTTTGCTGCACACACTAGCAGCTAAAAAGCGACACGCACCTTCTGAAGAGGAGAATTTATATATGTGGTGGGAGGAAAATATCGATTTATAGATACCGAACTGAAATACCAATATTATTTAGATATTATACAAACACTGTATATTGATATCCACGTTGGCCAATCGGTACTCGATGTTGTTCTTATTACAGTAAATATCAGTTTGTTGTCTCGCTTATTTTCTATATATTAATACGCTAGGGTTTTTTCTTCACAGTCTTAACTCGATAACGGCTGGACGGATTTTAACGTTTGAGGTGTCAAATTAAAGGTATTTTTATGTAGATTTGCCAATACGTTTCAGAATTTTAAGAAAGGACATCACTTAAACACAGTAATGGGCTGAATTTTCTTAACTGTGGTGCTATCCAACGGCGGAAGTATAAATTATATGTTGATTGATAGTATATTATTCTAATTATTCTCAGATGTTATCATCCGTTTTCAGATGTTTTGTTTATGTTTGTTTACAACTGAAGTAAATTTTCGTTGGGTAAAAACTTGCTTGGAACAGGACAACTAGTGTACTTTAATACTATTTGGCAAGTCCCTTAATTTGGTTTTGGCCAAGGTGATACTGGAGACAACTATTGGTTTAAATGGATTACCGTTTGAAAAAATAACCACTTATGAACTAAATTTAAATATGTTACAAAATCTGCTGTGTTTTGTAGCGTCGTCTGCTCGGTTATAAAAGTAATGAATTATGTTTATGAAAGAGCTCCAAGAACAATAAGACTTGAAATATGGTTTTACAAAACTTGTTCTGTCCAGTTCATATGAATAATCATAAGATTAGCCTACTGCAGTTTCGATATTAATATGCAAACCATAACAAACATAAACCATAACCATAATAAACCTTAAACCATACCATAACCATATATTAAACCGTATTTTAAGTTCAATTCCATTTCAGGGGCTAAACACCAAAATGTTTAAATATCACTTGCTTGCAATAAATATAAATAGTTTTGATTTATCACATCCGCTTTCAATATTGAATCGCGTTACTACATAGCGACAGGTCGGTGACTGTCGAATATCACTTTCTCTCCCCCACCAAATCTACAAAGTCCCAACTTCACGAGGTGCGTGTCTCTTTTTAGTTGCTAGTTGCTGCACACAGGAGCAGTTTAGTCAGTGTGTTAGTGTGTTATTTTTGTATTTGCGCCCCTTATAATTTGGCACTCTCGGTACCTGCCTATTTATTTGGCCTAGTGGAAAATGGAGTACTGGATGAAATATTAGTAATATGCTTCAAGTTTGGGAAGTCTTATTATCTTATACATAGGGTTTTCTCATCTGTATTGACTGGTGGCAATTACTAAAATATTCAAACTTATATTTGGTTTATACCGCTACTTGGCGTGGGAATTATTATGCCCAATAGGGTCAGAGCCTAAAAAGATTCTCGCAATAGGAAAAGGCATATGTTAAATTAGAGTGTTCCAGTATCTAAGACCTTCTCACGATATTTCAGGTTTATTTAAGAATTACTTAACAAAGAATTGTAAGGCTATTGAGTCTGTACTCGAACGGCTTTGTCTTTTTTTCTGCGTGATGGTAAACATGATGGTTTTGATAACTAGTGGGGTGGAATCTAAGAGGATTTCCAAAAAGCAGTAGACCATATTTGGAAGAGGTACATTACCAAACGTCCTACAGGATTTCAGAACAATTAGTTAAGCGATGAACAGGGCCGCCTCGAGGGGGGACAACAGGAGCCCTCGATTTTCAGTAAATTCATAAAATTTACCAATATATTTAAATAGGATTTTCAGTAAATTCATAAAATTTACTAATATATTTACATAGGAGTCTCTGGGACCCCCGCAGAATTTTTTACCCAGTCCCTTAATTGTCTTGTGGAAGCCCTCACGATGAACTTAAATCACCCAGAAGATTCTCGTACCTCCACACGGCAAAGGGAAAAGCATTTTCTAATTAAAGTACAGCCATTTTTTGTTTATTAGCGAATTTCCCCTATAGGGAAGAATTAGCGAATTTCCCCTATAGGGAAGAAGCTATTACCGTAGTCGGCATGGTAAGACCTAGGCCCGGGACCATGATAACTTTTCGTTTTGAGGTCCCCAGACCCCAAAAACACCATTCGTTCGAAACTGTATATATATATATATATATATGTGTCCGTGAGCACGATAACTCTCGTAAAAATTATCCGATTTTGATGAAATTTGGTATGAACGTGTAAAGCAACATTTATGACTTTAAGTTCGAAAACCAGCCAGATCGCTCTATCCGAAGGGGTATTTTGGGGGGATTTTGTACCCCAAAAATGGGTTTTTCGAATTTTTTACATATAATTTTGGAAATAGTCAAATTTTATTTTTTTCCATTGGATTCAGCTTAAAAAAAACACACAATTTGGTACTTTGATCATTTCTCTACGTCAATTGGTTACCGAGATATTGAAAGTGCTAAACACAGTACGTTGTCTAATGTTATTTTTATGGAGAAAAATAAAAATTTTATATCTCGCTTATTTATGAACGTATTCTGACGAAACTTGGTATACAGCTTCATCTGGTTGTGGACCATTGATATTTGCTCAAAAAGACAATTTTGTACCCAAGGCTCCTGTAGCAGCAAACCTGCGTACTCAGCCCCATGTTATTCTTATGGAGAATAAGTAACGTGTTATCTGCCTTCATTATGAAAATAAATTAATCAAATTTGGTATGTGGCTTTACCTACATGAGTTATATTGATATTTGTATAAAACCCCATTTTTTGTGTTCCTTGCTTCAGCAAACCTGCATACTCAGCTGCCATGTTATTCTTATGGAGAATAATTAAAATGTCATAAATCGTTTATTTATGAATGTATACTGATGAAACTTGGTATGTGGCTTTATGTGGTATTAAGATACATATATATGCATTGGAAATTCGCTGAGTACGCAGGTTTGCTGCTACGGGGGTATTTTTAGGTGTGAACAGCTGGCCCATCAGAGTAAAAGACATACAGGCTCATATTGTTTAACACCATTTCCAGTTTTCACATGAATAACACACAAAAATAATTCAAAATTTCATGGCTCTATAAGCGGAGTTTAGAAAGATTGATAGATTTTGGGTGTATTCTTTGCATGTAACCTAAAACCTGACAATACTGTATTAACAGCTGCAATTATAATACAAATATTACCATATCTGTCTAAGTCTCTGGGAGACCGAGCTTTGCTCGGTCCATGTCAGACAGTTTGTTTATATGAATGGAGTAATTTTACCCCACGTCCCCCTAATGGCGAGCAAATTTGCTTAGCTTATATTTGTCTCTTGTCTGCATGTTTAAAGTAACTCCAATTGTTTTTATAGCTCAATATCCCTTTGATTAATTTCGTACAAGACCGCTTTATATGTATTCTTCATTCAATAGTTTTTACAATATAAACTGATTGATTACAAACAGACGTTATGATTCTTTGATTTTGATTAAAGGTAGATTTTAAATATGTTAGTTTTCACATTACTTTTATTATATTATTCGAGTGTACCAAGAGAATGACACCTGCCTGGAACTTTTTCTATCTCAGAAAATAGATATTTCCAACATTTTAGGCCATCACTGGAGCCGTTTTTTAAAATCAGATTTGTAAGCAAGCTAACCTTACTCATATTAGAGTATAGGATAGACAGATATTGAACTTTAGGGGCAACCAGTAACCTTCACAACGTAACTGACGAAACTCTTTATGCCCAGCTACGTCAGAGCCAGATTTGGGGTTTGTAGACCCCCTAGGCTCAACATGTGGTGCGGCCCCCATTGCCACCCATCGCCAAGGTAAACTACATTTTTTGGAGTATGGTTTTAGGTTTTTATGGTTTATGTGTAGTGCGGGCTTCCTTGTGAATCGGGCCAATAATTGTGTCTATGTAGCCTATGCCTAAATCCGGCCGTGGCTATGAATCAGGGCAAACATTTCTATAGCTCAATCGTTATAATATATTCATAAATAACGGAGGAATTGTTTGTCAAAATACTCCTCAACGTATATATATTACGTACAGTAGACGCCCTCTAGTTCGGCTTCGGTTGGATCGGCCGCCGGATGGTCCGGCCGGTCCTGAGGGTGAGTCATATCCGTCACGTCGCCGTGCCGCGGGGTGAGCGACATTCGACAGGATTTATCTTTAATGTTTAGTTTCCAGCCGTAGAAGTACCAGTAAACTATTTATGTCAGTTTAGTTTACGGGCGAGCTTGTAATTGGTCGGTTGCACTCACTTAACCTGTGACAAACTGTTTGGTTATAGTACTGTACAGTGAGATTGTTTGATCTGTAATTTCGTGTGTGAGTGTTTTTTGCTGTTTAGTGTGTAGGACTGTTTTCGGGAGTAAACGTGAGTACAGTAAATCTAAGTTGTACGTGTGCGAGTTAGCTTTGAGAAAAATGTTTTCTAAAATGAGTGAAATTTACTTTTTAATATGTATTGCAAAAACATATCTATAAGTGGCACAACATGACAATTCAACCAAGAGACGTCCAAATCTTCTCTTTGGTAAGTACATAATGTTATAAAAAGTTTAAAACGTCTTTTGTTGATTTTTAAGCATAGGTAATGCATTTAATAGGGATATTTAAAATTTTGATAGTACATCCGGATAGTCCGGCCATTTTGAAGTCCGGCCGGTGGTCCGGTCCTAAGGTGGCCGAACTAGAGGGATCCACTGTATTTGATAAAATTATAACATATTATGGGAACGAAATAGTACCATTTCGTTCCTATTTTTGTTTAGTGTCATATAAGTGTATGTCACATTAACGGGTAAATTGTTATCATACGGGAAATTTTGGTTGTAAGTGTTGGTATCTCTGCTCAGTGACGATCAGCTCCACGCTATGTTACACCGCTACTAGGACAGCCTAAAGCTATGAACGGAAGTGGACTGTTCCTGTCATTCCGCGCGTGTATCCACCTCTCCCCTCGCACCGAAACAAGGAGTGGGGGGTGCGAGCAACTGGTAGTACGAGCAAGTAGCCCATCTGTTATTACATTTATTTGTTTAAAAGTCGACCAAATGTCCATGCGAGCAACTAACATGTCGATCAGTGGGTTTCAGGACTTTATTTAATTATTTATACTTATTTTCTAAAACCCTACCAACTGTCCCTGCGAGCAACTAACATATCGATCAGTGGGTTTCAGTACTTTATTTAATTATTAATATTTATTTTTAAAAAGTCGACCATCTGTCCCTGCGACTAACTAACATGTCGATCAACAGGTAGGCACCCCAACATTTTGTATAGTTAAATAACATTTGAACAAATTATAATTAAACCTAAAGCACACTACAGTTATTCAAAAAAACTATTTTGCTAATTTTACTACGGAACAACATAAAACTTGATAAAGATTTTGTTTTCGTCTGTAGTATTGCAGTAAACAAAAACAATGACGTCACTCTGTGTATCAGATGAGCCAATCAGGTGACTACATTTAGTCCATGTTGCAAAACTAATACTGAAATAAAAATTGTACAGGCGGGCGAAATCCAGTAAAAAATAATCACCGAGTACAATTGTAGCAACCTTTGCTGCTAAAATTTACCCCCAAGACCATGTTGAAAACACTGCATTTTCGGTCTGCCAACTGGCAAAAATGCAACAACTTCACGATACTCGGAAATATCCATGTTTTTGTAAGACCCTTTTAGGTTAAATACATGGATCTAAGTAATGTGTTATATACTAAAATGGAAGTTTAAAAATTCACATGTCTAATGGTATGTATTTTATTTCAATTATCAAACGTTTAGGTTTGTTAGTTTGAATTATAATGTAACCTTGTAGACGGGAGCGGCAAAATTTGACTCTCGGAACCGAAAAACTGGGTTTCGGGAGGCTTTTGCTGCTTACATTTTAATTCGGATTTACTCAAACTTTGATCGTATGCCTGAATAATAAAACATAAAAATTCTTAGGTTTGGGGGGGCGACCGCCCCTACCGCCCCCCCCCCTTGGATCTGCCCCTGGAAACACGGGAGAAGAGGTTTAGACGAGGGACTGTGTGTGTGTGTGTGCTGTGTGCTTCAGTGATTGGATATTCATGTTATAAAGTAAGAGTTTCCAACATGTATTTTAACTTGTACTATAATTAATGATGTTATGGTTTATTATCATTTTATTTTAGTTTTCATTTGATCAATTCTTTTCAGTATGTAATTTCAAGCCGATTTTGTTTGAAGTGTTGTCAGCTGCTGGACTACAAATGGTGTCATCACAAAATCAGTCTTATTACTATATTCATAATTAGGGATGAGTCGATTCTCGATACCACCGATTCTTGGACATTGGTATCGGTATCGAGATTCATTCGTTCAATGTCGATACCGATACCATGGATACCCCCGCCGTTTACCCGCGCTACGAAGTGCACGGGAAGGGATACTTCCGCCGCTTACCCGCGCTAAAAAAGGCACAGGAAGTGTTTGGGTCGCCGGAAAAAAATCTTACCTTGGAGATAAGGAAGGAAGAGGGATGGGAGGGGAGGGGTGGGGTCCGGTTGAAAGCAATAAATCAGTCGGCTGACCAACATTATTTCTTTGAGTCATTATCTTACAACCAAGTATTTCCCCATTATGAATGTATAATAAATAGTCGTTTTGCTATATTACTATAGGACAATAGTGAAATTAACATTAAATTATTAAAAAATTGCATTAACAAATTGTATTAATAAATTAATTACAAAAACTACTAAATAATTTTAAATGGTTACAACAATTTGTAACTGTTTTTAACAATAGGTTTAGGTTTAACAACTATAGGTACTGAAAAATCATAGATATCGATGGTATCGGTATCGAGAATCGATAAATTTTTGTATCGACTCATCCCTATTCATAATAAAAATTTAAGAAATTAAATTCCATGGCTATTTATTCTAATTTTATAAAATCAAATTTCATCAAAAGAATACAAACAAGAAAAATTTGGGCTTTTTCTTAAATTCAGATAAACTACCTGCAGATCTCATATCCTTTGGGATTTTGTCAAACAATATTTTAAGTGTTCAAAATCCCTCTAATTTGCTTTTACGGCCTCAACTTGTTTGTAATCCTAATATTTAATACACAAGCAGATTTGTGTCACGCTGAAGTATCTATGGAAAGGTATCAATGCGCAGGTTTGCAGAAAATCATTAAAATATACATCAGCCCTCAGGGCTATGCCCCACAGGCCCAAAGTTGCATGTTAATCTTATGAAACAGTAAACATTGAAATTAAGCATTTGACAGCTTTTGAATATAATAAAACACATTACAGAAGCAAGATCAGCTGCTTTAAGCTAACTTCTAGAATTAAAGCTCATGTTATCTATAGAAAATGAACAGTTGAACATTACACAGTTTGCTTAAACTACTAATGGGTACCTGTTGGTAATTATTATGCTGTTATTGGGTTTTGTGCACCACTGCAAGAAGAGTTCTCTTGAAAAGCCACACTCCATGTCAGGAGAACTCGCCAGCACCACCTTCATGACAAAGCTCATTTAATCTCTTCAAACAAAATATATTAAAATCATAGTTAAACTTGTACCAGAATATTGAAACAGATTGTTGAAGTTGATACAAATGTGTCCTAGTCAATTGTATAAATGTAGAGCACTTTCATTTAAACATGTGTATTAGTTATTGAAAATTGTAAGAAACTCCACTAGATAACCCAGGATGCCAAATCATCGTTAGTCAAGTAATGAATTATAAATAAAGCATAATAGTATGTAGCTTCTGAATTCTTTGAGAGCGCCAATAAAATGGTTTTTAATGTTTATTCAGTGTTTCAAATCATGTTGTGTGTGTGAATCTAGACAAAATCCAGCTAAGGATGATAAATTTTAACATAACTTGGTTCCCTATACATCCACCGATGATGAGTCTCCGGACCTGAAATAGATTTGGATTGCTAATTTTTTGGATTATCAAGGTAAGCCTAGAAGTAATATAAGTAAAAAATTGTTTCAAAATGAACGGAAACTAGCTCACTAACATCTGATATATGTTATTCAAGGAATTTTTGCGGACATTTTCCATCACTTATTAGTCAAAACAAAACTTTATTTACTTTGTTTTTATTTTTTACTAATAAGTGATAAAAATTTCCGCAAAAAAATCCTTGAATAACATAAACTTGCCATCACCAACAATGAATTTTAAACAAAGAATCTGTTATATGTTTTATAGTAAAATAAATTTAATAACTCCTATTAAGCGGAAATTCATTATTTTGTTCAAAAGGTCAATCCTTGTTTATATTTTTTTTAAAAACATATATTAACAGTAGTGGTGTGCGAGTAGTGATTTTTTGTAATCGAGTCGAGTAGTGCCAATTATTTTTGAGTTTCGAGTATTTTCGAGCGAGTATTTTCCTTCAGTTGGTAGTTTCAAATAGTGTAATGGGATTTGGATACCACCCTAGATTTAATAATCTAAACATGGTTTCTAACTAATACAAGAGTAGCAATACAAAGTTTTGGCTAGTACAATCAAACTGGATTTCGAATTGACAAACAAAAACGGTTTGATATTCGTTTCCGGCCGATAAAAAAGGGTCCGGTTGTCATTTGGCTAATATCACCTGATCCAGACATCGCTTATAATCAATATTAGATGACAAAATCATTAGTTACGGCCGATATTAAGTGGCTCGGTCACCACTTTTGCCGATATTATGTATACCGTCGTCATTTTCGGCCTTTATTACGTGATCCAGTCGTAATTTTTGGCTGATATTATGTTTTCCGTCGTCATTTATAGCCAAAATTACGCAGTCTGATCATCATTTTCGGCCTATTTTATGTGATGCGATTGCCTTTTGCGGCCATTACTACACGTTTTGGCTGGTCACAATCATTAGCGATCGTCCAGCAATCGGCGGGAAATACTCGCTCGAACTTTCGAGTATTTTTAAAAACTTCGAGTTGAGTTTGAGTATTAAAATACTCGGCTGAAACTCAAAGTTTTGAGTACTCGCACACCCCTAACCAACAACTAACAGTATGTCTGTAATGTCAAACAATACCAAGAACTATTGAGGAAACTGCAAAACTGACATTCATCAACCCCATATTTGAATGATAGTGTTGGAGAGAAACTCTGAAGAGAATATTAGTGTTTTGTTTTTGAAAAACGTTCTACTAAAAGCACAAATAATCTTCAAATCAGGTTGGATTTCAGTACATTTAAAAATATGGTCCCAAGCCTAAGTCTTACCTATAAGGAAAATTTGCTTAAGCAGATAAATATTTATTTATTTTTTAATCAGATTTTTCTTTTGTTTAACCCTTTTACTGCCGACGTGCGCAAATGCGCATGTCATTAATTGTGCGAGAATCGCCGATGTGCGCAATAAAGCACGTTTAATATTTCTAACTTATTGGCCATAAATGTTTACCAAATGCCACGAAACTTGAGATACTCGTTGTCAAGATTATGAGGAACATAGAAAAGTACAATTTATACTCTGTGACTTGTATAACCTATAAAGTTATACTCACTGATTTCCCCTACCGTCTGTGCAAAGTCGACGGTTGCTCTATGTAGTGAGTGTTGTCTGCCATCTGTCTTTCGATTGTTATTTATGTTTCCTCGTGTTGGTTTGTTGGTTATGTTTGTGGATTTATCCGTGGTTTAGTGAGTAAAGTTTTGATGTCATACGAAAAGGGACAAGTGGAGTAGATCGCCAGTAAGTTAAAATACCATCGTAAATAGGTGTTCACCCTACCTGTTTCGGTGAGCAAAGGTGTTGAAAGGGTTTTTTGTGAAATTTTCTCCATTGTAAATATTTTTGTCATTATTTGGTTCATTATTTTAGTCTGTTTTTAGTGTTATTTTATGTGCCGTACAACATTTTACAATTTAGAAGCCAAATGTACAGGTTTTAATGAAAAAACTGATAGTGTCAATTGTATATGCAACTATGTTCAATTTTGAAAATATGAATAAATTTTGAAGAAACGTCAGAATTCCTGCATTTATCAAGAAAATGGCATGAAAATTTGGGTGTGTTTACTAATGCCTGTTTTACAACATATATGTCTAAAATTGGTTGAGGTATAAGTTTTAGAGGTAATTTTTATAGTCCAAACTAAAAAAATATATATATTTTTATTTGTATATTAAAATTTTTTTTCAACTAAAAAACTACTACATACATATATTTTATTTGAAACAAACAACTCAATACAAATAAAAAAAGACCTAAATTATGAATTTCTGATGAAAAATAAAAAAGTTACACATTTTTTAATGTGAGCGTGAAATTTGCTCTAATTGAACCTGGCAGTCTTGGAAAGTAAATCTTAATAGTGGTCTGGCATTTTTTGTGAGGTCATAAAAAAAAGGTCGGCAGTAAAAGGGTTAAATTAAATAACTTTCACATTACATATAATAACATAATAAATTACTTACCTTGGGGCTGGGGACCCTGCTCAGTTCAGACATGCTGTGACACATTTGGACATGCTTGAACTGGAATGGATTATTTCTTGCTCCTTCAAAACTTCTCATCAATTTGTCACTCATCCATTCAATCTAGAAATAACGAGTAAAAGTTTGGGTTTTATCACATAAAATTAATGAAAATGAATTGGGTTTTACGGGTTGTTTGAATTTTTGGTGTACCTTCGCTTCTAAGGTGATCGATGAAATACAGACGAATCAGTCAACAAGAAGAAATACATTAAAAAAACAGAGTACACAATAAGAAAATTGACCACAGATGTTGAACAGTCACGGGTCACTTGGACTGCATGACTTAACTGACCAGGTAAGTGATTTGGCTGAATAGGGCCCAAGCGGCCTACAGCAGCCAGTCAGCCAAGGAACCTCACGGCAACTGCAACAACTGTCAAGTGATTTCTTGGGTGTTATTAGGGCCCAAGCAGCTTATAGCAGCCACAGTAAGCCGAGGAACCTCACGAAAACTGCAACAACTGTCAAGTGATTTGGCTGATTAGGACCCACAGCAGCTATAGCAGCCTTAGTGAGCCAAGGAACCTCACGACAACTGCAACAACTGTCAAGTGATTTCTAGGGTGTTATTAGGGCCCAAGCCGCTTATAGCAGCTACATTAAGCCAAGGAACCACACGACAATTGCAACAATAGTCAAGTGATTTATAGGGTGTTATTAGGGCCCACAGCAACTATAGTAGCCAAAGTGAGCCAAGGATCCTCACGACAACTGCAACAACTGTCAAGTGATTTGGCTGATTACGACCCACAGCAACTATAGCAGCCACAGTGAGCCAAGGATCCTCACGACAACTGCAACAACTGTCAAGTGATTTGGCTGATTAGGGGCCACAGCAGCTAGAGCAGCCTTAGTGAGCCCTTGGCAGTTTGTTGCAGTTGTCGTGAGGTAAGGAACCTCACGACAACTGCAACAACTGTCAAGTGATTTCTAGGGTGTTATTAGGGCCCAAGCGGCTTATAGCAGCCACATTAAGACAAGGAACCTCACGACAATTGCAACAACTGTCAAGTGATTTCTAGGGTGTTATTAGGGCCCAAGCGGCTTATAGCAGCCACATTAAGACAAGGAACCTCACGACAATTGCAACAACTGTCAAGTGATTTCTAGGGTGTTATTAGGGCCCACAGCAGCTATAGCAGCCATAGTGAGCCAAAGAACCTCACAACTGCAACAACTGTCAAGTGATTTATAAGGTGTTATTAGGGCCCAAGCCGCTTATAGCAGCCACATTAAGCCAAGGAACCTCACGACGATTGCAACAACTGTCAAGTGATTTATAGGGTGTTATTAGGACCCACAGCAACTATAGCAGCCAAAGTGAGCCAAGGATCCTCACGACAACTGCAACAACTGTCAAGTGATTTGGCTGATTACGGCCCACAGCAACTATAGCAGCCACAGTGAGGCAAGGAACCTTGCGACAACTGCAACAACTGCCAAGTGATTTCTAGGGTGTTATTAGGGCCCACAGCACCTATAGCAGCCTTAGTGAGCCAAGGAATCTCACGACAACAGCAACAACTGTCAAGTGATTTGGTTGTTTTCGGCCCACAGCAGCATGACCCTGTAACGGAACCACAAAAGGGCTCTTTCTAGTGATAAAATTACACTAAGTACACATAAGAGTGTCATTGAAACCTTAAAGACCAGTGGAGCGGATCACTGATGATGGATGTTTTTGAAAACACCAAAAGGGACAACAAGAGAGTAAGAGCTTGTAATTGATATCAAATATTTATGCAAATTAATAGTTTTATATTTATTTAATCAGACAGCCAGCCAAAGACAACAAATCAGAGAAGACTGGGTCCACATTGAACAACTGATTTATGAGCCTGTACAGTCTCATTCACAAGTAAAAGTAGTCGGGTTTGACACCTTACGCACCCAACAAAACCAGACACGGATGGCCGTCTTACAGCAACAAGTTCAATTAACTCAAAACAATAAAGCAAGTTTTAGTAAATTTGCAACAAATAACAGATAAATTATCCACCGTTGATAAGCATATTACATCCTTGGATTCAATATACTGTATCAAAAAGGTTTTTCCAATTAAAATATAAAGTAGGCAGGGGTTGCTGTTGTATATGTATGTACCTGTGACTTGGCAAATTCAACAACATTGTAGCTGACGTTGTTGAGTAATGCTAACGAGTAGGCAAGCAGGCCAGATTCCTTGTTGCGCCACAACTGGTCCAGCATGTGTGCGAGCTCTAGCACACGGCCAGCAGTGTCCACTGCCACTAAGACGTTCCCGTTGTTGCGTAGCGTCTGCAGGATGTTAGCTGCAACAGACATATCAATTACCACAACGGCCCTGACACAAACAAGTTCCTGGAATGTTACTGATATTGTTCAGCAATGGTGACCAAGACAAAGAAGAACGTGATTGCTTCCAACAAATGTTAATGTTGACACAAATATGTATAATGCCGGTACAATGGCAGAAAATTAGGAGCCGTATTCTTAATTAATATACAAAAACCCAAGCCCTCACTGACTATTCATGAATTCTCCAACTTCCTGATATTTATGAATTCCAACTTCCGTAGGCAAAAGAATACAGTAGACGATCTTTATCTGGCATTCTATGAACCGGCACGTTCTACTAACCGGCATCAGATGAGCCTGTCACAATCAGCTTTTTCAGATGCTCACTGACCTCTACCGACATTAGCCAACAGTGCACTGGACTGTGCACACCATTTTCAGTGTTTAAACTTCACAGTATTTTTTAATCTGTGTTTTTCTTCACAACAACTGATGTAAAATATGTTTCGTTCATTTGGGTATTGCATAGTTAATTATCTTCAGTATTCCCTATAACAACTATGTATAGTCTATTGTCCGGAAAAATCAGTTATCCGGAATGGCTATGGTCCCAATCATGCCAGTTAAAATAGTGTCCACTGTACACTGATTATTTAGGTCTAAAATAGGAAATTAAAGGGATTTTATTTTGGTTTTACCTTGGGGCTCCACCCCCACGGGTCACGCTTATTTTATCAGATAATAATATAAATAGATGTTCATTATTTTTGAAACAGTTGAAAAGGTTAACCACAGAATGCAGCATACATAAGTTGTGTATTTCCTGTGTGAAGCTGGGTATTGCAAGAGCTAGTTAAAAATAAAAGCATACGAGCAATGACAATTAACAAACATAAAATTTGTATTTTTATTGATTGTGACTGCTTTACGCATCATAAAATTGAGTAAATTGCCACTAATTAGAAAAAATTTGTTGAAATCAAAAACTTACAGCTATCGAAAGGAAATTTGAGTTTATTCTAATAGCCAGAGTGGGTTAACAAAAATTTAATGTGTAATATGTGTTGATAGTTTTAATTTAAAAATCAAGACTGTTAAATTATGAAATCAATAAAACCAAAACTAAGTGCCAATAGCATTTTATTATTTGCATACATGGCTTAATATTACAAAACTTGTAAAGTACCATAATATTTCAAAGCCAGCTGAAGATACAAACGTACTCATGAGTTTCTCATCTCGAGCTCTTCGTCGAGCCTGCTGGTAAGTAGCATTAAATGCATCAGTGATGAGCAGAGAAGGCCTTTGAAGACGCTCCAATTCGCATCCATTCAAGTGTCTTTCCTTTTTATGATTGAAATCAACAGCATAAATAATATCCTCTTCTCCAACTTTTACTATTTTCCACATTGTCCCTCCAATCATGTGACCAGCTGGTAATGGAGTTATGGTTATTCCATAGCCTTTTCCTGGGAAAAAAATTAATGATAAGATTAACTGATTAGTGGTATATATAGAAAAAGAACATTGATAGTTTATATGGCTGGAAAGCTGACAAGTATTATTGCCTACGCTAAGTATCCAACGTTAAAGATCGCTTTACAGAAATTCACTGTCTTCTCATATAAGGATAGCCTTCAGTTCACACTAACAGATTGGTAGGTCAATCAGTTAACTATCGACTCTCTTATTATAATCTACTAGTAGTAGTTTGGACTGTCATAGTCTCTTGAATAAATTACTGCGACCCTCGACCGGATACCAAACAATAGACGAGTCATTAAGAATAATACAAAAAATATAGGGTTGCTCGACTGACTTTTGAGGTAAACAAACACAGTTAGTTGTCTAATGTAACAGAGAGAGACTATCAAAATTATTTGGATATTTAACACGGGATAATAAGCTATAGTCTATTATTTGACTTGACCTATGACGATGGAATTATACTTTATTGTAAATCGCTTATGCAACACCATTGCTGTTGTGTTATCTAAGATTTTTTTTAATTTTCCAGGAAATTAATTTGCAACTTAATATATTTTGTTTGTTGTCCAAAAGTTTCCCCTGAGCATGGCTCACCGAATTGGACATATTCTGCACCCCTGCTCTCAAGGCTATCGTCTCAAACAAAATATAGTCAAAATTGGCATGGGAGTGTTCAATGCTTTTAGCGAACTTGCATCACACAACTCTGTGCATCTCAGTCGGGTACCAGGCCATTTAGGTAAAGGTGGCAATGTTTATGTTGTAATGTAAAAGGGGAATTATTTGGAGCTTTAAACTAAGTTTGGTTTATATGTAATTAGTTTGATTACTTACTAGTTTTTATATGTCTATTTAATTCCAAAAATGTACTGGTAGTAGGTTTATAGTAGGAGTGTGCGAGTATTCGAACTTCGAGCTTTTTCGAGCCGAATATTGCAGTATTCGGCTCGGCTCGAGATTTGAATAAAAGTTTGAAATTCAATCCGAATATTTAAAACGCCGACTAGTGAAGAGTCATCTACAAAAATAAATTTAAAGCAAAAACGTTCCAGAATCAATGTTAGAATTCTCGTAGTTTGCATCGGTAGAGCTAAATAACAAATATAATTCAGCAATGCTAATGCTTTCGGTCCTTCGTTTAAAAAAATAAAAAATATTAAAGTACTGTTTTAAACTGCCGACTTGATCAACCAACGCAATGGAGCTAATTTCTCTATGTTCAATCACATCAAGTGGACATATCACACTATTCTGTTTGCAATGCAGTGTTGCCATTGTCCAGTTGAGTTGTGCAATATTTCACGGTTAATAATCAAATTAATAATTAATACAACAATCGTACTGCTCCAGAAAAAAATACCCCAGCAAAAAACTAAAATCTATCAAAACACTTTTTCTAACTTTTGCATCGGTTTAGTCTTTTCTTTTTCTATAACTTACAACTTCGTACATTACACAATAATTATATTCCCTGGAGTCTGAAATTACGTCTGGCAACACTGTTTGCGTACCCACTTTGCGAACTGCCTTAAGACATTGAGTGAAGATGGTTAATAATGTTTTAGCGAGACCAATAACTAAGTTGAAAGTTGAAAGTTGTAGGTGATGAACGACTAATAATCACGACGGCGTTTTAGTGTGCAGCTGAAATAGTACTCTACAAAAATTGTATCTTTTTAAAATCGTCAGTTCACGGTAGAATCTAAAGTACTTAGAGATAAAGTGTATATAAATACAACTGTAATCATATCATAGTTGTTAAAGTTAACAATAAATAGTGTTACATCATTGTTGTAATAATTTACACTTCAAAATCCCTAATTGCGAGGTTCACAAAGTCTAAAGATTAAAAAAAATTCTGAATGGTTACGTAATGCATATTTATAATACCAGTGGTCACATTATTTAAAAGTTTGATTATATTCTATGTACGCCTAACCAAGGGCAAGCGGCAAGGCAAGACGCGATCAAAATGGCGCAGTGCTTTATAACTTATAACACTACAGCTGTGCGATTAAACTCATATTTTTAACATTGTTAATTCTGCGGGATTGTTTGAATTTGTGAATAAATGTCAGTAGAAAGCATATCACTTTGTAATTGTATGCAATCAAATTGTTACAGCAGTGATGGAAGAACAATGCATTGACGATCCTCTTCCACCTTCTGCTTTTGAAACCCTCTGACAAATTAAGGAATATATTTTTGACACTGTTATGGTAGCCTATTCAAAAATTTAAATATGTACAACACGCCAATGGGTAATTCAATAGTACATTCACACAATACGAGAAAGAAATCAGAAACCATACCCACTCATCATAGGTTACAGTTCTATACCAAAAAACCGTCCTATGCAGGTGCAAAGTTCTACAAAAAGTTGCCTGGAGAATTGAAATAAAACAAAAATACAAGTCAATTTAAGAATAAGTTAAAAAAATATGTCACCTCAAACACTATTTATTCTATTGATGAATTCTTTAATTTATAAGAAGATGGTAATGTAAAATAATAATTTAATGAATAACATAGCAAATTGATTATGATGTACACTATTCATATGTACACCACTGTACTGTTTTTATGAAAAAGATTATTTTGATTTGATTTGATTTGATCTGTTGCAGAAGCATATGTAATAGGTTAAGTCTATTAGTTAATAGATTAGATACAACATAAGCTAGGCCTACGTTATTGGATAACTTATTTCAGCGAGGACAGTAAGACATAAAGACTGGCTTAACTAACTTATATTAGATACAACATAAGCTAGGCCTACGTTATTGGATAACTTATTTCAGTGAAGACAGTAAGACATAAAGACTGGCTTAACTAACTTATATTTATAAAAGGATAACCTAAAATTTACTATTTACAAATTTTTGAATGAGAGATATAGGCTACTGGGTTTTGGCAATGCCCTAGGCTAGGGCCTAAGTGTTTGGTTACTTGGAGAGTACATATTGACATATAGTCCGTTTATTATGGCTATTAATAAATTTGGTAATAACTGCAGTAGTTAACTGTGGGCTTATCAGTGTAATTAAAAATGTGTAGTTCTATTCCTTTAGGTTATTTTTTTCCTATGTTGGCGACCCACTTTATATTGACATAAAAATTGTTTGTTACTATCTATAAGTGGTCTCAATAAATTTTCCTTTTTAGTAGCCTACCTATTTTGTTATTTTCCCACTGTAGGTCTTTATTTATTGAACTTAGGCATAATGAATACAGAAGAAGTGAATGAAAGATGACAAATATTGAAAGTTATAAATTACTTTACATTACCATAATGAATCAAATGTTTGTTCTTTTAAAAATAATGTAAATAAAGAATAAATATAGGCCTAATCAAAAATGCACAAAGCTTGAGAACATTGAAAAAATTCTGCCCGGCTTGGCTCGAGACAGAAAACACTACCGGTATATTGCACACCCCTAGAGAAAATCTTCATAGAAAGCTCAGCTCGAGAAAGCTCGAAGCTCGAGAACTTAGAAAAAAAGCTCGGCTCGAGCCAAAATTCACTATTCGCACACCCCTAGTTTATAGGAAGTTTCTTGATATTAATCATTCTGTTGCAGAAAGAATTAACATATTCTGTCTTGGGATACTGGGCACGTTAAAAATCAATTTTAGGAATACAACTTTAAAACTATACTATAAATCCAAAAGTAAATTACCTTTCATATTTATGCTCTGATTATATTTCAGTTGAACTATTTTGTCAAAAGCTGCATCTACATCATCCAAAGTGAACATATCGAACTCTTCCATGTCGTGTCGAGACTAAAACAACATATCAGTTTATTAACTGAGTATTCAAACATTGCTCTAAAGCTAGATATTTTGAGTACTACAGTGGAACCTCGAAAACTTGAATCTTAGGGTGAACAGAAAAAATTAGAATTATCGAATATTTTGAAACATTGAGGTTTTGACTTACGATCACCACAGATCTTATGGTGGTGATCTTCCACAGACTTTGACTTATTGAGGGTACGGAAAAGCAATTAATGACTCATTGAGGAGTAGAATTCTTACATAATTTTGTATTTTGTACGCAGTTTATCACAATTAATCACCCCATAATCATTATAATTACAATTTAAAATCATTTAAACAATTGAAAGTGTCTAAAATGAGCCCGGTAATGTGTTGAATAGATTTTTTGGTGAACGTACTAAAGGACGAAAAACATCATTCAGTGAACAGTGAACATATGTTGTAGAGCTGGAAAGTTCAAATGGCTCATGGTTCAGCAATTTCGTGATGTTTTACCCGTTTGACCACTTGTTACTATTATACGATAATTTTCTTCTTTCTTTTTGCCTGCCCGAATCACACCTTTCCCCACATTTTAAGCATTTGAAGTTTTGACCACATTTGTCAGTTCTAAAAAACTACGTTTCACATATTTCAACGACACACTAGAATCTTTAATTATTAGTTTAATTACTAGTTATTAGTTTTATAAGATGATTATTTCCTTAATTTAGTAATCACTGTGTAACGAAACCTGACACTTATCAATGTTATGAATATAGTCAAATGGCAATAAAGCTTTTTGATTTAATTTGATTTGATTTAAATTCGGACTAACTTAAAAACTAATGACGACATACAGGAATAGATGAAATAAATTGGAGAGAGGGTGGGAATTTCGGTTTGCTAAGTAAATTATAGATGCTCAAATATAGTTAGGTAAGTAGGATTTTGGATCCCGAACTAATTATGTACAGTTTTTAGTTATAAATTTTCTCCAGTCAACACTTTGACTTATAGAGGTACAGAGACGTTACAGTTTCGAGATAGAGAGTTTTCCGGCTATAACTTCGAGTAATAGAGATGCGGTGGTAGGCTAAGAAGGTCGTAAAACTTTTAGTTATCGAGATTTCCCCGTCAACTTTTTGACTTACAGAGGTAAAATAGCATAGTATTAAGTAGGCAAATTCAAAGGGAATGACAAAACTTCCGACTTATCAAGGAATTTGATTTATTGAGGTTCGAGTTAATAAGGTTCAACTGTAATATAAATTTGAACAAAATACTTATTCTCATATCTACAACTATAAATCAGTTCTTGGTGTCCAGTTAAAAAAAGTAGATGTACTTTTGTAGATACAGGATTGACAAACAATTTTTGAATATGTTTACAAGTTTGCCAATGCAGTTGAAATGGCTTCTAAAAGCTATGTTACATATGTATAAGTTTACATATTAGTATTCTATGCTACATATTTTGTAAACAGTGCTGCTAGATTGACAACTCTTCTCTATAGTTGTGTAAGAGCCATCTTTGTTAACTTCGACATAGGCTATATAATAAATAGGTATTGAAATTTATTGAAGAAATACATACCTGGTACAAATCATACATGAACATTTGCCCCATCTTGTAAACCGGTATAGTTGCATAAATAGGACAACTGAGACCACATTTACCCACCATATATGGAAGTGCCCCTAAATGTAAGGGGTCTGGATATGACAATAAAACAGCATCTATTTGATTCACATGCCTGAAAAATATATAAATTAGTTAATGCATTTAATTTTCACTTCCAGAACACAAAAATTGGATACCTCATTAGCTACTTATATTTCAAGTTTGTTATCCACCTAAAATTAAAAGTATAATTAAACATTATAACTTTTAGTTTTTAAGGCATTTTACATCTTCGTTTAGTTTTGCTGAAATAAGCCATTTATTCATTGAAAGATTGTATTTCAAAACCAGTTAATCATCCAGGCAAAATTACACTTAACCTAAAACTATTCAAACCATTCAAAACCGAGTGGTTTCTCCCTCTGGTTTTTTGGGCATTAATGGCAACTCCAACATCACTCACAGCCATTTAGAAAATTTGAAAGGTCCAAGGTGGAAGTTACAAGTTATGAGGTAGAGGATATACATTTTATAGAAAACCAAATTGAGCAATAGTCCAAGGATAACCGATAGATACTGCTGCTACACCACCATGGACCAATTCGGATATGCATAAATCATCTTGAGTTTAACCATTATAGTCAATGGTTTAACCCTAGACAGGTATTGGTGTTTGACAACACGCTATAGCTATTGCTATGTTAACTTTCCTAAGTGAGTAAAAATAACAAACACACATGAAAAATAATCACAGGTCACAGTTTAAATAATTGACTCACAATTGAATGACTCCCGCCAGTAACATTGTAAGCAACAAAATGTAAATTTCTTAGGAAATGAAAATACCTAACAAAAAACAAAATACCCCCGTAGCAGCAAACCTGCGTACTAAGCGAATTTCCAATGCATATATATGTATATTAATACCACATAAAGCAACATACCAAGTTTCATCAGTATACATTCATAAATAAACGATTTATGACATTTTAATTATTCTCCATAAGAATAACATGGCAGCTGAGTATGCAGGTTTGCTGAAGCAAGGAACACAAAAAATGGGGTTTTATACAAATATCAATATAACTCATGTAGGTAAAACCACATACCAAATTTCATTAATTTATTTTCATAATGAAGGCAGATAACACATTACTTATTCTCCATAAGAATAACATGGGGCTGAGTACGCAGGTTTGCTGCTACAGGAGCCTTGGGTAAAAAATTGTCTTTTTGAGCAAATATCAATGGTCCACAACCAGATGAAGCCGTATACCAAGTTTCATCAGTATACGTTCATAAATAAGCGAGATATAAAATTTGTATTTCTCTCCATAAGAATAACATTAGACAACGTACTGTGTTTAGCACTTTCAATATCTCGATAACCAATTGACGTAGAGAAATGATCAAAATACCAAATTGTGTGTTTTTTTAAGCTGAATCCAATGGGAAAAAATAAAATTTGACTATTTCCAAAATTATATGTAAAAAATTCAAAAACCCATTTTTGGGGTACAAAACCCGCCCAAAATACCCCTTCGGATAGAGCGATCTGGCTGGTTTTCGAACTTAAAGTCATAAATGTTGCTTTACACGTTCATACCAAATTTCATCAAAATCGGATAATTTTTACGAGAGTTATCGTGCTCACGAACACATATACATATATTTAATGTTTTGATAAATATATATATATATATATATATATATATATATATATATACAGTTTCGAACGAATGGTGTTTTTGGGGTCTGGGGACCTCAAAATGAAAAGTTATCATGGTCCCGGGCCTAGGTCTTACCATGCCGACTACGGTAATAGCTTCTTCCCTATAGGGGAAATTCGCTAAAACAAATAACTGGAAAAATAACAATGGAATGTATGTTTCTTTTGGTCACATATGTACTAAATACCCCCGTCGCAGCAAACCTGCGTACTCAGCGAATTTCCAATGAATATATATGTTTCTCACTTCCACATAAAGGCACTTACCAAGTTTTATAAAAATAAATTAATAACTAAATGATCTATAGCATTGTATTTATTCTCCATAAGAATAACATAGGACTGAGTATGCAGGTTTGCTGCAACAAGGAGCACAAAATATGTGTTTTTATGCAATTATCAATTTAACTCAACCAGGTGAAGCTACATACTAAGTTTTATTAATTTATGTTAATAATTAAGGGAGATATAAAACTTTACTTATTCTCCATAAGAATAACATTAGGGCTGAGTATGCAGGTTAGCTGCTACGGGGACAACCAACAAAATATTTGTTTTTTGTTCAAATATCAATATACCAGTACAACATGAAGCCACATACCAAGTTTCATCAATATACATTCATAAATAATCGAGATATCAAATTTTATTTATTCTCCATAAGGATAACATTGGACAACGTACTGTGTTTAGTACTTTGAATATCTCTGCAACGGTTGGACGTAGAATCACAATTTAAACACCAAAATGATTGTTTTGTGGAGCTGAAGTGATTGGTAAAAGCAAATGTGAAGTTTAAAGTAAAACTAACTGAGGAAAAGCCAAAAACCTTTTTCCCATAAGATTAACATGGGAGATTTTATGAGCATGTTTTTTTGGATTTTTTCCGCAACCACTTAACCTAGGTTAATAATTCAAAATACCATATTATTTGTTTTTTTAAGCTCTATAACATGGTTAAAACCAAAATTAACTGTTTCAAAAATTTTAGGGTGAAAAATGCAAAAAACTGATTTTTGGAAAATTTAAAACCCCCATAAACCCCCCTTCCCATAGTCCGATTTTTCTGGTTTTCGAACTTAAAGTCATAAATGTCACATTACACATTTGAGCCAAATTTCATCAAAATCGGACGTTTTTTACTCAAGTTATCGCATTCACGGACACATATATAGATATATATATATATATATAGATATATATATATATATATATAGATATATATATATATATAGATATATATATACATATATATAAATTTGAACGAATAGTGTTTTAGTCATCTTGGGACCTTCAAAAAAAAATTTGTCATGGTCTCGGGCTTAAGTCTTACCATGAGACCTACGGTAATAGCTTCTTCCCTATAGGGGAAATTCGCTAAAACCATAGTACAAATGGTCATTACAATAAATATTACATTATCTCATTAAGTAATTAAGTTGTGACCAAATCTAGATTTCAGAATTGCAAAAACGCTGTAAACGACAGTCATATACAACGATTTTGCGACATTGTAGGTTTAATGGTGGTTGCAACATTATTGGGTAAAAAAATGTAAGAGCTGTTATTTGTAGACAATTTTATTATTACATTAGGAAATATATAATGTACATGTCTTGAAATGGAAAAGTCAAATATTTGCCTTCAACTTACAATATAAAACCTGTTATAATCAATAAAAGTTAAACTACATTTATTTTATGGCAAAAGTAAACTAAAAAATACTCCTGTCGCAGCAAACCTCAGCGAATTTCCGATGCACATTTTTGCCTTAATACCACATAAAGCCGCTCACCAAGTTTCATAAAAATATATTCACAAATAAGCGATATTTTAATTATTCTACATAAGAATAACATTGGGCATGAGTATGTAGGTTTGCTGACTCAAGGAACACAAACAATTAATTTTGATGCAAATATCAATAGAACTGAACTAGGTGAAGCCACTTACCAAGTTTTATCAATATTCATTCATGAATAAGCGATATATATATATATATAACATTTTAATCATTCTCTATAAGAATAACAAAAATACCCCCGTAGCAGCAAACCTGCGTACTCAGCGAATTTCCAATGCATATATATGTATCTTAATACCACATAAAGCCACATACCAAGTTTCATCAATATACATTCATAAACAAACGATTTATGACATTTTAATTATTCTCCATAAGAATAACATGGCGGCTGAGTATGCAGGTTTGCTGAAGCAAGAAACACAAAAAATAGGTTTTTATATAAATATCAATATAACTCATGTAGGTAAAACCACATACCAAATTTCATTAATTTATTTTCATAATGAAGGCAGATAACACATTACTTATTCTCCATAAGAATAACATGGGGCTGAGTACGCAGGTTTGCTGCTACAGGAGCCTTGGGTAAAAAATTGTCTTTTTGAGCAAATATCAATGGTCCACAACCAGATGAAGCCGTATACCAAGTTTCATCAGTATACGTTCATAAATAAGCGAGATATAAAATTTGTATTTTTCTCCATAAGAATAACATTAGACAACGTACTGTGTTTAGCACTTTCAATATCTCGGTAACCAATTGACGTAGAGAAATGATCAAAATACCAAATTGTGTGTTTTTTTAAGCTGAATCCAATGGGAAAAAATAACATTTGACTATTTCCAAAATTATATGTAAAAAATTCAAAAAACCCATTTTTGGGGTACAAAACCCGCCCAAAATACCCCTTCGGATAGAGCGATCTGGCTGGTTTTCGAACTTAGAGTCATAAATGTTGCTTTACACGTTCATACCAAATTTCATCAAAATCGGATAATTTTTACGAGAGTTATCGTGCTCACGGACACATATATATATATTTAATGTTTTGATATATATATATAGATATATATATATATATGTAACACGAATGGTGTTTTTGGGGTCTGGGGACCTCAAAATGAAAAGTTATCATGGTCCCGGGCCTAGGTCTTACCATGCCGACTACGGTAATAGCTTCTTCCCTATAGGGGATATTCGCTAAAACAAATAACTGGAAAAATAACAATGGAATGTATGATTCTTTTGGTCACATATGTACTAAAAACCATAGTACAAATGGTCATTACAATAAATATTACATTATCTCATTAAGTAATTAAGTTGTGACCAAATCTAGATTTCAGAATTGCAAAAACGCTGTAAACGACAGTCATATACAACGTTTTTGCGACATTGTAGGTTTAATGGTGGTTGCAACATTATTGGGTAAAAAAATGTAAGAGCTGTTATTTGTAGACAATTTTATTATTACATTAGGAAATATATAATGTACATGTCTTGAAATGGAAAAGTCAAATATTTGCCTTCAACTTACAATATAAAACCTGTTATAATCAATAAAAGTTAAACTACATTTATTTTATGGCAAAAGTAAACTAAAAAATACTCCTGTCGCAGCAAACCTCAGCGAATTTCCGATGCACATTTTTGTCTTAATACCACATAAAGCCGCTCACCAAGTTTCATAAAAATATATTCACAAATAAGCGATATTTTAATTATTCTACATAAGAATAACATTGGGCATGAGTATGTAGGTTTGCTGACTCAAGGAACACAAACAATTAATTTTGATACAAATATCAATAGAACTGAACTAGGTGAAGCCACTTACCAAGTTTTATCAATATTCATTCATGAATAAGCGATATATATATATAACATTTTAATCATTCTCTATAAGAATAACAAAAATACCCCCGTAGCAGCAAACCTGCGTACTCAGCGAATTTCCAATGCATATATATGTATCTTAATACCACATAAAGCCACATACCAAGTTTCATCAATATACATTCATAAACAAACGATTTATGACATTTTAATTATTCTCCATAAGAATAACATGGCGGCTGAGTATGCAGGTTTGCTGAAGCAAGAAACACAAAAAATGGGTTTTTATATAAATATCAATATAACTCATGTAGGTAAAGCCACATACCAAATTTCATTAATTTATTTTCATAATTAAGGGAGATAACACGTTATTTATTCTCCATAAGAATAACATGGGGCTGAGTACGCAGGTTTGCTGCTACGGGAGCCTTTGGAAAAAAATTGTTTTTTTGAGCAAATATCAATAGTTCACAACTAGATGAAGCCGTATACCAAGTTTCGTCAGTATACGTTCATAAATAAGCGAGATATAAAATGTTTCTTTTCTTCCATAAGAATAACATTAGACAAAGTACTGTGTTTGGCACTTTCAATATCTCGGTAACCAATTGACGTAGAAAAATGATCAAAATACCAAATTGTGTGTTTTTTTAAGCTGAATCCAATGGAAAAACTAAAAATTTGACTATTTCCAAAACTATATGTAAAAAATTTTAAAAACCCATTTTTGGGGTACAAAACCCCCCCAAAATACCCCTTTGGATGGAGCGATCTGGCTGGTTTTCGAACTTAAAGTCATAAATGTTGCTTTAAGCGTTTATACCAAATTTCATCAAAATCGGATAATTTTTACGAGAGTTATCGTGCTCACGGACACATATAATATATATATATATATATATATATATACCCCCGTAGCAGCAAACCTGCGTACTCAGCGAATTTCCAATGCATATATATGTATCTTAATACCACATAAAGCCACATACCAAGTTTCATCAATATACATTCATAAATAAACGATTTATGACATTTTAATTATTCTCCATAAGAATAACATGGCAGCTGAGTATGCAGGTTTGCTGAAGCAAGGAACACAAAATACCCCCGTAGCAGCAAACCTGCGTACTCAGCGAATTTCCAATGCATATATATGTATCTTAATACCACATAAAGCCACATACAAAGTTTCATCAATATACATTCATAAATAAACGATTTATGACATTTTAATTATTCTCCATAAGAATAACATGGCGGCTGAGTATGCAGGTTTGCTGAAGGAAGGAAAACAAAAAATGGGGTTTTATACAAATATCAATATAACTCATTTATGTAAAGCCACATACCAAATTTCATTAATTTATTTTCATAATTAAGGGAGATAACACGTTACTTATTCTCCATAAGAATAACATGGGGCTGAGTACGCAGGTTTGCTGCTACGGGAGCCTTTGGGAAAAAATTGTCTTTTTGAGCAAATATCAATGGTCCACGACCAAATGAAGCCGTATACCAAGTTTCGTCAGTATAGGTTCATAAATAAGCGAGATATAAAATTTTTATTTTTCTCCATAAGAATAACATTAGACAACGTACTGTGTTTAGCACTTTCAATATATCGGTAACCAATTGACGTAGAGAAATGATCAAAATACCAAATTGTGTGTTTTTTTAAGCTAAATCCAATGGTAAAAACTAAAATTTGACTATTTCAAAAATGATATGTAAAAAATTCAAAAAACCCATTTTTGGGGTACAAAACCCCCCCAAAATACCCCTTCGGATAAAGCAATCTGGCTGGTTTTCGAACTTAAAGTCATAAATGTTGCTTTACACGTTTATACCAAATTTCATCAAAATCGGATATTTTTTTACGAGAGTTATCGTGCTCACGGACACACATATATATATATATATATATATATATATATATATATATATATATATATATATATATATACAGTTTCGAACGAATGGTGTTTTTGGGGTCTGGGGACCTCAAAACGAAAAGTTATCATGGTCCCGGGCCTAGGTCTTACCATGCCGACTACGGTAATAGCTTCTTCCCTATAGGGGAAATTCGCTAAAAATGGGGTTTTATACAAATATCAATATAACTCACGTAGGTAAAGCCATATACCAAATTTCATTAATTTATTTTCATAACGAAGGCAGATAACACGTTACTTATTCTCCATAAGAATAACATGGGGCTGAGTACGCAGGTTTGCTGCTATGGGAGCCTTGGGTAAAAAAGTGTCTTTTTGAGCAAATATCAATGGTCCACGACCAGATGAAGCCGTATACCAAGTTTCGTCAGTATAGGTTCATAAATAAGCGAGATTAAAATTTTTATTTTTCTCCATAAGAATAACATTAGACAACGTACTGTGTTTAGCACTTTCAATATCTCGGTAACCAATTGACGTAGAGAAATGATCAAAATACCAAATTGTGTGTTTTTTAAGCTGAATCCAATGGGAAAAAATAAAATTTGACTATTTCCTAAATTATATGTAAAAAATTCGAAAAACCCATTTTTGGGGTACAAAACCCCCCCAAAATACCCCTTCGGATAGAGCGATCTGGCTGGTTTTCGAACTTAAAGTCATAAATGTTGCTTTACACATTTAGACCAAATTTCATCAAAATCGGATAATTTTTACGAGAGTTATCGTGCTCACGGACACATATATATATATATATATATATATATATATATATATACAGTTTCGAACGAATGGTGTTTTTGGGGTTTGGGGACCTCAAAACGAAAAGTTATCATGGACCCGGGCCTAGGTCTTACCATGCCGACTACGGTAATAGCTTCTTCCCTATAGGGGAAATTCGCTAATTCTTCCCTATAGGGGAAATTCGCTAAAACCTTTGGACCTTGTTTTGGACCTTTGGTCCTTGGTGTTTGTCCTTTTTGCATAGGTTTGCTGCAAAAGGAACACAAAATATGGGTTTTCATTCAAATATCAATATAACTCAACTAGATGAAGCCACATACCAAGTTTCATCAATCTACATTCATAAATAAGCGATGTATACCATATTTTAATTATTCTCCATAAGAATAACATGGGGGATGAGTACTCAGGTTTGCTGCAACAAGGAGCACAACAAATGGGTTTTTATGCAAGTATCAGTATAACCCAACAAGAGGTGAAACTACATACAAAATGTTATTAATTTATGTTCATAATTAAGGAAGACATAAGATTTGACTTAATTCTCCATAAGAATAACATGGGGGCTGAGTACGCAGGTTTGCTGCTAAGGGAAGTATCGGTAAAGAAACCCATTTTTGGGATACAAAATCCCC
Source organism: Allygus modestus (assembly GCA_963675035.1). NCBI lineage: Eukaryota > Metazoa > Arthropoda > Insecta > Hemiptera > Cicadellidae > Allygus > Allygus modestus. Next base: position 159,570,511 of record OY776111.1, on the reverse strand, counting down.
CCAAAAGCCCCTTTAAAATAAAGCGAAAGTGGAAAATTCCACTTTTTCAATTTTTCTATTTTAAACGCATTTTGTACGGAAACGGTAAGAGATGGCAAAAAATTTTAAATTCAAAAGATCTAGGTCATTTAATTTCCAACTAACTGTTTTTCGTCAGATTTAAAATCCGAACATCCGTTTAGCCACTATTCATCGGAGAGGGAGTAGTTTTGAGCATTTTATCCCATTTAAATGTGTACAGTTTTGGGAAGCTGTTTAATGAAAGCACACTTTCTTTGGCTAATACCACATATTTGTATCAGCTGATTTAAATAAACTGTCCGTGTAGGCGATACTAATTTGCTCACATGAGGTTTATATAAATCAGCTGTTACAAAACATTATCACCTACACGGGAGGTTCAATATTGCGAATATAGTTTGTTACGATATTGGAAAATGTTAATCAACCGATCAATATTTGTTCTATCGAATTAATTTAGCCCAGTGGATATGCTGTCAGATGATTCAAGATCATGCGGCCACGGGTTCAAATAGATCTTTTGATGTTTACTTGTTGAGGTCTGAAATTTCTGTTTAATTTAACTTTATTTTATTTTTACAAATCTCTTTATTTGTAATTATGTTGAGCAACGAAAAGCTACCATACAGCACTCTGCGGAGTTAGGTTAGGTTAGGTAACTATAATTTTGTCGTGAACTGCAGCCTAATTTGTTGTTATTTTTAAATGTAAATCCATTCGTTGAACTCCAATTTAACATTGTAACCACAAACTTTTATTTAACTTATATCTGATCGACTTTGAATTAAGTGACCGCTTTATTTTTTTTCTTTTATACACTTCGAAACAACTATAGTAGTCGGGAGTTCATTCAATAAAACGAACAAGCAGCCGGTAAGTAAAATATTTCGATATCGAACCGATAATGGACCGCCTGTATAGGCTATAATGTGCTCACCAAAGTCATTGTTGTGTAGTTTTTCTTTGGTTAACAGACTACAATAGTTGAGTTTGATTTAAACTTGTGTTAACTGAGACGTGCAAGTGAGCGAAATGAACTCCAAAAGGGGGTTTGGGGGCGAAGCCTCCAACGGCGATAAGCCTAGTATATATATATATGAATTTGAACAAATGGTGTTTCTGGCATCTGGGGGCCTCAAAACGAAAAGTTATCATGGTCCCAGACCTAGGTCTTACTATGCCGACTACGGTAATAACTTCTTCCCTATAGAAGAAATTCGCTAAAAGACAATGTATAAACTAAAATTAAATAAAACACATTTCTTGTAAACAGCCTTAAACCCCTTTAATTTTTAACCTTAAGACTTGTAAAACTGGTAATGTTTAGTTTTATGAAACAATAGTTTTGGGCGGTTATAACTTTACTGCACGAACCTCAAGTGGTGGCAGTTTTTGGGGTACAGGTGTTTTTCTTTTCACTGATGTAGGGTTCCTTGGCATTCTTTTTTTCTCCCGTTCATTTTTTACTTTCTCCCCTTATACATAGTATATGGAGAAAGTATTTTTTTCTTCAAAATTTTTGAATTTGAGTTGTTATTGGAAATATTCGTTTTGGTGCTCCCTGATCCCAAAAAAGTGATTTTTACTTAACATCTGTCTGTCTGGATGTGTACAGAGCTAGAGCCCTAACCAATAGTCCAATTTTTATTAAATTTGGTATTTAGGTACTATTTCACAATATCTCCAGGCTTTTTTAATTTTTTTGAATTTTAGCGAATTTCCCCTATACGGAAGAAGCTATTACTGTAGTCGGCATGGTCAGACTTAGGCCCGGGACCATGATAACTTTTCGTTTTGAGGTTCCCAGACCCCAAAAACACCTTTCGTTCGAAACTGTATATATATATGTGTGTCCGTGAGCACGATAACTCTCGTAAAAATTATCCGATTTTGATGAAATTTGGTATAAACGTGTAAAGCAACATTTATGACTAAGTTCGAAAACCAGCCAGATCGCTCTTCCGAAGGGGTATTTTGGGGAGGTTTTGTACCCCAAAACTGGGTTTGTCGAATTTTTTACATATAATTTTGGAAATAGTCAAATTAAAGTTTTTTTCCATTGGATTCAGCTTAAAAAAACACACAATTTGGTAGTTTGATCATTTCTCTATGACAATTGGTTTCTTGAAATGTCAATTTCTCTATTGTCTTGGTATGCTTGTCAAGTTAGCATTGTCCAACAGAGGAAATTCAAAATATGTTGCCCTTTAATAACCCTGAGGGAGGGAATAGGAGGCATATCCCTTCTTAAAAGCACGTGTGTAGCGATGGATTCTGTAGTGCCTCCTAAACAGGGATTTGGGTGCATGTTTTTGAAAAGAACTTGTTTACAAGATTTTCTATACATTCGACCGTTCTTTGTATTCTATATTTAGTAAATGAAAAGTAATTTATACATTAAAGTTGGGCTAAAAGGGAGAAAGTATGTGTCAGTTTCCTGATTCCGTTTATTTTAACATGTTTTAAAACTAAATTATTCCAATTTAATAAATTACTGATTTAAACAATAAAGTCAATAATTTATTAGTTCACAGCAACGCAGCAGACGCACAGGCATTTGTTGCCTATGTCTGCTGATTCCCATGACCATTTTTGTAGGCCTATATATTTCTATTACGACAGCTTATTGCAAATTTTATATTATTTTTTCTACAGTAGTATAGATTTTAGTAATAATTGTATTATTACATAAGTGAAATTGTACAAGCCATAACTTTGTTGGAATAAACGTTTTGTTCATTGTTCATTGTCATTCCTGATTACTTTCCTTTACAGCAGTGGACCCCTAGGAGCAGCAGCAATACACGTGTTTAAATTGGGTTTCAGTGGTGCACTCTAAAAAAACCTTTACTACTCCTCACAGTTTTTTTTAAATTGTGACTAAATCAATGAGAAATAAATGTTTCTTAAGTTTCTGGGCTGCATTTGTTAGCCTTTTTCCTCAAAGCAAACAGACCAGTTGTCATTTTGCCCAGGACCGATTCTATATGCAAGTCCCAACTTAAATGTTCAATCGTCAATCGTTAAACAAAGAAATTTTTAATAGTTTGCATAGTTAAGTTTATGTTTACTAATATAAATATTTGGTTCAACATTGAAACTTGATTGTTTTGTTTTAAATGTAATTAAACTGGTTTATCTGGATTAAGCAACAATGCAACAATGAATTACAATCGATAAAATAATCTATTACTACCCTCGATTCAATCAACGTACACACGTTTTAGGTTTTACTACAAACGATATAAACGGCAGAATTGGAACAGCTGATGACCTCGACACCAGCTGATTCTTTTCCGGCCTAGGACTGAAAAGAACTACTTTCGCCCCGCAACGCATGTACTGAAAACAGGCGTTTCCCAAGCAGTATGACGAAAAAGTATTTTATGTGCTACGTAAACTTGACCGTTATAATTAATATTCCAGATCTGTAAACTTTAACTTCACAGTCTCTCTATTGTCTGTGGCATCGTTCGTTGTGCCCTGTTTGATTGCAGCACTCACTGATGAAACTGGGTGTATGAGAAAGCGGAAACACTTGACTTGTTGGCCAAAATAATAACACAATCATAGCTATCCTTATATTCATAATCCATGTTAATAGCCCCTGAGCTGTAGGAAAAACCATTGTAAGACTACATTACTTACATATATTCACGTCAAAACAGCTCAAAATTGGTAGTTGATGCTTCAGACAGACTCTTACTGCCGATGTCTGTGCGATCGTGTGTGCTATCTTTGTGACAGGCCTGTCTAGTTTTAGGAATTTATGTTTTTTCGTAAGTTTGTGTTAATGTTTTGTGTTTTTGACGAACCATCCGTTTGAAAACTTCACATTAATTATGATGACCATCAGATGAAGCAGCTGAAGATGATATATAAATATCGAAACATGTTCTGACGCATCAATCAGCAATTTTGAGCTGTTTTGACGTGAATATATGTAAGTAATATAGTCTTACAATAATCTATCCTTATAAATATTCCATATTACGCAGTTACCATCTATCGTGCTACGTTTGTGCACGGATTTCATTATTTGGGACCAATTTTGATTACTGCATGAACTAATAATTAGATATGCGCTTAATTATTTTATAGTCTTTACGTATTTTTGATATTTTACTCTAATATCGTTCATATAACCAGTCTTATTAATTTTCATATAATATGTCAGTTAAATACCATAATTGATAAAGTCAGTATTTGCTTTGACTGTTTCTGAATCTAGTATACCTACAATACAAACGCTTTCACCTTATACCACAATCACGTGAAAAAAATGTTTCCTAATTTTATTTTACAAAAAATATAAGGGCACCTATTACTGCTTGCGTGCAAACCACCCACTTATGGCTATAACAATATGCACCCCATGCCCCTGCCTATGAGAGCATAACTCAACGTCACCGGCCACATGCCGACAGTTGATGAATGTTTGGGGACCGCCGGAGAGGCACGCACGAACATGCGCGTTCAGCTGCGATTTCCTCCCCAGTAGCGTGCAATTATATATAGGGAAATTAAATTTATACTATTGAAGAAAACATTTAAATTATTTAACACTGACTGCGCGTGGGACACCGGCTTCCCACCAAGTCCGCTTAAAAACAATGACTCAGTGTGAGCTCAGGCTGGGCCGGAGGAAGACAATATTATTTGCGCATGAAGCTCAGGATACAAGGTTTACTTTGGTGTAGAATGGTAGTAAATTTCCCCCAATATCCCGGCCATCACGGGACGTCCCTGCATTCGTTTTCGACCCACTTAGTCCCTCTAGATGGTGACCCTAGTTGACTATTGCTATCTGGATTGTGCAGCTACCTGTTGGCGCTTTGTAGAATTACGTCCAGGTGTGTTGTAACGCAGTACAGCACCGTACAGTGATTTTGTCATTAGTTAACCGGGAATTGAAAATGTGACCGCGCCTATCGGAACAGTTGCCGCGTGACGGGAACACGACCCACGTCTCACGCGCCGTCAAAGTGTTAAACTGCTATTTGATGATTTTTCGATAAATTCTTTACTAGAACCGGCGACGATCAAATTCGTATCATCAGCATATAAACAAATCTTATTAAATTCATCGTCAGTTACATTTGGCAAGCCTGTTAGGTAGCAAATGAAAAGCAGTGGTCCCAGAATTGAGCCTTGGGGTACTCCATAGTGAATGTTTTCTAATTGGGACGTAAATTGTTCGAAACATTTTGTTTTGTCAACATAAAAAAGAGCGGAATCTTGCGATGAAGATGAACTATTTTCAGTAAAAAGAACTTAACAACTGATAACAATTTTTTGTTTATAAGCATGAAAAGTAAGTGTGGCAGCGCAATTACATACCACATTTTTTATGCAAATTAGGATCTGTAAATTAAACACTTGTTTGTGGAAAACTGAATTTATTGTCACGTGGCAAATTAAAAGGTGGAACAAAATCTAAAACTGGATAAACTGGACGTAAATAAATGGATCGAATCTTGATGAAATGAAACTAGTCTAAAAATGGATTGAATCATGAGCCTCCGAGGTGTCACTTGGTTGTAGTTAGACGGACGACTGACGGGTTGACGGCAAGGGCCTAAACAATAAACCCCTCCAACACCCCCACAATCGGCATTATCAGTAAGTTATAGTTTCTGATAAGATACGTTGGACGGTTTTTACCTACTGTTTGTCCTTGGTTTACGAGTACTCACCATAAAATAAATGTATAACATAATAATGAGAATATATCAAATGTATTGGCCTGATAAATGCCTAACAATCTATATCCAGTTTTCATAAAGGAAAATATGTTTAACTCTAAAGAATTTCACATTTTAAAAGGTAACTTAGGTTATAATTATCAAATAATCATTTCTTTAAAAACTAAAGTAAAATAACAACTAACATTTACAGCCATATTACTAATAACATATTTATATTATTTACGCATAAACTTTATTTCTATCGCGTCATTTCCCAATTTACATAAAATATTAACTTAGAATAACAAAACATATACATACACTAGGCTATATTTAAGTTGTTGTACTATTCTCTAGCAAAGTACAATATTTAGGCAAAACTGTCTTTACAACATTTCATTAATGTAGGCTGTATTTTCGTAAATCCATTATTCAGTAAATACTTCAATGTAATTAGAAAAAGATAATTTAAGTCTAGATGGTTCTAAACACAATTAGTTTTTTGCTTAGTCAGGTGACGAATGGTCATAGCAACCTCCTTTGTTTACATCACGAAACAATCCTGGATCTGATCCTAGATCTGACCCTTGCTCACAGCATCTATCCCGACTACCATCCTAGTCCCTCGCCTCTGATTGGCTGATGAAAACCGTCTTGTATGCCTTAATACGAGTATGCTTGTATCCCAGCTCCGGTATACACTTAGGTACCCTAAGGTAAGATTTATGCCTCAAATTAAGTTACTGATCCCCCATTAAGATGGCTGAAAGGAAAGACGCTCGCCTCATAAGTCAGGCATGGTCAGGTGCTGGTTTGATCCTGGTTGAAACCCAAAATCTATACTAATAAAGTAGTTATGTGTATGTGTGTGTCCCAGGTGATTTCGAAAACGGCACCTCTAAACTGCTCTCGGACCATACCACGTTGTAGAGGACCAAAACATTTTAGGTACTTTTTCCCCCCTTAACACGTTAACTGCCACGCCGGTCCGATCGGGTTGGCATAACCAGGTTGGGTGGAATGACATGCCGACCCAATTGGGTCAACACCTCAGGAATGCAAGGTTACACTTTTTGGCCGATAGATGGCTCCCACTGACTGCTAGCGGCAATCAAGTGTACTACAACAGCAGAGTATATCCCGTGCCTACTAGATAGCGTTGATTGAAGTTTCTGATGATTCTACAGCTGGCTCAAAGAACCCGTCAACATGGTCAAAATGTGACGACCCGATCGGGTCGGCGGGGTTGTTTTAGATGGTTTCAGTATTACTTACTATTGAAAAAATGGCAATTTTGTGTAAAATAATAAAATAAGAAATGTTTTACAAGTTGTTTTATTGTAGCAGTCACAGTTCCAACTACACGGGTGATGCGTGCTAAAAGGATATTCGCTAAATCTAAGGATGTATAAAAGTTGTCTTTGTACAATGTGTGATCTTTGTCCAAATAATCAGCTATAATGTCCATTAGAATGGAAGTAGCTAAGGTCGAGCATTATCTACTCCAGTCCCTTTCCCCATGTATATCTTCACTTCAAAGTATAGCTGTTGTGTCACACACTTTGAATATCTTTACCCCATACTTATGTGTTTTTTGGTGGTTGTACTGCCGGAAGATTAAGCAACCCCTAAAAGGGATCATGCTTTCGTCCACTGCAATGTCTTCACCCGGAGATTTTTGGCCTTGAAAAATTGGTTCAGATGAGCCACTACAGGTGCAATTTTTGCTAAACGATCTTCCTTATCAAGGGTCTCGTTGTTTTTAAAATGCAAAAGAAGTTGGAATAGATTCTTCTCATTATGTTCCTTGCCACCGTGTTGCTGTAAATAACTCTCTTTGACCAATAATCAGTTATTCTCGGCATTGGAACTAATCCCATGTATATTAGGAGTCCCAAAAACTTCTTCATTTCATCTAAATTTGTTTCTCACCATTTACGAAGCCTACTGCTTCGGCTTAGTCTCACTTTTCACAGGAGTTGAGAAGCATTCCTGTTTGTTTCATCAACCATTAGTTGAATAATTTCATTGGTTAGATATTGTGAAAAATATTCGATAGGCTCAGCTGTTCTAGGTAAGTTATTATGAAATTGAGAGTTACCTTTGAAAATTATATTCTTTTGTTTACCCTCTGGCTCTTTCTATTTATCTTCTTCCTCCTTCTTCATTTGTTGCTTTCCAGTCTTTTTTTAATTTATTGTATCTTTCACTCAACGGCACATATACATCATTTTTTACTGCATTCAAGCCTTCATTTTCATTTACGTCCACACTCATACTCTCAATTTCAAACTGAATATTTTCATGTATTATAGCTGTAAGTATTCATTCTTATTTGAAATTTGGATAGGCCTATATTAGTGTGGATAAAACAGGAAATTTGTAAAATATATAATGATACTAGAGTTAAAATATTGTGTTCTTGAAATAAAGGCCGATATGAATCTATTTTAGGAATTTTAAAAGTGTTTGTATAGCTCTTTTTTGTAGAGTAAATATTTTTCTGCATTGCTGCTCGATCCCCATAACATAAGTCCATATATGCAATCCGAGACTGGACATATGCTTGATACACTAATTTAGTCAAGTTGATTGAGCAACATCTTAATAATATTTTAATCATGAATATTCCACTGCTAATTTTTTTTACAGGTCTTCTATATGAAGGTTCTATGATTAAACGCTTGAGAGTGTAAGTCCAAGAAACTTCGTAGTATTACTAGATGAGATCACAGTCATCTAGCATTAGATATAGATTTGTAATTTTTGATTATCATGGTCTCGGGCTTACTATGTCCATGCCACCTATGGTAATCGCTTCTTCCCTATAGGGGAAATTCGCTAAAACAAGTTTCTTCACCCTAGATCCTGAAACATTGTGAGACTTTTTTATCTCTAATCAAAATCACAAAATGTTGAGAAGGTTCAAAACTGGACCCAGCAGTCATTTGTCATCGGGCTATTAATTAATGATGCTTTCTAAGAACAGGTCGACCTTAGATAGTAACAACACCAGGGTTTGGACCGTTTCCAATAACGTTTTGCCAATTGATTGGCGTGGACACAAAAACAAACAAAACTAAATCGTGGTAAATGTCTGAAATAACTTCTGAATTCCTTAATTGTCGCGAATATGACATGACAGGCTGTCCTGCTCTTACTACGACTGCCAATCTGCCATGCCAGTTATTCTATTTTGCAATGGTGAGTTTTTTAACCAACCAGCAGAGCTTAATATTGTAGTGCAGTTACTTTCCCGGTAGATTTTTCATACAGGTAGTAAGTTCATGCAGTAAAACGCTGCCCATGTTCTGATGCTATCTAGTGGAATTTGTTATTCTTTTGAGCAGCATTTTGTAAATGTGTGTAAATGACTGAGATGCTGATGCTTATTTTATTTGTAGGCCTACTTCTGAGTCGGGCATTTCTGTCATAGAAAATTATACAGATAAATTAGGCACCCCAAACATTTAATATTTATTAGAATTTTAAAATCCTTAAAATATTAGGGCCTTTTATTGATTCCAAAAACAAATTGACAATGGACCCGGAAGTGAGGATTCTGGAGGGATATTGACTGTGGCAGTTATGAGGTTAAATAACACAATTTTCTTTGTTTTGCATTTAGTTTATATTTGATTTAATATTCAAATTTAGATAAAAATAGCAATATGCCTAACAGTGCACAACATGCATGTGCAATCTAAGGGGTTAAAAAACCTTAAAAAATATAACTTCACCGGTACGGTATGCTAGAATATTAAAAATACCTACTCATTAAAATAAATATACAACTTACTTTTTTAACTCCTTTATGAAGTCCTGGTCAAAATTTTCATCCCAGCCACAATCTAGTAAAATTCTAAATTCATCTACTTGTAAAATATAACATGGTGGTGATTCATCCATGGCCCCTGACAGGACATGAACTTTTATTATTGATGTCATCTTACCTGCAAAAAAGTTATGAAGTTTGAAAAATAATTGTAATTGTAATAGTCTAAGGCTATGCCCCACTGGACTTCAAAGTCATCATGTTACTCTTATAAAGGTCAGATTTGTTATGATTTTCACAGAGGACTAATTAAAAATATTATAAACAGCCGTCTACTTATTTAGGTATCAAGCAGAAGCGTAAATATTTTGAGTGAAGCTTTTTCAACACAATTCTTGAGTGAATCAACACGCGCCGAGGCAATTCCAGTTCCTTATAAAGTAGTCTATTCTAGGCCTACATACTTCATCATCATTCCAGAAGAGTGGTAATTTTATTTATATAATGTCCGAAACATCTGTTTTTACTGCCCAGCTGTGTTTTGTTGATTTATTAAAAGTTGATAAATATACAATTCAATTGGCATCTGTTCCACTAAATCATTTACATTAAATCATAGAAGATCTTGGGGGAAGAGCTATAATGACAAATGTAAATCATAAGGAATGGTGTTGAATTTACACCTTGTCCTCTTTTAATAATAATATTTATTTGCCGAAAAATAATTATAAATTGTGTAGGGTTTTACAAAAAATATCTTAAGTCTAAAAAATATTGCAGCTTAAATTTTCTACTTTCTATTTTCTACATGTTATCCTATTTTTTGGTTCTTCTTTAAAAAATTCATCCAATGAAAATAAAGGATTGTTGTTCATTATAATTTCTTTTACCTTTCTTAATTCTGTTCTTTCAATTACTTCAATTTTGTGAATTTTTTTAATTTGATTTATGACTCTTCCCATCATGTATTGGGGTGAATTTTTATATGTAGTGGTTCTGTGGATTTGATGTTGAACGATGAATTGTTTTCTAGTGTGATGATTATGATTATCTTGTAATTCTTTTATTTCACTTCATTCATTTACATATAATTTCAAAATTTCTATAATATAAAGTCCAAAAATTGTTATAATTTGAGTCTTTTCAAAGAGTTTCCGACTTGGCTCATCGTGTTTGGCATGCATAATAATTCTTATTGCTCGTTTTTGTAATTTAAAAATTTTCTTTTGGTTCTCCTTAGATGTGCCGAACCATACAGGGAGGCAGTATAGTAATATACCTACTTTGAAAATAAGAGTAATAAACAATTTTAGCGAATTTCCCCTATAGGGAAGAAGCTATTACCGTAGTCGGCATGGTAAGACCTAGGCCCGGGACCATGATAACTTTTCGTTTTGAGGTCCCCAGATGCCAAAAACACCATTCGTTCAAAACTGTATATATATATATATATATGTATATATATGTGCGTCCGTGGGTGCGATAACTCTCGTAAAAATGATCCGATTTTGATTAAATTTGGTACAAGCAAGTAAAGCATCATTTATGACTTTAAGTTCAAAAACCAGCCCGATCGCTCTATCCAAAGGGGTATTTTGGGGGGGGTTTTGTACCCCAAAAATGTGTTTTTGAGTTTTTTACATATAATATTTTAGTAAATCCAATTTTAGTTTTCACTATCAAATTCAGCTTAAAAAACCAACAATTTGGTGTTTTGATCATTGCTCTACGTCAATTGGTTACCGAGATATTGAAAGTGCCAAACACAGTACGTTGTCCAATGTGATTCTTATGGAGAATACGAAAAACTGTATATCTCGCTTATTTATGAACTTATCCTGATGAAACTTGGTATATTGATTCATATCGTTGTGGTTTATTGATATTTGACCTAAAAAACTTTTTTTGCCTACTGTCCCCGTAGCAGCAAACCTGCGTACTCAGCCCCCATGTTATTCTTATAGAGAATAAGTAATGTGTTATCTCCCTTAATTATGAACATAAATTAATAAAATTTGGTATGTGGCTTTTTTTTACCTACTTGAGTTATATTGATATTTGTATAAAACCCCATTTTTTGTGTTCCTTCCTTCAGCAAACCTGCATACTCAAACCTGCCATGTTATTCTTATGGAGAATAATTAAAAAGGTCATAAATTGTTTATTTATGAATTTATATTGATGAAACTTGGTATTTGGTTTTATGTGGTATTAAGATACATATATATGCATTGGAAATTCGCTGAGTATGCAGGTTTGCTGCTAGGGGGTATTTAGGTTTTCAAAATTAAAGCAATTTGCTAATACGCTCAGATTAAAGCAGACAGAGTTTAATTTGTTGATGATTTTATTTATTTGAGTATTCCAGTTTAAGTGGTTATCTAAAGTTATTCCTAATAAATTTATTTCAGAGACCTCAGAAATTTGTATTTTCTAATTCGATATTTAATAATTTGTCTTCAGATTTTTAAACTGGAAGTGAAGAATATTCGACTTGGATTTATTCAATAACAGACCATTTGCACTATAACAAGAATTTAACTCATTTACAATTAACAATACCTTCTTTTGCCTTGTTCCATCTTTTGTGTATATTTTACCGTCTTGTATGTAAGTACAGTATAAGTGTAAATATACTTTATAGTGTTGTAAGACGTATTTTATTCATCCTGCTTAGTAGTAACAACACGTATCATGATAATAAGGGAATTACTCTTTTAATCAACACATTAGTTCAAAATCATAATACGTACATCATAAAAATTGGTTCATTATTGCCTTAGACCTCACTCTTAAAAACGTTGCTTGAGTATTTAAATATTAAGACAGCCTATCACAATCATTGATATTACATTATAGGTTCTCTGTTGTTTGCTGTCATGACTAACAACCTGGACGACAATCGTGGCACCCTTCTTTTTGCCAATGACACCACCTTCTTGTCATCTGGCACTAACATAAATGACGTTGAGGACGATATGGAGCCTCATCTGTAGAGAGCAATGTACTGGTTTGTGGCTAACCGTTTTCAACTGAACCTTGACAAAACTCAGAAGAATGTCTGTAGCCTTGCACACATCCCTCTTGAAAATAACAATCCTGGTAAGCTCCTGGGTTTTGTAATAAATAGCAAAGTAAATTGGAACCAGGACATTGACCAGGTGACAAATAGGCTAACCCGTGTGTGTGTTTTGTTCCTCAAGCTAAGAACTTGTGTATCTAAGGCCTATCTCAGCATGGTGTATTTTTCCCTGTTCCACTGCCATATTACTTATGGTTTTATCCTTTGGGGCCACTCTACAAAGGTGGATGAGGTTCTAAAGCTTCAGAAGAGAGCCCTGAGGATCATGACTTTCAGCGATAGACGAGCCCACTCTCAGCCTTTGTTTGCTCAACTGGGAAAACCCACTGCCTTTGATCATTGTATTATTTTGTGCCTGATGTACATCAAGGATAATCTCCATGGTATTACGACCCGAAACATGGTCCATGGGTAGTCCCAGGACAACCTTAAAACTGGTCTATATACCAGTTTGAGGCTGACATTGGGTAGGTACAGCAAATTAAGTTGTCATTGCATATGGTAAGTCTTTTGGCTGTCCATTATGACAAACTTCCCTTTCACCTTTGGTCCCTCCATTTGCAGCGGCTGGGGAAAGAAACTCCGGGTTTGGTCCCCAACCTGTGAATGTATGGTCCCTGGCTGTTGTACATAGATACCCTGTCAGTTGAGTTGACCAGGCAGAGCGGGTCCGCCTGTATGAGCCTGATCACAGCTGTCACAGGAGCATGAGAGTTGGCTCTCTGAAAGGTCAGTTTGGCTGCCTGCCCCATCCCACCCTTTCCTTTCCTGCTATATCCTATCCTCCTGGTAACCTGCGCAAAATTCCCGCTTGTGGAAGACGTGCCTAGCAGTTATGCTGGGGATTCCTAATCCAGAAACAATGAATGAATTAATTAATTGAATGGTCCATGACCACAACACCAGGCAGTGGAACAGGCTGGAGGTAAGGGCCTACTGTGTGTCTGCCTGGCTGCTTTTAAAAGCAGCAATCCTTAAAAAGATTTTCTCGACTGGAAGTGAAACTACAAGTAGGCCTATTGTTTTTTAAATGTGGTGTAAATACCTGCTTTCGTGTAATCCGCTGGTAACACTAATGCTACTAGTTTCGACTTCTATATGAAGTCATCTTCAAGCTATACAAGATGTCCTTGCACTTCATTCAAAGGTTGTCAAGTTTCCAAAAAACAAACTAATACGCACACGAAACTGATACGACTCGACACAAGAACACATAGTTAAAACGATAATTTTACAATCTTTACTATAACAGGTTGGCAAGCGACGAGACCGGCCGGAAGTTGGGTCTAGACTTCTTGTTTGGCTCTAGACCCAACTTCCGGCCGGTCGCATCGCTCGCCAACCTGTATAGTAAAGATTGTAAAATTATCGTTTTAACTGTGTTCGTGTGTCGAGTCGTATCAGTGTTGTGAGCTTGTTAGTTTGTTTTTTGGAAACTTGACAACATACGAATGAAGTGCAAGGACATCTTGTATAGCCTGAAGATGACTTCATATAGAAGTCGAAACTAGTAGGTAGCGTTAGTGTTACCAATGGATTACACTAAAGCTTGTACCTACACCACATTTAGTATTTCTACGTAATCTGGAGGCTAAATCACCAAAAATGATATTTTTTTATTGTATTTCTTGCATGCGTTTTTGTGTGATTCTCATTGTCGCAATCAATCCCGACCTCAGTGGGTAAATGATAAAGAGGAGGGTATAATTAAGGCAATTCTAACTTATTTACTGATGTTCTAAATAATAAAACAAATAAACATGAGTTAAATTTACATATATATATAAAAATTTGGTAAATTCCCAACTAAAACCTGAATAAATTGCTTCAGTCCAACCTAAGTATAACAAAGTGCTTTTAGGAATTTTCTTTGACTTATCACCCATAGGTAGGTGTTTAGTTTGTTGAGTGAGGCAACTTCATTTTTGGATCAGGCAATTTGTTGTTTCCTTCTCTAGTAAAAGGATTTGAATATTCAACTGAATTCTAAATGCTATCCAATTTAAAAACACAATTTTATAAAAAAAGTCTATTCCCCAAGAGCAGTATGCATCCGTGGGGTATCTGAGACAGTATTTAGATTTATACAGTTTTATTTGTAGTAACAGTTCGTTTTACTTTATTTGTTCATCCTGCATATCTTGAGGTCAGTCTGAATACATAACTTTTTTACTTTGGCTATTCATATGAACAGTACTTACAATCTTAAATAAATAAATACTCAAAATATTCATTCCAACAACTTAATAATTCATAACAATTACGATAAAATGTGTGCAACAGCCTAAATAAGATATGTATAAATGTAAACACAATATACACACACATGGAAAAAGGTACTGTAGCAATAGATTTAAACAAGGTCAATGGAAAACGGGTTCCTTCATCACAACAACAGATAAGTTTTCCAGTTATTTTGAAATTGCAACTCTACAGTCTTGCTCACTGAGCCTCTGGGTTAAGAAATTCAAATCCAATTGAATGTTTCTCTCGTCATGGTACCCCTGAGGTTGTTCAGGCCTGATAAGATAGTGGAACCCAATTTGGAGTCATGAGTTCTGAATTAAAAAATTCTCCCAGCAATACAACTTCATATGTTAAACCAGCAACCCAAGTTTCACCAGTGCAATGGATCAGCAAAGGCAGAAATTAAAATCGCCAAAAGTACACAAAAGAAAAACAAAGAAGACCAATATTTAGTATCGAGATTTGTACAGGAACTTTCCCCTTTTCAACAGTTACAACCCAGCACAGTTACTAATGGGTTGAAGACTCGGTGATACTTTACCTACCCTACCGCGTCATTTTGTGGAAAAGCCATACATCACTCATCTCTATGAAAAAGAGAATCGTTGTAGAGAAAACTGCAAACAGAACTATGACATGGTGGTAGCATAGATGGAGCGGTCAAGGGCAGACAGATAGTGAAGCTGTGCCAGACTTCACTGTTGGGGGGGGGGAGGGGAGGCAGCCGCCACGCCACAGGGCCATCTGCCGCAATACCTGATTACCTGATCGAGC
The DNA here is from genome assembly GCA_963675035.1 of Allygus modestus. NCBI lineage: Eukaryota > Metazoa > Arthropoda > Insecta > Hemiptera > Cicadellidae > Allygus > Allygus modestus. The sequence goes on along the minus strand of OY776111.1, from coordinate 159,554,925 downwards.
ACAAAAAATAGGCCTACATAGTTTATTTGTGTGTAAACGCATACTTTTGGCAAGGAAAGTAAATAAAATGAGCGCGGGATGAAAGACTGATATAATTCTTCTAGTTTATTATGACTGTATAAACACATACCACTAGAATATGGTTAAATTTGATATTAAAAGGTTCAGCAGTTAATAAGGGGGAGGGGGAATTGTTAGATTATTTTTTATTTGGTTCCAAATTGGCCAGGAACATATTTAAAGTCAGCTTGGGTTGAGAGTTTTCTTTAGTTCTTCTGAGTAATTGGTATTTCTATTAAACATAAACCACTCAGAAATGGTTACTATCGGTTATTACCTGATCGAGCACTAAATTAGGAACATTAATATATAGTTTACCTTTGTATAAACACAGGTACTTTGGTATTATACGGATGCCACTATTTTTGGAGGTTAATTTTTACCGGATACAAAGGATAACTACATAATTAGAAAAAACGTACTTTTATTGACTTACTGTAAAAATTTTACATCATTCTGATGAGCGGTCTTTGTGTTGTGCCTCCCAAAAGGCAGCGATGTCCGCTAGGATCGTGTTGAATGTGTTGCCGCCGCTAGCAGCCACACCCGATCGCCACATGTATTCCGCCAAATATACAGCGCGCTGCGGCAGTTATGTTAGGATGGGTTATCATAAAAATACGTACGGTTTCCTCTTCATTTCGAGGTAAATCCCACACCAAAAGAACGTCACTCATTATGAAAACAAATGTAACGTAGTGCACGGCAATAAATCACTCATGACACTGACCCAGATACAGGCGGTGACAGGTGATGCGCACGCTCCAGTCAACGACCTGACCTTGGCCTATTTGGAGGGGGTTTGGCGGCCGGAAGTATGACTCATAAGGTATCATTCGATTTGTAACGAAACAAGGAAAGTCCTATAATCATTTTTATGATAACCCATCCTAACATAATTGCCGCAGCGCGCTGTATAAGGGTGGCATCCGTATAATACCAAAGTACCAGATTTTATATCATAAATTGGCGGGCGCTTCTCAATTTCAATTACGGTATAAACTTTTCAGTATCAAATATTGTGAAAAGCCACTAGCTCACTACTCCTTCAGAAGACAGTTTGAGGACACCGAAATCAACAACCTCTCTTCCTGCGACCCTGCGACGGCAATAGTGTCTGTATAGAAGGAACTTTGAAGCAATGCCATCGCGAAAATAGCGTTCGTTGCAGGACAGGTTGCGTTGCCTATGTCAACGCGGAGTTAGCAGGGCTTCTGCGGGCGGTAAATGCGCCCAAATAGATAGGTACTACACATAAACTACATTGACCTGCAAAACTAAATATGGCACAACGCTAGTAGCGCTACGCATTTGCCATCCATATAGAATGGCCCTTAGCAATGAGGCTGTGACACACAGCCCCCCTCCCCTCCCTAAAAAAGTACAGTCCCACTACAGCTTCACTCACCGGCGCAACATTTATAAATACCTCCATGGTACTTGATGGTAAAAAGGTCTTATTGAGTGTTAATATTCATAAAGGACAATCATATACTTACAACAGGTAGCACATAAACTTAAGTTATATAGTCTTATAGTTTGTTGCTGTTAATGGACCCAAGAGTAGCTTACACCCTTTAGACATTTCAAAAATTGAGAGTTCCACCTCTACTTTAAGGTAATTTTTGTATATGGTTAAAAAAATAAAAGTACATAAATTATAGAAATTCTACCTACAATAAACTTCCTCCGGCTCTAAGCACGTAGAATTTTGACTTCTTATTCAACATAAAACTTTAGCTGTATAAAATAAATTTATAACTTTTTTATACATATGACCTTTGACTCGTTTTAATTAAAACAATTATTTTCATGACTTGTACATGCTTTTGTCCCTAGCATTGTGCACTGACACTAACAAAACTAACCGCTCAACAAAACATAACCTAAGATATTAGATTAGATTTGAGTATGGAAAGGGAAAGAAATAAAAGGAAAGAGAAATTACTAATAAATATGGGATATGAAATGGATGGAAAGAATGGAGGTTTTTTTTCTTTTGGCCAGAGACTGGTGGCTTGAAAATTATTATTGTCCATGAAGCTTCAATGTTCTCTATTGCTATTTGCTCATTTTTATTCCTCATAAAGATTAGGTAATCAAGAAAAGAAAATAGGTCATTTTGTTTCTTTTAGCGAATTTCCCCTATAGGGAAGAAGCTATTACCGTAGTCGGCATGGTAAGACCTAGGCCCGGGACCATGATAACTTTTCGTTTTGAGGGCCAAAGACCCCAAAAACACCATTCGTTCGAAACTGTAGATATATATATATATATATATATGTGTGTGTGTGTGTGTGTGTGTGTGTGTGTCCGTGAGCACGATAAGTCTCGTAAAAATTATCAGATTTTGATGAAATTTGGTATAAACGAATAAAGCAACATTTATGACTTTAAGTTCGAAAACCAGCCAGATCGCTTTATCCGAAGGGGTATTTTTGGGGGGTTTTGTACCTCAAAAATGGGTTTTTATATAACATTTTGGAAAAAGTCAACTTTTAGTTTTCACCATTGTATTCAGCTTAAAAAACACACAATTTGGTACTTTGATCATTCCTCTACTTCAATTGGTTACCGAGATATTGAAAGTGCTAAACACAGTACGTTGTCTAATGTTATTCTTATGGAGGAAAAGAACAATTTTATATCACGCTTATTTATGAACGTACACTGATGAAACTTTGTATACGGCTTCATCTAGTTGTTGTGCATTGGTATTTGTTCAAAAAAAGTTTGTCAAAAGCTCTTGTAGCAGCAAACCTGCGTACTCAGCCCCATGTTATTCTTATGGATAATAATTAAATGCTATGTCTCCCTTAATTATGAGCATAAATGAATAATGAATAATGAATAATGAACTGGTATATGACTTCACCTAGTTTAATTATATTGATATATTAGCATAAAAATCAATTTTTTGGTGTTCCTTAATGCAGCAAACCTGCGTACTCAGCCCCAATGTTATTCTTATGGGGAATAATTAAAACTGTATATATTGATTATTTGTGAATATATTTTTATGAAACTTGGTAAGACTTGGTGTGACTTGGTGAAACTTGGTATGACTTTATGTAGTATTAAGATATTCATATCTCCATTGGAAATTCGCTGAGTATGCAGGTTTGCTGCGACGAGGGTATTTATTATTTTGAGGAAATTTTTGATTTCATTACATTCTATGATGTCTTTTAGTGAATTTCCCCTATAGGGAAAAAGCTATTACCGTAGTCAGTATGGTAAGACCTAGGCCCGGGACCATGATAACTTTTCGTTTTGAGGTCCACAGACCAGACCCCAAAAACACATTCATTCAAAACTGTATATTATATATATATATATATATATATATATATATATATATATATATATATGTATATATATATATATATGTAGGTATATATATGTTTGTGTGAGTGTATGTGGGTGCGATAACTTTTGTAAAAATGGTCCAATTTTGATGAAATTTGGTTTGGTACAAACGTGTAAAGCAACATTTATAACTTAAGTTCGAAAACCAGCCAGGTCGTTTCATACAAAGGAGTATTTTGGGGGGGTTTTGAAGTTGTTATATGTAATATTTTAAAAATTCAGATTTTAGTTCTCACCATTGGATTCAGCTTTAAAAAACACACAATCTGGTGTTTTGATATTTTCTCTGCGTCAATTGTTACAGAGATATTGAAAGTGCTAAACACAGTACGTTGTCCAATGCTATTCTTATGGAGAGTAAGAAAAATTTATATCTCGCTTATTTATGAACGTATACTAACGAAATTTGGTATACGGCGTCATCTGGTTGTGGTCTATTGTTATTTCCACAAAAAAGCAATTTTACCAGTAATTCTCGTAGCAGCAAACCTGCGTTCTCAGCCCCATGTTATTCTTATGGAGAATAGGTAAAATGTAATGTCTCACTTAATTATGAACATAAATTAATTAAACTTGGTATGTGCCCACACAGCACAAGGTTATCCCCAGGACATCCCAAGGACATCACAGTTGGATAAGCAGGATATCCTAGGATCATCCCTATCTCATCCCACGATATCCTCATGATACCCTCAGGATTTCCCCAGGACACAAAAATGTCCTCTCCCCACGACATCATGGGGACATCCCTCAGGATGACCATGAGATGTCCCTTGGACCTAATTAGGACATGATAATGAAAGCCATAGAACATCCCCAGGATGTCCCACAGGATTATCTGGGGATATCCATCGGACCACAAAAGGACATTGTATTTGAAGCCCTAGGACATCCCCAGGATGTACCACAGGATATACTGGGGACATCCCTCGGACCACAAAGGGATATTGTTCTCTGAAGCCCTAGGACATCCCCAGGATGTCCCACAGGATTTATTGGAGACATGTCTTTGACATGTATTGAAAGGTGTCCCATTATTATATCAGTATTAATACCCTAACCCCACAGATATCCCTGCCTACCCTATGATAATTCTGCGGTCATTCTTAGGAGGCCATATGGCTCCTAGTAATAGTTAGTGCGTACCCTGAAACAATATGGATGACTGCAGAATTATCATGGTAGGCAGGGATATCTGTGGGGTTAGGGGATTCATACTGATAGAATAATGGGACACCTTTCAATATGGTCACACAATATCCGATAGGAAGACAGTTCTAAAATAAATTACAGGACAACCTTGAATTATTCTTTTGTAAAATAATACTATAATTGCCCATGCCCAGCTTACACATAGAAACACAAGATTTTACTTCACATCATTGTTGTTTTTTTTTTTTATCAGGTTGACTAATGTATAAACTTTAAATACCTGTAATCTCCCTTGTAATCCTAGGATACCTTATGGATGACACATTTTGTCAAAGGTAATTTTGTCATCTTCAGACCCATAGAAAACTTTAAATCATCACAACACAGTTCAAAAGAACAAATACTTGAAAATTACGTTTAACAACTTTATATTGTTACCTTTGTCACATTTTATGCTAATTTTTATCATAACTATCACATGATTTATTTGTAAAAGTATCACAAATGTCCTGATTATAGGTACTTAACACTTTCGCTGCTGCAAACATGTTTAAGAGGGCGCTCCAGTCACGATACTTTTCGCGTTTCTACCTGCTTCCAATGTTAACTTCCAAAGCCCGTTCCTCCTCAATGGATTATTCAATATCGTTTATTTATGGCTCATTTTAAAGAGCAAAAATATACCTATTGATTTCAGTAAGCAGAATTTCGATATCGCAAATAATAATCGATCAATAAAATTCCAAAATATTCAATATTTACAATTTTTGTATGCGCAAACTATTACGATAGCGAAATTCTGCTTACTAAAGTCGCTAGATATATTTTTTATCTTTAAAACGAACCACAAATAATCAATTTCGGACAACCCGTTGAGGAGGGGCGGACATTGAAAGTTAACATTGGTCTTATGGGAGAAGCAGGTAGACGCAGAGAGGACTGGAGCCCCCTCTTAAACATGAAATTTGCATAAGTTTCCATGTTGAGAAAAAACCCCGATCGGGGTCTGCCGCAGCCAACGCATTAATTGGATTGACACTGAAAATATGTACACAACTTAAATTTTTTTATTAAAATTTACTCAAATCTTAAAAAAAGTTGTTTTAATAAGTTTATAATAATATGAATATATCTATGTGTAGGCCTAAACATTTCTCTGAACAAAAGTTGAATTAATAAATACAGATTTAAAAAATTGAAGGATGGATCTCAATTTATAATTGTTCGGTGATGTGATACAAACAATTAAGGATTTTTTTAAATAATACAGTAATGAATTCAAACAAAATGATTGTATAATTGCAGTAAAAATAAGTTTATATAAAACCAAAATGTAAGATACATAAACCAAGGCATATAAACACACAGTAAGTAGTGGTAGTTGATTCCATCTCTGTTTTCATCTTCATCAAGGCCTCGTTTCCTGTAAATAAAAAAATTAAGCTAATACTGCATTTTGCCTTGGGTAACATTTTATCCAAAAATACCCCCGTTGCAGCAAACATGCATACTCAGCGAATTTCCCATGCATATATATGTGTCTCACTACTACAGTTCTGAAAGATAATGAAAGATAATGAAATTTCGGAAGGAATACCAGTTGAGATGGGTGTACCACAAGGTTCTTGTTTAGGTCCACTATTCTTCAATATATTCGTCAATGACCTACCGTACAGTTTAGCTGGAGAAAATAAAACCAATTTTTTATATGCTGATGATTTAGGAGTAAATGTAAAGGGGAATCTCCTGATCAGTTGATTGAAAATCTTCAGACTATGACAGAACAAATTCAACATTGGTGTCACGCTAATCAATTACGCTTGAATATGAGTAAAACACAAAATTTAGAAATAAATTTTTCAAATAGGTTTTTTCTCAATAACAATAAAAGTTCTATGAAATTTTTAGGAATTATGATAGATTCACAAATGAATTGGAAAGACCACTCTTCATATATCAGTGGAAAAATCAGGAGGATTATATGTTTTAAGAAGACTAAAAGGAAATGTAAATTTAGAAGTAATTTTAAATGCCTACCATGCCTATGTTCAGAGTTATATTGGCTATGGAACGTTAATCTGGGGCGACGGACCAAATTACAAATTTATTTTTAAAATTCAAAAAAAGCAATCAGAATAATTTGTGGTGTTAAACCAAAAACCCATTGCAGACCATTATTTAAAAGATTAGGCATACCAACATTGGCATCAATCTACATTTTACAAAGTTTACTTTACATTAAAATAAATCACTCTAAATTTTTACTAAATTCAGATATTCACCTACATCAAACAAGAAATCAAAATAAATTTAAAGTTACATGTTTCAAATACTCGAAAATCAAAAGGAATTTCAGTGAAATGGGAATCAAAATGTTTAATAAATTACCAACTGATTGGAAAAATGTAAGTGAAAATAGCTTTAAAAGGAAAAACAAGAATATTCTAGTAAATAAGTGCCCTTACGAAATTGATGAGTGTTTTAAGAACAATTATTGGACCCAGAAGAAATTGAAGTAAATAAATGTACTATAATGTATCTAAATTCATTGTTATATTAACTATTGTCATGTATTATTTTTAATGCCCAACGACAGTAAAGTTATTTATTTATTTACATAGAGCCACTTACCAAGATTCACAAAAATACATTTATAAATAAGATAAATAGCATTTTATTGATTCTCCATAAGAAAAACATTAATGCTGAGTACGCAGATTTGCTGACACAAGGAGGATAAGAAATATGTTTTTTCTGCGATAATCAATATAACTCAACCAGGTGAAGCTACAGTTATATTAATATATAATACCAAGTTATTAAGCATACCAAGTTTTATTAATTTAGGTTCATAACTAAGAGAGACATCAAACTTTACTTATTCTCCATTTGAATAATACCCCTGTTGCAACAATACTGCGCACTCAGCGAATTTCTAATGCATATAGCCTTAGAAATATGTGTGTTTCTCATTACCACAGAAAGCCACTTACCAAGTTTCATAAAAATACATTTATAAATAAGTGATATATAGCATTTGATTTATTCTCCATAAGAATAACATTAGGGCTGAGTACGCATGTTTGCAGCAACAAGAAATATAAGAAATGTGTTTTTAAGCAATCATCAATATAACTCAACCAGGTGAAGCTACATATCAAATTTTAATAATTTATGTTCATACATAATTAAGGGAGATATACAACTTTACTTATTATCGATAAAAATTACATCATGACTGAGTATGCAGGTTTGCTGCTACGGGGATAATCAACAACAAAACAATTTTTTGTGCAAATATCAATATACCAGTACTAGGTGGTTTTTACCAATTTTATACCCTCTTTCCATAGCCCAATCGATCTGGTTTTCGAACTTAAGTCATAAATGTTACTCTCCACATTTGTGTCAAATTTAATCAACATCTGGCATTTATTTCAAAAGTTATCGAGGTAATGGACACATATATATAAATCTAAACAAATAGTGTTTTTGCCAAATGGGGACCTCAAACAAAAAGTGATCATGGTCTCGGCCTTAAGTCTTACCATGCCACATACAGTAATAGCTGTTTCCTTATAGGGGAAATTCGCTAAAAAAAGATAGAAATGAACTGGGAAGTAAAAAAGACCAAACTTTAAAAATGTCTTCTCTAGTAACAAAATACCCCCATCACAGCGTGAAAACTGATTGTATTCCTGCTGTTGCCATTTCAGTCGCCTTGTTAATGATTATATTTCAGTTACTGGTAACCACCAATCATTCACACTAAAATGAAATATTATGTTATAAATATTAATGTTGTAAAATGTAAACAAAAATTATCAGCAATATTGCAAATATAATCCGTCCTTAACATTATATTTGGTAAATATGTCATTGAATATTTTGTATAGCCATGTGTTTATTAGGTACAGTTTCAGTGCTTAAAGAAACATCAAAAAGCATAAGTGGTCTTCAATTTTTACAAATCAGTTGCAGAGTCTATTTTCAACCCTAGTTTCCAGTAGACCTGACCCCTTGGGCACCCTCAAATTTGTACCATAGTGCATGAAGATGATTAATTATGTCGTAAAAAGAAAACGATAAATGTGGTACCTAGTAACCTAACATATTCTAAAAAATAAAATCAAGACAAAAAGAATAACAAATACCCTGCACACAGAAAACCTGCATTATAAGCGAATTTCCAATGCTAATTTTATACCATATCTATCACATAAAGCCACTCACCAATTTTCATGAAAATACTTTCATAAATGTAAGTAACTAGCTGATTTCAGCGGCTTCGCTCACAAAAAAATCAAATACATTTGAAATATTAACCTGAGCATCACTATCAAATCTTTGTTTATATTTTACCATATGACTTCCTTTGCAGTCACTGACAAACATTTTAACATACCGTACAGCTGTAACATTATAAAAATGAAAATGATATCGTCCTATAAGGTTTGCATTGGATCTTACAGAGCCCGTGGGGTGGAGCCCCAATGTTGGATGTAGACATTATCACAGAGACACATGCTAATTAAAATACCTAATTGATTAGCAAACAAACGAGGCCTTAAAAATTCCTGAAAACACAAAGTTACGCCATATGCCTACTTTTAATGTACCATATCCATTCATCAGGCACTGTAAGTTTAAGTTCATATTGCAATTTAGGTTAAGCTTTTAAAGATTTTATATATTTACCTAATCGTACATCATACGCTTTGTATTCATTCATTAGTAACTAAACTACACAATGAAGCTGATTTTTCTTTCCACTAGCATCAAGATTATAGTATCTTAAAATCAAGGGTTGATTTAGCACACTTCAGTTAACCGAATAATAATAATTCAATGTGATCTTCAATATTCTCTTCAAAATTTGCATAAGTTTTAAGCGCTAACATATAATTATTAAGAACAAATTATTACTTCATGTACCGCACCTAAGGCCCTATATAGAGGAAAGTGGGGAACCTGGGCGCTCCTAAGTTAAATCCATTCTTAGTCAAAGATTTTTATAGTTAAACTTCAATTTATTCATATTGCCTCTAGGATTGAAGTGTGACTCTAAATAAAACAGTTTTCATACCTTTCTATCGTCAATCCTCTGGTTTACTAGCAGATGACTAGTTTCGGAAGTACTGTCCCATTATTAACTCTGGCATCGATAAATTAAAATATGAACTTATAACATAGTCACAATATATCACTAACACAAGACAAACGGACGCTACGATTAAAACAAATATTTATTTGGTTTGACCGGCCAAGGAAAAGTCCAGACAGCAGGACACGAACACGCGGAAGGCTGCGACTACCACCCATACCTAGGCCTACATGACTACCTACCTACCAATGTACCTTGTCATGTCACAGCCTTCCGCGTTTTAGTATCCCACTGTCTGGACTTGTCCTTGGCTTGTGTTAGTGTACATATTGTGACTACCTATGTGTTCATATTTTAATAAATCGACGCCAGATTTGATGGTGGGACAGTAGTCCCAAAACTAGTCATCTGCTAGTAAAGGAAAGGATGAACGACGGAAAGGTAAACCTGTTTTATTTCAAGTTACACTTCAAAGGAAGACGTCTAACTGCTCCCCGTTTATTCTAGTTTCTTAGGGGAAAATTCTAATTTAATCGATTCAACCATTATTTGTACAGAAACTAATAAGTCAAAGTATGAAAAAGCACCCAGTTCCCCGACTGATGTGTAACTGTGTGCATGGGGTAAGGTAACTGTGTGCAGTACCGGTATAGCCTAATTACAACTTTCGGTGAACAATAAAAGGCTGTTACCTACTATCAGAGTTAATATAATACAACACATATGGATAGGAATTATAAATTTTGTAAAGAAAACAACTTTTAAAGCTAAAATGTCTTGAGTCTTCTTACGATTATATAAATAGAAATGAAGGCTGCCCATAAGACTACTGTTAATTGTAACATTGGCCTTATGGAAGTATGGAAAGCCTGGTTTTTTAATTTGTTAAACACACTGTACACAGTACAACACACTGTATACAGTACCGGTACCGGTACTGTTTCATTTCTTGCTATAATAAAGTGTGATTCAAAACAACTGAAATATGTTAGTTCTGTACAATCAGTAACATTCAATAAACAAACCATCCTAGTGGAATAACTCCCCACACAGCACAAGTTTGTCCCCAGGACATCTCAAGGACATCACAGTGGGATATGCAGGATATCCCAGGATCATCCCTATCTCATCCCATAATATCCTCAAGATACCCTCAGGATGTCCCAAGGACACAAAAATGTCCTCTCCCTACGACATCCTGGGGACATCCTTCAGGATGACCATGGGATGTCCCTTGGACCTAATCAGGACATGATAATGAAAGCCATAGGACATTCCCAGGATGTCCTACAGGATTATCTGGGGATATCCCTCGGACCACAAAAGGATATTGTATTTTGAAGCCCTAGGACATCCCCAGGATGTCCCACAGGATTTACTGGAGACATGCCTTTGACATGTATTGAAAGGTGTCCCATTATTCTATCAGTATGAATCCCATAACCCCACAGATATCCCTGCCTCCCCATGATAATTCTGTGGTCATCCTTGGGAGGCCATAAGGCTCCTAGTAATAGGTAGTGTGTACCCTGAAGCCTTATCGCCTCCTAAGGATGACTGCAGAATTATCATGGAGTAGGCAGGGATATCTGTCAGGTTAGGAGATTCAAACTGATATTATAATAATGGGGCACCTTTCAGTATGGTCACACAATCTGATAGGAAGACAGTTCTAAAATAAATTACAGGACAACTTTAAATTATTCTTTTATAAAAATAATACTATCATTGTCCATGCCCAGCTTGCACATAGAAAAAAAGTTTTAACTTCATATTGGTGTTATTTTTTTAAACAGGTTGACTAGTGTATAAACGTTAAATACCTGTAATCTTCCTTGTGATCCTAGGATATCTTTTTAATGGATGACACGTTAGTAGTGTGGAAAGGGGACTTTTGGCTCACTTGATTTATGGCTTCCGGTCACGTGACCGGAAGCGCTGCGTCATGAAAGACGTCATCTGAGGCTGAGCCAGTGACGTAGGCGGTTTCGTGACGTAATGAGTGAAAGGTCAAAGTTCAAGGTCACGGGGAGGTAATTTTAAAAAAGTACTACCTCGCACGCGTAAAATCCGATTGTGATTCGATAGTTAATCGATAAGAAATATCGAATGAAAACAATCGAATGAAGCAATCGAATGATACGAGTGCGAGGTAGTACTATTACAAATATTACTTTATTTTATTTACAATAATTCATGTTTACAATAGTTCCCCGTTGTTCGCTGTCATCGATGTTGTTGATCCGGACGAGTTGCGGCCATCACTTCGCTTTCTGATGAAAGACGGTAGATATTTCGATTCCTGCGCAGAGTCCATGTTGTTTTTTGATGCGTAAAGTTCCAAAGATAAATCGTAACCGGACACAATGAGAAGTCTTAACTCTTCATTAAAAACCTCGAGGTCTTGGAAAGTCGCCAGATGAATAGAGTCATAATGAATACACCTAATTTTGATGGACATTTTAACAGAGAGCTCGAAGTACACTGGTCAAGAGCCGGAGGTGTACTGACTATTCGCTAGCTAGCGTTTTGGTATCAAACAAAATGGTGGGGGTAAAAGTGTGGTGGGGCGGAGCAGATGGCGGACGGTAGATGGCAGGCGGCAGATGGTAGGCGGCAGGTGCGAGGCAGATGGTTGCTACTACATTCGCCGCCACAGTAATGCAATCCTTCGGCGTAATTCTTGTATTTTATCTTGTCGGTTCATTTGATACGTTTTACATCTACATATGCAATAGCTGAAACACTTGCACTTACGACAAGCTTTCCCGTCAACTTGATCGCCTGGTATTTTAAAACATTGTAACTCGCAACAATATGTCTTCAAATTGTTATCGAAAAATAAATTATTCATAGGTGGCACCGACATGTTAGCTGCAGCGTGTGTTAGACAAGACTGAGACTAACTTCACTGCTCCCTCTCTTTTATACCTCTGCATAAGTTAACCCTGAATGAAAGTTCAAGGTCACCCATTTGAATTAAAAAAAAAGCAACACAGCAGTATATAAAATAATATACTGCTGTGTTGCTGTTTTTTCTTTTTTTCTTTTCTTTTTTTTCTTTTCTTTATTAAACAAACATCTTACAATACAATAAGCTTAAGTCTAACATTAATGACTAGAAATACAAACAGAGAAATACAAACAGAGACATTATGTACAAATATGCGTGATGTGCAGAGTGAGTTCCGTAGAGTTGTTGCCGCTTACACCGTGTGATACCAAATACAACGTCCCCGGTTGAATATCTCGCAAATCTTCATTTTGTAGCAGTTGAACAAATCGTTTTGGAAGAAATACTTGAAACTTCGGCTCATCTCTTGGAGTGAAAGGTCCTTCGCTCAATGAAACTAGAATTGCTTCTCCATGTGTGGTTTCCACTTTCTTGATGTTATGAATAATGTAGTGTTTTTGTTCTTTTAGTTCTGAACACTTTTTAGTTAGCAGAAGGTCGGATTTTGAATGAGTGTTGAATTGATCAACCAGTGTTTGTAGAAACTGTTGTGATGCCATCTTCGTCAGTGGTGGTTGTGGTGTCTTCTGCGATGTTGCCTCTTCGGAGTCTCGAATAATACTCGTGCTGGAGCGGTGCTGTCTCCTCGTATTTATAGGCCCCGCTACCCCCACCACATTTCTGTTCTCCGCTACCCCCACCACATGCCTGCGTTTGTTTCAAGTAAGCAGCCAAACGATACGCGTTGTACAATGCACAGTTTGTTTGGCCGTGTTTAAGATCTTTTGCAGCGACACAAATATTACCGAGATTAATGTTAAAGTCCTTACTGATAGTTATATCGAAAACATCACCGTGCGTGTACTTTTGTATCCAGTTCTTTTTTTCTAATCCTCTTGTGTATATATGTGAATATTGTTTGCAAAAGTTAAACATAATACTGTGCAGATTACTGTAGCTTATAAATCCTTCATACCAATGTATGTGATGAAAGTAGTTTGTTATCCATTTGTTTGTAATTTTGCTTTGGTGTTAAGTTTGTTAAAAGAAAAAGGAGCTTCAAACGTGAATGGGTAGGCTACAAATGTAAGCAAGTCTAAAATTACTAATTCCTTGATAATAAACCTATCATCATTATTTCGAAATGCTTGAAATTCTATTACACAAGGCTTTACACTCACTTCTTCATCCCCTCCGCTCATCATGGCACCTAGCGATCAACTAAACTGTTTTCCACACCACGGTAGGTTAAATACCAGGCCGTACAGTTGCAGGCGCGTTGGTGTATATTTAACGTGGGCACCGTCCCCAATAGGCCTACCCCACGTGTGTTCTTCTTTACTAAGTCAAACTTTAGTCTTTTTTAACTTCTTCTTCTTGTTTTTCGTTTTCTTCTTCTTCTTGTTTCTCCGTTTCTTCTTCCTGTGTTGTTTCTTCTGTAGCTTCTGTAGCGATTTCTACAAGTGGTTCAAAATCCTTTAACTTTCTCCACATGCAAACTTCATGAGGTATTCTATTAAAAATAGATGTATCCACAGGTCCGTACACGATGGTGCTATCAGGTTGTTTTTCCAAAGTATCGACCAAATATTCTTTAATAATAGCGCTTGCAAATACCAACTGTCTCATGTACCTTGTAATAGGTTCTGTTGCGTAGTTTAAAACGTAGAATTCTTCACGTGACAGTAGAATCTTATTTTCATGTTGAGTCAAGTCTCTAATTCGCACTTGTAGTTGTCCGCGATGTTTAACAATATCGATTTCATTGTCACAATCCAAAAGTCGAATATGTGTTTTCCTTCCACACAAACTGTTAGTTAAATAACATTCTATTAAATGTACATGTTTCAAAAATGACTCCCAAGCATTTTGCGAAAATAAAACCTTTTTTGTTCCATGGTGTAGTATTACTGTAGGGGAATAATCCAATGACTTCATCAATCCAACTGATACACTTTTACTGATGCATGCTGAGATGGGGTAAAAGATTCGCAAAAAAACTTCAGTTAAAATGTGAGGAGGAATATTTTCTTCAACTTTCTTCTTCCTCTTTGGTACTACCTTTGATGGGTCTGCATTACTTTCCTCCTCTCTATCTCTTTTACCAAACTTTAAAAATGCAGTTATTTCATTGATGATTTCTTCTTCACTAGTATTATCACGTTCCAATAACGGTGCTACCTCTGCATCACCTTGTACAACAGATGGAGAACTCATTTTGTAGAAGATGTTACCCATGCGACGATAGACGATCAACTGAAGACCTGCATTGTTGCTCCGCTATTTATAGGTCAGCGACAGTGGCGGTGCCGGTGGTGGTACAACGTTTTACAATACTGTCTTTACAATACCGGTCAACGGTGTGTATGTAACAATTTTATCGTGCAAAATTAAACAATACGCAGATGTATTTGCAGGTACGTTTTCTTGAAATTCCATTTCTATTTTTATATCAACACTAGACGATTTTACAGATTCATTTTGTTTGGAACAATCAATTACAACAATCGGAGCTTTCGATTCAAACTGTACGGGAGATAGTAAAGGTGTATTTGTTTTGCCGTAATATGAATTTTGGAACCTAGCGTACATATCGTATAAAACACTGTACCTTTTTTTATCAAAAGAAATATTAAAGTTGTCGTAGGGAAAGAATTGTGAATTCAGGAACACTTTACAGTTTGTTAATTTACAATGGTCAAATTCACCAGCATTTTCAGTTATTATACTTTTCTTCTTCGTTTGTAATCCAAATATTACATATCTCGCTTTTTCCAAATGAGTAGAAGTTTTTACAGTCCATGTATGCCGTTGTGTTGTAGGTAAAACGGGGTATTCATGAAACTCCCAGCTTCTGAATGGCATTACAATGTCTCGATCTGATTTTAACTTTCTTAATAATGTAATCCTGTGTTCATCATTTAGTCGCACATGTGGTACTCTCCAAACAATCTTGTCTAATGTTAATTTCCAGTCTAAATTGGCATCAGTTGTTCCAGTAGCTGCTTTAATAATATCTTTACCGTTTGATGATCTTAATAAAACTAGTTCTTGTTTTACATTTATTATTATTCTTCTGTAGTCTTCAGCAAATCCTAGGAGTAATCTTAAAGGTACGTAGAAATCAAAGTTTCCCGAAGAGTCAGGAGCGATTGGACTTTTGTCTGGTGCAACCCATCCTGCAACAGCTAACAAATTCTTCTCGTTTGGTGTTAAAGACGCTAATCCTTTCAATGTACTGGAAATTCCAACCTTTTTTGTTGAATCGACTGTAACTCCTGAAATTTCATATCTAATCTCGTCAAACAAAAATGCCATAGGATTATTTATGAACGGAACAGTGGTTCCAGCAGTACCATCATTTTTTGTTACTTTTCCTTCAATATATAAATAACTTTCGCATGGGAGAGTATAAATGTCTTGTTGTTGTATAGGAATCCTAATTTCATCGTTATTGTTTAATTTGGACGAAGCGTAAGGGTTGTGCGTGTGATATTCCTTTTCCCATAAGGTCTCGTCGAATGTTGGACCCTGCGCTATATCCAGTATATCCATTGTTAATGACCTTTAATCCAATTTCTTCTAGAAAACGAATGTTGTCACTTGTTAATCCTTCTACAGCTGATGAGCTACTGACCTCTTTGCTTGTTGGCTCTCTCTTTTTAAATGATAACCCCATTGTCTAAGCGGATGATTTTATATGTATTCTTACAGTAATAGCTTCTCCTCTAAAGTCAATAAGGTTTCCGTCTTGATCCACTATGTTCAGCACGATGTCTGAAATGAAACTGGTGTTTAACGGTAGGTACACAAGGTTTTGAGGCTTTTCTACTATCTTGAAACCCGGTGCAACTGATGGGTAGAATGTGTGTAATATATGACGATTCTCTCCATCTCTGTAGGATCCTTGTATAATGTTACATGTAATGTCTATGCTATTAACTTTGATGATCGTCACAGTTTTATTCCCAGAATGAGTTTTATTAGGTTCTAATACTTTTGTTTCCTTAGAAAACCCCAATAAACTACCAATTGAATGTTCTTGACTAAGATCAATATAATACTTAGACGTAATTTCGGCTTTCATTGTATTGTTATTGCCTTTTATCGTTATATTTTGTTTTCCCATATGTTTTTGTATAACTTCATTTATATTATCAATTTCATAAGCTCCTGTTGGTAAACTGAATTCTTCCAAAGCTGAATACTTTCCTTTATCATCTTTTGTCTTGTAATAATGTATTTTGTTATTAATTCCTTCACTAACGTTTGGAATAGAGTTATATGTTGTTAAATCCAATAATGCGGCTTCCCATAGTCTTCCTTTTTGCAAACGTAGCGCTGGAAACAGAATACTGCGCAAAGTACATGAGTTACCGGTTAATGACACTGTATACGAGGACATCTTAAAGTTGACTAACACTTTTAGCTAAAAAGTCTAAACATAAATGACCGCAAATGGATGTATCATCAGGTTGTTTTCTTGTATGATTGTAAAAAACATTTTCTGCCGCACGAAAGTATTGTTGAAGTTCTTTCGGT
This sequence comes from Allygus modestus, assembly GCA_963675035.1. NCBI lineage: Eukaryota > Metazoa > Arthropoda > Insecta > Hemiptera > Cicadellidae > Allygus > Allygus modestus. Next base: position 159,537,745 of record OY776111.1, on the reverse strand, counting down.
GGTGGAAGGTCTCCAAAACTGTCGAAATAATAAATGGTTTTACCAAGTTTCTTGTAACACACCCAATGAGTGCCTAATCCTTCACTATTATCCAAATTTACAATACCAGTCTCATTTTTCCACATTTTAACCGGTAACTCATCTTTCATAAATACTCCTCTAAAAAATGGGATTTTCAAACAAGAAGCATATGTAATCAGTTCTTCATTGGTCAATTCTTTGTTTTTAATTATTAATTGCTCCTTCTTATTTAATACACACGATACGGTCTTAGGTATAATCCTCCTCCCTTTTTTATCATTGACCATATTGTTGGTTTCTTTTTAGCTTTACCACTGGTAGATCGACGTTTTCTTCTGATATTACCTCCTTGTTTTTTAGCGGGTTTTTTCCCACGCCTTCTTCTCTTTCCTCCTCCAAACGTAGTTTTTGCTTTCATTGCTGCTGTTACTGCTAAAGACGCTGCTTTTTCACCAATACTCGCGTCACTAGATTTTACTCTTTGCCAAGCTTTCTCAGCAAGTGCTTTATCCGCTATTGATCTATTTTTAGTATCACCAAATTTGGAATACGCTATATCGTGCTGTTTAGAAGCCTGATCGAGCTTATTTATTCCAGGATCTCCTCTAGCAAGACGTTTCTCTAATTTGGTTCCAGGACCACAATATTGATATCCTCCAGGTAAATGTAATTCCACAGGTAATAAATCAATCGCCTTGTTAACTATAGCTCCAACCGGTTTACTCAATAGAGAAAATGCTGTTGATGCTATTCCCCTTCCTCTCTGTAATCTCTCTCGATTATGACTGATGCGTTTAACCCTCGACATGGCTATTTATAGCAAAACTTACAATCAGTAGGTGCACTCTATAAATGTTTTACAATGAATGTAATATCAGTTTTGGTTTCTTGTATTATATACTGTTTAAAATCCATTTATTATATCGAAATGGATTTATTAATTAAATGTAGACATATTAAATAAAAGTAGTAAAAATAGAAATAAGGTGTAATTGAAGATGTTCCAGATGTTTCTCCGCTGGTGATGGTATCGTTGTCTTCGGTAAAATGAATAAACTTTAAATAGTTGTCATGTTCCCTTAGAAACTTGCCACTTAATCGTTGATAATTGAATAACACATCCCAGTCTAGTTTATCTTTAAAATTGTCAATGTAATTCTCAGAGAGATTTTGATATTTACTTATTACTTCCCAACAGTTATTAAAATTTGATGTCATCTCTACGAGGAAGTCTTCTGAAAACTGTTGTCTTTGTAAAATATGGATCCAGTTAACTCTGTGAAAATAAATTCTTAACATAGTCATTGTAAAGAGGTAGTGTATGGAAAGTTGTTCCCAATCCATATAGCTATCAAACCGTTGAACAAATCCATCTGTCAACACTCCTTGGGGAAATCTCGGCTCTTGAGATATTAAACTCCACGCAGTAATATTGGATTCCATCATCCTCTCTGTATCGTCTCTCGAATATGACTGATGCTTTATCCCTTATCATGGGGGGTATTTTAAATTCTTTTTTCTCTTATGTAATCTTCATTGTTTTCTGTTGGTTCATTAATCACATTCACTTTATCCTCCTTTCCTAATGTCTTGACTTTAGAAGGCTTAGACGGTTTATCTCGTTGATTAGGTTTCTCTGGATTGTGTATATTTTTCCAGTCTAAATAATTGTGACTGTCAACATCTGAAGCTGCATCTCTTCCTGAAGCCCGATGGATATAATGGAATAGAGCTGCACCAAACCTTTCCAAATGTTTTTCATATTCCGTAGTCCATTTCTTGTGTACAATATCAAACATTTTCTTATTTACAGCGTCTCCATCCTGCTCACAATCACCTACATTTGATAATTTTAATTTTTTTACATCATAGCTTGTATCAGTCTTATTCCTTTTGTAAATCGTTAACAATTTTAGAGTAGCTAAATTTACTGCTTCACCATCATAAATGGGATATTGTATATCGCTTAACCTTTTACCGGAAAACCCCCAATGATCTTCGTGTACAGTTGGGGTTCTTTTTTTCATGTACTGTACTGTAACCGCATCAGACGACATAAGCGGATCACCAACATTTTGAATTACTTTTCCTTCAAAATTATAGTTGCCGTCAGGTGTTAACGGAAACCCAGCTCTTTTTTCACTATATCCAGATTTTACTCCAAACTCGGAATACCGTCCAAACTTGTCCACACTCATGATGTAACTGAATCGCTATCGTTTAGGTTCTTATATATACGTCTACTGATCAATTATTCCTTGTTTTCGCAGTTCATCAACCAAAGCTACCCATTCGTTTTCTAAACCAGTGTGCCCGGCTTCCATAGCTTCATGTAATAACCTCATTCGATCAACTAACTTATTTATATCGTTGTAATATATTATATTAGTTTTATACAAGTTTTTCAATAATCCCTTTCCAGATGTGGTAGGATCAGTTGTTTTTCTCTTTTTATGCAAAACATTTAATTCAGCAGAAGATAAAGCTCTTCTTTTAATTGGAGCTTTTTTTGATTTCGAGGGGAAAAGACTGGATATAATACTTGTATATTTTATTGACAGATTTCTATGAATAGGTAGACCTTTGGAATACTTTTTTCTATGTGCATTTGTATACTCTAATATATTTTTAAACAATTGTAAATCCCTTTTAGTGTATTTACCAGGATTATTTTTAAAGATGAGTTCAAACAAACCTTTTGTACCTTTATATTTCTTATCTCCAATAACTATATCATCATTTTCGTTTATATCTAACTTGCTATCTCCAATCATTAATCCTTTATCCTCTATTCTAGCTCCATAGGTATGATAATTTCGATTAGCATGTGCGGCGTGTAACATTTTTAACGTATATGTTCTTCCAAGTGTTCCTTTAAACATAATATCCGTGCCTAATTTGCTTAAGTTGGATGGGTTAATATCCTCTTCTTCTGCTCTTGTATCTTCTACACTTGTATCTTCTGTACTTGTATCTTCTGCAATGTCCTTTTCCTTTAAATCCTCTATATCTCCGCTTTCTTCATACTCGTCACTTTCTTCAGATGTTTGTAACTGGCCAAAACTTTCATCATTTTGAAATTCTTCTTCATATTTGGAAATTGGTAGCATTTTGTCCCCTTCGAAGCGAATTGAAGGTTTTTCCATATTTTGTGCTAATCGCTTTAAAGGTTCAGTAACAGGTTTGAATGTTGTTTCTAAAAATTGCTCTCTTTCATTTATACCTGATTTTAAAGCTCGGTTTTTTTGTCTAATAGAATCACTAAGTGATTTTATTTCCTTTAATAGCTTTTCCTGGTTAACCATCTTCACACCTTGACGACTTGTACAGTAATACCGCTAATCAGTGTATTAAAACGAATTTATCAAAACCTATTCTATAACGACCATCTTTTATAGCTTGATCTTTCATAATAACCAAAAATCCATACTTTTCCGCCCATGCTTTTCCGCAAAGCTCTTTAAACTTTTCAAATGGCATATCCGCATTCACATGATCGTTATATATATGTTTTAGGTTAGTATCATCTTGTTTGAATACAATTAGAATATTTGCATTATCTCTGATAAGTTGTTTTGGGACTTTGCTATAAGTTTGTCCTATATATATGCTGTCGATGTTATTATGTCTTCCCATGGCAAAGTAGTTTCTAATAGTATCCTGATTTTCACAAGATACATCGTCAAATATAAATACAGAATACGGTTTCGCTTCGTTTGGTTGCATAATGCTATCACTAGCGTTAAATTTGTAAAAATTAACATCAGACACATCAGATAGGATTTTATCCAGCAATTGATACTTTGGTTGATGTAGAGACTTTGAAAAAATATATAGGTTATTAAACCTTAATCCCTGCGGATTAGTGATCAAATTAAAGACAACATTGGTCTTTCCACAGTTTGAGGGGCCACTTACTATACATCGAACAGTGTTTGGAAGTAAACTACCGTGTTTACCATTGTTGATTTTAACGTTATCCACAGTTAAATCATCTATGTTATTAATATTGAATCGATCTTTATGGTGAATAATCTCCATCCTGCTCAAAGGTTAACGATGAAATGAGTTGCTTGTATTAAACCAAGTCCTTTATAGGTATCCATGAATCCTCAGTTTTGTTAAACCCTAACCACCGCACTTTAACTGCGTCCTTTTTTCTTTGTAACACTTTTTCAACAAGATATACATCACCTACTGTTGACTTTAACATTTCATGTCCATAAAATGCACCTTGCAACAAATCTCCTTTGTTATCTTTTAGGATATACGTTTCAGGTACAGTCGGTTGCACTTTATACACTGTAAAAACTTCATTCGTCCAATTGGGAAGGTATTTCTTGGTAAACACTCCCTTATATTTACTAATCCGTACTTTATCACTTACATTAAATTTTCTTGGCTGCATTTTTTCTACTTTAGGCTTTGTATTTTTCTTTATGCGTTTTAATACATCTTTTGCATTTCTTCTATTTACTTTGTTAGGTTTCATACCAATAGTTCTATGAAACCTGTTGTTATAATCATTTATTAATTGTGGTAAAACATCATACCATACGTAAGAACCTCTTTTTGAAAATTGTTTATACAGTGCTCCTTTTAAGGTTCTATTGAATCTTTCTACAATAGCTGCTTTTTTCTCTGAATTTGTAGAATAATGATTTATTTTATATTTATTCATTAACTGTGCAAAGTTTGTATTAAAGTATTCTGTTCCATCATCAGTTTGTAAATTTTTAATTTTGTTTTTATCTCTTTTTATGGCTATTTCCATGGCTTCTGTTACGCTTTTACCAGTCTTGTCCTTTAGAGGCAAAGCGTCTGCAACTTTTGTAAAACAATTAATAATTGTGAGTATATATTTAAATCCTTTGTTTATTCTGCTATGCGGTCGCATTTCAATTAAATCCGCTTGATATAGATCATTTATCCCTTTTATAACAGTATTTCTTCTTGGAAACTTTATTCTTGCAGGTTTGTGTAGTTCATTAATAATCTTCTCCTTCAGGTCTGACATGATGGTTTCACGAAGGCAGCTGATATGGTATTAAACATTCTATGGTATAAATCTGCTTATATATATATATATATATACATATAGTTCAAGGTCATTCAAAACTTGTGTAAAAAAAGGGGAAACACAGCTTAACATTGCTGTGTTTCCCCTTTTTTTACGGAAAGGAAAAGGATAAAGGATCTAGGACGATGAAAAGGTTACTCGTCAATAGGGTTGAGGGAGTAGTGGCCGAATGGCAATGTGTTGATTTTGTCTGGAAGGGTTTGTCTTTTGTCGTCATTACAGGATAGCGTCTTTTTAACTTCAGTCACGCTGTACAGCTGATGGTTAAAACTTCTGATGGTGTTGAATTTAGCTGTAATGATGTTATCCTCAAATAAGCATTGCTTGTAGTGTTCAAAATGCACTTTCTTCTTTAAATATAAACTCTTCACACCTTTAGCTTTCTTAATATAGCTATTGTTCTTTTCTTCTTCTTCTTTTTCATTATAGAGTTTCAAAGAATATAGTTTAGACATCAGTGCAACAATCTCTTCAAGTAGAACACCATTAGCCTCATCCTTGAATTTGCCTAGTACTTTTTTGTGTATGCCATTGTCGTAGTTTGGATGATCTTTTGGATAATCGGAGAAATCAAAGTCGTTCTTGTAAATAAATGTACGTAAGTCTTTATACATGTCCAATGTTACTATGCGATATATGAAAGCGTCAGTGTCCATATATGTAATATATATATTTTCTCTTCCGTAGAACGCCACCATTTTGTTGTAGTGAAAGTCGTACATGTGTGTTTTTGAGATGTCCAAGATTGACATGCCTATATACAAAGGACGATCCATCTTCACACTCGTCTTCTTCATGGACACTGCTACAAGTTTTTCATTAATAATTATAGATGTTCCAAAATTTGGCTGCTGTACTAGTTTCTGTAATTTTTTTGCGTCGGTAAAAAGTTTAACATTTTTATGTCTTCTTTTGTTTTCCAATGTTTTTCCAAATATCGCATTATTCATTAATTTAAAGAAATCTTTTTGAAAGTCTGATGTAGCTGCTGCTCTTCTGATGGTATTTGAATCAATGTAGGGTTTCAACCAGCATGATTGAGAAAATTCCAAAACTCTATTAATTTTTGTTAGACGTAGTCCTAATTCGATAGCTTGTTGAACCACCCAAAAGTGAGCCACGTAGCGTTGTTTATTATTTAATGTCATCATTAATTTGGGGTGTTTTCCAATTGGTGAAATTTCTGTTTTAGCAAGAAGTGGAAGGTCATAATGAAGATCATGTAAATTTTCTGGGTATTCAAAATCGCAATCCAAAATATATCCAGTGTCACCATGTTTCGGAATTTGTAAAATATCGCCAATAGAGTCGGGATTAATCCATTTAAAGTTATCAAAAGGAAGTGGGTTTGACATTGCCCATCCGTACAGGTTATTTGCATCGAAATATCCTAAATAGGTTGACGGTTTGGTTTCATCGTAATCGGGAAGGTATTTGTTGTTGGCTTTGACATGTCTGGTAACACTTTGGGTCAATCCGCCTCTTACTCCAGCTTCAACCATTAAAACCATGTCAATATCTGTTAAAAGTTGGAGTTTGCATTTTGTTTCTTTTAACATGGCTTGCCAAGCTAATCCTGGTGAAGTATACGAATGTAGAGGGTCCAAACCGTATGCAGCAAAACAGGTGTTTCGGAATTCTTCCATTACATCACAAAGAAGAGTTACATCTAGTTTGACATAAAAGTCCGAGTAATCTCCTAAGGTCTTCATATCTAACTCGTTCCATACTCGACGTGCGTGTTGATAGTCCTCAAGTGATATTTCCGAATCATTAAGTTTGTTTTTGAAGTGTTCTGGTGGAGGTAGTGATGTTTCATCAAATCTATGCAGTCCATCGATGTAGTCATAGGGGAAGACTGCTTTTCGAAGAACCAAATCCATTTTACTATTGGGTACAATTTTGCTTGTTTCTATCAAATCTGTTCTTCTTAGATTTTCAGATAATTTCATGAGGCTTGAAGGCATAAATCTAAATGAATCAACAAACCTTAATTTAATTTTACCCACCTTTTTTGAAAAGCTTATAATTTTTTCCATTGTAGTAGCCAAAACGTCTATTGCTCCATTATCTCTTCCTAGTTCGGGGATTATGAAGTGCGAATCATAACCACTCAGATTGTGCAGAACTACTGGGATGAAATATGGTAGTTTGTAGTTCAAGTTGCAAGCGTTACAGGCTGCACCTCTGTACGCTCCCGTAAGATGATCGTGGTCACGAACTTTAACGTTATCCAGTGTAAAGGTGTTATTACACAGATAACACGTTGTTGTTGAATCATAATGTTGAAGCTCTTCTTCTTCCATAGGTGACATGGGTACCTTTGTTCTATACAGTTCTTCTACCTTTGCAGCTATGTCATACAGATCATCGACAAAGTATTTGGCTGCTTCATCACCGCGATAAATCTTTGGAGAAGATGATAGTCCATATTTTTGAAGATGGTCTTCAGTCAACGTGGATTTAATTAGTATGCAATAACTGTTTGGTGAATGAAGTTGGTATTTGCTTCTTCTTGTAACGTCCTCTTCTTGTTGTTCAAGCGGATGTAAAGAAGACTCGAAATCAGCGTAAACAGCAACAGGTACACGGTATTGTTGTATTACTTTATCAAATTTTATCTGCGCTCTGCTGGAATGTGGCAATTTAATTCTAACCTCATAGTTTCCATTACATAACCTTTGATGTTCTACTAACCATTCTGAACCTCCCCTTCTTAATGGTTTGCCTACATGACAAAAACATCTTTTACAAATGGTTTTCTCTCCGTGTTTTTTTGATATTTGTTTAGATACAAGAGCTCCAAAGTTTCTTATGTAGACATAGTGGGATATGTCCCCTTTAGTGATCAATAGCAAATCCGTATGATCTCTGCGCTCAATAGGTGTTATGCGCAAGGGGTACGCATTGTTTGACGAATCTAAGCCGAAAATGTTGACAGAAGCTGAAGGATTTTGCTTTTCAAATTTTGAAATGTCTGTTATAGCAACAGGGTAAGTCATCCCTTGAAAATTATATCTATGTTGTACTTCTTCATATTTGCGGCTTGGTCTTATCGGATTGTCTGTTACATATTTGACCAACATGGCATATTTAAAACATTCAGTATCTTGATTTTGTACGTTGACGCAGGATAAGGTATTTCTAATCTTTGTTGGTAGAGGGATGTAGCTACTTCCTCGAATTCCATAGCCGTGTTTGTGTACTCTTAAGTCTAGCCCTGTGATGCTTAACAAACTCCATCCAGAGCCTCTTCCTTCATGTTCTTGTATTTTTGTCATTAGCTCTTCAAAACATTCAGATACGATTGAATCAATATCTGACGAAAACATAATAGTTCGGTTTTTTGTTAAGAACCCTCTCGGTGAAGTTTCATTTTGAATGTTTGTAAATAAAGTATCCAGTAATGGGTGCCTACCTGTTGATCGACAAGTTATTTGGTCGCAGGGACAGTTGGTAGGGTTTTAAAAAATAAATATTAATAATTAAATACAGTACTGAAACGCACTGAACGACATGTTAGTTGCTCACAGGGACAGTTGGTAGGGTTTTAGAAAATAAGTATAAATAATTAAATCAAGTCCTGAAACCCACTGATCGACATCTTAGTTGCTCGCATGGACAGTTGGTAGGGTTTCAAATAAATAAGTGTAAAAACAGATCGGCTACTTGCTAGATGTACCTGTTGCTCGCGCCCCCCACTCTGCCTTCCAAAGAAGAGGGGCGAGGCGGAGGCTTGTAGCGGAAGTGTATAGCCCCACCACCAACTCAATGTTTGACCGGCGGGACCACGGGACCATGCAGGACGCAGGTGCGGTAAGAAATTTGCTTAACCTTGTTACAAAATTTCCCCGATGTTACGGCGTATAAGGCAGTTCCGACGGTTCCGACGGCAACGATTGCTAACTCACCTTACTCTCTGAATTGTACTGCTACCTTTTGGCGCTTTGGAGAACTACGTCCAACTAACTTGTTACGCAGTACAACACCATACGGCATAATTTGTATTGGTTAGTTGTGATTTCAAAATATGACCGCGCCCATTGAACAGTTCGCTGCACTAGCAGCTAAAAAAGGCGCGCACCTCCTGAAGTGGAGACTTTGTGTATGTGGTGCCTTTAGTTGCTGCACACAGGGGCAGTTTGGTCAGCGTTTTGTTATTGTATTTGCGCCTCTTATAATTTGGCGTTCTCCGTAACTGCATATTTACTTGGCCTAGTGGGAAATGGAATGCTGGATGTACATAGCAGTAATATGCTACAATTTAGGGAAGTCTTATTATCTTTTACATAGGTTTAAACAACTGTAGATGGGGAAAGCGGCCGTAAAACGTGTAGTTCAATGGAACTCATCCTTGCTTCCATTTCCATTTCCCCTGTAGGGAAGAAGCTTTACCGTAGGCAGCCTGTTAATACCTAGACCCGGGACCATGATAAATTGTCGTTTTGAAGTCCCCAGACTGATGTTTTCCTATAAATATTTTATTTTTATTTTGATACTTTTATCGCAACGTTTTTTCTATTGGAATTTTGAAATTATTTTAATCATTTAGTTTATATTGTTAAACAAATTTGCATAAACATGACTCATAAAATAGAAAATTTATGACTTAATCATAGGAATTTCTTTCTTATCTGTCTTTAGTAGGAGTGTACGAGTGCTCATATATTGAGTTTTTTCAAGCCGAGTTTGTGCACTCGACTCGACTCGAGGCATTGCAAAACACTCGTGAGTTCGAGCCTAGTTTTTTATAGGCTACAGATTAAACACTCAAACCGTCTCAAATCACAGTTACAAAAGCAATAAATGCGTCCGAGACTAGGTGAAAACGAATTAGATTGTTCTCTGTATGTTTTACAAAAGAAATCTAACATCACTTAATATCACGTTGGCTTTGTCTAAGAAAAAGCAGTGTTATTAAATTTGAATTACCAATGTAACAGTACACGCATTCGGATCTACTGGCTAGCCATTAAATCAAGTACAATAAAAAGGAGCAATAAAGTTTACCTGTGTGACACTTGTTTTATTTTGGTAAAATATACATGGTACAAAAAATAAACTTCAAATCAAAAAGATATAACAAACGTAAGTTCAAGTAAGTTGTTCTTATAGGTAGGCCTATTTAGTTTGTATTATGAATTTTTTAAGAAACTAGTCTTGAAATGTACATACTATGAATCTATGATTAACTAATTAAAATAATTATTTTATCATCATTTCATTATATCAGATGTATTTTTGACATAATGCTGATCATGTTTAGGTAACGTTTGTAACCAGTATCTCCTCTTCTTGGAAAAAAGAAAACTCGACTTTTCTTAAATAAAATATTACCAACTTCTGGAATGGTAACAACACCCTTCTCTCATCCGTTTTCTTCACATTAAAATATATTAAACCTGTTTGTGAGGGGGGGAGGATGAGAGATAGGGAGAGGATGAGGTGGAGAGGTTTCAGGCATAAATAAATACCCCCGTCGCAGCAAATCTGCGTACTCAGCAAATTTCCAATACAAATATGTAGGTATCACTACTACCTAGAACCACTTACCAAGTTTCACAAAAATACATTCACTAATAAGTGATATATAGCATTTTATTTATTCTCCATAAGAATAACATTATAAATGAGTACGCAGGTTTGCTGTAACAAGGTTTGTGTGTTTTTGCAATTATCAATATAACTCAACCAGGTGAAGCTACATACCAAGTTTTATTAATTTAGGTTCATAACTAAGGGAGATATAAAACTTTACTTATTCTCCATATGAATAACATGGGGGCCGAGTATGCAGGTTTGCTGCTACCGGGAAAAATCAACAAAAACTTGTTTTGTGCTATTATCAATATACCACAACCAGTTGAAGCCACATACCAAGTTTCATCGATATACGTACATAAATAATCAAAATATAACATTTTATTTATTCTCCATAAGGATAACATTGGACAACGTACTGTGTTTAGCACTTTGAATATCACTACAACGGTTGGACGTAAAACAACAATTAAAACGCCAAAATGATTATTTTGTAGAGCTAAAATGATTGGTAGAAAGAAATGTGGAGTTTTTAGTGAAATTATCTGAGGAAAATCTGAAAACCGTATTCCCATAAGATTAACATGGGAAATTTTATGGACACATCTTTTGACTTTTCTCCACGACCACTAAACCTAGCTTAATGATTCAAAATACTAAATTGTTTGTTTTTAAGCTTTACAAAATGGCTATAACCAAAATCTAGTTTTTTTTTTTATTTCAGGGTAAAAAGTTCAAAAAACTGATTTTTGAAAAAATTTTAAACCCCCATAAAACCCCCTTCCCATAAACCGATCGATCTGGTTTTCGAACTTAAAGTCATAAATGTTACTCTACACATTTGTGCCAAATTTCATAAAAATCTGGCTCTTCAATCAAAAGTTATCGCGGTAACGGACACATATATTCATATGTATATATATATATATATATATATAAATTTGAACGAATAGTGTTTTTGGCATCTGGGGACCTCAAAACAAAAAGTTATCATGGTCTCGGGCTTAAGTCTTACCATGCCCAGCTACGGTAATAGCTTCTTCCCTAAAGAGGAAATTCCCTAAAAGACTACTGATTACTGGAATGGTACACCCTTTTCTTATCCGTTTTATTCCACGACAAAAAGAACAGATAATTCAGGACTAATGTAAATCAAAAACATTATGCCTACTGGATTGGTCGTAGGCCCTTCTCTTATCCATTTTAACTCTACATTAAAATAAACTAGTTTTCCGTTGCTCGATTCCGAGCAATTTTGTACCCAACGAAAGGTTACTTCAGTTGTAAACAAACTAACAAAATATCTGACTCTAAACAGGATTATAAATCTGAGAATAATGCCGATTATGTACTAAAGTTGATTGGAAAATCAACACGTAGTTTACACTTCCGCCGTCCGATAGCGCCACTGTTCTGAAAATTCACCCTTTAATTACTGTATTTAAGTGATGCCCTTTCTTTAGATTCTGAGAGGTATTGGCAAATCTATGCAAATATAACTTTAATTTGACAAATCAACTGTTAAAATCCGTCCAGCCGTGATCGAGTTATGACTGTGAAGAAAACGCCCTAGCGTAATAATATATTGTCTATAGGATACTTGGTCGAATTACACATTTTTAATGGTATAATCTATCATTATACAAAACTTTAACTCATTGTGTGCACTTATTAAGATGATGATGATGATCATGTCTTATTAACAGATACAATTTATTTATAAAATTGATAGTCTATCAATAAGACGATTTTGGTGTGGGAATTATTATACCCAAGAGGGTCATAGCATGAACAGATTCTGGCAAAATGAGAGGGCATATACTATATTAAATTATTATGATATTAAAATATAGTGTTTCTGTATCTATGATATTCTCACGATATTTTAGGTTTATTTTAGAATTACTTAAAAAAGAATTTTAAGGCTATTGAGTCAAAACGGGTAACGGGTTGGTCTTTTTTTCTGCGTGATAGCAAACATGATAGTTTTTAAGACTAGTGGGGTCGGGGTGAAATCTAAGAGGATTTCCAAAAAGCATATTAGGTCATATTTGAATGAGGTACATTACAAAACGTACTATAGATTTTCAGCACAATCAGTCAAGTGATGAACACGGCCGCCTTGAGGGGGGACAACAGGGAACCCCAATTTTAAATAAATTCCGAGAATTGACCAATATATTTAAATAGCACTCTCTGGGACCCCACAAAATATTTTAACCAGTCCCCTAATTGTCTTGTGGAAGCCCTCGCGATGAAGTGAAATCACCCAGAAGATTCTCGTACCTCCAAATGGCAAAGGAAAGTTGTATTTTACAATTCCAGGAACTTACAGCTGTTTTATGTTAATTTTTTGGTGAGGACAAAAGCTAGCCCATCACTATAAAAGTCGTACAGGCTCATAATGTTTAAAATCATTTCCAGTTTTCACATGAATAACACAAACAAATAACTCCAAATTGCATGAAACTATAAAAAGCGGCTTTCTGACAGATTAACATATTTTAAGTATATTCCTTGCATGTAACCTATCAAAATAATATAGTATTAACAGATACAATTATAATAAAAATACTACCATATTTGTCTAGGTCACTGGAAGACCGAGCTTTGCTCGTTCCTTGTCAGACAGCAGTTTGTTTTTATGAATGGAGTGGGCCCCTAATGTTACACCACGTCCTCCTAATAGCAAGCACATTTGCTTAGCTTATATTTGTCTTTTTTATACATGTTTGAGGTAACTCCAGTTGTTATTATAGCTCAATATCCCTTTTATTCATTTCGTACCGCTTTATATTTATTCTTCTTTCAATAGTTTTTACAATACACTGATCGATTAAACCTCAGAGTTACGACTGACTGTTATGATTCTTTAGTTTTGATTTTAAAATCCATAAGGTGCATTTACATATTTTAGTTTTATTATTAGTTTTATTACATTACTCGAGTTTATCAAGAGAATGACACCTGCCTGGAATTTATTTTTATCCTAGAAGTTTGATATTTCCTACACTTTAGGACATCACTGGAGCAGTTTAAAAAACTCAAATTTACTAGCAAGCTATAACCTTATTCATATTAGAGTATAGATTGATATTGAACTGGGGGGGGGGAGGCAGTACCCTTCAGAACGTAACTGACGAAACCCTTTATGCCCAGCTACGTTCTCAAAACCAGATTTAGGGTATGTAGACACCATGTGGTGCGGCCCCTTGCTGTCCACCGCCAAGGTTAACTAAATTTTAGGAGTATAGTTTTAGGTTTTATGATTTATGTGTAATACGGGCCACTTTGTGGATCGGGCCCCTAAGCAATTATCTATGTAGCCTAGGGGGGCAGTACCCTTCAGAACGTAACTGACGAAACCCTTTATGCCCAGCTACGTTCAGAACCAGATTTAGGGTATGTAGACACCATGTGGTGCGGCCCCTTGCTGTCCACCGCCAAGGTTAACTAAATTTTTGGAGTATGGTTTTAGGTTTTTATGATTTATGTGTAATACGGGCCACCTTGTGGATCGGGCCCCTAAGCAATTATCTATGTAGCCTAGGGGGGCAGTACCCTTCAGAACGTAACTGACGAAACCCTTTATGCCCAGCTACGTTCAGAACCAGATTTAGGGTATGTAGACACCATGTGGTGCGGCCCCTTGCTGTCCACCGCCAAGGTTAACTAAATTTTAGGAGTATAGTTTTAGGTTTTTATGATTTATGTGTAATACGGGCCACTTTGTGGATCGGGCCCCTAAGCAATTATCTATGTAGCCTAGGGGGGCAGTACCCTTCAGAACGTAACTGACGAAACCCTTTATGCCCAGCTACGTTCAGAACCAGATTTAGGGTATGTAGACACCATGTGGTGCGGCCCCTTGCTGTCCACCGCCAAGGTTAACTAAATTTTTGGAGTATGGTTTTAGGTTTTTATGATTTATGTGTAATACGGGCCACCTTGTGGATCGGGCCCCTAAGCAATTATCTATGTAGCCTAGGGGGGCAGTACCCTTCAGAACGTAACTGACGAAACCCTTTATGCCCAGCTACGTTCAGAACCAGATTTAGGGTATGTAGACACCATGTGGTGCGGCCCCTTGCTGTCCACCGCCAAGGTTAACTAAATTTTAGGAGTATAGTTTTAGGTTTTTATGATTTATGTGTAATACGGGCCACTTTGTGGATCGGGCCCCTAAGCAATTATCTATGTAGCCTAGGGGGGAGGCAGTACCCTTCAGAACGTAACTGACGAAACCATTTATGGCCAGCTACGTTCAGAACCAGATTTAGGGTATGTAGACACCATGTGGTGCGGCCCCTTGCTGTCCACCGCCAAGGTTAACTAAATTTTTGGAGTATGGTTTTAGGTTTTTATGATTTATGTGTAGTACGGGCCAATTTGTGGATCGGGCCCCTAAGCAATTACCTATGTAGACTATGACTAACTCCGGCCGTGGCTACGAATCAGGGAAAACATCAATCGTTATTATATATTCATAAATAACGGAGGCATTGTCTATCAAATTACTCCTTAACGTATGTATAAGATATATACATATATATAGATCATATCTGATACAATCATAACATATTATGGGTATAAAATAATTTACATCATTTCGTTCCTATTTCTATTTTGTGTCATATAAATACAGTCATATTAACGGGTAAATTGATATCATACGGGAAATTTTGGTTGTAAGTGTTGGTATCTCTGCTCAGTGCCGATCAGCTCCACGCTACGTTACTCTGCTACTTGGGCGCGCCTACATCTATGAATGGAAGTGGACTGTTCCTGTAAATCCGCGCGTAAATCCGCCTCTCCCCTCTCTTCGAGAAAAGGAGTAGGGGGCGCGAGCAACTGGTACATCGAGCAAGTAGCCCATCTGTTATTACATTTATTTATTTGAAACCCTACCAACTGTCCATGCGAGCAACTAAGATGTCGATCAGTGGGTTTCAGGACTTTATTTAATTATTTATACTTATTTTCTAAAACCCTACGTACTGTCCCTGTGAGCAACTAACATGTCGTTCAGTGCGTTTCAGTCCTTTATTTAATTATTAATATTTATTTTTTAAAACCCTACCAACTGTCCCTGAGACCAACTAACATGTCGATCAACCGGTGGGCCCCCTCCAGTAATAGTCCAAATTTAATAAAATTTAATCTTTTTAATTCATTTTTCAGAGTTTTGCTAACCAATCCTTTTGCGTTATTTAAAAATTCTTCAAGTTTCAATTTTGTATTGTCAATTTTAAAGTGGGTTACAACATTACCCGGAAGTGCTCGGGCGTGTAGTTCCACATTTACTGATGGTCCAGGCGCATAATGAATGACACTCGGTCTTGAAACTTCATTTTCTTCTTTTTCTTCATTTTCTTCTTTTTCTTCGTTGTGTTCTTCTTCATTTTGTTCTTCTTGATGTTTTGCTAATTGTTGGTCGATTGAATCTAATTCTTCTTCATTTGGTTCTTCTGTATTTGTATTGGTGTTATGTTTCAATTCTTTATGAATGGTTAAAAGCCATTCATCTCTGAAAGAAGCTTTACAAATATCGCAGCGATTCATAATGTAGGCGTGCTCTTCACAAGGGTCAACGCAATAATGAAAAAACACTACAAATGCACCTCTATTTATACCCTAGAAAAAGTGGTGGGGGTACGTTTTAGGTTAAGTTTAAGTTTTTAGCTGGAGGCTACAAAATTCTGTATTTGGGTCAAGGACATTGAGCATATTTTGCCAAAACGGGGAATAGAGCAGTAAATGATTTCATTTTAAACCATAAACTGATCTATTCCCCGCTTTGTATTTAACAAGGACAATTTTCTAGCAACAGGAAAATTTAATATATTTTAAACTGGGTCAAGGTTATACAACGATATTACCAAAACGGGGAATAGAGCAGTAAGTAGTTCTCACTTTGACTACAAACTGATATATTCCCCGCTCTGTATTTAAAGTTTGACAGTTGAATAGAAAAAAAACAACACTTAATCAGACTCATTTGATGAATCGGAATCAGTTGTATCAGAAGCATCGGAAAGAAATAGTCGTCCACGAATATGATATACCCCTCGTGCGCTATCTAAAAATAACCCATCCAAACTACTACTACTAGTGGTTGGAGTTTCATCATGTATTTCTTCAGAACAGAGAAGATGCAGATAGATTCTATAGGTTTCAGATTCCACGTCACTTAACGGTTCAATTTGTTCCATATATCCTGCTTCAATATCATCACTGTCCATATCACTTAATAATTCAAGATCTTCCATTGCATCCATATTACTTAATAATTCAACATCTCCCAATTCGTCTTCATTTTCATCCTCACTTTCAATCACAATATGTTTTATATTTCCCACAATTGATTTTGCAGAAGGAAATATATTATCCTTTGGTGACATAGCTGCTATATATCCTAGTGCTAACACAAGTAGCAGAATGAGATAAGCACTGATGAAAAACCTCTTTTATACACCCCGATTTAAGTGGTGGGGGTAATTAGTGATAGGGATGGGGTATTATTGTAACAATATATGAACAATTTAATACTAACAGAGTATAAAGTTTTGTAAGTGGGTCAAGGCCACCTTAAACTATTACCAGAACGGGGAATAGAGCAGTAAGTGATTCTCACTTTGACCACAAACTGATCTATTCCCCGTTCTGTCTTCCGCTGTTCAGTATTTCCAAAGACTCTTAGTTAGTTGAAGAAAGTTTTTCAATTTCTATTGCTAGCAATTCTTCAGGCAGTTGAAATGAAGTATTTTGTGACAACATTTCCAACATTTCAATGTATTTTATGGCGTGTGTTATAATAGAAAGTCTTGAAGCTTTTGGTTCAAGAAAAGGTACTTTTGTTCGTAATAAATTATAGGCTTCATTCAATATTGCAATCCTTCTTCTCTCTCTAGCACACCTTCTTTTCTCTCTATCATTCTCCTCCTTGCCTTTAGCATCTAAGTTAGACGATCCTCCTGGGCTATCCATAGTTGAATAATAACTATACCCTGAAGCCGACTGCCTTATATCTGTTTACCCCCACCCTTTTACAATGAATATAGCTGGTTCGATGTCTTGTTCGGGAAAAGTCGCTAACTTAACGTGTAGTGTAATAAAGACACAAGACAAACCCCTATTGCAATAATCGGTAAATTTCTCTCTTCAAAAGGATTGGTGATGACCTCTAGCCTATGTGACCCTAGTTTTATTGTAGGAAATAAATATATCTTCCAATATCTTACCAAACAAAAATTTTCTAAGTCCCGAAACCCGCGCCTATCTAGGTCAAGGTCGTTTTAAGATTATAAAAAAAAGTGTGGACAACCTATTTACCTTCTGCAGCATGCTACAGAATTTAAATAGGTTGTCCACACTTCTTTTTTTTTAATTTGGAAAAGAAACAAATATTTACTTAAATTTGGAAGATAGGTTTTTGAACTTTGATTTTACGGTAATGATTTCCACACAGTGACTCCCTTTTCGTTTCGAATTAAATAGTCTCGTCTGGTAGGGTTTTCAGGGTGGAACATACCCTTAGGTAATGCTAAATAGAACAGTTGGTCTGCGCATTTTAAAATCACCTTTAGAAAACCTTTCTTTTTAACAAAAAAGTAACGTTCGTTTTTACGAAGCCTATTAATTCGAAGTTTTTTGGGGTTCACTGTTGATATTGGTGAAGATCGAGAAACGCTAGTCTTATGTTTCAGTTTTAAATGATACCCGCATATTTCCTCATTTGAAACACAAGACCTGTGACAGCGTTCACCTTTCTTCGGACCTTTTTTGAAGATATATATACATTGACATTTTAATTGTTTTAAATTCTCAGAAGGAGATTGCGGGTTATTAAAAATTACAGACGGACGTGTAGAAGAGCCTGATGTAGAAGGTGGGTTCTCATCTCTGATTGGCTTCGGCTCCAGTGGAAGAATGTCTGCCAGCGCCTGCTGAAGAATGGAAGGAGCTGGTGAAGCCAGAGATGAAGTAAGTGGTAATTGTCCAACCTTCCTCGGCGATGTAGATAATTTGGAAGAACTTGAACTAGCCGGAGAAGGTGGGCGAGAAGTAGCCGGAGAGGATGAAGAAGATGACGATGAAGACGATGAATAAGATGAAGACGATGAAGAAGATGAAGAAGCAGACGGGGGAGCAACAGGGTTTGCTTGAAGTGGTGGCGATACGTCAAGAGCTGGCATCGAACGTGGTGCTGGCTCCGCAGGAACAACGCATGCCAGCATCAACGCCTGCCGAAGGATGGAAGGAGCTGGCGGAGCAGATGGAGAATGTTCAACCTTCCTCGGTGAAGATTGTTTCCTACGGCTGGACATGTCGGAAACTGAACTGCGCTCGGAAAGTGTAAGCAGCAGGATGATTTTACCACTGGTGGAAGCCCTCCTATATACCCGTTTTACGAGGGGGGGGTTGTTAGTGATAGGGAAGGGGTATTATTGTAAGAGTAAATGTTTTTACCAAACAATAATTTTCTCTAAGTCCTGAAGTGGGTCAAGGTCATCTGAACATGTTGCCAAAACGGGGAATAGAGCAGTAAGTGATTCTCACTTGGACCACAAACTGCTCTATTCCCCGCTCTGTATTAGGAGAAGAGGACTAGTTTAAAGCTCGCAATTATAGGCAATAAACCTGATAACAGAACACTAACCTCTCCCCCGAAAAATTATTCACCCAACAAACAAACGATATGGTCAGTTTACAACAGTCGCGCACTCTGAAACCGCAAGGACGTTCATCACTGTGTAGGCGCCAGAGTACTACGAACCGAAGTACAATAATACCTGACCAAGGTCCCCTTAAGTTTATTTCCCCGAAGATGTATCCCCCCCAAGATAAGCAAAATGGTCAGTTAACAACAGTCGCGCACTCTGAAACCGCAAGGACTTCATCACTGTGTAGGCGTCAGAGTTTTGCGAACCGAAGTACAATAATACCTGACCAAGGTCCCCTTAAGTTTATTTCCCCGAAGATGTATCCCCCAAGATAAGCAATATGGCCAGTTTACAACAGTCGCGTACTCTGAAACCGCAAGGACGTTCATCACTGTGTAGGCGCCAGAGTACTACGAACCGAAGTACAATAATCACCTGACCAAGATCCCCTTAAATTTTACAGATATTTAAACAAGATTCCCTTAAATTTTACAAATATTTAACCAAGATCCCTTTAGATTTAACCAAGATAAGCAAACTAACTGAATCTGTTTCTCGTGAGTGAGGGCTAAGATAGGTAAAAAAAGTCATCCGGTTTTCATGCCGTAATGACTCAAGGTCGGTTTTCGTGCCGTACCTTTTTGTAAGGGGTTAGGAAAGGTGTTTATTTGAGAAACATAATCCCCCCTGAGATATTTAAAGACATAAGGTCGGTTTTCGTGCCATACCTTTTTGAATGGGAGCGTGAAAGAAAAGTACATATTTCATTAGTAAATAAAAACACTTCAAAGACACTTTAAAACCAACACCAAACTAACTACAGTTAAACTAACTACATTTACTAGCAGCAAACTACAAGCGTTATTCTAACATGCTTAATAATAAACAGACATGCCTTAAGCTAAGGTAGCATCTCTAATATACAGTGGTACCAACTCTATACTAGAGATACTATTGCGGACAGCGCGGGCAAACAGCTAGCTAGGCTGTCGGCCTGCGACTGCGAACCCTCTGCGGGCTGCTCCCGCTTTTATAGGAATATATCAGGGGGAGGGGGGGGCAAGGACTTCGACAGTAGTTTGTTCCAACACTGTATCACATACTCTGAATTGCTCCAAGTCCGGTAACTGGGTCAAGGACACGTTAAAATATTTTGTAAAATAGCAAAGGTGTTACCTTTGCTATTTTACTTTGGAAGCAAGCTGTACTACGTTTAAACAAGGGAGACTATTATCCGTTTTACATAAAACTCCTTGCACGATCTTTTGATAAAATGGAAAAGATTAATGCCGGAGGGCGATTCCCATTCCACCAAAATACAATGCATATCATTTCTATGCAACGGTCTCAGCTCTATTTTTACTTTTAATTTAATGCCTCGGAACTCATAAGTAAGGATGGACAGAAAGGCTTCTGAAATAGCAAGCTCGGAAGGAATAAGCCAAGTGTTTACACCTACAGCTTCCATAGCGATATGATGATTTTTACCACGCTGTTGCAGTATATAAAACATTTCCCCCTCCAGTTTTTATTTTTAATACAACATTTTTGTGTCAACCTTGTCCGCATGAAATATCTCTAAGTCCACATTTCTTCCAATATTTGATCAAACGACGGTTTTTCTAAGTCCCGTCAGTAGGTCAAGGTCATCTGACATAATGCCAAAGCGGGGAATAGAGCACAACATACTGCTCTATTCCCCGCTCTGTATTGGGGAAGGGGACACAAGACAACAAACAAGAGACTGATTTTAAACAAGAGACTGATTTTAACGTTTCTCATGGGTGAGATAGGTGGTGTCAACCGGTTTGCATGGCCGTATTGATCTTATTGACAAGGCCGGTTTTCAGGGCCGAACCTTATTGTCAGGGGGTTAGGAAAAGGATGAGAAACAAGATACATTACTTTGAAAATAAAGACTTTACCAGCAACTATGTAAAAGAAACAAATTAATCAGTTAACGTTATTTTTACAAAAACAGCCGAGGTCGGTTTTGCAAAGGTCAACAGTATCACTGAAACCCGGTGGGACGTAGACCCAAACACCCGGCGTCAGGCTGCTGTGAACCCAAGTTTTGACCAAGGTTGTTGAGGGACCTGTAGGGCCGGGAGTACATATGTTATTAGTAAATAAAACACTTCAAACCAATACCAAACACTAACATATATATTAGACTAACTACATTACCTAGCAGCAAACTACAAGCGTTATCTAACATGCTTAAACAAACTAACTAAACATGCAAGGGCGCGGATCTCTTAATTGCGCGTCGGGCCCAACGCACACTTAACAGACCTACGCTGCAGCAGGCACTGCAACCCAGTGGGACGTTCATCGCAACGGGCGGCAGGCTACTGCGAAGAGACGCTCGAAATCTCGGGTTATATAGACGGAGAATGGGAAATCGGGATATTAAGGGGAAAGCGGGATAAGGGATAACCCTGCTTCGTTGCGGGATTTTATCCCGCACTTCCAAGAACATTTTTCCCTCGACCTTGACCTTGACCTTGAACATGACCCAAATGGGGGGGGTCTCGAGGGGGGGGGCTCGAGGGAGCTCGAGGGGGGGTGCTCGAGGGGGGGGGGTGCTCGAGGGGGGGGGGTGCTCGAGGGAGCTCGAGGGGGGGGGGGACGTAACCGGTTCTAAACCAGTCCTCAGCTTTCTACCCATGTATGGATAGGGCAAGGTTTCACTTTACGACCTGCTTCACTCTGTCTGCCGCCTCATTCTGGCTTTGGCTTGCAACCAGTACACACGTGCTCTATCCAACTCTATCTTATCCATTTTCTCTTCCATCCTATTTACACCATGTCTTCTCCTCTGACTCCCGAAAAACTCCAGCGCTTAAAGGAATCTTTGAAGAGGTCGACGGAAAGAAGGAGCGGGTTTAAGAGACCTTCAACTTTGAAGTCTCTCAAACGGAATCTCCATGGTCATCCGCTGTATTTTGAACAACGACCCTCGACTCAGCCTCGACCTTCTACATCGGCTCAGCCTCGGCCTTCTACATCGGCGGCTCAACCTTCGTCTCCGACACCGACTGTCGATGAGGTGATGCAACGGACAAGGGTGATGGGGCTGAACGACTTGGTGACGCCGTTTGAAGTCTCCAAGGTCGAGTTTCGAAATCTGAAGCGGATGACGGAGTATAAATATGTGGCAACCAACGGGGACCACGTGTTCCTGTTTCAACACACCGTCCACTACATCGAGGTGCGTCTGCCGCAGTCTCTCCCACCGCCACCCCCTCTGATACCCGCTACACAGGAGTTATTCTTAACCAGAAAAGATGGGAGGGTAAAGTGGGTTTTGAAGAATAAAGTTTGAACCGATCCTGATCCCGACCATCCCTGTCCCGACCACCTTTCAGCACTCAAACGGTCCTTTTCAGGACCACCCTAAGCATTTCAAGTTAGGGACTTGGCCTGTACATAGGCAGGAGATTTTGTTTGTGCAGCCCACTTTGTGAAAATTTCTAAGTCCCAAAGTCCTTGACCTTGACCTTGACCTTGAACATGACCCATGTTGGGGGGGGATGGGGGGGGTACAAAGTTTTTCCAAAGTATGTCATGTGGGTACTCAAATTACGCGAATTGATCAGACGAACAAGGAGGTGCAAACAGAATTTTGATCCGGCCAAGGGTATAGTAGCAGAAGCGAAAAAACTACAAAGTTTGTCCAAAGTATGTCATGTGGGTACTCAGATTACGCGAATTGATCAGACAAACAAGATGGTGCTAACAGAATTCAGATCCGACCAACGGTATAGCAGAAATAGCGAAAAAACCAATGTTTTCAAGGTTACATACTAATAGCTTCTTTATTATTGGGTTAAAGTATAGCGAGTGGGTACTCAAATTACGCGGGTTAATCAGACGAACAAGATGGTGCAAACAGAGTTCAGATCCGACCAACGGTATAGCAGAAATAGCGAAAAAACCAATGTTTTCAAGGTTACATACTAATAACTTCTTTATTATTGGGTTAAAGTATAGCGAGTGGGTACTCAAATTACGCGGGTTAATCAGACGAACACGATGGTGCGAATAGAATTCAGATTCGACTAAGAGTAGGGAAGAAATAGCGCGAAAACAACACTTTCAAGGTCTGACATAAATAAATACTTTGTTTATGGATCAAACTACGACAAGTTATTTATAGTTTAAAGTATACCGAGGTAACGTTGTGGTGCGGGTAGGTCGGGTGGGTATCATACACGCTAGCGCTATATCATTATACTTTCAGCTCTTGCAGGATTAACATCTACCTATAGAGTTTGTGTTATTCTAAAGATGTCACAGTTTTACAGAAATATGACGAAGGTGTCCTTCAACAGTCCGCCTGCCACCACCTTCTACTTCTCCGACTGTGAAGATAGAAGGTCTACGCTGTTAGTGGATTGTGAGCGATTTCGCCGTAGAATACTCCATGCTGAAACATTCTTAGCAAGTTGTCTGCTACGCAAGATGCATCATATGAGTACATGCAATAAATTAGATCACAGTGACTGTTATGATTGCGTAAAAACAGTGTCGAGCAAGAATTGTTAATGTTTTCAGTTACGGAGCTCCGATCCTCACAGAGCCAGAGCTAGACCCTAACTAATGCATGTCCCGTAGTTATTGTGCGATGTGAAAACTTGGTGGGGGAAACTGGTGTGGTGGGGGGTAAAGGCGAGTGTCTATCCTACATGCTTGTATCACTTCAGTATACCTGCGGCTCTTGCATAGTTCACATGGATTCGCAAATACAAGGCACTACTGTTTCTTCCACATGTTCTTCTTTTAATATTGAGCAAGCTGACAATACAAATGATGAAATACAAGTACATGAAGTTTCTAGCACAATATCTTCTGATGCAGAAGCAATAATGGCATCCCTAATAGGGTTTGACTAATGATGGTGGATGTAGTAGCAACCATCTGCCTCGCACCAGCTGCCACCTGCCGCCTGCCATCTGCCGTCCGCCATCTGCTCCGCCCCACCACACTTTTACCCCCACCATTTTGTTTGATACCAAAACGCTAGCTAGCGAATAGTCAGTACACCTCCGGCTCTTGACCAGTGTACTTCGAGCTCTCTGTTAAAATGTCCATCAAAATTAGGTGTATTCATTATGACTCTATTCATCTGGCGACTTTCCAAGACCTCGAGGTTTTTAATGAAGAGTTAAGACTTCTCATTGTGTCCGGTTACGATTTATCTTTGGAACTTTACGCATCAAAAAACAACATGGACTCTGCGCAGGAATCGAAATATCTACCGTCTTTCATCAGAAAGCGAAGTGATGGCCGCAACTCGTCCGGATCAACAACATCGATGACAACGAACAACGGGGAACTATTGTAAACATGAATTATTGTAAATAAAATAAAGTAATATTTGTAATAGTACTACCTCGCACTCGTATCATTCGATTGCTTCATTCGATTGTTTTCATTCGATATTTCTTATCGATTAACTATCGAATCACAATCGGATTTTACGCGTGCGAGGTAGTACTTTTTTAAAATTACCTCCCCGTGACCTTGAACTTTGACCTTTCACTCATTACGTCACGAAACCGCCTACGTCACTGGCTCAGCCTCAGATGACGTCTTTCATGACGCAGCGCTTCCGGTCACGTGACCGGAAGCCATAAATCAAGTGAGCCAAAAGTCCCCTTTCCACACTACTCACGTTTTGTCAAAAGTAATTTTGTCATCTTTAGACCCATACAAAACTTTAAATTGTCACATCACAGTTCAAAAGCAAAAATACTTTAAAATCATGTTTTACAACTTTATATTGGTTACCATTGTCATATTTTATGCTAATTTTTATCATTACTATCACATGATTTATTTGTAAAAGTATCACTAATGTCCTGATTATATGTACTTAATTGGATTGACACTGAAAATATATACACAACTTAGGACTTTTTATTAAAATTTACTCAAATCTTAAAAAAATACTTGTTTTAACAAGTTTATAATAAAATGAATATATGCATGTGTAGGCCTAAACATTTTTCAGAACAAAAGTTGAATTAATAAATACAGATTTAAAAAAATTTAAGGATGGATTCCAATTTATAATTGTTCGGTGATGTGATACAAACAATTAAGGATTTTTTTAAATAATACAGTAATTAATTCAAACAAAATGGCAGTATAATTGCAGTAAAAATAAGTACATAAAAAAATGTAAGTCATATAAACCAGGCTGTATAAACACACAGTAAGTATTGGTAGTTGATTAAATTCCTTCTCTGTTTTCATCTTCATCATGGCCTCACTTCCTGTAAATAAAAAAATTAAGCTAATACTGCATATAGCCTTGGGTAATATTTTATACAAAAATATCCCCGTCGCAGCAAATATGCGTACTAAGCGAATTTCCAATGCATATAAATGTGTCTCACTACTACATAGAGCCACTTACCAAGTTTCACAAAAATAAATTCATAAATAAATGCTATATAACATTTTATTTATTCTCCATAAGAATAACATTAAGGCTGTGCACGCAGATTTGCTGAAACAAGGAAGGAAAGAAATGTGTTTTTTTGCGATAATCAATATAACTCAAACAGGTGAAGCTAAATACCAAGTTTTATTAATTTAAGTTCATAACTTAGGGAGATATCTTACTTTACTTACTCTCCATATGAATAATATCCCTGTCGCAACAAACCTGCGTACGCAGCAAATTTCTAATGCATATAGCCCTATATGTTTCTTACTACGACAGAAAGCCACTTACCAAGTTTCATAAAAATACATTTATAAATAAGTGATATATAGCATTTGAGTTATTCTCTATAAGAATAACATAAAGGCTGAGTATGCAGGTTTGCAGCAATAAGAAATATAAGAAATGTATTTTTAAGCAATTATCAATATAACTCAATCAGGTGAAGCTACATACCAAGTTTTAATAATTTATGTTCATAATTACGGGAGATATAAAACTTTACTTATTCTCAATAAAAATAACACATGGCTGAGTATGCAAGTTTGCTGCTACGGGGAATCAACAAAAAACAAATTTTGTGCAAATATCAATATACCAGTACTAGGTGGTTTTTGTCTATTTTGAACTCTCTTTCCATAGCCTGATCGATCTGGTTTTCGAACTAAAGTCATAAATGTTACTCTCCACATTTAGGCCAAATTTAATCAAAATTGGGCATTTATTTCAAAATTTATCGAGGTAACGGACGCATATATATAAATCCAAACAACTTATGTGTTTGGCATACAGGGACCTCAAAATAAAAAGTGATCATGGGCTCGGCGTTAAGTCTTACCATGCCACCTACAGTAATAGCTTTGTCCCTATAGAGGAAATTCGCTAAAAAAAGATAGAAATGAACTGGGAAGTAAATAAGACCAAACATTGAAAATGTCTTCTCTAGTAATAAAATACCCCCATCACAGCGTGAAAACTCATTTTATTTCTGCTGCTGCCATTTCAGTCGCCTTGTTAATGATTATATTACAGTTACTGGTAACCACCAATCATTCACACTAAAATGAAATATAATGTTATGAATATTAATGTTGAAAAATGTAAAAGAAAATTGTCAGCAATATTGCAAATTTAATCTCCCCTTAACATTATATTTGGTAAATATGTCATTGAATATTTTGTGTAGCCATGTGTTTATAAGGTACAGTTTAAGTGCTTAAAGAAACATCAAAAAGCATAAGTGGTCTTCAATTTTGGCAAATCAGTTGCAGAGTCTATTCACCCCTAGTTTCCAGTAGACCTGACCCCTTGGCCACCCTCAAATTTGTACCGTAGTGCATGAAGATGATGAGCAAATAATTGTATTAATAATTAATTATGCCGAAAAAATTAAATGATAAATGCGGTAGCCAGTAGCCTAACGTATTCTAAAAAATAAAATCAAGACAAAAAGGATAACAAATAATAGCCCGCACACAGAAAACCAGCATTATCAGCGAATTTCCAATGTTAATTTATATATCTACCACATAAAGCCACTTGCCAATTTTCATGAAAATACTTTCATAAATATAAGTGATAAATAACATTTTATTTACCCTATATATTAACGCTGAGTCAAGGAGGATGAGAAATGTGTTGTTATGGAATTATCAGTAAAACTCAACCAGATGAAGCTATATACCAAGTTTTATTAATTTAAGTTCATAATTGAGGGAGATACCTACCAAACTTTACATATTCTTCATTAAAATAACAATAGGGCTAAGTAAGCAAGTTTGCGGCTTCGCGGACAGTAAAAAATATTTTTGTGTAAATATCAATAAACCACAACCAAGCAACATACAAAGTTTCATCAATATACAATCAGGTTATATATATAAAGACTTAACTCTTAACCCATTGGCTTAGAATGACGTACTGGTGCCGGTCCTGACCTGTAATTTTTAAAACCTTTGAAATGGAATAGAAAAATCATGTTTTTAAATGGATTAATGGTGTATTTTATTTAAAATATTGTTTTATTTCAATTTAAATATTGAAATTGGCATACACACAGAATAGACATAAGTAAAAAATAGCAAATTCAGTGTTGACCATGTAACACACAAAAAAATCAACCGATCCTATTAACTTTGAATGTAAAATGGTTATTATATATAGGCCCTTATTATTGATTTTAACTTATGACACCTTATTCAGGCAATTGTGTAAGTAATTAAATTGTGATCATTTTGATAGGTGTTAAGGCTATCATAGACATTGCGTAATCGAATGAAGTAGCCTACGTTACCCACATAGTAATAGCATACTATGGTGGGGTAGCATAGTTTTCTAACCCACCTTATTTAATATACAGAATTGTTTTTATAGTTTTACCTAGATTTCTCTTCATATAAAGAGTTGATTTATTCGGGGTTTGAGCCAATCCATGAAACACATATGTTTAACTTTGGCCTCAGCAAACTGCTTCTGATCAGCTCCTAAACAGAGACACATGCTAATTTAAATACCTAATTGATTAGCAAACAAACTAGGCCTAAAGATTTCCTGAAAGCACATAGTTACGTCATATGCCTACTTTTAATGTACCATATCCACTCATCAGGCACTGTAAGTTTCAGTTCATACGGCAATTTAGGTTGAGTTTTTAAAGATTTGATTTATTTACCTAATCGTACGTCATACGCTTTTTATTAATTCAATAGTAACTAAAGTACACGATGAAGCTGATTTTTCTTTGCACCTATCATCAAGATTATATTATCTTAAAATAAAGAGTTGATTTATCACACTTCAGTTAACCGAATGATAAAATTCAATATGTTCTTCAATATTCTCTTCAAAACTTGCATAAGTTTTAGGTGCTAACAAATAATCATTAAGAAACCATTATTACTTTATGGCCTAAGGCCATACCTAAGGCCTATTTAGGGGCAAGTGGGGAAACTGGGCACACCTAAGTTAAATCCATTATACCGTACTCAAAGATTTTTATAGTTAAACTTCAATTTATTCATATTGCCTCTAGGATCAAAGTTTGACTCAAAATAAAACAGGTTTTTATACCCTATCGTCAATCAATCCTCTGGTTTACTAGCAGATGACTGACTAGTTTTGGGACTACTGTCCCATTATTAAATCTGGCATCGCTAAATTAAAATATGAACACATAACTTTGTCACAATATATATATACCAACACAACACAAACGGACGCTACGATTAAAACAAACATTTATTTGGTTTGGCCGACCAAGAACAAGTCCAGACGGCGGGACAAGAACACGCGGAAGGCTGTGACGTGACTACCACCAATACCTAGGCCTACATGACTAACTTACCTCCTACCAATGTACCTTGTCACATTGTAGCCTTCCGCGTGTTCGTATCCCGCTGTTTGGACTTGTCCTTGGTTTGTGTTAGTGTATATATTGTGACTATGTGTTCATATTTTAATTTATCGACGACAGATTTGATAATGGAGCAGCAGTCCCGAAACTAGTCATCTGCTAGTAAACCAAAGGACTGACGACAGAAAGGTATGTAATACTGTTTCATTTTGAGTTAAACTTCAAACGAATACACATAACTGCTCCCCGTTTAGCTTATTCGTTTCTTAGGAGGAAATTTTAATTTAATCGATTTAACCATTATTTGTACAGAAATTAATGTCAAAGTATGCAAAAGCGCCCAATTCCCCGACTGGTGTGTCACTATGCGCATTGGGTAAGGTAACTGTGCGCGGTACCGGTATAGCCTAATTGCAAATTTGGGTGAATAATAAAAATAAAAGGCTGTTACCTACTATCAGAGTTAATATAATACAACACATATGGATAAGAATTATATATTTTGTAAGGAAAACAACTTTGTCTTCAGTGTTCTTATGATTAAGTAAATGTAAATCCAGGCTGTCCATAAGACTCGTGTTAATTGTAACATTGGCCTTATGGAAGTATGGAAAGCCTAGTTTTTCATTCTGCAATACACTTTATAGGCCTAGATCGTTTTGAGGTTATGGTAGTTCTTAGTATGAGAGACTGACTAAACTGATTCAGTAGGTGGTTACTGCGTCTATAAACAAACCATCCTAGTGGAATAACTCTTTATTACATTATGAAGAAAAATTAACTATAGTTAACCTGTAAGTCTGTTTTAACAAAGTATGTTACTTACCAAGAAACAGTACAGTATTCAAAACACCTGAAGTAACTCTTGAATGAAGATATATTTTTCCCAATTCAAACCTGCAAAACTTAAAACATGGTAGCCTAAGTACAAAGTAACTGAAACATAATTTACCAAGCCAAATACGGTTAACGCACGTCTATCTGGTCTCGTCTGTCGTCTGTAGACATAGAGTTCGGTTGGGATGCTGCAATTCTGTGCAGGCGCCAGGCGCCGCGTCGGATTTTTTTCTTTTTTCTCTAAAGGGGATTATGGGAGATCGGATTGGTCGTTAATTTAATGGTGCACCGGTAAAAAGTATGCAATTTTTCTTTTCTTTTCTTATAAATTGTCAGAATTCTATGCATATTTGATCGATGTATAAACTGTAAATTCATTATTTCTTTATACATGTGTTATTTTACATATCTAATCATTATCCTTGTTATTCAATTTGGTTTGAATACTAAAACTCTAAATACAACTTTTAATTAATTATTACTAAAATTGGTCTGGGATATAGAGGATGTCGGTGGGATGTCCCCAAGATATCCACGTTATCCCGGGATTTCGTGGACATCCCTGGGACGTCCACAAATGTCCCGGGACATATCAGGATATCCTAGGGATGTCCTGTTTATCCTGGGATGGCAATAGGATGTGTGGGACACAAATGGGATATCCTGGGGACGTCGTGTGCTGTGTGGGTCTTTATTACATTATGAAGACAAATTAACTAGGGTTAACCTCTAAATCTGTTAAGTATGCTACTTTCTAAGAAACAGTACTGTATTCAAAACAGCTGTAGTAACTCTTGAATGAAGATAATATAATTTTTCTCAATTCAAATCTGTAAAACTTAAAACTTGGTAGCCTAATTAGAAAGAAACTAAAATATAATTTACCAAGCCAAACACAGGTTGACCGTTACAACAACGCAGGTATTCTGGTCTCCGTCGTCTTGACGTCTGTACTGTACAGTTGGGTTCGATGGCTGCGATACTGCGCAGGCGCCACGTGCCGCGTCGGATTTTTTTCTCTTTTCTCTAAAGGGGATTATGGGAGATCGGATTGGCCGTTAATGTACTGGTGTACTGGTAAAAAGTATGCAATTTTTATTTTCTCTTCTTATAAATTGTCAGTTTTCGATGCATATTTCATCGATAAATAAACTGTAAATTTATACTTTCTTTATAAATGTGTTATTGTTGATATCTAATCATTATCCTTTTTATTCAATTTGGTTTAAATACTAAAACTCTAAATACAACTTTTAATTAAGTATAATACAAAAATTGGTCTGGGATATAGAGGATGTCCGTGGGATGCCCCCAGAATATCCACGTTATCCCGGGATATTGTGGACATCCCTGGGACGTCCACGAATGTCCCGGGACATAGCAGGATATCCTAGGGATGTCCTGTTTATCCTGGGATAGCAATGGGATGTGTGGGACACAAATGGGATATCCTGGGGACGTCGTGTGCTGTGTGGGTGACTTCACCTTGTTGAGTTATATTGATATTTGCATAACAACTCATTTTGTCTGTTCCTTGTTGCAGCAAACCTGCATACTCATCCCCCAGGTTATTCTTATGGAGAATAATCAAAAGGGTATTTATCGCTTATGTATGAATGTATGTTGCTGAAACTTGGTATGTGACTTCACCTAGTTGAGTTATATTGATATTTGCTTGAAAACCCATATTTTGTGTTCCTTGTTTCAGCAAACCTGCTTACTGAGCCCATATGTAATTCTTAAGGAGAAAAATTAAAACATTATATGTTGCTTATTTATTAATGAAAATTGATGAAACTTGGTAGGTGGTTTCATCTAGTGGAATTCTATTTATATTTGCATAAAAGCCAATTTGTTATGTTCCTTTTTTCAGCAAACCTACGTACTCATTCTCAATTTTATTCTTATAGAGAATAATTAAAATTATAAATTTTTTTGTAATTTAGTTTTATGAAACTTGGTATGCGGTATATTTATACCACATAAAGCCGCATACCAAGTTTCATAAAAATGTATTAAAAAATAAGCGATATATATACAATTTGAATTAATCTCCATACGAATAACATTGAGGATGTTTACGCAGGTTTGCTGCAACAAGGAACAAAAAATATGGGATTTCATGTAAATATCAATATTACTCAACTACCCCCCAGATAGCAAGAAAGTGTGCTGCAAATATGCGTTTGGTTCATTTTTCGTTCGCTCTTGAATACTTGCAGTATTATTTGCAACAAGTTTGTTTCACATTTGCTTCCGCGGAAATTCGTCGTAGTTACCAAAGGCGCCGCGTTGTTGCCCGAGTGCGCTCCGAAGTTACTAAATCCGCCACTTCGCTAGCCCTAACTGACGTACGTCGTCACCATCTTATTTTTCCTGTCTATTCTACGACTATAAATTAAATGGTTTGGTTTCAGTGGCTGAAGTTTTGAAATTAAAGTTTAGTTGAGTATCCTTATTGTGGTTTTTATAGTGGCTTCTTTAGTAACTGTCATCTTGTTTCAAGGTAAGTGGAATTCCCAGCTATGTTATTTTATTAACGCTTTTTCCTACTCAAATTTGGTTTTCTACTTACAGCTGGGAAACAGCTGATCCAAATTGTAACGGACTGTAATGTCAAAACATAGTTTTGTGTTCACCATGTGTTTGCAAATGAAATATTTATATTTAAAAAATGTTAAGTACCTATACTGTATCAAGGTTCGTAGAGCGCTCTACGAACCTTGATACTGAATTGCTAAGTAATGAATGAATTGGAGGTTATGTTATGGCCATAGCAGTTGATTAACAAAGGATGAATTAAAGAATTAAACATTTGTTTACTGAATATATGCTTATTTAGAGTAAATCAGAGGACACGGGATTCCGAAAATAAGTCAGATATTTGCAAACTTTGTCAGGCTTGATTCGTTTTTAAACTATTTTAAAACCCATATTTAATGAATAAATACCTAAGTTAATGATTTTAATCATTAGTTAGAGTGTATTACGATTAACTTATAGTCTCATAAGTTAGGCCTATAAGCGTAATTTATTTTTTTAAGGTGAGGAATTATAATTTGTTTTTAGTACCTCAAGGCTAGAAAAATATTGCCCAAAATTCTGAAATGTGTCTTGATTGGTAAGTTTTTATCATTTATGTTTGCAGACTTCTCAAAGATCGTACGAATATTGCTTCACTAGAATGATGTAACGATCACTTTTCAAAGACGAAAAGATTGCTTCACTGTTGTTCAAAGACGAACGATTAGGTAGCCTATATAAAGGTAGTCCAGCAACGTCTATTAAAGTATGAAAGTTAAAACTACCTAAATTACTTAGTAGATTGGTTGGAATAGATATATTCAAGTGTTTCCGATAAATAGTGTTGAGCCTTAAACACTCCAGCTGAGAGAGTACGATTAACTAGGCCTAACTCATTCAACAACATTTACGATATTGTTCTTGATTAGGCCTTAATATTTCCAGGGTATAATCTTTCCTTAACTTATATAGCAACTCGCAAACTAGCAAGGTTTTTCGCTTTATTATTTACGTTTCGACCTTTTTATTTGGGTGGAATTGATAAGTTAACCACTTTAATAATACAGTGGTTGTTGGTTAAATATAAGAATTCGCCATTAATGGTGCATTATGTTACTAAGGTATGTAGTGTGGGTGCAGTACGATAAGCGTCCACCAGAAAAATCAAATAACTTAGCCTATAAAAATATCAACCAACCACTATATGATACATCGATATTGCAGATTAGAATATCTATACCTAACCTAAGTTATAAAAGGCATAGCCCTCACTCACTGACTCACTTACCGTACTCACTCACTCATCACAAATTCTCCTACTTTCCATTTACCTAGAGGGAGTTTAAATTTTTTACACTGATTACGGTACCTGATCCTGATCTGACGGTACCTTAGTACCTACTCCGCCAGAGACCCCGACAAAGTTCCCATGTAGGTATTCCTCATGGATTAATTTTTGTTTGAGCTGATACAAAAATACAAAAGCCCGCGGGTAACAGTTGGTCATAAACAAAGTGAAAAATCCGAACCATGACAAAAACAGTGCTCTGTGGGGTTAGGTTAGGTTAGTTTAAGCTAACCTAACTTATCACTATTGACCTAGATTAAGTTAACTTATTGTAAAGTAAAACACTTCGTTATGGAGTATTACAAATTATAGCAACAATCGAATGGGAATATAGTTATCGGTGTATCAATCATATGGTATAGTATTTAATCATATGTGGTAAGCGAATATTTTATATTCGATTGTTTTGGACGCTTATCGTACTGTACCCTTTAAAATAAATATGTCGTATTTTCAACCTCCTGTTACAAGTTTATTATATTTGGTCTATTGACAATAAAATTAAATCAACATAATTTAGCTGTTTTAATTATGCGTGATAGCGTAGGCCTTAACTTATATTTTTCATTTTAATTTTAATTTTTTGTTCATGTTATATAAAATAACGTGTTTTTTTAAGTAAAAGTAGGTACCGTACTTATAACCGCTTATAGTAGGTTGTAGGTACGTACTTAGAGTTGAATGTAATAATTTTGGTATTTTTACGGTAAAATGTAATGAGTTCTAGTTGAGACTCACTATCTCACTCACTTCGTAAGCTCATCCAACTGTCAATAATATGGTCATCTGGGCAAGTGTCATGTCGATAACTTCAGTAGGAAATAAAATGTTATAATATATTTTAAATAAATAACAATTTTGGTTTCAGCCCTCTTTTTATTAATAACTATTATTTTTTTAATGTTGATCATATGGTAATACGGAGACGTTTCATGTCGATAAGTTGGTTTCAGCTACCTATTTATTAATAATTATTAATATTTTTAAATTTCGATCAAATTGTCATCCGGGCAAATCGTGGGGTCCCATAGCCTCGAATCCCTCAACCCCGATTAGTGTTTTAGTTCCACAAAGGCGAAAGGTTGTTGTTCCCACAGACTCGAAAGCTTTCTGGGTTGTGAGACGATACACGCATTGTTCGAGGTTGTGGGAAGATTGTTGAAAATTATCGTGTCTGTGGGATTTTAAACTGTAACCATCGCACAGCCACGAAGAGATTCGTCTCTCAGCCCCGAATGAATGAGCGCCGGCGCCGCCGCGCCACCGCGATACTACGCCGCTACACGCTGGCCCGTAATTGGCTGTTCCCGGCAGCTGCGTATGAATGACTGGGAGGCGGTGCCAGTTGCGCTAGCGCAGCCCTTTACTCCTTCGACACACACCGTGGCTCTTGATTGGCCGTTGCATCTAACCTGAGCGTGTGTGTGCGTGTGCGTGCGTGCGTGTGTGTGTGTGTGTGTGTGTGTGTGTGTGTGTGTGTGTGTGTGTGTGTGTGTGTGTGTGTGTGTGTGTGTGTGTGTGTGTGTGTGTGTGTTTGTGAGATACGTACGTGAAGGAGGGAAATAATGCCTTTAACTTGTTAATGATTAGCTTACATTTAGTTTTATTCAGCCTAGTTTTGTTAAGCTTAGTTTAATGGAATATTATTTAGCATATGTTTTATGTGATATACTTTAAAATAGACCTTTTAAATATTTTATCCCACAATTTGTATTTATGAAGTCTTAAACATGCAGTGTTGCATGTTAATGTTCCAAAACAAAACATTATGAACTCAAATCAA
This sequence comes from Allygus modestus, assembly GCA_963675035.1. NCBI lineage: Eukaryota > Metazoa > Arthropoda > Insecta > Hemiptera > Cicadellidae > Allygus > Allygus modestus. The sequence goes on along the minus strand of OY776111.1, from coordinate 159,502,140 downwards.
ATCAAATAATTCTGTATCGCCAATCAAGATATATTTATAAAATAATCAAAGGAAATAAGTACAAACTTATTAGGTCTATGTTGTCTATGGTGTTTATGTTGTTGATGTATGTAAGGTCTATTGTTATGCAGCTACAAATTCAGGTAATGAATAAAATGTTAATTTGGTTCTGTTAACTTCTCCGTTATTGTCGAACTTCCACAATATTTATACTGTAAGAGCTATAATGTAAACTGTCAAGTAGCCTAAATATTCAATATTTGTTGTAACCTTATTGTTACGTCAACACCGCCGTCGTCGGCATATTAAAAAGTCAGTTCCACTAAAAAATATTTCAGTTTCCACATCGGTATTTGGCAGGGCAGGGTAGAATAAGAGGCATGTCAGTAATAGGTAATGGGGAATTGAAAATCATAATTAGAAAACAATCATGCGAGCTCTCCTCTAAAGTAGCACACCCCACTGATTTGTAATGGAATCTCCCATTCCTGTCGCCCTGAATGCGAATGCGAATGCAGGCCGGTAGGCCTAATCAGTACGTACGTGCCTACTACTAGTCTACTACTACTACTACTACTAGTAGACTAAGGGCCGCTTTCTCCATTTTAAAGTTTTATCTAAACCTGAGATTATTTTTAACTTGGGATTAAGGCACAGTTCGTTTTCCCCATTTTGTCTAGCCAGTTTACTTCCACAAAATATAAAGCTGGGATTTTGTTTGCTTGTTTAGCTTCTAGTTAAATTGTAAACAAATATTATTATAAAGGATTTTTGGTTATGTTAGCATAGCATAAAATCGTTAAATAGGGTTCTCTCTATAGGTGTAACGTAAGCCAAGTAGTATTTAAACTATCCATAACACATCGGGAAAGCAGAATTTGTCATAAACATAAGTTTAAACCCAAGTTAAAGTTAAACTTTACTGTGTGGAAAGCGGCCCTAAATGAATTATAGATTATAGTACTGCCTACTATACTACGAGTCGAACCCAAAAGAAGGTGGTGCTTTAAGTTCTCTGCCGTTACTATAGTTGTTGTGTCCTTTTTACGAAGCTTCCGAATCCACATTACTCTTTTACCATTGATTGTACATTCTACGGCCGTTGGTTTACTAAGTCCAATAATAATAAAATACTAGTAGTTTATTTTACTGTTTAAAATGGAGGCTTGATTTGTTCTGTAAATACTTAAGGCGGTCCCACACTTCTCACGAACACGCCCAACATTCGGCCGAACTCCGAATGTTCGGAGTCTTCGCGAGAAAAGTGGGATGGAGCTACACGAACATTTGAATACATGCGGGAACATACGGGACGGAATGTTCAGTGAACATTCGGGAGAATGTTCGGTCTAATGTTTAGACTTGTTCGCGAGAAGTGTGGGACCGCCTTTAACATTGATAGTACGCAATCATTGATAAAATATATAAGACGAATTATGGCATGGTAATCGTTATTGCCATTTGGGGATGAGCTCAAAAAATATTGCAATAAAGGAAGGCATATGTGGAAAAAAACATGAACATGAGTTTTTGTTGTTGTGTTCCGGTACTCTTCTCACTAAATTTCAGGTTTCTAGGTTAATTAAATTAGATGGAGCGTGATGATTAACAGAATTATTTGGTGTATTGGGTGAGAGACCTAAAAGGGGTTTCGGAGCAGTAGTTAAAATACTAATAATAATAATACCGTAATCATTAAGAGAAATGTATATTTGTGTATATCCATTATAAATTATTAATGTAACGACTAAAAAAATAGCATACGATTGTTATCGGGGTTGGGACCGCGTTCTGTTGTAACATTTTTTAAAGTAAAACAGAACCCTGCATTACAGCCCACATACAATTATGTTTCATATTTTAATTGTTATTTTAAAAGTTATTTACATAAGACTTTTTAAATTACTACATCATTTATTGTTATATCACACCAAAGAAAAACAGAAAATTATATTGAAATAAAAATAGCAATTGTATGTGCGCTGCCCTCTGCATTTCGTCATCGGGAGTCGTTATTATAAGCAATACTTTTGGCACAATAAAATGTTACATTGACAAAGCTTAGGCCTAAATGCTTTAAAATCCAAACCATTGTTTGAAAATAAACTATTTTTCTGTTTTATGTAATAGTTAATTCTATTTATAGTCATTAAATAATTATTGAAAGTGTTTATAACTTAATATTGCATTATAATTTAAATTTAAAAATACTGTTGATCAAAAGTATTGCTTCAAGCGATTCATACTATAAAGCCAATATTATATACAGAGCGTCCCTGTGATGTTGGTTAAATATTTAATGTTATAAGAGTAATAGCTTTAAAAAGTGGTGATGCTAAACGGACTTGCGCCAACTGAGCATGTGTAATGGCTTTACAAAATTATAGTATTGAAAAGCAAACTTTCTTTAAATTAAATTTTATAATTTAAAACCCTCCCCCCCTCAAAGAAAAAGAAACAAGCAAACTATAAGAATACTTTCAGATCCGATGTCTGTGGTACAATTTTTTACTTAATTTGAGCTGTAAATACTTATAAAAAGGTTTTGGAACTCATTTAAGGGACACCTGTATTTCGAACACGTCTTCATCTTCCCCTTCTGTAGAAAGTCATTTTTATTTTGACAGTTCGAGTCTTGTGAGTTCGTCTTTGACCTGAAACAAAACTTTACTACTTTTGGTTGATTAGTATCCGAAATTAAATGAAATATCCCATTTTAAAATGTAAATCAACATTATCCTAGAAAACCATACACTGTATAAAAAACAACTTATTTTAATAGAACCAGCCTAATGTTTCAGACTCTGAAACCATGCACCGCTCTTCGTCACCAGGCTGCTCATGGCACCTCCCTGGAGCCTTGCGTCCAGAGTTGGCCCCCAGGTGCCGTCAAAAAAGCCCTTAACATACAATGCCCTGTGTGACAAATCTTTACAAAGTGCCCCCTTAATGTTAAATTAACTTAACCTTTAAAGTATTATGTATTTTTTTTTATATGTTTTTGTTGTACTATAAATGTCTGTATGTACTATAAATTAACGAAAAAATGTAACTTATGTTTAGTTTTTCAGTAAAAACATTTAAATCAAAGTTTGCAAATTTTATATATATTAGCGAATTTCCCCTATAGGGAAGAAGCTATTACCGTAGTCGGCATGGTAAGACCTAGGCCCGGGACCATGATAACTTTTCGTTTTGAGGTCCCCAGACCCCAAAAACACCATTCGTTCGATACTGTATATATATATATATATATATATATATATATATATATATATATATATGTGTGTGTCCGTGAGCACGATAACTCTCGTAAAAATGATCCGATTTTGACGAAATTTGGTATAAACATGTAAAGCAGCAATTATGACTTTAAGTTCGAAAACCAGCCAGATCGACCTATTCGAGGGGGTATTTTGGGGGGGTTTTGTACCCCAAAAATGGGTTTTTTGAATTTTTTACATGTAATTTTTGAAAAAGTCAAATTTTAGTTTTGACCATTCAATTCAGCTTAAAAAAACACACAATTTGGTATTTTGATCATTCCTCTACGTCAATTGGTTACCGAGATATTGAAAGTGCTAAACACAGTACGTTGTCTAATGTTATTCTTATGGAGGAAAAGAAAATATTTGTATCTCGCTTATTTATGAACGTATACTGACGAAACTTGGTATACAGCTTCATCTCGTTGAGGTCTATTGATATTTGCTCCAAAAAATCTTTTTTGCATAATTCTCCCGTAGCAGCAAACCTGCGTATTCAGTCCCCATGTTATTCTTATGGATAATAATTAAATGCTCTGTCTCCCTTAATTATGAACATAAATGAATACAAACTGGTATACGACTTCACCTAGTTGAGTTATATTGATATTAGCATAAAAACCCATTTTTTGTGTTCCTTGTTGCAGCAAACCTGCGTACTCAGCCCCATGTTATTCTTATGGAGAATAAGTAACGTGTTATCTGCCTTCATTATGAAAATAAATTAATGAAATTTGGCATGTGGCTTTACCTACATGAGTTATATTGATATTTGTATAAAAACCCATTTTTTTTGTTCCTTGCTTCAGCAAACCTGCATACTCAGCCGCCATGTTATTCTTATGGATACATATATATGCATTGGATATTCGCTTAGTACGCAGGTTTGCTGCTACGGGGGTATATATATATATATATATATATATATATATATATATGTGTCCGTTAACACGATAACTTGAGTAAAAAACGTCCGATTTTGATGAAATTTGGCTCAAACGTGTAAAATGACATTCATGACTTTAAGTTCGAAAACCAGAAAAATCGGACCATGGGAAGGGGGGTTTATGGGGGTTTTAAATTTTCCAAAAATCAGTTTATTGCATTTTTCACACAAAAATTTTAAAAAAACTTAATTTTGGTTTTGACCATGTTATAGAGCTTAGAAAAACAAATAATATGATATTTTAAATCATTCAGCTAGGTTATATGGTTGCGGAGAAAATCCAAAAAAACGTGTTCATAAAATCTCCTATGTTAATCTTATGGGAAAATGGTTTTTAGCTTTTCCCCAATTGATTTTACTATAAACTTCACATTTGCTTATACCAATCAGTTTAGCTCTACAAATCAATCATTTTGGTGTTTAAATTGTGATTCTATGTCCAACCGTTGCCGAGATATTCAAAGTGCTAAACACAGTACGTTGTCCAATGTTATCCTTATGGAGAATAAATAAAATTTGATATCTCGATTATTTATGAATGTATGTTGATGAAATTTGGTATGTGGCTTCACATAGTACTGGTATATTTATATTTGCATAAAATATTGATTTTTCGTTGATTATTCCCGTAACAGCAAACCTGCGTACTCAGCCCCCATGTTGTTCTTATGGAGAATAAGTAAAATGTAATGACTCCCTTAATTATAAACATAAATTAATAAAACTTGGTATGTAGCTTCACTTGGTTGAGTTATATTTATAATTATATAAAAACCCATTTTTTCCCTCGTTGCAGCAAACCTGCTTTCTCAGCCACCATGTTATTCTTATGGAGAATAACTAGAATGTTATAAAGCGCTTATTTATGATTGAATATTGGTGGAACTTGGTATGTGGAACTTGGGCTTCTCCAAGTTAAATTCTATTTATATTTGCATAAAAACCAATTGTTTGTGTTCCTTGTTTCAGCAAACCTATGTACTCATTACCAATGTTATTCTTATGGAGAATAATTAAAATCGCTTATATGTGAACATATTTTTATGAAACTTGGTATGCGGCTTTATGTGGTATTAAGACATATATTATGCATTGGAAATTCGCTGAGTATGCAGGTTTGCTGCGACGGGGGTATTTATTTGTTTTTCTACGGATAAAATGTTAGGTCGGCGGCGGGATCCGAACCTGCGTCCGTACGCTTCAAGAGCCAGTGCGATACTCTCTCAGCTACCGCGATAATTGATTCTTAAGTAGAAGTGACTAAAACTATAGCTATAGCTATATAGACATAAAATCCGGATTCTGGCGGCAGATAAATGATAACGGAATGTATTCTGATGATGTTACTCAAACCAGATATTGATTTTTTTATGAGACTCGATTTAAGTTTCAATTATCCTTATACGCGAAGAATGAGCGTACACCTAGTATATATACATTATATACATACAGGTTAAAACATGCCCATATTCTCATCATTACATCAAATAATAACCATGAACTACACCAATCATTGTTGAGTGGCATTTGCTTTATTTTGACAAAATTACAATTTTCGACCGCCATCTTGGATCCGCCATTTTGGAATAAGATAATTTTTTAAATATAAAACTAGGGTTGTGACCCATCATTTCTAACTATTTTCCCACGCTGAAATCAATGCCGCAATCTGTTATCAAATATCACCTTTCGTTTTCATGATATTGTCACTTTTTGAAATGTTAAACATAAATCTATCTATATCATGCAAATGAAAGGTGATATTAGAAAACAGATTGAGGCATTGATTTCAGCGTGAAAAACTTGGAAATGATGGGTCACAACCCTACTTTTACATTAGGAAAAAAATTCTTATTCCAAAACAGCGGATCCAAGATGTTTTATTACATAATACGGGTTTTCCTACGTATGAGACGTAGAAATTTAATACCTTTGCTACTTTATACTCCCCTACTACCATTAACTCGTTTGACCCATTCATAGACACATTTGGATTTGGCAATATGTTTAAAAAGAAAATGTTTACTCAAAAGTTATGCTTTTTAAATGTAGGGTATATGTGTTGATCAGGCGTCCTCCTACTTGCGGTCGGTCCTATTTGCGGTCAGTCCTATTTGCAGTCAAGTGTAATTTTATAAGGGATGATCAAGGTTCTGCAGGTGGAAGGGTTTCCAGTTTGTTGGGGTTACCGCAAACTGGACGATTTTGCCCTTGACCGAAAATAGGACTGACCGCAAGTGGGATACAACCGTTGATCACATTATCATATAAAACCTTCGGCTAAAGTAGATAACCATCTAATCATGGCATGACACAACTGATGTATTAATTTATAACTATGTATACTTACTGACGACAAACATCATTGAAAACGTCCCTTGGTCCCCGCTCCGTTCCTCTCTGGGCCTCCTTTTTCAGCTCAGCCTTCAGGTGCAACATCTCCACCGAAACTGGATCTGCCTCATGGTTATGGGCAGACTCCGACAATACGGCATTGTCCACAAATGATGCACGGCTACTGCAACCTGTCACGTTGCATGCGACATACCGAACCGCATTCACTACTTTATTAGTCCTATAAATAAAACCCTGTCGCACATACAAATGACCACGATCACTCGCCACTCTTTCCATCGTAAAAGATGCGACACTAGACAGTTAGTAACGCAGAAATAGCAAAAGAATACTATCAAATTCGCAAAAGTTGCAACAATAACGACTGTAGACACGTCCGTACCCTTCTGGTGTCAGAGCAGGACTGAGTGATCAGCTTACATTTGAAATGTCCGTTAAAAGTTAAAAATTGGGCGAATAAGAAAATCCAGAACATAGAAATCTGACTCCTCGATACTCAGGTGTCAGGTTGCGTCTTGCCCCCACCCCCCCCCCACCATGGGCGCGTGGCGACTAATATGAAACCGAGGACTCGAGTGTAACCCAACACCATGTCGAGATATTGCCTTAAAGACACTGCAGGCATTTGGAAATCGAGTAGTTTCTGTGAAACTCCACATCTAGTTATTCTGTTCAAAAAACACAAAAAAACAAAAAAATAGCATACGATTGTTTTGATTGCTTGCAACCATAGCATACAATGTTTAAATTGCTGATGATTTTCTTAATTGCACTATTACTTTTAGTACACTGCATTTAGAAAGATTTATGTACAGTATTGTGCTTCATTACTGTACTACATAATATTACCGTAGGTGGCATGGTAAGACTTAAGAACGAGGCCATGATAACTTTTCGGCTTACAGCTCATTAATGTTCATAGTTGTAGTATGTGATTTTTGGTTTGTTACTAAACACTTTGAGTTTTATTTAGTCTTAGACCTACAATTGTTTCCTGTTTTTAGCGAAATTCGTTCAAATTTATATATATGTATGAGCGACTAAGTTGATGATTGAACGTTTTATTGCTGGGGGCCACAGACTAGGATATCTAGCACTTTCAATCAAGCGGGAAATCAATACAAATTTGGTGGGGATAGACAATGAGTTTGGTTCTGGTCAAGAGAGTTATACGACAAAGTATGTTTTATTTGCGGTAGTAAAATAGTTTGTGTAACGTGTATATTCGTTTTGTTACTTTAAAACCTTTCCTTAAAAACTATCTATAACTTGTTAATGTACTCGGATATGGGTCCATCCACACCAAGTGGTCCAGACCTGGTTGCTTGAATGGTTAAAAAATATATATTTTCTTTGTTGATTACCTCTAATAATTCAAAACAGGTAATGTTTTACACGTGGCCGTTTACAAACGGCGGTCATCTTTTTGGCTCACTGCACGCTTATTTTGGCATTTGTAGATAATTACGGAAAAATACTTTCATCATGAATGGTTTGCCATAGACATCTGAAATAAAAACCCTTGTTTTTCTATGAATCCTAATCTATAAAAAAATCGTTTAGCCTAAATATATAAAAAATAATTTGTATTAAACAATAAAAGATTATACATATAATACATGTTGCGAACGTCCGATATATCGGCCGTCAGAGTGCAAAGGGTTAATGGCAGAAAGGCGATTGGATCTTCAATTTTGCAACTTCGCTCTGCAGCAGCGACCACAGAATAAAAATGACCGCGCAACTGTGCGCTGGTGAGTGTGGTAGACGCAGTTAGACTGGTATTTAAAATATTCATTCGTCAAAACGAAAATATTCATTAATTCATTCATCAAAACGAACACACACACACACACACACACACGAGCTGTCTAAAAAGTGTACTCAACTAAATGCAAACAACAGAGAAAAACCACCAGCTCGCAAGAGACCACATATATCACTGTTTTTGACAGTTCGATTTTAGTAGTACTACGCATTCAAAAGCCTACTTTAGTTGATCAACTTGCTGAACCCTACACACAGGTCTGAGTAGTCACGGGCGTGGTGGCTTGACGGGCTGCTTGCCTATGGTTTACACCATAATAGAATAGTTTGTCACAAAGAATTGAATGAGGAATTGTTCAAAAGCTTTTTTTAATCTATGGGGCAAGAGCCTATGACCAAATAAATATTTGTGTGTGGCTTTACCTGGTGGTCGTCTAGTATTATTTGTACATAAACAATGGTTTGTTTACTGTCCGCGTAGCAGCAATCCTGCATACTCTGCCCTAATATTATTCTTATGGAGAATAAGTAAAGTTTGATATAGGTATCCCTTAATAATGAACCTAAATTAAAAAACTTAACTAACTAAATTAATAAACCTTAAAAAAGCTATTCAAATAACACCGTCACAGGAAAACTTTTGTTCTCAACCCCTAATGTTATTCTTATGGAGAATAGATAAAATGTTATATATTATTTATAAATTATTTTTAGGAAACTAGGTAAGTCGCTTTATATGGTAGTGAAAAACACATAAGAATTATAAATTCGCCGAGTACGCAGGTTTGCTGTAACAAGAGCATTTATGAGCTAATTTTCGCATAAAACATTCGCTCTAATAATGAGGCGTGGAGGGGCGTTCAGGGGCGGTGCGGGACAAATGTGGTCCCACTGCTGGCAGCCTGAGTGGTATTAATTTGGCGTAGCAAACAGTGCCAACCTACCGCATTTTTAAGGACCCGTCTTCGTAGCCCATCAATGAACTCTTCCTGCTAGCGGATTTAAATAATGTATATATCCTAGGTTTTGTGACACTCATGATTATTCACTGCTGACACATATTATCAGGATCACATTAATCATGCCAGGTTTAAATAATTATACTAGATTGAAGAACTTCAATTTATAATGTCATATAAAGCTCAATTTTAAACATAGTATTTTTATTATGATAGCATGAACCCGTAAAACACGTAAAAATAATAAACCTGGTTTTGTTTTGATAATTTGACTATATTCCAAATTGTAATGTTTACATACCAATATCCCCTTCAAGCCACTAGTAGAACAATATTAGTAGGAACAAATGTCAGTTCGTAAACTAAGTAGAGTCTTAATCACATGTTTTTATGTAAACAAAGCAGACGTTTTTAAATCCCTATGCTTTTCTTATGGGGGTGTTATATGTTATATCTCGTTTGGTGGTAACCTTTTGGAAATACTGCTATTTTTCCTGAGTCCCTGGGATCGAGACCTTGGGAAACAGACTATAGATCGAACTATAGATCGAAGACACAGTTAGCTCACAGCAACCTTTTAATAGAATACAGCGCGTATGTGCCAGTGTCCGCTTAAACTAAAATCACTGACTATAAAAGTCAATGCTAAAAGACTATCTGAGTTTTGAATTAGCTTCCAGACCACCTTATACTTTATATGATGTTTCTATAAGAAGAGTAACGAAGTCTTCATTATTAAAAATCTTCGACAGCCGTATTGAAGACCATGCAGATATTACTGGTGCGTCCTATGTTGTTGATGGAGGAAGTCACTCTGCGCATGCAGATTAATCCCCAAAAACGGGGTTTAGAGTTTTCCGATTGTTTTGCCCAACGAACTTGTTGATTACAGAATGAAACGTCCCTACCAAATTTGAAGTAAATCGGACAAAAAATACGACCGCTAGAGTGCAAACACACACACACACACACACACACACACACACACACACACACATATATATATATATATATATATATATATATATATATACATATACAATTTTTAACGACCCCCCAAAACGTGTTCAGGGGGTCACGTTAGGTACTTCAATGGTGGTCCCGGGCTTAAGTATCACCGTGCGGGTCATGCTAATAGTTCACTTTCCATAGGAAATTCACTAACACCATAAATAGATATATACACTAACTTACCTCAACGTAACCAAATGCCTTTCCTCTGGAGTTATGGTTTTTCTAAATTTAGTGTTTTTTTCTGTATCTTAGGACTTATTAATTGTAAGATTAATACACAGTTAAAGGTTGAAACTTTAACTGTGCAATAGTTGTAGAACTTGATGGGTCAGCCTTTAGTTCACCAATAAACCCTTTAAGATTTCTCTTTTGGTTTATAGGGTGCACCCAAATACTACTTTTGACGCCAGAATTAAAAACAGCTGTAGAAAACTCCACAACAGTAGAACTGTCTCTTCTTCTTCTTCATGATCTATTGTTTCTCACTATCAAATATTATATCACAAGATAATTCTAAAACTTCACACAAAATTGAAACTGAACTGACAATGAAGTGAAATAGAGGCCCTGTCATGAGGGGACGTCAGAAGCCGTCGTGTTTTGTACTGTCGGACGGTGTTTGAGATGCATCCGACAAAACAGAACAGAACAAAACAAAACAAAACAGAAATCGTCGTGACGTGTCGTGTCGCGTGTCGCGTTCGATGTAGTGTGCGGCCGGCCTTTTACCCTGCTGAAAAAAATCAACTTTTAGTTTGCACCATTGGATTCACCTTAAACAATTGGTATTTTTATCAATTATATACGTCAGTTGGTTTCTTGTTAATTCCGCAAAACTTATTTTGTTAATTTTAAATTCCCTCCCCTCACGTAAGCGTGTTGCGTGGTGAACTCTTTTATACCCGCTTAGACATGTCATTAGCCGCCTGTTCCTGCTTAATTATTGACATAGACATAGTCACAGTTTCCTAAGACTGAAACAGGTTGCTGATAGTCAAGAAACGATTGTGATAAAATATTGTTTTAAAATGTGCAGTATTTATTCTAGTTAAAATATGTTATTACTAGTACCTACATGAGCATTTTTATGGTCTGACATTTCAGTAATGAAATATTTATCAAAATGTGTCGTAAACAACATTTGGTAAATCAATTAAATTTATAACTAGAGTTATGTTCACAAAAATAGCCTTAGCGTTTTACAAAGCAAACATTAAACCAATATTCTTTACGTCAATTCATTAAAGCTAGTGGCTTGAAGGGGCCATAGCCCCATCTTTACTCCAACATATAGTTTTCTGATTTGTTTTCTCTCTACTAATATCTACTGAGGAAAATAAAACAATATAAGAAGGAACACATGCCAGTTCGTAAACAAAGTAGACATATTATAACCACATGTTTTAAATCAAACAAAGTTGGCGTTTTAAATCCCCTATGCTTTTCTTATGGGGGAGTTTTTACGTTATTTCTCGTTTGCTGGTAATTTTTTGGAAACACTGCTATTTTTCCAGAGCCTTGGGATCAATACCTTTAATTTGAGCCGCCTCCCATCATCCTGCGATCTGCCAAACTCACAACATTTTGACTTAAAAATTACCCTGACAGAATTATATACGAAGGTATTATTACAAAGTTAATTTCTTTAACCATTCATTACTGCTCATTACAGCTACAAACTACTAATACATAGTGCAAATGACAGCAGTAGGCCTGAGAGGAGATCGTGACGGGCAACAAGACGGTGACACGGCGACAAGCGGAGAGCGGAGCGGCCGCGGTGCCAGGTGGTGTAGGGCGAGTAGGCCCCTCCCCCGAGCCACGCCCGCGACTGCACGTACTACGCTATTCATTCATTCTGAGCTGTGGGACTGTGGCGAACTCCACCAACATTACGTCAAGCTCTTCATTCATTCGCACTTGTGGGACGATGTGTCTAATCTTTCGAAGGTCTGGGACTCTTACATAAATTCTTCGGGGCTGTGAAACAAGTTCAGATTCGAGGTTGTGACACGATTTAAAATTAAATTTTAACCGTTTTCGAGATTATGGGAAGATGCAATATTCGAGGATGTGAGACTAAAACACTAATCGAGGCTGTGGGATTCGGGGCTATGGGACCTCCTCGGGCAAATGTCTTTACGGTCAAATGGTAGCACCCCCTTAATAACTTAACCTGTTTTAACAGTTGTTTATAAAGTATTTATAATCTTATATCTTATCTTCAATAACGTGTAGGGCCTGCTGAATTATAATTAATTTTTTCAACGCAACATCAGGGACCTGTTGTCATGCAATTGTACAACTGATGGTGGAATTAAGGCTCCGATGTACCCTACAAAAAAATCTGCGACGCCGTGTGAAAATTACGATAGGGAAAAGGAGCATTAGGCCCGGTGCACACCAGCGGTTTGCGGCGGCGGCGCGGCAGCGGCGCGTTCTTAGATACATGGGAGCAAATGGAGAATTGCCGAGCAGTGCACACCAACGGTTTGCGGCGGCGGCGCGGCGACGGCGAAATCTTCGCCGCAGTTTTGTCCAGCCGCAGCCCCGCCGCAAGGTCTGTCGGGGCATAGAATCAAATGGAGCAGTGCACACTAGCGGCGCACAGTGGGTCAAAACAGTAATCTAGCGGGACAAAAATCAAGGAGTGATAAAAAATAAACAAATAGTCTTAAAACCACTTTTACTTATTAAAATACATAAAAAACACACATTTTCAGCTATATACATTAATATACAGTATCACGATATTTACAGGGACAAGTCGCTCAATGCCGTCAACACTTCAGTGTCACTGTAACTTGTTTCAGAAAATCCCTTCCGTGGGCGGCCGCGATTGCTCGAACATGTAAAGGTACTTGACGACGGAGAATCAATATTTAAGATTTATAAATCTTAGCCACGTGCTGTTCTTTTTGTTAAAATGACCCACAATCCTTTGGCAGGAAATCCACTTTTTCTTAAGCACTTTAATAAACACTCGACTTTGAATCGAATTTCTTGTTTACATTCATTTGACGGATCTCAAATTTGAAACTTGTTATTTAAGTATTCACATAATAAATCTTTTCCTTCAGAAAAGTTTTGGAAGGGTGGATCGATAGTTCGTAATTTCTCAAATAGTTCTCTCTTGGTTATGAACAGGGCTGCACCTAAAAAAAAGCACTACTTGTTAAACGGCCAACGTACTTAGGATTTTTTAACTTGTTAAACAAAAATAATTCATCGCTAAAAAGCCTTTTTATTACTGGTTTCCTAGTCCATTGACATGTGCTTTACGTTTTTATGATTATTTAATTATTAAAGAGGTAGTACATATTTTTTTACTGTAAATATTTAAATTATTTGCCTACTTTTACGGTAGCTTATTAAATATTAGTCTACTAAATAAATATTGAAGTAGAATATGTAAGCAACAATGTTTTTGTGTGCAGGATATGTGCATTTTCTCAATAAAAATGGGAGATTTTTCATGAGAGCTATTTTTATTACTGGTGAGTGAATTAAGTGTGGTTAACAATTGTAAAATATATTCAATTAAGAAGAGTAAAACTAAAATCATTGTATAATGAATTTTTTTACAAAAGGTGATGTAGGCCTATGCAAGTTTAATTTGACATAACCTCATAGAGGTTTTTAGGAAAAGCTATAAATTTATTAAGTTTACCTACCTTGAAATCCTATATAGTTAACTGTTAAAGATGACAATTAACTTGTTTAGTAAAAAAACACCCTGATACTTGTATTGCACTGTAGCGAAAATCAACCAATAATAGTTTACTATTGGGATTATAAATAAATTAAAAATTTTAAAAACATTAATACATTTTTATAAGGTTCTGATCATATAACCTGTCATATATGTAAATAAAAGCGTGTATGAATTTAATGAGCAAATGACTGTAATCTAACATTTTTTGTTATTGAAATATCATTGGAGCCCACGATTTTGATTAAATGCGAATGAAAAACATTTGATATCGATTGTTCTTTAATGAAAATAACAAATATTTTGAAAATCAAGTTTGCTATAAAAGTTTGTACGCCAAAAAATTTACGTACAACTACTCCAAAATTTAGTGTTGCAGGGTAATCCTAGAGTATTTTGCTTTAAAAATTTAAAGTTGCAAAAAGTAGCAGCTAAAACACGAATTTTTGGATTGTGTACAATCCGCCCTTCATGGAAATATATAATATTCAAGGTTCTGGTAGGTTCCTTGAAACCTTTACTCTAAAACACTTTGTAACACATTTAATTTTTAAAGATTAAGAAAAAAAATCCTCACATTAAAAAAAATAATCAAAACAGGAACACTGACTTACCTGTGTGTTCCTTATCCATTGTATTAATAATAAAATAAAAACCTATTTGAAGAACATCACATACTGGGGTTCTACACAGCGACTAATTGACTGCGACAAGTTTTAACTACTGACCGGCTCCCGCATTATCTGAGGATTTGGCCTTATCTGCACTCCGCTCAATGACAATGCAATTATAATAATCATTGTTTTGACTCTTTTGACTATTTGTTTATTTATATTTTATGTCCTTTTGTTAAATAACAATATTTCTGATAGGCATTTTTGTCCAGCTAGATTATTAAAATTGACCCACTGTGCGGCGGCGGCGAGTTCGCCGCAGGCTTCGGACCACTCCAGTAGTGATGGAAAACGACTTCAACTGACATGTTTTTATTAGTAAAATTCGGGAGCCCGTTAGTTTTACATTACAACTGGTTTATTAACTAACTAAAGTAATCTTTTTAAACTAACTTTAACCATGTAATATCGTACAAAACTAAATTGTGTTATGCAATTAATAAAATAATGCATTCAATAATAATAATTCAAATTATTTATTTTCCCGAATGCCCATTCTGTTCTTCCACTGCATTGAGTAGTGGTGAATTACCGGGGAGGCATACTATTCGGCGTTTTTTTCCCATGTTATTCTTATGGGGAGCCGTTTTTGCGCCGACGCCAGCTCCCGCCTTACACAAGTTTCCTTGTTAGCCTGTACTAATGTCCAACCCTTGCCTATATTAAATATATTTTCCCAATCCCCATCCCTCCTCTATATTTTTTAAAATTAATTTTCAAATTCAGGCTAAAAAACTATCTTTAGTGTTTATGGTCCGATTTGTCTGCAATTTGGATATGTTATTGTCCTAGGCAAGTGTTTTAATAAATTCCACTTACATTTCCCAAATTCACTATAACGGTTAAATTAAAAAATATTTTTTGAAAAATACTATAGTGCCAATTGCCACCTTCTTTATTAACTGTCCGATTTGTTTAAAACTTGGATATGTTATTGGCCTAGGCAAGTGGTTTAATAAATTCCACCTACATATCCCAAATTCACTATTACGATCAAATTAAAAAATATTTTTGAAAAATACTGCCAATTGCCAACTTCTTTATTTACTGTCCGATTTATTTAAAATTTGGATATGCTATTGACCTAGGCAAGTGTTTTAATAAATTCCATTTACATATCCCAAATTCACTATTACGGTCAAATTAAAAAATATTTTTGAAAAATACTGCCAATTGCCAACTTCTTTATTTACTGTCCGATTTGTTTAAAATTTAGATATGTTATTGTTCTAGGCAAGTGTTTTAATAAATTCCACTTACATTTCCCAAATTCACTATTACGGTCAAATTAAAAAATATTTTTGAAAAATACTGCCAATTGCCAACTTCTTTATTTACTGTCCGATTTGTTTAAAATTTAGATATGTTATTGTTATAGGCAAGTGTTTTAATAAATTAGCCTTACATTTCCCAAATTCACTATTACAGTCAAATTAAAAAATATTTTTGAAAAATACTGCCAATTGCCAACTTCTTTATTTACTGTCCGATTTGTTTAAAATTTGGATATGTTATTGTTGTAGGCTAGTGTATATGCACCATCCACATTTTACAAATATTGCGGTTAAATTTTAAAAAATTTGGAAAAATACTGCCAATTGGCAACTTCTTTATTTATGGTCTGATTTGTTTAAAATTTATATATGTCATTATTCTAGGCTAGTGTATATGTACCATCCACATTTGACAAATTAACTATAATGGTCAAATTTAAAAAATATTTTGAAAAATATACTAACAATTTCAAACTTCTTTATTTACTGTCTGATTTGATTTATTTTCGGATATGTTATAGCTCTTATATAGGTAACAACACCACACTACCACACGTTCCATTAGCCCCTACAATACAGTATTTTGTCTTTTTGTTTGTTTATTTTGCTGTAATCCCAAAACTGACTTTGCTGTTTATTGTCCGATTTGCCTACACTTTGGATATTGTCCTAAGCATTTATTGTCTGATTTATTTTTGGATATGTTATAGCCCCCAACTATTATATCTAAAATTACAATATTATTTCCACCTATAATACAGTTGATGTGTTGTTTGTTTTGCCGCAACCTAAAAACTAACATTGGTATTTGTGTTTTTACAAAACTATATTTTGTAAATTACTTCCAATAACTCCTTTATTTACTTTTCGACTTGTTATATCCCCTTATATCTAAATTTACCGTATATTTTTTCCCTAAATACCCCATTTCCAAATTCAATATTACGGTTGGATTAAAAAAAATAAATGCAAGCTTATTATATTTGCCACAAGCTTATTATATACATCCAGCTGTTATATTTGCCACATTTCCAATATTGTTGTGACCCTCTCAACTATCTCTCATTGTAATATAATA
This sequence comes from Allygus modestus, assembly GCA_963675035.1. NCBI lineage: Eukaryota > Metazoa > Arthropoda > Insecta > Hemiptera > Cicadellidae > Allygus > Allygus modestus. Next base: position 159,485,095 of record OY776111.1, on the reverse strand, counting down.
AGTAATATATATCCACAAAATATTTATGGTCAGAACTGCCTAAATTTTGGATATGTTTTAAGCCAATGCGATAACAAAAAATAAATTTTTAAAACCCAAAACAACTAAACACAAAACACTAATCTTTCTTTGTGCTTGTTTGGAGTAGTCTTTATTTTATCCAACTTAATTTTAATTTTGTAGTTAAAATCAAACTTCCCACATTCTAGCTCCCTTTCCAGCCAGTGGTTGGAGACATAAAGGTTACGAATATTTTCAAACTGTACAATATATCTTTTTCTACCCCTATGTTGGACTTGTTTAATAGCGCTTATTAATAATTCCGCACCATATTCCAAATCCTCCAGTCTACTACATTCTTTAAATTTAACATTGCCTTTAATATCTTGCATCTCTATGTCTTCTTGTCCAACATCATCCCACTCATTGTTACGGAAACTTAGGTTTTCTATTTTTGGAAAGGAATTGCCATAAAATGTTGCGGTTCCGTTAGTGTTAAAGCTTGCAAGTGGCTCGTTGGTAGGTAGATAAATAATGTCCGAATCACCACTGTATGGCAACACGCTATAACCTTGCCTATTCTTATTTATCTCTATAAATACAGTTTTACAGACACCTTTAACATAGTATACACCCCTCCGTCCATCCTTTTCTGCCAACACTCCCACAAACTTGTTGTTTACTACAAACGCATACACTATATAATGTCCATAATGCTCTAGATCCTCCCAACGTCGCAGGAAGTAATCTTTTAATTTATCCTCTCTTTCCCTTCTTTCTTGTTCTTTAGCCAACCGTGCTTTGTATTCCTCTGCAACAGTATTTTCCACATATTCCAATTTACGCTTATTACTGTCAATGTCTTCTAATTCCAATTTCCTCTTTTTGGAACAACTCTCTAAGAAAGGCTTGGAAAGTGGCTCTATTTCTTTAATAGTGTATGGGTACAGTTTATTGGTCCGGCTTCTTAAAACGTAGGGAGTAAGGTTAGGACTTTCCACTAAGCCTAATTCTTCTAAATTGATGTGTTTAGGTATAGTGGAGAAAGGTGTATTTGATTTTGTAAAACATGTGCCCCCAGATTTGATGTAACACTTATGCTTTACACTTATGGCATCAGGAAACTCCTCTATTACCTCTACATAGTTAGTTGGTAAACAGTTAAAGCTAAATGCAGATAGAGCATACTTTATTAACTTTTCCCTTTGTGTACTATCTTTTGGCAGTTTTAGTTGTACTCCAGTTATCTTCTTCGTATTACTATTACCCCAATATGCGTATTGTAATAAATCATTAAACACTAAACAACAACTGTTTTGTAATTGATTGGCAACTTTCACCCACATCTTATGCAGAGGTACAGCATAGAATGGAGCATTTTGAAAGTACCGTTTGTTGTCTTCTATTAGACTTAAACAATCTCTTAAAGGTTCAAACCCTTTACCAAAACCTCTACAATAGTTATAGATTGTTGCCTCTAACCTTGTTATTCCATTCTCTCTAGCTAGTTTAGACGAGAACGTTTCTTTTAGTCTCGCATCTGGACAGTTTACAAAGTTTATTATATGGTTTCCTATACTTTTAATTACTCCAGGACTTGTAATCTGGCATATAAATTTATTATATATTTTTACCCTGCTATTTACATTAAACCATGTTAAACAGTCTTTACTAACATTATCTACAATAACATTATATCCATTCTTGTACGCCCCTTGGTAGCAAAAGTTAAAGTTTTCTGTAAGATATTGGCACATTTCCTCTTTATTAAATATTCCAGCCAAATCTAGTGTTATATCGAAATCCATAAGATAGTACATTTCTTTTTCCAGATCTTGCAGTATCTTTGGAAGATCTTCCAACAAATCCTTAATTTTAACATTTGCAAGCTCTATTTTATAGGGAATTGCTATAGGATCATCATACTTTTGTTTAATTTGGTCAATATCTTTCTTTATTATTTGTAACACACCCTCGCTTTGGACCCCAGAGGACCTCTCCAAGGAGAATGGTAGTTTGGCCACAACACCATGTCGAGCTAAAGAGAACTTTTTAAATATTCCTCGTAAGTAGCTATTAAACGAGCCACACATTTCCTTCTTAACTTTAAATTTATTCCGAACGTCCCCATCACAATCCGTAACATTGGTTATCTTAACTAACATTATGTTATCACAAAACGCATCCGTTATAGATGTTAAGTTATTTAATTTTGGTTCCTCGCAATAGTTTATATTACCTATGTCTGTAAGAAGGTTATTATTACGTAGATTTTCTAATAAAAACCATATACCGAATCTTTCATTAGTAGGTTTAATACAATTTCCCAATAAATGGCTAACAGAGTACATTTCTTTTATACAAAAAAGTAGCGGAAACATGTAAACAGGACAGATTACACTATAGGTATATATGTGTGCTAAATATATGGATATTGTATATAAACATAGGCGAGCGGTAAGTGTAACATGTACGTGGACACCCATATGCAAATATGGAATACCCACTATTAATATAATTCCAAATTCGACTAAATAAGTTTATAGTCTCAATATAATTAACATATTAACTAACGGTGCCATCCCGCATTAGTACCCAAATTTTCGAAATTCTATAATTCTATTCTTAGTCCTTGTATTAGGTTTTGTACTATTAAACCCTACATTCTTATCCTGTGCAGTAGAGTAATATATGTATTTAATACAGATACGCACATTCTACAAGACCTGTACATCTGTTGTATAAGCAGCAGAATAGACGTCTCACCCATTGTGTTGTTGTAAAGTAAAACATAAATGTAAATTGTGCTCGATACAACCGGCCAGATATTACAACTTGAAAACTTTTTACATAACGCCAAAGAATTAGTAACCAAAACACTAAAAGTTAAAACACTAAAAGTTTGTGTGCTAATACAACATCCGATATATTAGCCAAACCCAGTCCAAACATTGTGTCCTCAAAATGTTATGATTGTGTTAAATTTGTTTATATTACATATATTTCTTACACAATTTACAAACTATTTTTGTGTCAGTTGACAGAACCTGTAAAGTTGTGTAAAATGGCTGTAAACCAGTATCTGTGCCTGTGTCGTAATGTGTTGGAGTGTGTCATTTATTGTGTCTCTGCATTTGTGTTGTTTTATAAACTTTAAATATTACTATGTCCTTATACTCTTACTATTTCTGTTACTATAATATTAATTTTTTACTGTTTGTTTTCCAAGTTTGATTGTGGGTTTGGCTAATATATCGGATGTTGTACCAATACTGACCTTATACATTTGTCTAAATAGTAATGGATTGATTACATGCTGCACTATGTGATTTGTCTTACTATTTGGCAATACACTTCCAACACATTTCCTGTCTAATATCTGGCCGGTTGTATCCAGCACAATTTACATTTATGTTTTACTTTACAACAACACAATGGGTGAGACGTCTATTCTGCTGCTTATACAACAGATGTACAGGTCTTGTAGAATGTGCGTATCTGTATTAAATACATATATTACTCTACTGCACAGGATAAGAATGTAGGGTTTAATAGTACAAAACCTAATACAAGGACTAAGAATAGAATTATAGAATTTCGACAATTTGGGTACTAATGCGGGATGGCACCGTTAGTTAATATGTTAATTATATTGAGACTATAAACTTATTTAGTCGAATTTGGAATTATATTAATAGTGGGTATTCCATATTTGCATATGGGTGTCCACGTACATGTTACACTTACCGCTCGCCTATGTTTATATACAATATCCATATATTTACAACACATATATACCTACAGTGTAATCTGTCCTGTTTACATGTTTCCGCTACTTTTTTGTATAAAAGAAATGTACTCTGTTAGCCATTTATTGGGAAATTGTATTAAACCTACTAACGAAAGATTCGGTATATGGTTTTTATTAGAAAATCTACGTAATAATAACCTTCTTACAGACATAGGTAATATAAACTATTGCGAGGAACCAAAATTAAATAACTTAACATCTATAACGGATGCGTTTTGTGATAACATAATGTTAGTTAAGATAACCAATGTTACGGATTGTGATGGGGACGTTCGGAATAAATTTAAAGTTAAGAAGGAAATGTGTGGCTCGTTTAATAGCTACTTATGAGGAATATTTAAAAAGTTCTCTTTAGCTCGACATGGTGTTGTGGCCAAACTACCATTCTCCTTGGAGAGGTCCTCTGGGGTCCAAAGCGAGGGTGTGTTACAAATAATAAAGAAAGATATTGACCAAATTAAACAAAAGTATGATGATCCTATAGCAATTCCCTATAAAATAGAGCTTGCAAATGTTAAAATTAAGGATTTGTTGGAAGATCTTCCAAAGATACTGCAAGATCTGGAAAAAGAAATGTACTATCTTATGGATTTCGATATAACACTAGATTTGGCTGGAATATTTAATAAAGAGGAAATGTGCCAATATCTTACAGAAAACTTTAACTTTTGCTACCAAGGGGCGTACAAGAATGGATATAATGTTATTGTAGATAATGTTAGTAAAGACTGTTTAACATGGTTTAATGTAAATAGCAGGGTAAAAATATATAATAAATTTATATGCCAGATTACAAGTCCTGGAGTAATTAAAAGTATAGGAAACCATATAATAAACTTTGTAAACTGTCCAGATGCGAGACTAAAAGAAACGTTCTCGTCTAAACTAGCTAGAGAGAATGGAATAACAAGGTTAGAGGCAACAATCTATAACTATTGTAGAGGTTTTGGTAAAGGGTTTGAACCTTTAAGAGATTGTTTAAGTCTAATAGAAGACAACAAACGGTACTTTCAAAATGCTCCATTCTATGCTGTACCTCTGCATAAGATGTGGGTGAAAGTTGCCAATCAATTACAAAACAGTTGTTGTTTAGTGTTTAATGATTTATTACAATACGCATATTGGGGTAATAGTAATACGAAGAAGATAACTGGAGTACAACTAAAACTGCCAAAAGATAGTACACAAAGGGAAAAGTTAATAAAGTATGCTCTATCTGCATTTAGCTTTAACTGTTTACCAACTAACTATGTAGAGGTAATAGAGGAGTTTCCTGATGCCATAAGTGTAAAGCATAAGTGTTACATCAAATCTGGGGGCACATGTTTTACAAAATCAAATACACCTTTCTCCACTATACCTAAACACATCAATTTAGAAGAATTAGGCTTAGTGGAAAGTCCTAACCTTACTCCCTACGTTTTAAGAAGCCGGACCAATAAACTGTACCCATACACTATTAAAGAAATAGAGCCACTTTCCAAGCCTTTCTTAGAGAGTTGTTCCAAAAAGAGGAAATTGGAATTAGAAGACATTGACAGTAATAAGCGTAAATTGGAATATGTGGAAAATACTGTTGCAGAGGAATACAAAGCACGGTTGGCTAAAGAACAAGAAAGAAGGGAAAGAGAGGATAAATTAAAAGATTACTTCCTGCGACGTTGGGAGGATCTAGAGCATTATGGACATTATATAGTGTATGCGTTTGTAGTAAACAACAAGTTTGTGGGAGTGTTGGCAGAAAAGGATGGACGGAGGGGTGTATACTATGTTAAAGGTGTCTGTAAAACTGTATTTATAGAGATAAATAAGAATAGGCAAGGTTATAGCGTGTTGCCATACAGTGGTGATTCGGACATTATTTATCTACCTACCAACGAGCCACTTGCAAGCTTTAACACTAACGGAACCGCAACATTTTATGGCAATTCCTTTCCAAAAATAGAAAACCTAAGTTTCCGTAACAATGAGTGGGATGATGTTGGACAAGAAGACATAGAGATGCAAGATATTAAAGGCAATGTTAAATTTAAAGAATGTAGTAGACTGGAGGATTTGGAATATGGTGCGGAATTATTAATAAGCGCTATTAAACAAGTCCAACATAGGGGTAGAAAAAGATATATTGTACAGTTTGAAAATATTCGTAACCTTTATGTCTCCAACCACTGGCTGGAAAGGGAGCTAGAATGTGGGAAGTTTGATTTTAACTACAAAATTAAAATTAAGTTGGATAAAATAAAGACTACTCCAAACAAGCACAAAGAAAGATTAGTGTTTTGTGTTTAGTTGTTTTGGGTTTTAAAAATTTATTTTTTGTTATCGCATTGGCTTAAAACATATCCAAAATTTAGGCAGTTCTGACCATAAATATTTTGTGGATATATATTACTTATTATATTACAATGAGAGATAGTTGAGAGGGTCACAACAATATTGGAAATGTGGCAAATATAACAGCTGGATGTATATAATAAGCTTGTGGCAAATATAATAAGCTTGCATTTATTTTTTTTAATCCAACCGTAATATTGAATTTGGAAATGGGGTATTTAGGGAAAAAATATACGGTAAATTTAGATATAAGGGGATATAACAAGTCGAAAAGTAAATAAAGGAGTTATTGGAAGTAATTTACAAAATATAGTTTTGTAAAAACACAAATACCAATGTTAGTTTTTAGGTTGCGGCAAAACAAACAACACATCAACTGTATTATAGGTGGAAATAATATTGTAATTTTAGATATAATAGTTGGGGGCTATAACATATCCAAAAATAAATCAGACAATAAATGCTTAGGACAATATCCAAAGTGTAGGCAAATCGGACAATAAACAGCAAAGTCAGTTTTGGGATTACAGCAAAATAAACAAACAAAAAGACAAAATACTGTATTGTAGGGGCTAATGGAACGTGTGGTAGTGTGGTGTTGTTACCTATATAAGAGCTATAACATATCCGAAAATAAATCAAATCAGACAGTAAATAAAGAAGTTTGAAATTGTTAGTATATTTTTCAAAATATTTTTTAAATTTGACCATTATAGTTAATTTGTCAAATGTGGATGGTACATATACACTAGCCTAGAATAATGACATATATAAATTTTAAACAAATCAGACCATAAATAAAGAAGTTGCCAATTGGCAGTATTTTTCCAAATTTTTTAAAATTTAACCGCAATATTTGTAAAATGTGGATGGTGCATATACACTAGCCTACAACAATAACATATCCAAATTTTAAACAAATCGGACAGTAAATAAAGAAGTTGGCAATTGGCAGTATTTTTCAAAAATATTTTTTAATTTGACTGTAATAGTGAATTTGGGAAATGTAAGGCTAATTTATTAAAACACTTGCCTATAACAATAACATATCTAAATTTTAAACAAATCGGACAGTAAATAAAGAAGTTGGCAATTGGCAGTATTTTTCAAAAATATTTTTTAATTTGACCGTAATAGTGAATTTGGGAAATGTAAGTGGAATTTATTAAAACACTTGCCTAGAACAATAACATATCTAAATTTTAAACAAATCGGGCAGTAAATAAAGAAGTTGGCAATTGGCAGTATTTTTCAAAAATATTTTTTAATTTGACCGTAATAGTGAATTTGGGATATGTAAATGGAATTTATTAAAACACTTGCCTAGGTCAATAGCATATCCAAATTTTAAATAAATCGGACAGTAAATAAAGAAGTTGGCAATTGGCAGTATTTTTCAAAAATATTTTTTAATTTGATCGTAATAGTGAATTTGGGATATGTAGGTGGAATTTATTAAACCACTTGCCTAGGCCAATAACATATCCAAGTTTTAAACAAATCGGACAGTTAATAAAGAAGGTGGCAATTGGCACTATAGTATTTTTCAAAAAATATTTTTTAATTTAACCGTTATAGTGAATTTGGGAAATGTAAGTGGAATTTATTAAAACACTTGCCTAGGACAATAACATATCCAAATTGCAGACAAATCGGACCATAAACACTAAAGATAGTTTTTTAGCCTGAATTTGAAAATTAATTTTAAAAAATATAGAGGAGGGATGGGGATTGGGAAAATATATTTAATATAGGCAAGGGTTGGACATTAGTACAGGCTAACAAGGAAACTTGTGTAAGGCGGGAGCTGGCGTCGGCGCAAAAACGGCTCCCCATAAGAATAACATGGGAAAAAAGCGCCGAATAGTATGCCTCCCCGGTAATTCACCACTACTGCATTGCATAATTATCTCTGTAGCTAAAGCTTTTTGGGAGAAAATACAATCGTAGTTTACATACCGTTTGTTTTACTTTATTATTATTTTTGTAGAATTAACACTTTTCTTGATCTTACTTATTTAAATTATTTTATTCTGACGGGCATAAACTAAAATTTTACATCAGGAGTAGTCTATCTATTGTACTGAGAGGAAGGTGACGCTACCCAGAAATAACCGTGGGGCGACTGGTCTAGCCATATAATATTGCAGATACACAATTTATTACTAGGCAAAGCATAAAACACATTCTCTAGTATATTTTAAGTTAATTTTATATAATAATAGGTTAAGACAATTTTTATGGTACCGATTTCTCGGATGTGTGGCATCATAGAATTATGAAACTTAGCACACTTATTTAGTACTATTAGGGAATGTGCCGAAATGAAAATAATTTTTGTTTGGGTGTGATTTTGGCTTTTAAAGTTTACATTTTATCCTTATGGGAACTTGCGTTCTGCTTTTTGTTGTTTTTCATTTAATAAACAGCTGCGTTATTCAAATAAATATGTAGCGCAACAGCAAGATCAGATGATTCATAAATAACAAATATGACTGACTACTGGAATGGTAACACCCTTCTCTTAACTCCTCCGTTTTAATTCAACATAACAGATCTGCTTTGAGGGGGGGAAGAGGGGTGGGGTGGAGAGTTTTCAGGCATAAATAAAAAGGCCACTGGATGATCTTACGCCTTCTGCTATCCGTTTTAACTCCACGTTAAAAAAAATACCTGGAGTTGAGGATTGTGGAAGGGGAGGGAGAGGGAGGGAGAGATGAGCCCAGTAGATAATAAACTTGTTTATATATTCGTTGACTTTATATTCAAAATATATTTGGGCGGTCTCTAGTTTGTACATGCCAGCAATACCTTATCATTACAACAAAAACAAAGTTTACAATCATTCATAAATATTGTAAACTAATAACAGCACTGACTGAATATTAAATTAAGTACAGTATTTACTTTAGATTCGTACGATTATATTTTAAGAAACAAATTAAATATCGAGTTGGAAACTGTAACAATTTTTTTTAAATTGTTGTTTATTATTTATTTTGTTCCCAAAGTTGTTGTTATAGAGTAACAGATTGATTATTACCATTGATTATTCACCTTATGTATAATCAGTGCTAATACTATATAGTTGCCGCTGCCGCGCCGCCGCCGCCGCCGCCGCTGATGTGCACTACCTTTCTCGTCGCCACACGCCGCACGCCGCAGCGGCGCCGCCGCCGTAAACCGCTGATGTGCACCGGGCCTTACGGAAGTCCGCAGGACCTTATAAATATAATGAGAAATAAATAGGCTACCTAATTGATAGTCATATGAATACATTTTTACACAATTGATTATATTTATAAAAGAAGAAAAAATTGTAGATAACTAGATGTAGTGACATATATAAAAATATGTTTCAAGAGAAATAATTATTGTTACCAGTAACTATTATTTATAACTACGAGCTGCTCCTCTGCAATATTTTGCTGATATAATCCTTGTAACAGCTGTTTATTGAATCAAGAAAAATACATGTGAATAAACCAAATAAAGCTCTCCTCCATATGATTAACATGGGAACTTGGAAGTCCCGTAAGGCAGGGCCCTGGGGCCTAAATCAAAATTCTGGCTCGACAATAACTTAAAACTTGAAATTATCTTTTAAATAAAAAAAATAATCATCAAAATTGCTTAAGTTTTATCTTTAGGAAGTGGGTGAACAAAAAGAAGGAATTTTGTAAAATACCTATGTAGATAATAGTCATCAAAACGGTTCATAGCACCAGTTCTTTATAATACACTGTATGGTAGTTCATAATGTATTATCTCTCAACACAATAAATGTTAAAATCTTGAAAATAGTTAAATTTATACTAAAAATTATAACAAAATCATTAGCAATAAATTAAATGCAATTAATTCATTGATAGTGTGAAGTTTGAAATTTGATTTTTTTAGTCTGTAAAATAAAGTACCATTGTTGTACTATCAGGAAAAAAATTTGGGATGAAAATTTGTAAAAAAACCTTTTTAACTTAGCCTATATTGTTTTCGAAATAGTCACTTTCCAGACATTTAAACAGGCTTTTGTATTTGTATTTATAGATCCAGTGATGAGGTGTTCCCAACGACAACTTAGGAGGCTACCAAAAAACACGTGATGGGATTCCTTAATCAGGCAAAAACAAGAATTGTACAAAAGTAAGTTTATATAAATGTTTGTACTTAAATTCAATGTTCATAATTTAGGGCTGGTTTTTGTTGTGATAATATTATTCTGCCGTTGTTACACTGATCATTTTCCTACGAGGATTGAGGTAGGAAAGTATGACAGTGAACACCGATTATGGGATTTTTTGGGGATTTCCTGCCACTGAGCAGGCAACAGTTCACTGGCCTAACCACCCTTTGCAAAAACTTAAAGCGCTGGAGATAATTTGTACTCACCCGCACCCTTCCACTGTTGTATGATTACGATGGAAAAAAGATAACCTTTGTCTCTATTTAGCGGTCCATGCAAATGATTTAATGTCTTATTAAGTCTTGTGTCTTCTGTTTAAGCGCTAGAATAGCATAACATCTTTTTTCCAGAAGTACACTTTTTATGGCGGTATTCCCCTCCCCCCACTTTACTGGGGTTTATTTCATGTACCCCAGACCCTCCTCAAGGGCTACTACCATCAGTAAAAAAATCCTGGCTTCGTCACTGTTCAGAATATTGTTAACTGACTTACTTTTAATGTTTAAGCTCCAGTCACAAAACCTTTCATGTTTCTACCTGCTTCCACCATAAGGCAAATAATACTAACTTTAAAAGCCCGTCCTTCCAAAATGGATAGTCCGATATCGTTGATTTAAGGCTCATTTTGAAGAGCAAAAAATACCTAGAAATCTCAGTGAGCAAAATTTCTATATCAAAAATAATTATTCAAAAAAGTTCTAAAATGTTAATCATTCAACAAAGTTCTAAAATGTTAAATATTTACAATGTTTTATGGATGAACTATGCCTATATATAATTGTTTTCTCTTTAAAATGAACAATACAGCATTGATTTAGGATAATCGGATGAGGACGGATGGGCTTTGAAAGTTAACATCGGTCTAATAGGAGAATAAGCAGGTAGAAGCAGAGGACTGGAGACCCCTCCCAAGATTTTTTTTAACAGAATGTAAATTTGTTTGTATAAGTTTTTTTTATTTGTTTCAGTGAACAAGGTGTAAGGAAACAGCAGTCACATGGTGCGGACTTCAGTAGAAAATCAAATAAATATTGTCTACCTTTCCTTTAGTTACCTATAACATATATTAAATAAATAATAATTTTCAAAATGTAAAATTATGTTTATTTTACCATTTCATTTTTTTGATAAAGTTCCCTTACTTTGAATTTTTCTATTTTTCATTTGCCGGAAAAGGCAATTTAATTATTAAGATATAATCATGTAAAGTTAAGTAGGTATGCGAATGCTTTAAAATGTATTTTATTGACTTATTCTAGTTAAAGAAAACACCACATCAATATTTTCAAATATTTTTGTAAATATAACAATTATATATGCTTACAAAAAATTGTGGAGTGTTTAAAAATATATAGTAGGCAAAAGTTCAGGGTAACTTTTGTTCTAAATCTATGATTCACAATAAATTTGTTTAATATGATAAACTATAATAACTGAATCTCAAATATATAATTCTGCTTGTATGTTGAATAACCATCAAAGTTTAAACAGTCAGTTCCAAAATGCTAGGAGAATTGTATGAGGCTGTTGCTATAATTATTTGTCATACAAAAATCAGTGTAAATGAATTTTAACTCAATTTTGCAGCATCATTCATAATTTTGTAGTTACAAAGGAAACTTGCAAACCATGATATAAATATGTAAGTTCAATGAAAACATCCACTGCAAAATTGCTAGAAGTGTGAACAATGTAGACTTGCATATTTGCAGAAAAGACTTTGCAAACAAACATGTTAGCGATGAATATTAGCTGCACATATTCCAATGCAAATGTGCCACAAACCTATTTTGCAAATCTGCAGCAAACTATCATGAACATATTCTGCAAACAGTTTTAGCATAGTTGCTGCAAATATTCAGTGAAACTTTTCTGCAAACATTCAGTGAAAAGTTTCGCAAACATTCCTTGCATATTTGCTATAAATATTCAATGCAAATTTTCCGCAAACATTCAGTGAAAACAATCTGCAAATATGACAAGTGTAGACTTCCATACTTGCGGAAAGTTCTTCGCAAACAAACATTTTTGCAATGCGTATTTGCTGCAAACATTTTGGTTTGCGGTTGAAAGTGTTTTGCAAATGTTCTGCAAATTTTCCTTGCTATCTGGGCCACACAGTACAAGGTTGTCCCCAGGACATCCCAAGGACATCACAGTGGGATATGCAGGATATCCCAGGATCATCCCTACCTCATCCCATGACATCCTCAGGATGTCCCCAGGACAAAAAATGTCCTCTCCCCACGATATCCTGAGGATATCCTTCTGGATGACCATGGGATATCCCTCGGACCACAAAAGGATATGAATTTTGAAGCCCTAGGAAATCCCCAGGATGTACCACAGGATATACTGGGGACATCCCTCGGACCACAAAGTGATATTGTTCTCTGAAGCCCTAGGACATCCCCAGTATGTCCCACAGGATTTACTGCAGACATGCCTTTCCATTGAAAGGTGTCCCATTATTGTATCAGAATGAACCCCTGACCCCACATAGATATCCCTGACTACCCCATGATAATTCTGCAGTCATCCTTAGGAGGCCATATGGCTCCTATTAATAGATAGTGCGTATCCTAAAGCCATATGGCGCCCTAAGGATGACCGCAGAATTATTATGGGGAAGACAGGGATATCTGTGGGGTTAGGGGATTCATACTGAAAGAATAATGGGACACCTTTCAATATGGTCACACAATCTGATAGGAAGACAGTTCTAAAATAAATTACGAGGTAACTTTAAATTATCCTTTTATAAATAATACTATAATTACCCATGCCAAGCTTGCACATAGAAACACAATTTTGACTTCATATTGATGTTGTTTTTTTAATCAGGCTGACTCGTTAAATACCTGTAATCTGCCTTGTGATCCTAAGATATATTTTTAATGGATGACACTTTTTGTCAAAGGTAATTTTGTTATTTTCAGCCCATACAAAACTTTAAATTGTGTCATCACAGTTCAAAAGAACAATACTTGAAAATCATGTTTTACAACTTTATATTGTTACCTTTATCACATTTTATACTAACTTTTATCACTAATATCACATGATTTAATTGTAAAAGTGTCACGAATGTCCTGATTATAGGTACTTAATTGGATTGACACTGAAAATATATACACAACTTACAAATTTGTATTAAAATTTACTCAAATCTTACAAAAAATAGTTGTTTTAACAAGTTTATAATAAAATTAATATATGCATATTTAGGCCTAAACATTTCTCAGAACAAAATTTGAATTAATAAATGAAGATTTAAAAAATTTAACAATGGATTTCAATTTATAATTGTTTGGTGATGTGATACAAACAATTAAGGTAAATAGTACATTAATAGTACATTAATGGTAGTTTTTTAAATAGTACATTAATGACTTATCAGCCTTAGATAAAACTTGGTTGCCAGCTGTAAATCTCATAAAAATCTTGTTTAAAACAATCGTTTGACATTGTTGCATATTGGAAATATAACTGTGTTTCTTTGTAGTTAAAATAGCTAGTAGTCTACCCGGGATTCGAGCCGTAACACTGTTTCTTATGAGAAAACGTGTTGCCAACCTAAGAAAATCTCAAAACAAAAAAGAAAACCTACATACCAGTGGTACCAACTTGTCGTATATGTAAATATGTAGTTATATATATAAAGATGTATAATAACGTAGTTATATATATTATGATGTATAACAAGGTTTTATAATAACGTAGTTACGTCACGCTACCAATACCTGCAGTATTATAATGTAAGAGAGAATAACCGGCAGAGGCTGATACGCACAGAGCAATTAGGGACAAAAACAACTTCCAGTGGCCTCGCGTCTAATGACATGAGTTATGGTCGACCAAAACATCGACTCATGTCATTAAAACTAGTGATAAATCAGTGATAGTGACATTCAGCTATTGTAACCCAAGTGACTATCGTATGGTTACTATTTATCATAGTTGAGTGTTTCTTACGCAGTTGAGTGACTCTACTCAGTTGATCTCAGCCAACATCTTCAGTTTGTAGCAGACACCGTACCACATCACATCACACCAGATAAGTAAAAAAATCATTTTAAAAAACAACATTTATTGTATAATCTTTTTCCTTACATCGTAACACAGAATTAAATACTGAAAACAGGCTGAACTGTTATGTTATCACATTTTAAAACTTAGTAAAATGTATTAAATACAATTACAAATTGTGTAGGCTTCAAAAAATGTCTCTAGCTTAAATTCTCTTGTTAGCTTCTCAATTCATATGTAGTGGTTCTGAGATGATGTTGTAATTTAAGACTTATCAAATATTATTTACTAAATACATTGAAACACTTCAGGACTTAGCATTTATTAAATTTACTCAATACTACAAGACTTAGCAAAACTTCACTTTATGCTTTTTTAAATAATTCAAGACTCACTCTATACTTTGAAAAAACTTATCAAATATTATTTACTAAATACATTGAAACACTTTAGGACTTAGCATTTATTAAATTTAATCAATACTACAAGAATTAGCAAAAATTCACTTTATGCTTTAAAACAATTCATGACTCACTCTATACTTTGAAAAAACTTATCAAATATTATTTACTAAATACATTGAAACACTTTAGGACTTGGCATTTATTAAATTTACTCAATACTACAAGACTTAGCAAATATTATTTACAACGTTAAAAAAAACCTAATGATTAAAAAACAGTCTTGTGCGGCTACTCACAACACTCCAGCAAAAGGGGCAGCAGGTGACCCGGCGACTACATGCGGGGCACATAGCGTGCCCACACGGATGTAGTGTTACAGTTGGTAAAGCCGCGACACAAATCTGGCATACAATGTACCTTGGTTGCTCCGTGGGTGGAGGTGTGCCACGGATAATCAAATCATCCATCCTTCTATCGTTATATCTGAGGATCCTCTCCATTGTTGCACGGAGCTCCTCCCACACAGCCGGAGCAATCTCACATATTTGGTTGTCCTCAGTGTCCTCCAAGGCGTTCCGTGTAAAGGCCAGTGCCTCACCCAGCTCTGTCTGGACGGCTGCGATCCGGTTTACTATGCCTGGAACATCCTCGGTGGTGTTTGTCCCAAGGTCCTGAAAACCACATCAGGTAAGAATCTATTCGTAAAGTTAATTATTCTATATCTTACAAACGAATGACTTGTAACATTACCATCTCAAAAAGCCGCCTCCTCATCCGTAACAGGCCTTCCTCAAAGCGACAGACACTGCAATCGGCAGGGGGGATTGGCAGCGGGCATCTGTTCCTCACACCGTAGGTTCTGAAACATTAACCAAAATATAGAACATGGGTTATAAAAAAGAAGCCCTAACCTCGATAAAAAATACTTACAATAGGTTCAACCCGTCTTGGTGGTCCCGCTACCTCCCTTGCACCGGTGCTCGGCCTGTCTACCCTCTCCTCCAAGGCAGCAATGTGGACCTCTGGTATCGACTGTAAAAAACAAACGATCAATTATCACAAGGTACATAAAAGTCACAGTAAAAAAACAACATACAACAGTGTAACAAAATAAAAATTACCGGAAGTCTGGGAGCTCTCGAGCGCGAGGGAAAGGCGAATACGTCCTCCTCCTCCACCCTTGCACCGACCTCGTCCCGATCAGCCAACGGTATTACAGGTTCTTGCACCGCCCTAATCCCAGTTACGTTCTGCCCCTGTAAATAATGTTTATATTATTATTACTATAACTAAAACCTAAAATGTATATCAAACATACGCAACCGTTAAACCTTAATACTTACAAGACTATTTAGTGAAGGCCGACTACGCCAGGAGGGGAGTACCCTTGAGGGTGTAGGGCTGTTCGGTCGGGCTTCCAAAACCCTGTTCCGCCGACGCACATCCTCCTCCTCCATGCTAGCACCTGTTACGTTCTGCCCCTGAAAAAAACAGAGACCATTAACACCATTATCAAAACCTATGACTAAAAAAATACATTAAACAATACGACGATACTAACCGTATAGTGTAGATGGCTAATTAGCGTCCTTGCACTCATTTCCTCTGAATGAAGAGAAACCGGCCAACCCGATGTTACCCGTAGAGGGGGTTCAGGCAAGTGAGGACGTCTTATCGGTTCACCGCCCCACTGTAAATAAAAAACAACGGTATCAGATATTATTACCTAGAGATATTACATCTTATAAAAAAATCACTGACGCCAAAACATACCATTAAACGTGTGAGACACCAGCCGTCTCCAGCCATAATGACCCTCTCTCCAAACGAGTACAACCCCGTCTCGTAAGTGTTTCTAATTACCGCCCATAACTCAAGCCTCCGCTGAGTATACGTTGACTCCGTCACCTGGCGGGAGTACTGTGGTGGGAATCTGACGCTTCTGGGGTTGTTCTGGAAACAAAATAAATTAGTGTAATAAAATACCCGTACTTAAAGCTATATACACCTTACACCAAAATACTTACTGCACGTATAGAGAGCAGGTATCCATCCTCGCTTATAAAATATTGGGATTCACCATCACTACCGACGAGCTGAAAAAAGAAAATATAAAACTAGGTGTACGCTCATTCTTCCCGTAAGAGGATGAACGAAGAATGGATGTTGAAATATATACTTGAATAGACATTTTATGTGTATAGCTTTGTTAATACACATATTATTTTTGGCCAAACACTTTTACAATAGGTTAACAAATAACTATCCCATATGCATTATTATAAATTTTATACTGCAATCTGACAGAGAAATCCCAAAAATGTGATAATGTACACAAATACAAATGATTTCAACAGTTTAGTTGTTTTGAAAAATGCAAAATTTATTTGTATTGATACATAATCAAACTAAGGAGGTTTGCAAAGATGCGCAATCATACGTTTACGCGTCTGCTAAAAATGTCACAGCCTTAAGAGACACCCGAAAGTAACGCGGGTACAACACATATCCAAGGTTCGTAGAGCTTTCAGCCCTGGTATGATCATTTCCATAAGAGTAATGTTCGCAGCAAAGATGTCTTACGATGTCGTCCAGCTGACGCATAAATCAACAACATAGTGTGATTGTTCTCAAACTTACAGGCGATAATAGTGGTACAGCTATTTTTATATTGTCACTGGACATGCAGAAATAAAGTTTAAATCCTTAATCCATTAATCTAATAATATAAATAAATCAAAACAATATATTAGTTTCATGAAATGAAAGCTAATAAAAATGTGCAATTAGTTAAACAATGTTTAACTACAATGACGATGATAATATGGGACGCGTACGATAAATATCTTGTTTCTAGCAACACTGCAGATTGGATTGGTGATCACGTGACCTTAAAGCTGTTTTACGATGTCTCTTCTGGTTAGCTAGAAAACCTTAATTATATTGACTGCGCAGACATTACAAAGTATGTATGGACCTTGCAACATATTATCCTATAGTAAAATTATCTTAGGATTGACTTTAGTGACTTTAGTGTTGGTGCTAGTAGAAATTAAAATTATAAAGTTTTGGCCTGCCAGTAACGGGACAGCTTTGACCAAACACAACCATAACAACTAAACAACTGCAGATCCAGATTGCTTTTTGTTTACTGGTTACAATTTGAAGGCGTCTGCTTGGAGGAAATAAATATTTATTTTATTTACTCCTGGAAATTATGCTGAATGCACAAATTCCAGTTTGTATAGATTTTGATCCATTCAATATTTTGTTGAAATAACCTAGGAATATGCTTCAATGTTGAGAGGAAGAAGCGAAGAATTAGGTTCCCACCTTTCTTTGATAGTTAACCTGTTATGACACTGTGCAGTTTAACTGCTGTGTTTTTGTATGAAAAAAGATCAACAGAATATATGAATTAATAAAAGTTAATATGGTGTCTTAAAAAAACATTATGCAACTGTTTAAGGAACTGTTGAGGTAGAAGGACATGTACACTTTTTAGAGAAAAGTATAACATGGAGTGTACATGACGTGTATCTTTAGCCGTGAAGCTCAATATTATAAACCGAGAAGTTGATACGCAATTTAAAGCTTCACGTTGCCCAGGAGACATGACGGGGACATAGATACTCCGTTTTCGTCTCCCAAAAAATGTATGGGATACCCACAAGAAAATAGTTTGATAAACCACACTGAAGTGTAGAAAAATTAATTAAAAGTGGGGTCCCATAGAGTTTATGTACAAACACCTACAATCTACACTCTTAAAACTAAAGAAACAAACACAGAAACCAAATTAAAGTAACTTAATGACCCCATATAGCACAAGTACATCAATTTGACGTAAAATTGATGTAAAAAATGTCAATGTCATTGATATTGTTGATGTCATATTGACATCAAATGTCGTCAAAATGACGTCAATTTGACGTCAATTGGAAGTAAAAAGGGCACTAAATTTTACGTAAAAATGACGTAAAAAACAGATCAAACATGACATCATATTGCCATCAAATTGATATCAAACAAGCAGTATAGAAAAGAAAAAATTGATGTAAAATGTACGTCAATATGATGTCAAATGTACGTCAATATGATGTCAAATGTACATCAATAGGATGTAAAAAAATTCTTAATATTGTGCTGTAAGTTATTTAAATAAAATGTTGTTTTCTACCAGGAATGCACAGAATTGTTTTGTTTCTCAAAATAGGTTGTTTTGAGAATTTCGTTCTGTCTTAAATATCAATATGTTTTGCGTTTAAGATCAAAATTAAAATTATCAGACATGTGAAGCCGACCTCAAAGAGACTAAATTTATTTTTATAAAAACTTCAGTATTATAAATGGCAGTGTATCAAGGTGCCAATATCTGTGAACGTATACAAAGCATTTTGATTTATATAATTTAGTGACTCCAATTTTAACTAATTGCCAAAACAATAAATCATACCTATTTAAATTGCATATAATATTTAAACAAATGTTTGCCATTCATGAGATAAATACTTTACAATAGGGTGCATATTTTTTGCTCCTTAGTTTTGTAATAGTTTTTTTTTAATTAGGCCTAAAGCATAAATAGGAAAATAAATAGGCCTACAGAAATGTTTTTTCAGCAATTTTTATATTAGTACTTAATTACAATTTTTTAAACTTAATTTTAATCTTCTTGTTTTCCTCCTTGTGCTGCTTGCAATCTGCAACACACAATAAACAAGAATAACTTATAGGTAATAATGCCCACTTTAGTATTTTGGGCGCAAACATATTTAAGGCCTTTAGCCCAGACTTAGCTTTTGATCTGGAAAAACTCGTTTATAAGTAGGCTAATTTTATATTCTTTTTAAAAAAGCTATTGTCTAATATGTACCGGTAGGATTATTTAAAATTATGGGAGCGCAGGATTGGAACAGTCAGGACATAGCGCAGTAAAAATGTTTGGCGGGGAACTGGCACTGCCCCCACCCCGCAGCCGCGAGTACTACACCAGGAAGCCATGCCCTTGTCCCCACTCCATACATAACAACAGCAGTTCTGCCAACTGACATAAACATTAGAATTGTTGTATACTCCTAAAATACAAAAATGTCAAACCACGAATCCTGTAATTTCCTGAATCTTATATATTAATACGCCAAAAAAGGCGCTTTTATGGTTAGGAAAACTTCTCCGTTGTTTCTTGACCAATTTTAATGTTTGAAGTGTCAAAGAATTCGACTCAGTTCGTAGTTTTGCAATTAGGTTTTTAATTTTCAATATCTTTATTCTCAAGGGTACGGGCTGCCCTCAAAGTTGGTTTTTTGCTCATAAGATTAGTATGGGGAATACATTTATTTGAATTGCAGCTGTTAACACATTATGGACAGGTTATTAGCAATACCAGATGTTCCAGGTAAGGAATGTCTATCTATATTAATAAAATAGGTTTGATCTCACATCTCTTTGAGCAGTAAAATGTTGTATGCAGCGGAGATATTTAAATATGTGTTAACATTTGTTTTTCTGTCTATCTGCTTATAAGCCATATTTGTTCTGCGTTTCACAAAAAAAGACTGAATGAAATAACAAAATTTCGTGTGGAGGAGGAAACGTTTTGGCTAAAAACTTAAACAGCGCGCTGCGGCGGTTAGGTTAGGTTACTATAATTTCCATACACAACACAGTTGTTTCTGAGGGTCCCATAATTTTACGCTGGATGCTGGAAGTTGACAGAACTGCTTTTTTTATGTATGGAGTGGGAATGAGGGCATGGCTCCCTGTTGTAGTACTCGCGGCTGGGAGGTGGGGGGACAGCGCCAGTTCCCAGCCACACATTATTACTTTGCAAGGACGGCGCTGCGGGATGTCCTGACTGTTCCATTTCTATCGTCTCAAAATTACTTGTTACCGGTATCTAAAGGTTAAAAGTCAGCCACACAATAAGTTGATAAGATACCGGTAATATTATTCAGATTAACTACGGTATATAAAGCGAGCTTAGATTTGTGACCATTATCTTATATTAACCCATCCCACCAATTAAATTTAATATAGTTTAAGGTTTACCAAATTATATAGGCTACTTGCAGTCAATTTTCAAAAATAAAACGATTACAGCAGTTTTTCACTTTTGATTTATTGTTCCTTCAGTATTGTTGGGTAAAACAACCTAGAAAATCCAAAAACCACTAGCAAGTGAATTATTGCTCGTTGCAGGATTTTAAACCAGCCTATGTTCAAAATTGCTTTGCCATTTAAAATTTAGCCCCGCGGCCTCGGCATGTTCCATATATAGCTTAAAATGTTATTCACTCACAATGTTAAATAAAAACTAAATTACAAACCACACACAAAAGCCGGTCCAAAATAGTGATTTGAAAGTATAACTAAACAAATCCAGCAGTGACAAACCCTGATGTTCTTATATTAACATTGGTCTCAAGTCTTAATTAGGCTAATTTTACTTTAAATTTCATCAAGGACATGATTTGCGTACTGTTGGGATACAGCTTGGTATATTTATTGGAGCAAGTGACTTTGGTCCATGAGTCGAATCCCACTGATCAACAATGGCATTTATTTAACTGAAAATACCCCAGTGGTAATACAACCAAGAACCCGTGTTTTAAGCTGGTCCAACTTTCTAGAAAATAAACGGTATCAGGAAACTGACACATACTTTCTCCCTTTTAGCCAAACTTTAATGACAAAAATATTTGTTATTTACTAAATATAGTATATGAAGTATAGATAAATGTACAGAAAATTGTCTAAAATAGTTGTTTTCAGAAATATCCACCCAAATCCCTTTTTGGGAGGCACTATAGAGTCCGTTGCTACACACAGTGGTTTTGAGAGGGGAAATGCCCCCTTGCCCCCCCCAGGGTTAAATAGCAACACATTTCGAACATCATCTGTTGGTCAATGCTAACTTGACCTGCATATCAAATTTTAATGAAATTGATCAGTAAAAAAGAGAGAAATAGTTATATTTGTATTCCCCATAAGAATAACATTGGACAACGTACTGTGTTTACCGCTAAATAAAAATTTCAATTTTCTCCGTAACTAGCAATCGTAGAATAGTAATTTAAAATACTAATTTATTTAGTTTTTTGAGCTCTTTTTAATGGTGAATAGTAATCTTTTTTAACATTTATGATTTTTTATAAAAAATCCAAAAAATTGAATTTTGGATGTTTTAAGTCCTGTAATTTCTGAACCCGAATTTTTCAGGAAATGCGGGTGGTGTCATTTTGTTGCAAACCTAAAGTTCTACAAACCACGAAAGTTTAATCAAAATCGTTAGAGCCGTTTTTGAGAAATTTGGATTTTTCATGTTTTTTGGCGGTTTTTGGGGGATAATTACCCTTAAAAATCAAAAATCCAAAAAAATTAAAAAAACTCCTGGAGATATCGTGGATTAGTACCTACATACCAAATTTCATAAAAATCGGCCCATAGGTTAGGGCTCTAGCTCTGTAAACATCCACACAGACACACACACACACACACACACACACACACACACACACACACACACACACACACACACACACACACACACACGGACACACGGACACACACACACACACACACGGACACACGGACACACACACACACACAGACAGACATCACGTAAAAACCACTTTTTTGGGTTCAGGGAGCACCAAAACGAATGCAGTTTTCCACTAACAACTCAAATTCGAAAATTTTTACGAAAACAATACTTTCTCCATATACTATGTATAGGGGGAGAAAGTAACAAAAATGGATAGGTCTCTGAAATGAGGGTGAGGACAATCACTGCAACTGAGATATCATTCCACTAAAAGTCATGCGATTTTTATAATTTATTTACATAACTTAAGCTAACTTTATAAAAAACTGTCTTATTGGTTACAGGGCCTATAAATAAACCAGTACTGATATTTTATTAACCACGGAGCACACAGTGTGAAAAGCCCAGTCAGGAAGCTAGGAAATCGCCACTAAACTACGGTAACATACATAAACCAACATATTCTTGTTAATGGCGGATTTCAAAAAAATCTTAGGTCGAATATGTTAAGTAGGCCCTAAATAACTTTTCTTTGGTGGACCAGGAAGTTACCAGTTTAAAGTAACTATTATTTTAACCCTAGAACTGGCGCATGTTATTCCCCATGGTGGCGGCTTTTCTTTTTTACTTTTGAAGAGTTTTACTTTATATTATGAAAAATATACATAAACATGCCAAACTACCCATATGTTTTTTACTTTGTATATCAAATTGATCCCAATGAAGTTGCCTTTGGAGTTAAAAGTTAATTCTTTGGCTGACAGTTGCAATATAAAAAATCTAGTATTAAAGAATCCATTTACAGCCATTTTTTGTTGCAATTTGTATTAGGGCCTAAGTTACATACCTAAGTTAGTACCGGTAATAGAAAATGTTGTATAAAGTTATTGACTTACGTCTTACTATAATAACTCTACAGGATGTTTAATTTAGTTTTGCAAATCTGCTGACTAAAATAACAGTCCTAAATTTAAAAATTGGTTTAACTTATGTAAATACATATCAACAATCACAAGTTCCATGAATATGGTAGGCTATCAAATTAAAGCTCTAAAATCTCTAGTTCATTATGGTAAGTTATAAATTTAACTTAAGTGATTATACTAAATTTTTGCTAGACGTAGAAAAGACTACGCTACCACAACAGACACATCACACCGAAACGTAACTTAGTTTGAACTAAGTTACGGTACGCTGCACCAGTTATAGGGTTAAGGCTGCCTGCAGATACTAGAACTGGGTCATAATTTGGCAGGTGTGCCACATTTATTTCTCAATTTGCCCTAATTTGTATAACACATTTAGGTTAATGACACTTTCACATCCAATGGTAATCCTAAGCCAAATCGATATCGAAACAATTATCCACACCTTTGAAATGTTGGATTGTATGAGACAGTGAGACTTAGCCAAATACCTAATTTTACATCCATGTAGGCTTAATTGTGTTGAAGCTAATATTGAACTAGTCCTAGGCCTGAACACGCCAAATTTCAATAATCTATTGGTATATCAATTCACCTGTTTAGGCATTATACCAACATAGTTTGTCGGGTTTTGATTACAACATTTTTCATCATTTGCTACCCAGCAATAAGCTTAATTGAAATTATTTTAGTTGAAGGAAGCGAGGTGACTTCAAGTATTATAGGTTAGGTCTAACTGAAAAACCTTGTGAAAATAATGCTAATATGTTTTGATTCTACTTACCCTGTTGCACTTCCTGTACTAAGCAGTGTGATGCTAAGACTAGATGAACTTATTAACTTTCGTCTCTTCTACTTTACCAAACTAAAGTCTAATATAAACATGTAACCCCTCTGAGACCGATATGACAGAAAAACAATGCTCGCTGCGCGCCGCGCCAGCCAAGGAGAAGGAATAACCTCTTAACCAAATGCAAACATATATTTAATTGTAATTGTAAGGTTAATTTGTAATACCTATTTTGAGAACTCTAATTAAGTTTTTAAATCATAATTGTAAATAAATAGTTATCCGTTAAATTGTAAACTGCTTTTCCGAACATGCAAAATGCTTGATTTGACTTTCTGTGCCAAATTGTTATTGTGTCAATGGATATTTAAATTATTTAGATAAAAAACCGTACTTATTCGTGAGTGAGTGTGATAATAAATTTAACTATAATTAATTAAATTTACATTCAAGCCATATTATTAATAACTAAACATTTAACTTTGTATTGTTTTGTGAACATGCGTTAATACTGTGCTGATCAAAAATTGCATGTAAATTTTACTTCAAATGATGTAAAACTTTTGATGGGGGCGGTTAAAAAAATAATTATTGTTAAATAAAACTGATTGAAACAAAAATAATACAGTTTTGGTATTATAATATTTTTATATCAAAAGATATATATGTCAAAAATTTTACATCATTTTGACATCAAAAATTTTACATCATTTTGACATCAAACATTTTACACCATTTTGACGTCAAAAATGTTACATCATTTTGACGTCAATATTTCATCAAATATTTTATTTGACATCAATTTGACGTCTTTGATCACTTTTTTACGTCAAATTGACATCCTGTGCTATATGGGACACTATCATAGTGATTCCTCTGCCGATAAACAATATTAATCACTCTACTGCTGTTCCCACTTTCTGGAGTAGTGTAATGGACACTGAAGCCGTCAATAGCCTCAAAAAAAGTCGCTATAGTGACACTCTTTAGTTCAGCTACTGCTGCCAAGGTCTCCGTTCCACCCCATTCCTCTCCTATCTCAAGGTGTAGAAGGAGTTGATCAATTTGTTGTGTCAGTGGAACTCCTGGAAGATAGATTTCTGGTTGGGCTCTAATGTTGTCTTCCAGTTGAGCAATCCACAACTCTGTAATGTAAAACAAATAACAAAAATTTATGATATATTTTATATATTTAAAAAAATATGTTCCTTTTAGTGGTGGAAGAAAAGAAAGGACAGATAACGTTAGATCACAGATAAATCCACTGTTGTTTTGCCTGCACAGTGGATTCATGTATAATTTTATTTAAATACCCCCGTAGCAGCTAATCTGCGTACTCAGCAAATTTCCAATGCATATATATATATATATATATATATATATGTATTATGTATGTTAATACCACATAAAGCCACATATCAAGTTTCATAAATATATATTCATATATAAACTATTTATGAAATTTTAATTATTCTCCATAAGAATAACATGGCGGCTGAATGTGCAGATTTGCTGAAGCAAGGAACACAAAAAATGGGGTTTTATACAAATATCAATATTCCTCAAGTAGGTAAAGCCACATACCAAATGTTATTAATTTATGTTCATAATTAAGGGAAATAACTCGATACTTATTATCCATAAGAATAACATGGGGGTTTAGTACGCAGGTTTGCAGCTATGGGAACTATCGTCCAAAAAAGGTTTTTTAGTCCAAACATCAATAGACCACAACGATATGAAGCAATATACCAACTTAGATCAGAATAAGTTCATAAATAAGCAAAATATTCAATTTTTCTTATTCTCCATGAGAATAACATTGGACAACGTACTGTGTTTAGTACTTTCAATATCTCTGTAACCATTTGACGTAGAGCAATGACCAAAACACCAAATTGTGCGTCTTTTTAAGCTGATTTTAATTTAAATAACTCAATTTTGTTTTTTTTATAATATGTAAAAAAAACTCAAAAAAACCATTTTTGGGGTACAAAACCTCCCGAAAATACCCCTTCGAATAGGTCGATCTGTCTGGTTTCTATTTTAAATTCATAAATGCTGCTTAATATGTTTATTCCAAATTCTGTCAAATCGGATTATGTAAATTGTGCTGTTTCACATAGTTGACTGCTTAAAAAATGTACAGACAGGGAGCTGTAGGAGAATTGTTTGTAATGAATAAGTAATATTAGCCACTTACCAATAAGGGAAAACAACTTTACCGCAGATGAAAGCCTAAAATGTTGTGACCAGCTGCACATAGGTCTAAATTATAACCCATAGGTCTAAATATAGGTATAAAAATAGCAAAAACTATTAATTTAAGCATTTACATTGTAAAAATATGGGGAAAAAATATAATTTGTATACAATGATGGGATGAGTTATATTATATATATATATATATATATATATATATATATATATATATATATATATATATATATAGTTAACTTATATATTATACTGACGGCGTATAACATTTCCAAACAATTTCATAAATTATAAAAATTATGTTTTTATATGTAGTAAAACAACTAATTCATGGAGCAGACAAAGCGGATACAAAACAATGAAAAATTAATTGGTTTTCAGATTTGACATGTTATTGTCATATGGTTTTAGATTTAGAAAAATCAATAAATAAATGGTTAGATTGCAAAACATGATAATTTCCCAAAAAAAAAAATTGTTTTGACCAAATTATGGACATATGTGCGACTTGAGTTGTGGTTATAGTTCTACAAGTAATGAACTTTCAGTCTGGTATTTGTAATTTTTGTAATGGCAATAGTTATTTGAATATTATTAGTTCAGTAATTAAGTACAACTTGTAGACTATTTATTACCAAACCAAAAAAAAAGATTTATGACTTTAAGAATTTGTTTGCATTGCAAACATTAACTTTTAGTCCATCAGGGTTCACATAGCTAGAATTATTTCTTTAACAGTATTCTAAGACTTACTTTATACACTTAATGTCCACCATAGGTAATTTCTTTGAGAATGAAAACTTGGGTCATATGCAATGATGACTTAGAAGGGCACATACTATAAAATATATAATTTTATTTTGTAGTTTACCATTACCATATAAGTATTTTATTAAAGTAATCTTTTATAAATTATGCATGAATGTAATTAGAGTAATAGCAATAGTAACAGTCCATGATAGAAGACCGATAACACATAGATAGTAGGGATAAATGGAGTGTTCTGGACCAGGAGGAGCCAGGAGGAGCGCCCCCCCCCCCCGAGGAGCCCCCCCCCCCGAGGAGCCCCCCCCTAATTAGTATGCAAATTTTTTTTTAATTACCCTAATTAATATGCAAATTTTTAATTACCCTAATTAATATGCAAATTTTTTTTAATTACCCTAATTAATATGCAAATTTTTTTTTTCATTTCAGGAGGAGCCCCCCCCCCCGTACATCAATCAGGAGGAGCCCCCCCCCCCGTACATCAATCAGGAGGAGCCCCCCCCCCCGAGGTCTCGTCTGTGACACTTTACCCCCCCCCCTCAACCTAACCTAACCTCGGAAGCAGCTGCGCCCGACCCTTCCGGGAACCCATTATAGTCCGCCTGTATTGAATTACAATAGAGGAGGGTTGCTTTTACCCCTGACAGCTGTCGTGATTTGTTGTCTAGGCGACAAACGTCGACGCAGCAGATGTTCGCACAAAAGACCGGTGAGTCGAGACCGGTCTGGGAAGCAGCTGCACCCGACCCTTCTAGGAACCCATTATAGTCCCCCCGTATCGAATTCAATTAGAGGAGGGTTGCTTTTACCCCTGACAGCGGTTGAGATTTATTGCCCCGGCCTTCTCCGAAATCCATTAGTGGGGAGCGTCACCCCACATCGCCAGCTCTCCGT
This sequence comes from Allygus modestus, assembly GCA_963675035.1. Classification (NCBI taxonomy): domain Eukaryota; kingdom Metazoa; phylum Arthropoda; class Insecta; order Hemiptera; family Cicadellidae; genus Allygus; species Allygus modestus. Next base: position 159,457,193 of record OY776111.1, on the reverse strand, counting down.
CAGTTCAGTTCGAGAGTTCAGTGCGTGTAGACGTGTTAGTCCGATCCTGCTCCGTTCTACGCGATTTTTGTTAGTTGCTGATTTCATTTGTGATATTCGTCCAGCATCTTTGAACTATTTAAAACGGTTGTGTTGTGCCGTATTGTTTGCGATTATCGAAACTTTATAATCCATATTCAAGATGAACGACTCACACCAATGCGTCATTTGCGGCTGCACGTTCCCGCGCAGACACAGTATGAAGCACTACGCAGAATTCCACGGTGGATTCATCCCACCCCAGCAAGGTACGTCATTGTGTGTTGCATTATTGTTTTAATCAGACTTAAATGTTAGTAATATAGGAATATGTTATGCAGTATATAACCGGAGTGTGGTAAAAGTCTTCTTTTTATTTAACAGCTTTAGTTATTCTGTGCGAATATAGAGCTGTGTAAAAAAAAAAATTAAAATTACATGACTATATTTATATAATGTTAATAACTTATGCTATTGTTCGAACCATCAAGTCAAGTCATCAGAGTACCCATATGACATACTTCATACCCCCCCCCTCGAGTATGACCCTAACCTCGGGGGGGGGGAGTGTCGCAGACGAGACCTCGGGGGGGGGGGTAATGGGTCTGGGTTACCATAGGTCGGATCTGAATTCTGATTGCAGATTCTTGCTCGTCTAGTCAAGACGAGTCATTTGAGTACCCACATCGACCACTTTGGGCTAACCTGATGATGACCTTGAACCTGACCTTCTTTTTTTTTAATGCATTTTCGGAATCCCCTCTTCAAGCCGAGTATTTTGAGTACCCACATGACGTACTTTTGATAATTAATACAAGAGTTGAGCAGGGTAACGCTACAACCAACAGAGCTAGCCCATCAGCGCCTGCGGACAAGTTAACTACCAGTGAATGCTTTGGGTTGGAGCACTTGAAGGGGGGTGTATCGATACACCCCCCATCAAGTACACTAAACTAAGACAGGTGTTAAACATTTCTCAATCTAATCGTTTTGTGCGTTTGCAGATGGAGAAGCTGCATGTCGGCTTTGTCGAGCCACATTCGCAGACCAAGGGGCCTTAGAGCGACACATGGGAGCGAATCACCGCGTCGTTCCACCCCGGGAGGCGATTGATGCTCCGCAGACGACTGCCGGTGTCAATCAACACTCCGTTGAAGGTGAGAATCCACATTAAAATAACTTTTTTCCCCTAGTGACTATTTACCTTCTTTTTTTAACTATTTAACTAGGTTCCTGAAGAAGAATGAGACCGTGACAACTGGTGTTCAACTGATTTAATTGTTAGGGGGGAGATTTTCGCTCCCCCTAACACAAAATGGCTTAGGGGGAGATTTTTGCTCCCCCATACGTAAGGAATTGTTGAAGACTAGAACAAGAATGAGACCTCGGGTGTTTGCCAACTGATGTACTATTGATTTAATTACTAGGGGGAGATTTTCGCTCCCCCTAACACAAAAGGCTTCTTTAGGGTTGGCGTAGCTCATTATTGCAGCTACATCCTTTGCTTTGAACCCAGGATCATCAATGTAGACAAACAGTACAGAAGATTACTTCTTCCCTGTTTAATGATTGCTATTTTGATTTAACAAACTTAACTTTGAAATGTGATTCTCGAGAGAGAGAGGGGAATTTGTATCTTCATTTATCCTAATTTGTTTTTATTTTTATTTTCAGATGAAGGTCCGGGTCCTGGCCACCACACCTGCCATGAATGCGGTCGCCGTTTCCGTCGTGAAAGAAACCTGCGTCGACATGTGGAATCAACCCACAGCAGAGTCCGCAGGTTCCTTTGCGTCACATGCGGCGCCGAGTTTAAGAGGGAAGACAACCTTCGTCGCCACACCAATCAATTTCACGGTGATGGCCAAGAACGGAGATTCCCTTGCGCATACTGTGGTCAGGAGTTCAACAAGCTGTTCAACAAGGACCATCATGAGCGGATCTCTTGCCCGATCATGAAGGACCTGATCCGGAACCGAGCAGCCATGGAACAGGATGAACCCCAGCCAGGTCCGAGCACGGAGCCACAACCCGGTACGAGCACACACCAACAACCCGATGATGTTGAGATGACTGGAGCAGGACAGTCAAGCCCCGTGTTCTCACTCATTCAACGGGGTTTCCGCAACCGCCTCCTAACCTACCGTCTGCAGCGACCGATGGAGAATCTCGTCACAATCGGAGAAGTGATGGCGTTGTTGATTGTGAGCCTTACGGAGTTGCTTGAGATCACCTTGGCGAAACACCGCAGCATAAAGGTCAACTTGAAGCTGGAGTGTGAGTTCAAAAATGTGCACAACAACACCTGCCTGCGCAACTTCAAGACGAAGATGACTCCGCTGACGGTGACCTCGGACCTGAACCAGTACATCACAACAGCTTTTGCGAAGCTTATCAGAGAGAAGGCTGAGTGTGATCATATCGGCTCCGGGTGGACATACCTTCGCGTTCGTGATTTGGAGGTCGGAATCAACGAATACACTCCTCTAGGTGAAGATGGTCGAGCTTGGCTCCCACTGCCTACGTCTCTGGAGAACACCAAAGCAGTCGTCAACGTATCGAACACCGATGAGCGGTGTTTTATGTATGCTGTCCTGGGAAAGTTTGTTCAAGATCACCCCGAAAGACCGGCATCGTACACCGACGATATCATCGCCCGATACGATTGGACCGGCCTTCAATTCCCCGTTGCTCTGAAGAGTATCAAGACGTTTGAGCGGACAAACAACATCAGCATCAACGTCTATGGTATTGATCACACGCGCGTGGGTCAGAAACCTAACGGACAACCAAAGTATCAGGACACCGTCTTTCCCTTGAAGATCTGTAGGCAGGAGCGCGAAGACCATTGCGACCTTTTGTACGTGACAACGGATGGTGATAGTCACTACGCCTACATCAAAGACCTTGGCCGACTGATCCGTCCCCAACTCACAGCGCGTGTAGACAGGATATTCATCTGTAAGCGGTGCTTCGCGCACTTTGACAACCGTCCGAACAAGCTCGGTCTGACGGGTGCTCAGCGTCTGGAGGAGCACAGGCGATACTGCTCCGCTTCAGCCCCTATTCGCATGGATACGCCGAGAAAGACTGAAATCAAATTCAGCCATCCAGAGTTCACCCGACGCGAGCGTTTCACCATCTACGCGGACTTTGAGTGTGCTCTACTGCCGACCGCGGAGATGGATGAACAAGTCGACGAGCCGCACGGAGGAGTAGCCACCCACATCCACATCCCATATGCCTTTGCGTACCAGATCATCGACTCGTACGGACTTGAAGAGTTTGAGCCTCGAGTCTACTTCGGGGATGATGCGTCAAAGACATTTATGGAGATGTTGAAAACTGATGTTGAGCGATTGTGGAACTTCCTGTACGAAGCAAGAAATCTGCGCCCTGTCCTGACCCCAGCGGAAACGATGCAGTACAACTCGACAGCGAATTGCTACCTCTGTGGATCGCCATTTTCAAGAGAAGACCCAAAGGTTCGTGATCACAACCACGCGCCGCCCTACGAGTTCCGTGGCGCTGCGCACAGATCATGTAACCTACGCTACAGGGAGCAGCGAGTAGTCAACTGCTACTTCCACAACCTCTCCAACTACGACGCTCACTTCATAGTGCGGGAGTTGGCGGTCGACCCTGGTGATGTTGAGGTGTTGGCTCACACGGAAGAGCGGTACATCGCTTTCACGAAGCGGTTCCTGTTCGACCGAGCAGCGGCACCGGTTGGGATGCCAGGGCGTGGAAAAAGACAGCCAGGATTCAGAGTCAGGTTCCTCGACACCTACAGGTTCCTGGCTTTGAGCCTCGCCAGCCTCGCAGCCGCACTTCCACCAGCTCAACTCTTGGAGACGAGGAAGAGATTCCCCGAAGACCACCTCTTCGATCTAGTCCGTAGGAAAGGCGTGTTCCCGTACAACTTTGTAACGTTGAACGCCGTTTTGGAAGATACTACGGAACTGCCTCTGCAGCGAGATTTCCACAACGACCTGACCCTGGAGGACATCACGGATGCAGACTACGAGCATGCTCGCAACGTGTGGGAAACCTTCGGTTGTAGGAACCTCAAGGACTACGCCGAGAAGTACCTGCGCTGTGACATTGCGCTGTTGACTGACGTCTTTGAACGCTTCAGGGACACGTCGATGGCTGAATACGAACTAGACCCTGCGCACTACTACACCCTACCGTCATACGCCTGGGATGTCATGTTAAGGACCTGTGGAGTGGAGCTTGATACGATACAGGACTTTGACATGTACCTCTTCTTCGAGCAAGGCATCAGAGGAGGTATTTCCCAGGCGATCACCAGACACGCCAAGGCCAACCATGATGGATGTCGCCCTGAAGATCGTCGACCTGAAGAGCCAACGCATCACCTGCTATACTTGGACGCCAACAACCTTTACGGTTGGGCCATGTCCCAGTGTCTTCCACAGGGACACTTCCAATGGCTCAGCCGCGAGGAGATCGCGTCCCTGGATATTGCAGCGTTGGACCCCGAAGGACCCACGGGCTACGTCTTGGAAGTTGACCTTCGCTACCCCGCCCACCTGCACGACCTTCACAAAGATCTCCCTTACTGCTGTGAGACCAAACGTCCGCCAGGAGGGAAATTCAAGAAGCTCGTTACGACTCTGGATGACAAGAAGAACTACATCTGTCATTACAGAATCCTGCAACAGGCACTGGAAAACGGGCTGGAGCTTGCGAACGTGCATCGCGTCATCTCGTTCCGTCAGTCTCGGTGGTTAGAGAGCTACATCCTAATGAACACCGAACTGAGGAAGAAGGCCAAGACCAAGTTTGAACAAGACTTTTTCAAGCTTATGAACAACGCGGTCTTCGGCAAGACGATCGAGAATGTTCGCAAGCGAATGAACTCTAAGCTGGTGTGTACGCCGGAGATGTTCAGGAAGTACGTGGCCAAGTCAAACTTCCTGGACCGAACCTACTTCAACGATGATGTCGCCATTGTCCACATGTCGAAAGTCAATATCGTCCTGGACAAACCGCTGTACGTCGGAATGTGTGTCCTCGATCTGAGCAAGTGGCTCATGTACGACTTCCTTCGGAAGATGAAGAACCGCTACGGTGATCGTCTGAAGGTTGACTACATGGACACTGACAGCTTCGTGTTCGACGTCCAGACTGAAGATGTTTATAAGGACATGTTGGAGCATCTGGATGATTTTGACACCAGTGCGTACCCCAGAAACCATCCCTGCTACAGCCCCGTCAACGCAAAAGTCATCGGAAAGTTCAAGGATGAAGCAAACGGACTTCCTCTGCTCGAGTACCTCGGTCTTCGCTCGAAACTTTATTTCATGGACATTGTCGAGTTCGAGGAGAGGACCGAAGATGACGAGTTGCAGGTCATGACAGTGAAGCGCGCCAAGGGAGTCGCTAGAGGTGTTGTAAAACACAATTTAACCTCTGACGACTATCGGGAATGCCTCTTCAACGGCGTGTTGAAGAGAACCATCAACACCAGGTTCCAGTCCCGAAACCACCGCGTATTCACAGTCCAAGTCGACAAGCTATCCTTGAGCTGTAACGATGACAAACGTTACATCCTTCCGGACGGAGTCAACACACTTCCGTGGGGACACATTGACGTTCCACCTCAGCCCGAAGACATCCCTCAAGACGATGAAGAGGCGGAGGATGAGGAGCGTTGAGTGGTTGTGTCATATTGCCAAAGACCCTGACTTGACTTGTAAATTATTTTGAAAAATCTAGTCATTAGTTTGTATCGAGTCTCGTAAAACTTAGAAATGTTCTCCTTTTTCTTTTTGTTCTAGTCATTAGTTTGTGTCGAGTCTCATTTTTGCTAGTCAATCTCAAATGTTCAGGAGCACATACTCGATGTAAAATATATATATAAGGTGTGTAAATAAATAGCCAAATTGTTTGTATATACATTCGTATTTTTTTTTCTCCCCTCACATAGTCTTAAGATACAAAAGTAAACTACCAATTCAAATGTATGACTACTTGCTAAAAGTGTAATTGCTAAAGGAGGTGAGGATATGAATGTTACTTTAGAATCATTGTATGATAGGTATGTCCAAAATTGGGACAGCCCTAGTGTTTTCACAAACACGCATTAGTAGGACTTTCCTACCTGGGTTAGAGTAATTGAAGGGGGGTGTATCGATACACCCCCCTTTGCAGTATATGTTCAAAGCATTACATTCCTCATTTTTCTCAAAATTTGCATTCAATATGTGTCTGACTAATTGCTAAAAGTAAATACTAAAGGAGGCGAGGATGGGAAATAATAAGAATGTTTCTTTTTTATTCTGAGTACACAACTAGTTTATTGAGAAAAAAATGCAAAATTCAATTGGTATACATTTGTGCAAAGAGTCTTCTGATCAGTGCATCATTGTGGCCAGTAGAAGAGTGTTCTGTACGGGCAGTTTAGCCATACACTTTTGTATCTCTAAGGTATTCATTCTACTGTGTCGATGCCACAGTCAGTAGTAGGAGTAGTACTAGTAGCAAAACAAAAGCAGGAACTGGTATCACTCCCACCATCGTCAGCGTCATCATCAGCGTCATCGATATTTGTACTTAGATGTAACCAACCGCACAATGTGATGCAATTGGTTAGAGTTTGGTTTGTTGTTGATTATAAAAAAAAAAATCTGTGACTCAATGTCGGCGCGCGCAATTTAAATGGGTATAATCATAATGCGCGCGCCGACATTGAGGCACAGATTTTTTTTTTATAATCAACAACAAACCTAACTTAACAGAGCATGACTTAACCTAACGACGAGATACTCCTGACAATGTTTTCTATCTATAAGCACAAACCTAACTTAACAGAGCATAACATAACCTAAGGATGAGATACAACTGCCCACGTTTCCTATTTCTATGCAGGGACCTAACTTTACACTGGATATCGTAACCTAACGATGAGATAAGTCTCTCCATGTTTCCCCTTTCTAACTGGAAACAGTCTTAATAAACCTAACTATACCTATCGTAACTTAACACAACTACGTGATGCTGTTAGCTTTCATTTTCTTGGGTTGACATTACTCAAGATTGGAACTTGCGTTACGTCTTGTCACAGCAGGTTATATTGCTCATTTCCCCATTCAACATCAATTACAATTGTATGCGTAATCACATTTCACCGGTTGTAATTCAAGTCCGCGTTAACTGTTGTACATCCTCACGCGGTTCGTAAGTGTAACGAGTATTTAGTTTTACATTAAACTTCTCGTATGTCAATCCCAAGTATTCGGTGTTTCAAGAAGTTTGCCTTTCCCTCAAGAATTGTCACTAGCATTATAACATACTCGTTTAATAACCAGATCGCACTTGTAATATTTTTGTATATCGATAAAAATTCCAAGTAATCGAGGTTTGAAAAAGTTCGCACATTGATAAAAAAAAAAAAAAAAAAAAAAAAAAAAAATCCAAGTAAACGATGTTTGAAGACGTTTGAGTTTTCACCATCACACAAGTTCCAATCTTGAGTAATGTCAACCCAAGAAAATGAAAGCTAACAGCATCACGTAGTTGTGTTAAGTTACGATAGGTATAGTTAGGTTTATTAAGACTGTTTCCAGTTAGAAAGGGGAAACATGGAGAGACTTATCTCATCGTTAGGTTACGATATCCAGTGTAAAGTTAGGTCCCTGCATAGAAATAGGAAACGTGGGCAGTTGTATCTCATCCTTAGGTTATGTTATGCTCTGTTAAGTTAGGTTTGTGCTTATAGATAGAAAACATTGTCAGGAGTATCTCGTCGTTAGGTTAAGTCATGCTCTGTTAAGTTAGGTTTGTTGTTGATTATAAAAAAAAAATCTGTGCCTCAATGTCGGCGCGCGCATTATGATTATACCCATTTAAATTGCGCGCGCCGACATTGAGTCACAGATTTTTTTTTTATAATCAACAACAAACCAAACTCTAACCAATTGCATCACATTGTGCGGTTGGTTACATCTAAGTACAAATATCGATGACGCTGATGATGACGCTGACGATGGTGGGAGTGATACCAGTTCCTGCTTTTGTTTTGCTACTAGTACTACTCCTACTACTGACTGTGGCATCGACACAGTAGAATGAATACCTTAGAGATACAAAAGTGTATGGCTAAACTGCCCGTACAGAACACTCTTCTACTGGCCACAATGATGCACTGATCAGAAGACTCTTTGCACAAATGTATACCAATTGAATTTTGCATTTTTTTCTCAATAAACTAGTTGTGTACTCAGAATAAAAAAGAAACATTCTTATTATTTCCCATCCTCGCCTCCTTTAGTATTTACTTTTAGCAATTAGTCAGACACATATTGAATGCAAATTTTGAGAAAAATGAGGAATGTAATGCTTTGAACATATACTGCAAAGGGGGGTGTATCGATACACCCCCCTTCAATTACTCTAACCCAGGTAGGAAAGTCCTACTAATGCGTGTTTGTAAAAACACTAGGGCTGTCCCAATTTTGGACATACCTATCATACAATGATTCTAAAGTAACATTCATATCCTCACCTCCTTTAGCAATTACACTTTTAGCAAGTAGTCATACATTTGAATTGGTAGTTTACTTTTGTATCTTAAGACTATGTGAGGGGAGAAAAAAAAATACGAATGTATATACAAACAATTTGGCTATTTATTTACACACCTTATATATATATTTTACATCGAGTATGTGCTCCTGAACATTTGAGATTGACTAGCAAAAATGAGACTCGACACAAACTAATGACTAGAACAAAAAGAAAAAGGAGAACATTTCTAAGTTTTACGAGACTCGATACAAACTAATGACTAGATTTTTCAAAATAATTTACAAGTCAAGTCAGGGTCTTTGGCAATATGACACAACCACTCAACGCTCCTCATCCTCCGCCTCTTCATCGTCTTGAGGGATGTCTTCGGGCTGAGGTGGAACGTCAATGTGTCCCCACGGAAGTGTGTTGACTCCGTCCGGAAGGATGTAACGTTTGTCATCGTTACAGCTCAAGGATAGCTTGTCGACTTGGACTGTGAATACGCGGTGGTTTCGGGACTGGAACCTGGTGTTGATGGTTCTCTTCAACACGCCGTTGAAGAGGCATTCCCGATAGTCGTCAGAGGTTAAATTGTGTTTTACAACACCTCTAGCGACTCCCTTGGCGCGCTTCACTGTCATGACCTGCAACTCGTCATCTTCGGTCCTCTCCTCGAACTCGACAATGTCCATGAAATAAAGTTTCGAGCGAAGACCGAGGTACTCGAGCAGAGGAAGTCCGTTTGCTTCATCCTTGAACTTTCCGATGACTTTTGCGTTGACGGGGCTGTAGCAGGGATGGTTTCTGGGGTACGCACTGGTGTCAAAATCATCCAGATGCTCCAACATGTCCTTATAAACATCTTCAGTCTGGACGTCGAACACGAAGCTGTCAGTGTCCATGTAGTCAACCTTCAGACGATCACCGTAGCGGTTCTTCATCTTCCGAAGGAAGTCGTACATGAGCCACTTGCTCAGATCGAGGACACACATTCCGACGTACAGCGGTTTGTCCAGGACGATATTGACTTTCGACATGTGGACAATGGCGACATCATCGTTGAAGTAGGTTCGGTCCAGGAAGTTTGACTTGGCCACGTACTTCCTGAACATCTCCGGCGTACACACCAGCTTAGAGTTCATTCGCTTGCGAACATTCTCGATCGTCTTGCCGAAGACCGCGTTGTTCATAAGCTTGAAAAAGTCTTGTTCAAACTTGGTCTTGGCCTTCTTCCTCAGTTCGGTGTTCATTAGGATGTAGCTCTCTAACCACCGAGACTGACGGAACGAGATGACGCGATGCACGTTCGCAAGCTCCAGCCCGTTTTCCAGTGCCTGTTGCAGGATTCTGTAATGACAGATGTAGTTCTTCTTGTCATCCAGAGTCGTAACGAGCTTCTTGAATTTCCCTCCTGGCGGACGTTTGGTCTCACAGCAGTAAGGGAGATCTTTGTGAAGGTCGTGCAGGTGGGCGGGGTAGCGAAGGTCAACTTCCAAGACGTAGCCCGTGGGTCCTTCGGGGTCCAACGCTGCAATATCCAGGGACGCGATCTCCTCGCGGCTGAGCCATTGGAAGTGTCCCTGTGGAAGACACTGGGACATGGCCCAACCGTAAAGGTTTTTGGCGTCCAAGTATAGCAGGTGATGCGTTGGCTCTTCAGGTCGACGATCTTCAGGGCGACATCCATCATGGTTGGCCTTGGCGTGTCTGGTGATCGCCTGGGAAATACCTCCTCTGATGCCTTGCTCGAAGAAGAGGTACATGTCAAAGTCCTGTATCGTATCAAGCTCCACTCCACAGGTCCTTAACATGACATCCCAGGCGTATGACGGTAGGGTGTAGTAGTGCGCAGGGTCTAGTTCGTATTCAGCCATCGACGTGTCCCTGAAGCGTTCAAAGACGTCAGTCAACAGCGCAATGTCACAGCGCAGGTACTTCTCGGCGTAGTCCTTGAGGTTCCTACAACCGAAGGTTTCCCACACGTTGCGAGCATGCTCGTAGTCTGCATCCGTGATGTCCTCCAGGGACAGGTCGTTGTGAAAATCTCGCTGCAGAGGCAGTTCCGTAGTATCTTCCAAAACGGCGTTCGACGTTACAAAGTTGTACGGGAACACGCCTTTCCTACGGACTAGATCGAAGAGGTGGTCTTCGGGGAATCTCTTCCTCGTCTCCAAGAGTTGAGCTGGTGGAAGTGCGGCTGCGAGGCTGGCGAGGCTCAAAGCCAGGAACCTGTAGGTGTCGAGGAACCTGACTCTGAATCCTGGCTGTCTTTTTCCACGCCCTGGCATCCCAACCGGTGCCGCTGCTCGGTCGAACAGGAACCGCTTCGTGAAAGCGATGTACCGCTCTTCCGTGTGAGCCAACACCTCAACATCACCAGGGTCGACCGCCAACTCCCGCACTATGAAGTGAGCGTCGTAGTTGGAGAGGTTGTGGAAGTAGCAGTTGACTACTCGCTGCTCCCTGTAGCGTAGGTTACATGATCTGTGCGCAGCGCCACGGAACTCGTAGGGCGGCGCGTGGTTGTGATCACGAACCTTTGGGTCTTCTCTTGAAAATGGCGATCCACAGAGGTAGCAATTCGCTGTCGAGTTGTACTGCATCGTTTCCGCTGGGGTCAGGACAGGGCGCAGATTTCTTGCTTCGTACAGGAAGTTCCACAATCGCTCAACATCAGTTTTCAACATCTCCATAAATGTCTTTGACGCATCATCCCCGAAGTAGACTCGAGGCTCAAACTCTTCAAGTCCGTACGAGTCGATGATCTGGTACGCAAAGGCATATGGGATGTGGATGTGGGTGGCTACTCCTCCGTGCGGCTCGTCGACTTGTTCATCCATCTCCGCGGTCGGCAGTAGAGCACACTCAAAGTCCGCGTAGATGGTGAAACGCTCGCGTCGGGTGAACTCTGGATGGCTGAATTTGATTTCAGTCTTTCTCGGCGTATCCATGCGAATAGGGGCTGAAGCGGAGCAGTATCGCCTGTGCTCCTCCAGACGCTGAGCACCCGTCAGACCGAGCTTGTTCGGACGGTTGTCAAAGTGCGCGAAGCACCGCTTACAGATGAATATCCTGTCTACACGCGCTGTGAGTTGGGGACGGATCAGTCGGCCAAGGTCTTTGATGTAGGCGTAGTGACTATCACCGTCCGTTGTCACGTACAAAAGGTCGCAATGGTCTTCGCGCTCCTGCCTACAGATCTTCAAGGGAAAGACGGTGTCCTGATACTTTGGTTGTCCGTTAGGTTTCTGACCCACGCGCGTGTGATCAATACCATAGACGTTGATGCTGATGTTGTTTGTCCGCTCAAACGTCTTGATACTCTTCAGAGCAACGGGGAATTGAAGGCCGGTCCAATCGTATCGGGCGATGATATCGTCGGTGTACGATGCCGGTCTTTCGGGGTGATCTTGAACAAACTTTCCCAGGACAGCATACATAAAACACCGCTCATCGGTGTTCGATACGTTGACGACTGCTTTGGTGTTCTCCAGAGACGTAGGCAGTGGGAGCCAAGCTCGACCATCTTCACCTAGAGGAGTGTATTCGTTGATTCCGACCTCCAAATCACGAACGCGAAGGTATGTCCACCCGGAGCCGATATGATCACACTCAGCCTTCTCTCTGATAAGCTTCGCAAAAGCTGTTGTGATGTACTGGTTCAGGTCCGAGGTCACCGTCAGCGGAGTCATCTTCGTCTTGAAGTTGCGCAGGCAGGTGTTGTTGTGCACATTTTTGAACTCACACTCCAGCTTCAAGTTGACCTTTATGCTGCGGTGTTTCGCCAAGGTGATCTCAAGCAACTCCGTAAGGCTCACAATCAACAACGCCATCACTTCTCCGATTGTGACGAGATTCTCCATCGGTCGCTGCAGACGGTAGGTTAGGAGGCGGTTGCGGAAACCCCGTTGAATGAGTGAGAACACGGGCCTTGACTGTCCTGCTCCAGTCATCTCAACATCATCGGGTTGTTGGTGTGTGCTCGTACCGGGTTGTGGCTCCGTGCTCGGACCTGGCTGGGGTTCATCCTGTTCCATGGCTGCTCGGTTCCGGATCAGGTCCTTCATGATCGGGCAAGAGATCCGCTCATGATGGTCCTTGTTGAACAGCTTGTTGAACTCCTGACCACAGTATGCGCAAGGGAATCTCCGTTCTTGGCCATCACCGTGAAATTGATTGGTGTGGCGACGAAGGTTGTCTTCCCTCTTAAACTCGGCGCCGCATGTGACGCAAAGGAACCTGCGGACTCTGCTGTGGGTTGATTCCACATGTTTAGCTAGTAAGATTGATAGATGTAATGGTGATTCTTCTCAGTATTGGAAGGTGATAAATAACATAATTGGTGTGAAAGATTGTAAAACTGTCATTAGAGTTGAGCTAGAAAACGGAGCTGTGATTACTGACCCAAAACAAGTAGCTGAAGAGGTAAATGATTACTTTATCGCAGTGCAAGGCCAAGGTCAAGGTCGTAGCTGTCCGCTCCCGCCCCCGCCCCAACCCTTGTACTTCCGGCCTCACTCCATTTTCATCGCTCCTACAACTACTCCCGAAGTCTTAAGTACCATTAGCAATTTGAAAAATAAAAAGTCTACCGGATTTGATCAGTTTACTGTTCAACTTATAAAAAATGTCTCCGAGTTAATAGCGCCCGTTCTTACTCATATATTTAACTTAAGTTTTGCAAATGGCATTTTCCCAGAAAAATTGAAATTAAGTACAGTTGTTCCAATTTATAAGAAAACCCACTCTCAAAAATTAGACAATCTAAGACCCATCAGTTTGATCTCAGTTTTTTCTAAGGTTATTGAGAAAATTATGAAAAATCGGCTTATTAATTATTTAGATAATTTAAATTTTTTCAGTATTCATCAATTTGGTTTCAGAAAAGGAAAATCGACAGAAGATGCTTTAATTAACGTAACAGAAAATATCTACAACAGTTTTAATAACAATATGAAGGCTACAGGTTTATTTATTGATTTTAAAAAAGCGTTTGATCTTGTTGATCACGATATTTTGATTTCTAAATTAAACACAGCAGGCGTAAGAGGATTGGCACTTGATTGGTTTAGCAGCTTTTTAAAAAATAGAATACAGCAAACAAAAATTTTGAATCAGTTGAGCTCTGCCTTGCCTGTCAGGGCAGGAGTCCCACAGGGATCAGTGGTATCTGCAACTCTGTTCCTCATTTTTATCAATGACCTCCTTGAATGTCCTTTCCACGGCCAAATCAGTGCTTTTGCTGATGATGTAGCACTATTCTATACAAACAAAGATACAAATGTGTTGTATGAGCAAATTAAAGATGATTTGAGTTTACTAAATTCCTGGTGTGTAGCTAATAAAATGCAAGTGAATGTAGATAAGACGAAGTACATTAATTTTGGTTTAGCAAATAGTTTCAATTTTCAGTTTAATGTGGCCTACCATAGCTCAAACTGTAATTTAAATATGTGTAATTGTGAAACTATAGAAAAGGTCAGCAGTTTTCGATATCTTGGGGTAGTATTAGACGAAAATCTAAATTGGAGTAAACATGTTTTTGCTTTGCATTCTAAAATTCGATCTTCTATAAGAACATTTTACTTTTTAAAAAATATCTGTAACGCCTTTTTATTAAGAATACTTTATTTCGCTTTGATTAATTCAAGATTGGAATATGCTATCAGTTGTTGGGGAGGAACATATAAATGCTACACTGAAAAAGTAAGAATCACACAAAATCATTTTTTAAGGTTAATTACTAACAGTCGTAAGACAGATAGTTCTTTTCCTTTATTTGTTGAATTAAAAATACTTCCTGTCCAACATTTGTATGCGTATAAAGTGCTCAGACTTTTTTATTTTAGAAGTGGAAATACCGGTACACAAAATCTTTTATACAATACAAGAAGTAGTAATCAAGCCGTATTTAGATTACCCAAAGTAAACAAAACATTATTTAGACACTCTTATCAGTACAACGGACCTAAATACTTCAACCAGCTCCCACAAGAAGTTAAAAACTGCTTGAGTCTTAAATCTTTTTCTGTGCAATTAAAAAAATGGCTTTTCAAAATTTCGAATGTTGATTTCATGAATAATGTATTAATTTAACCTATATTTGCTTATTGCACTACTTAAAACTTATATTGAAACTATTTTTTGATGTCATTTATATACTAAGTGTGTTAAAGTTTACTATTATTTGGAGAGATAAATATTAAGTTGATGTCATGTCAGACGCCACGGAGAGCGGCAAGATGTGTTTGTGCATAGAAGGACTGGACTCAGTTGTTAATGTAAAGTTTATTTTGTTTGTTTTTTTTCAACGTTGTCACAATAACTGGTTGATGTGACAACGTAATTCCAAGAAAATTAATGTGTTTGAGTGTTGTAAGTTTGGGTGGAATAAATCATTATTTCATTTCATTATTTCATTATTTCATGTCGACGCAGGTTTCTTTCACGACGGAAACGGCGACCGCATTCATGGCAGGTGTGGTGGCCAGGACCCGGACCTTCATCTGAAAATAAAAATAAAAACAAATTAGGATAAATGAAGATACAAATTCCCCTCTCTCTCTCTCTCGAGAATCACATTTCAAAGTTAAGTTTGTTAAATCAAAATAGCAATCATTAAACAGGGAAGAAGTAATCTTCTGTACTGTTTGTCTACATTGATGATCCTGGGTTCAAAGCAAAGGATGTAGCTGCAATAATGAGCTACGCCAACCCTAAAGAAGCCTTTTGTGTTAGGGGGAGCGAAAATCTCCCCCTAGTAATTAAATCAATAGTACATCAGTTGGCAAACACCCGAGGTCTCATTCTTGTTCTAGTCTTCAACAATTCCTTACGTATGGGGGAGCAAAAATCTCCCCCTAAGCCATTTTGTGTTAGGGGGAGCGAAAATCTCCCCCCTAACAATTAAATCAGTTGAACACCAGTTGTCACGGTCTCATTCTTCTTCAGGAACCTAGTTAAATAGTTAAAAAAAGAAGGTAAATAGTCACTAGGGGAAAAAAGTTATTTTAATGTGGATTCTCACCTTCAACGGAGTGTTGATTGACACCGGCAGTCGTCTGCAGAGCATCAATCGCCTCCCGGGGTGGAACGACGCGGTGATTCGCTCCCATGTGTCGCTCTAAGGCCCCTTGGTCTGCGAATGTGGCTCGACAAAGCCGACATGCAGCTTCTCCATCTGCAAACGCACAAAACGATTAGATTGAGAAATGTTTAACACCTGTCTTAGTTTAGTGTACTTGATGGGGGGTGTATCGATACACCCCCCTTCAAGTGCTCCAACCCAAAGCATTCACTGGTAGTTAACTTGTCCGCAGGCGCTGATGGGCTAGCTCTGTTGGTTGTAGCGTTACCCTGCTCAACTCTTGTATTAATTATCAAAAGTACGTCATGTGGGTACTCAAAATACTCGGCTTGAAGAGGGGATTCCGAAAATGCATTAAAAAAAAAAGAGGGTCAAGTTCAAGTTCAAGGTCATCATCAGGTTAGCCCAAAGTGGTCGATGTGGGTACTCAAAATACTCGGCTTGAAGAGGGGATTCCGAAAATGCATTAAAAAAAAAGAAGGTCAGGTTCAAGGTCATCATCAGGTTAGCCCAAAGTGGTCGATGTGGGTACTCAAATGACTCGTCTTGACTAGACGAGCAAGAATCTGCAATCAGAATTCAGATCCGACCTATGGTAACCCAGACCCATTACCCCCCCCCCCGAGGTCTCGTCTGTGACACTTTTGCCCCCCCCCGAGGTCTCGTCTGCGACACTCCCCCCCCCCCGAGGTTAGGGTCATACTCGAGGGGGGGGGGTATGAAGTATGTCATATGGGTACTCTGATGACTTGACTTGATGGTTCGAACAATAGCATAAGTTATTAACATTATATAAATATAGTCATGTAATTTTAATTTTATTTTACACAGCTCTATATTCGCACAGAATAACTAAAGCTGTTAAATAAAAAGAAGACTTTTACCACACTCCGGTTATATACTGCATAACATATTCCTATATTACTAACATTTAAGTCTGATTAAAACAATAATGCAACACACAATGACGTACCTTGCTGGGGTGGGATGAATCCACCGTGGAATTCTGCGTAGTGCTTCATACTGTGTCTGCGCGGGAACGTGCAGCCGCAAATGACGCATTGGTGTGAGTCGTTCATCTTGAATATGGATTATAAAGTTTCGATAATCGCAAACAATATGGCACAACACAACCGTTTTAAATAGTTCAAAGATGCTGGACGAATATCACAAATGAAATCAGCAACTAACAAAAATCGCGTAGAACGGAGCAGGATCGGACTAACACGTCTACACGCACTGAACTCTCGAACTGAACTGACGGAGAGCTGGCGATGTGGGGTGACGCTCCCCACTAATGGATTTCGGAGAAGGCCGGGGCAATAAATCTCAACCGCTGTCAGGGGTAAAAGCAACCCTCCTCTAATTGAATTCGATACGGGGGGACTATAATGGGTTCCTAGAAGGGTCGGGTGCAGCTGCTTCCCAGACCGGTCTCGACTCACCGGTCTTTTGTGCGAACATCTGCTGCGTCGACGTTTGTCGCCTAGACAACAAATCACGACAGCTGTCAGGGGTAAAAGCAACCCTCCTCTATTGTAATTCAATACAGGCGGACTATAATGGGTTCCCGGAAGGGTCGGGCGCAGCTGCTTCCGAGGTTAGGTTAGGTTGAGGGGGGGGGGTAAAGTGTCACAGACGAGACCTCGGGGGGGGGCTCCTCCTGATTGATGTACCGGGGGGGGGGGGCTCCTCCTGAAATGAAAAAAAAAATTTGCATATTAATTAGGGTAATTAAAAAAAATTTGCATATTAATTAGGGTAATTAAAAATTTGCATATTAATTAGGGTAATTAAAAAAAAATTTGCATACTAATTAGGGGGGGGGCTCCTCGGGGGGGGGGGCGCTCCTCCTGGCTCCTCCTGGTCCAGAACACTCCATTTATCCCTACTATAGATTTATGCTTCCAAATGATCTAATATTTCTTAATAAGAAGGTATGGGCAAGTGTTAAGATTGCATTACACTGCAACCCATATTTTAAAAAGACCGACTGCAAGAAATGTACAGTTGATAACTGTATTTAACTCCTTGGATATAATAAGTAATCAGACAACAGGTTGAAATCTTCTTTAATCTGTGGTCATACTTTACAGGGATTTAAGTTATCATTAGTAAATATTATTTTCTGATGAAGACCTTTCTCTGGACTTGAATGCTAAAGACATGTCATCCGTAATAAAAAATGTCAATTACCGAATGTAAAAAAAAACAGAACTGGTTCTGGAGGATATGTGCTGTGGATTGGTTTTAGTCTGAAATAACTTGTAAAATAATGAAAGGGTTTTAATTCCTTAAATCTGGAAATAATTTGACTAATATTTAACAAATTGCCCCAATTGAAAGCAGTTCTAAGAGTATGAATTGGAACATATGACCCATAAACATGAAATGTTTCAACAGAGCCAATGACTTTAAATAGGTTTACAAAGCAGCCACACTATTACTCGATCGTATGATCAATCTCTACCTATCTAGTCGTTGACAAAAGTAATAATCGCCAACTCTGATGCTATACTTGTTCAGAAATCAGTTATAAAAAAAAAAAACTCCTGTCCCAAGAGGCACAATACCAAAATTTGCTGAATATTAGACAAATAATAGCAAGCTACCAATAATTAAACTAACAAATTGAATTTGCTGTTTTGTTCTGAGGTATCCTGTTTTAACGAATTTCCCCTATAGGAAAGAAGCTATACCGTAGTCGGCATGTTAAGACCTAGGCCCAGGACCATGGTAACTTTCGTTTTGAGGTCTTAAGAAACCAACATCACCATTCGTTGAAAACTGAACACACACATATATATATGTATGAACTATATACATATATATATATATATATATATGTGTGTCCATGAGCACGATAACTCTTGTAAAAATGCAATTCGATTTAAACTAAATTTGGTATAAATGTGTAACGCAGCATATATGACTAAGTTAAAGAACCAGATAGATTGACGTTTCCGAAGGGATATTCTTTTAGGGGGGGGGGGGTTTGTACTCCAAAATTGTTTTTTTTTAGGTTTTCTTATATATCATTTTTGAAAAAGTCAAATGTTAGTCTTCTCTATTGAAATCAGCATAAAAAGACGCACAATTTGGTGTTTTGACCATTGCTCTACGTCACATGGTTACAAAGATATATAAAGTGATAAACGCTGTACGTTGTTTAATGTTATTCTTACGGAGTATAAGAAAAATTGAACATGTCGCTAATTTACCAACTTACCATGATGAAACTTAGTATATTGCTTCATATCGTTGTGGTCTGTTGATATTTGCACTAAAAACCGGTTTTTGGCCGATAGTTTCCGTAGCAGGAAACCTGCGTACTCAGCCCTCATGTTATTCTTATTGAGAATAAGTAACGTGTTATCTCCCTTAATGATTAATGTAATTTGATTTTTGGCTTTACCTACTTGAGTTATATTGATGTTTGTATAAAACCCCATTGTTTGTCTTCCTTGTTTAAGCAAATCTGCATACTCAGCTGCCATGTTATTGTTGTGTAGAATATTAAAATGTCATAAATCGTTTATATATGAATGTATATTCATGAAACTTAGTATGTGGCTTTATCAGGTATGAAAAGATACCTAATATATATATATATATATGCATTGGAAATGCGCTGAGTACACAGGTTTGCTTCTTGCTTCTACGGGGGTATTTATTTCTTATAGCTATCTAAATAATAGTAACAATAAGGTATATTTCAGTTGTATGTACATAAAAAAATTAAAGTGTATCAATTGTCCTATGCAAAATTGAGCTATTTAGCTATTAGCATGACAACCATAAAAGGTGGCTTCTATTAGGTCGCTATTAGCAGAAAAGATTAAACTTAAACTGGGGACCATAATATAAGTTGCTTGTGTGACCCCTTGAACACATTGTGGGGGTGACAAAAAAATATAAATATATACACATGGGCTACCTACATTTGATTTAAATTAAAGGTCACAAATTATGGATACTTTCATTAGAAAATTGAAATACATATAATAGACAGTGTTTTTTTTTTATTACTTACACCTGTTTTTACTTTCAGATAATGTTAAAAGTGAAGTCTAAATAAAATAGCTAAAAATAGTTTCCAAATGCAAAAATGTAGTTAAGACAAGGTAGACCTACTGGAATTTGTACAAATTTATAATATGGTAATTTGCTCCTCCCATGTCAGTGTGCTGCGAGCATCCTTATTTTTTTAATTTTAGTGTTTTAATAATTTTTTGTTGTAAAGTTATTAAATTTAGCTTTCTTAGACTTTCAAAATCTACAGCAAGACACAGCACATAGTGAGTTTACAGCAATCTTAGAAAATAGGAAAAAATATTCCTAACTGAATAAATTATCGAACAATATCTGCTTCTAAAATGTAATCTTAAAACAATAATTGTAATCGTTCAGAAATATTTGTTTATTATAAGAAACACGTTAGTTAAAGACTGAACATGGGTAACAGATTATGACAGCTGTAAATCCAATACATTTTTATTGATGAATAAAATTAACAAACAAGTAAGTAAAATTAAAAATATAAAAAAGTAACCCAATATGTAATAACATGTCCTGAAATTGTTTAGTAAACTGTGATAACAATATAAAAATGAGTTATGATGATGACGCTCCCTCATAGATTATGACGAGATAGTGAGACTTCACAAAACATATGTGATTGCTGTTGCTGCAGAACCCCTCCTGAAAGTTAAACAATATGTTAATAATGTGGAATACATTTTATAAATGTTGGGAAGGGAATTGTCTGTGGTAAAAAACTGCAGCCTACATGCTGAACACCATTTTGGACCTGTCATCTCTGCCCCCATGAAAAACCAAGCAATTAATTAACCAGATCCTCTTATTGCAAGTTAATTTAGTCTTTATTACTTTTTGGTCAGATGGTTTGTTTAAAAAAAGTATCCCTCAGAGAAGATTAATTTTGTTAACACAAGATGAGACCTCAATAGATTTTTACCTCATTAGTCAACACTAAATACGTGAGTACATATGAAACTCTTATTTGATAAGCCTACATAATAATAGTAGACACCCTCTTTACTGCCGTTCATGGGACCGAACAATGGGTCGGATAAGTAAAAAGGCGGTTATAACGAATAACACCTGGGTATGTGACATGAAGCCAAAAAATTTGTAATAATCAAATGACAGTTTAAAAAGGGAACCCAAAATAGGTACCAAGACGCAAACTTCCCAACTATGGAAACAAATGATCGTCTTGTTGGGACCTAAACGTTTTTTATGGTACTGTACCACAGGATTGGTACTACGGTAGCGACAGCATACATAAATTATTTCCTAGAAAGAGGCTGGTTAATCCGATGGACTGTTAAAGTGATGACAACTGTAGGGCCTACTATTGATATAAATTATGTTTAAGAGAAAATTGCAAGGTGTTTTGAAACTGTTTCTAAAATTTGATTGATTAAAACAAAGCGATAGTTTAAAATGATTGTTACCTAGGATTAGCCAATATGAATTTCGAATAATGGCTAGTTTCCCTTAAAGATTTGGAAAATGTTAAATCTCATACTGAATGTAATTGTAACATTTTTAATTTAGACTAATATGAAACCGTCTTTATATAGGAAACCAGATCAAACTGAAACTTCCGCAAAATACACAATAGCAAGAGATATACCGTAGGCCTACTGCGGAAGTTTGGTTGGCTTAGTCTGTTTTAATGTCATTGAGCAGACAGTTGATTGAAACCAAATGCAATACATAACAGCAATGAATGCAAAGTAATCTAACGTAACCCCCACCAGCACACCAAATGAGTTGGTAGGTACTCCATAAGACTTGTACAGTAAGTGTTAAGTAAAATTAGTTGTTAATTTAACTCAAGAAGTACACTGTGCAATGAACCAAACACTTACAACTCTGTGAGCCAATACAAATAATTATTTAAAAAAAATTTAAAACAGTACCGTAAGCTGGAAATAAAGTTCAAACAACATATGAATGTAATACAAAATACAATCAAGTTGACAGTTTTATAATAGTATTTTTCGTACGGTATATTTTGCCAAAGATGAGAATGGTCTTTATGTAAGGTGTATGTATGCTTTCAATCTTTGCTGGCTACTAACAGTAGGGGGGGGGAATTATAGAGTTGCAATGAAAGGGCTACTGTTTAAAAGCAAGTATCCTAATAATGTAGCTTGCACAAGTTTGTTGAGATCTGTTTGGTGGTACCAATAAACATGTGACTTAATTTGTCCTATGACAACCGTGAAAATTAAATCACCTGTATAAACATCGCCAACAACAACGATAACTATTGGCGAAAAAATACAATACTAATGTAATGAAATCCGACTTAGCACACTGATAAGACAAGCAAATTGTTGAGAGTTGGTAAAAACTGGCAATATTCCTCACCGCATTGGGTGGAACACACAAGAAAATCAACTGTAAAGTCCTCAAATAACTGTTTGATTACTCAGAGGATGTCAACTTTTTACAAAGTCCCCAAAAGTAATTTGACCAACAAATGTAAGTATAGGCCTAATTCTCCAGGTCAACCCTTAGGCCTACAGTGGGTTGTTTTAGGATAAAAGAAATAACCATGCTTTAATTACCTGTCTGAATTTGGGGTCTTTCAGGCCGCTTACAAGAGGAATTCCGAATTTACGATTAATCGTATGGACAAATTGCAATTACATCGTCGTCCACAACCATCCCTGATCAAATTGCATTAGCGTATCAATATTTTATAAACCTAATGCTTAGTTAATGACTTGTTTCTCTATCATACAACACGCTCCTCATGGAGTAACACTACACCAGGAACCATGCGAGTCACTAATTTATCTCAGCCTAAAAAAGGAGGAACTTGTACTTGAATTGTACTTGGCAGGATGTGAGCGTCACTTGAGTGAGTTATATATTTTATTTCTACCAAACATGCACAGTCCCATTATATCAACTGGTCTCGTTCCACTATTTGTAAGAGAGGGGTGAAAAATGCACAAACTATTTAGATGTGATATGTAGGTCGATGGCATTCGATGTAACTATTATAAATAATGTAAACAATTAGAAAAGAACAGCTGTTATAAAAAATGTAGATTCCAATAGTTGTCATTGAGCTTATTTTTCCTCTATAGAGTGCAAGATATAACAGTTTTTTGTAAAAATTATTAATAATTTGAAGTAATTTAATAGATACTGTGAACATTACAGAATCATAGAATTCCAATGGTTTTATGGGTGTAACATTGAGTTAAGGAGCAGAATGTGTCCCCATAAAACAGATTTTATAGCCTCATAGTCATGCCATGCATACCCTCATCTGGTAGTAGCAGAACAGTTCAATATAAGGTAAAGAGTTGGGGTTCAATAATGAATACTGCCTTGTTTACAACTGTAATATTTTGGTATATGGCCAATAAACTGTACCCAAACAAAGTTAACTAAACCAAACAGCCAAAGTACACTGCCAGTGACTTCATGATATCGAAAAAAAATAACTAAGTAAACAGTAAGCTGGAAAAGAAAGATTAGTAGAACTGTTTGATCCTGTCGCCGCACAATAGTTGCCGAGTCATATGTGCAGCGATGGCTCTTTTCCAAAGTGTTAAAGCAGCGTGCAAGCATTTTTATTTTATGTTTGCCAGGTCACATGCCTCCAATATAAATTATGATTGAATATACGGGATGCGAAGCAGAATACCTCCCATGATGTAGTTATAATTTTGTGTTTTATTCTTGACAGCCGCGCTATAGTACGGAACCTATTTTCTCAACTTTTGTTAATAAATTTCTTTAAAAATAGCCTTCTGCAACTGTTTTGATGTTTATTTCAACAACACACCAAGTAGGAAATACTATGTAGGCTTAAAATTTAGCTTGTAAGGCCTAAGTCTGATATTGTGTAAAATAAATCATTAATTAAACTTAATGGAGAAACAGATCTTGACTACCTAATAATTAATGCAATAGGCTGAGCAGCTTAAAACCCAGGCCTCTGGAGGGACCGTACGAAGGCAAACTCAGTAGGACCCAACAGGTCTAATGTACGTAATAAGCCTAATGCACGATGTTGTTTTAATTACGTGAAGCCTACCTCAAGTTGGGTAAGGTTTATAAGAGAATGTGGACTGGTGGATTTATTGTAGTATGTTTGGCTACTCCAAATACAGTTTCACTCGCCAAACTTAAGTTTATCCCAAAAGCAAGTGGATATTAGTGACATGTTGTACGTTAACTTCCAAACATAAATGAAGCAAAAAGCAAGTGGAGATTAGTGACATGTTGTAACTCCCAAACATAAAAGCTAGGCCTGTTATAAAATTCCTCCCTTATACCAAGGCTGTACTTCCGCAGACTCCCGGTGTAACAACCGAATGAAAATAATAGAAATACGTTGATGTTTTGATATCCCGATATAAATATATCGGATCAAACTGATACCGCTGACTTATTGTAATCGTAATAATAAAAGGTTTTATCACATGCCCCGGTGTATTGCATTAGATTGATATCGTGTTTCGTTTGGAAAATGGCAGATAATTCAAATGGCATAATAAAAAAACCATATTTTTCTTTGTGAAAATGTTTTAAACAACGAAGAAAATACTGTAGAGGTTTAAGAAATCGTAGTTCAATTGCAAAACCAATTAAATGCAGGGTTTGTAACGTTGATATCAGGTTGAAGGTCAAGGTAAAAAATCAAATTTGGTTACAGTATTGTGAAACGGTAAAAAAACATGACGTTTCAGTTAGTGCTTTGGAAAAAAACCTTTTCTGAAGAGCAAAGTTTGGATTAGTAAACGTATTTACAATCATGTACTTCTTTAGTGTTGACGCTATTGATTATGATTTTTTACAGAGAGGAAAAAGTCATGGCGACGTAGGCATTAAAACCAGCACTGAGACATGTATGCTAACTTTACTTGTATTTATTGCAAAACGTTAATAATCAAATAAAAGTAGTTGATCATTTGTACATATATAGGTATTTTATAAGTTTTATTGATTATTTTTATTCGATAGTTCCACCGGGGGGTCTACAGAAGAGCCTTGGTGTAACCACTACCAAGGCCTATTTATGGATAAAATAAATTTACAACAAGGCGAAAAATAAAATATGATGATTATTGAATTTGGGATGGTTGACTAACAACAATATCATTGGCCTAGGCCGACCTACATTATATTAAGGTAAAACGTAAAGAGTCAAAGGATAGGCCTACTGTCTTCATATTATTGCCATAAAAACGTTGTGGACAGTATTTCAAGTTTATTAGTAACATAAAAAGTTAGTATTTACTCACATCTTATCTGATAACCGTATATGATATGGATACAACTTTAGGCTAAAATACAAAACCTGTATTATTCACACAAACTACCACACAAATTATAGCTTAAGAAACTGAACCAAAACTATTTAAAAAAACGCAAATCAAAAGATGTACGGTATGGTTGTTTTATAGTTGTACTGTGTAATGTTGGCATTCTCGCCGATGACACTTTAACCGCATTAAAACCACCTTAAACCACAGTCATGTTTACATGACAGCTTTATAGAACTCGAAAGGAAACTAACTTACAGAAGGGCCATTTTGATTATTGTTACAACATTAATGTAATTATTATTATTAATGAACTCAAAGGAACGCCACGTTTCGAATTCCTAACAGAAAGGTGTAAGTAGGTGGAGCAATTAAAAAAAAAGAATAAAATGTTAGTTTGTAACGTAACCTCTAACCTAAACACAAACTGTAAACAACAGAACAAAGTGACAGGAACTAACTGAGCTGATGTATTTTGACAGTTCAAACACGGTACTACAAAGCTCAAAATACGTACTGAAATAATGTTCAATGAAAAAACTAACAATTATTAAACTGTAATAATAATTCGTCAATTATAGTTTATTTAAAGCATTAAATCATCAAAACGTTACCATAAAAATTTCATGGCAATCCATCAAACCGTTAAAATGTAGATAGCGTCACACTACTTCGAATTCTAAACTGAGTATAAGGATTTCACTATCGTTCATCCAATCAATTATACAATTCTAAAAATAAGCAAGTGAAAAAAACAAGTACCTATATATTAATAATTAATCACCTCAGTGTTAGCCAGATGAACTGCGTATGTAGTGATTGGGGTATCGAGCCGTGGGTGTGGAGACCGGTCCCTTACCTGAAAAGCAAACAGTATATTGTAACTAATTGTTTACTACATTATTAACGCTAAAAATCACATAGCAATGATATGTCCTTACCGAGGTGCCACGTCTAGTAATATTGGGCATCGTCCACCTGACAGGAGACGCTGGCCTCTGCCACTGAAAAAAAAACATTAGAGTTAGAGAAAACCATAAACAACCCCTAACCTCTACGTGCAAGTATTGGACTAGTAAACTAAGCTAAATTACAAAATAAAACTTACAGTTCCTAACTCTCGCATGCTAGTCTCTATAAGCTCAGGAGCGCTGTCATACTGCAACAGATAAAACTTACAATTTCTAAAATAAAACCCATACTAACCGTAAACCTATTTCTGGTCAACAAACTGCCGTCATCAAGGAAGGTCCGCGAGGTCTCGATATATATCCAAGACTCGCCAGACAATCTTAACATCTGCGTAATCCTGCCGTTATACTCGTCCTAAACACATAAAAACATGTATAAAGAAACGCTGTTATAAAGGCTAATATAATCATAACGATTATATAAACTAAAAAAATTAACCAACCTGAGATATGGGTTGTAAACCGCTAACCGTAGAAGACCCGCTCTGAAAAAATAAAAAATTATAATTAGCCTAATTTCAATTTAAAAACCTGAACTCTTGTATTAAAAAATATTTGTAAGTACATTTTTACCTGTTGTGACAGGTGCTGGGACGAACTGCTTAATCCCGAACCGCTCTGAAAACAAAAATAAACTGTCTAAGTATACACACTCTATGAATACCAACCCACTTACACTACCATAAAGTTTAAAAGAGAAAACAAATTACTTTCTGCACGTATAGACAGCACGTCAAGATCATCAGCAAAAAAAATATATCCTGGCTAAGAGGTTGGGGGGTTTGGTCACCATCCTGAGGAGTCGTCGATGACAGAACCTGAAAAAATTACTAACTAAGTAAACTACTAAATGTATAGTGGGTAAATCTATAGTGGAATTGCTTGAGACTTTGATTACCTGATTATTGGGCGGGATGTTTTCATCTTGGTCGAAACCAATAACCAAGCGAAGGCACACGAGAGCTAAAACTTGGAACAACATGATAACTAAAACAACCACTGCAGAGTGCATAGTACCATAATACCGGGTCAGAGACCCGTATTTACGCAATATCCCTTCCAACACCGGTGTAAACAGCCAACCAATCACAGCCTGCGGATTCCGTGAGTCCCGTTAACCGCACCCCCACACTGTGATCCTCTCTCAGTTAGCCGTGATGTCGCCCCGAGCTTAACTCAACTTTGTCTTAAGCACTATTGTTTAAAATTTAAATTCCTACACGAAAGTCAAAATTTAAACCTTCCGTTTTTAATAAAAAAATTACTAATTGAAGAGCATAAAAGTAAATGTTACTCAACCTGTTATTATGTTTTTCTCGCTCCAAGAGGAAAGGAATTCTGTGGTAAATGTTACTCGGTGGGTACAATTATTAATAAGGCAACTTTTTTTGTTGCATGTGTGACTGTGTATAATTCTGTTTTATGTATTACAGATGTATGTGCGATCGGCTAGACGGTGTCAGACGTGGTTAGAGACCCTTGGAAAAAGATGGGATTTAAGTCTAGGATACCACCTCTACCAACCATACATGCCGACAGCTCCCTGCAAGATTTGCGGAACATTACTGCACTTTTTGGGGCGGCCTATCCAAGGATGCTCCTGTTAATGTAAGTTACGTTTATTTCCCGGTCAAGTCCCCCCTCCCACGGTAGCAGTTGCAATTATCTGGCGCTGCTCACCTCTCGTGCCAGTCAGTCAGTCAGTCGTTAACCGTGATGTCGCCTCTGAGCTTAACTCAACTTTGCTGTCAGCAAATCTGTTCCGACATCCCTAAACTTCTCCAAATTGAAAATCTAAACATTCTTATCTTATTAAATCATTACTAACTTCATAGCATTACGATAGAGGCTGGACACTTACACAATATTTTGTCCATACTTTTCTTAGGTATGACCTATATGAGGCTTGTCCAGAGTGCTACTTGGTAAGTAAATAGGTAATACAAGGTAATCAAATACTTTATTAATTATTATTATTGTTGTTTAATTCTTGTTTTTTATGTTACAGGACTCGTTCCAAATACAGTATGAGAAGTTGGAGTCCTTGGGATGCACTCCAATGAACCCCGACCCCTCTGCAAATATGCCTTACTTGTATGGAGCGGAAACGCATAAACCCTGTGTTTATCGAATGCAACTGCCTCAACGTCGTAGCAAACATGTCGGAAGAGGATTGGACCGAGATGCTCTTAAATCGATTGTGAGTACAATATATCTTAACTGTAGGTTTGTCCGTTAAAATGTCCTGTATCAAAAAAGCACTAAGCCGGTCGTTATGCGGGCGGTATGACGGTTAGGGCGCGCCCCCTTGAGTTAGTCAGTCAGTCGCCGGCCACCATGCCTGAAGTTTATAGCTTGTGCGAAGCGTGCGGAAAGTTGTGTTCCTGTAATATGTTGGTAATTTACGAGGGTCGGGGTGGGACCTTTGCTGTGTGTGTATTTACTTGGACCCGGAGGAGTACCATCAGAACCCTCCTCAAGAATTCTGCGACCACGAGGAATACTGTAATTTGAAAACCGTCACGGTAAAATATCTAATGTAGTTTTTACGTAACCCGCATCGCCGAGTCACGCTTGGTTCGGCCGCAAACAGCATTTGTGTAGCGTCAGCTCAGTCTGCATCATGTATCCGCCGTGTATAGAGTCCATGGTGTTTTGCAGCGTTTTCGAACCCTTCTTAAGATTCGGTTTTTGTAGCGACGGACACTGCGTTGAAATTACCCCGCATTTTAAATTAACTTATCATTATTATAATAATTTAGTATCGTGCGCTACTTTAATCTATTCTTGGAAGCTTAAGTACAAGTGCCTCGCGTACGAGTTTGAGTTCTCCACCGACTGGATCAATTATACTTTATAAACGTATGTTTTTTAAACTATAATTTTGAACGCTCGCGTTTCCACACCACGGTAAGCCTTTAGGCTAGGCCGTAGGAGCGTCGGTGCGTCCATCTTGGTTACCCGGAGCTTCCCCTGGAGGCCTAACCTCTGGGGTGAGAGGCCCCAACCATCGCCTCTCACTGTGGTAGCCACTCCATAACAAAATGCTACCTCCTTTTTTATATTTTTGTATATTTTTTGTCAATCCGTTCATTGTGTATGAGGAAGGCGGTCATTTACTAAGACAAAGTCCGTTCATTTTAACACCTTTCAACTCTACATTTACTAAGATAAACAAAACAATTATTTTTATTTTATTTTTATATTTTTTTGTTGCGCTTTTAAATCCGCTTTTCCCTGACAGTCGGAGGATTACAACATACGGTTTCACGGTTTTTTAGGCCAACCTCCCCACACCCCTGGTCTTACAAAGGGTTTAACCCTGCCTGCTGGGTGAGTGACTACCGGGCCTTATTTTTATTAGGCCTCACTCGAAAATATTTTTCGAGCGTAGTACTTCGCGGACATCAAGGCGCAGGTTTCATTTTTATTTATATGTACTATACAGTCTAAAAATTCATAACTATTGCTACTATTTACAATATTAATGTCTTCAACATTAGGGTGAAATTCCCGAAGGAATTGAGCCTTTTCAAGACCCTTTGTATAAATAGTTTCAAAAGGTTTACAGAGTGAGCTTAAAAGCTCCTCACTATACTCTACTTCGCCATCGTCCCACTTAATGAGGTGATAATGACGGGTCAACCAACGGGCTGTCCTTTTCATTTTAGCGAATTTCCCCTATAGGGAAGAAGCTATTACCGTAGTCGGCATGGTAAGACTTAGGCCCGGGACCCTGATAACTTTTCGTTTTGAGGTCCCCAGACCCCAAAAACACCATTCGTTTGAAACTGTATATATATATATATATATGTGTGTGTGTGTGTGTGTGTGTGTGTGTGTGTGTGTGTGTGTGTGTCCGTGAGCACGATAACTCTCGTAAAAATTATCCCATTTTGATGAAATTTGGTATAAACGTGTAAAGCAACATTTATGACTTTAAGTTCGAAAACCAGTCGGATCGCTCTATCCAAAGGGGTATTTGGGGGGGGTTTTGTACCCCAAAAATGGGTTTTTCGAATTTTTTACATATAATTTTGGAAATAGTAACATTTTAGTTTTTCCCATTGGGTTCAGCTTAAAAAAAAACACAATTTGGTATTTTCATCATTCCTCTACGTCAATTGGTTACCGAGATATTGAAAGTGCTAAACACAGTACGTTGTCTAATGTTTTTCTTATGGAGGAAAATAAAAATTTTATATCTCGCTTATTTGTGAACGTATACTGACGAAACTTGGTATACGGCTTCATCTGGTTGTGGACCATTGATATTTGCTCAAAAAACTATTTTTTACCAAAGGCTCCCGTAGCAACAAACCTGCGTACTCAGCCCCATGTTATTCTTATGGAGAATAAGTAACGTGTTATCTCCCTTAATTATGAACATAAATTAATGAAATTTGGTATGTGGCTTTACCTACATGAGTTATATTGATATTTGTATAAAACCCCATTTTTTGTGTTCCTTGCTTCAGCAAACCTGCATACTCAGCCGCCATGTTATTCTTATGGAAAATAATTAAAATGTCATAAATCGTTTATTTATGAATGTATATTGATGAAACTTGATATGTGGCTTTATGTGGTATTAAGATACATATATATATGCATTGGATATTCGCTGAGTCCGCAGGTTTGCTGCTACGGGGGTATTACTATTTAAACAATCAAAGCTGTATATTATCTGTTATATTTTATTTCGATTTAATGATCATCATTTTTTATTTATTAAAACCTACTATTTTTGTTATTTTTTTCATTAAAAGACTGCTATTAACTTTGTTGTTTCACAGTATTATTTTTATCATTAAATAATTACTTTATAAAAAATAACTTTTCTTATTATAGTTACATTTTTAATGATGCAATCTAAGATAGTAAAGTGCCAATTTTGTTAAAAAATAATTATGAGATCAAATATTTCATATCATATTAAAACATGTTCAATGAACCCAAATAAATCGGAATATTAAAAGGAGGTTTGTGATATGTGCAACAAATCTATAGTTCGAAACCATTTTGCCCGTCATTTGAAAAGCTGTAATATTCCAAAAAATTATGGAAATTTTTAGTCCCCCTCAACCTGAACCCAGTACAATTGTGATTAAAACGAAAACGACCTGTACCAGATTTAATACCAATGGAACAGTTTACAAATAATGTTAATCGGACGGAAATTGAAAGTAGACCTTCTGTAATTCAGTATGCTCCAGCCCAAGCTTCGACTGTTGAAGATAATTTTATTAATGAAACTCCTAGGAAAAAAACAAGTAATGACTATAAAGTAAAATGTTCTCAGTGCAATAAGTTAATAATAAAAAGCAACCTGAGTTTCCACTTAAAAACTCATACAAAAACCGTTCAACCTCGGTTAGTTTCTAATCGCGGCGTTGTTATTGGCGATAACGATGACAACCCTATCCCAGAAAAACGACCGCGACTTATTCAACCAACACAGGAAAAACCATCAGTTTTTAATACTTTAAACGGCGCGGATTTTTTAGGAATGAATACTATTGTCAATTTTGTCAAAGGACTGTTAACTGGTGCGTCGATACCTCCACCTGATGAAAAAGAAATAGAACTCTCAAGAACAGCGTTCAATGGGCGTTTAAATGTATATTCCATTGAAAATAAATATAATATTAAAGATCCGGTTCTGTTTTTAAATAGGTTGAAACAAATTGTGATTAATAAAATCAAAGAACATCTTAATGAGGCGGAAGTTAAAACGCGACTTATATTGTATATGTATTATAAAAAAGCGGAGGAAATTGAAGAGTTTAATTTTAAAACTAAGTATTCAACGATCCTCTCGAGTACTGATGAATCGGGCTCTTACGATTTTGCTCAAGAAAAACTATTAAATTAAAGAAATGGAAGTGTTTCAAAGTCGTGGCTCTGGCTGGGCATTACATAACATCGATGGGTTGGAAATTCATATACACCTATATAAGCCACTTCGCGGGGGTTCTAGTTATATACCTCTGCCGAAAGAGTTAGTAGCAGAGAAGGCTATAGTTAATGTGAAAATAAAGATCAGAAATGTTTTCTTTGAGCGATTCCTTCTGCACTGCACCCTGTTGATAGAAACCCTCTAAGATTCAGTAAATATAAAGAATAAGAACATGAAATTGACTATGCATTGAGAGATATTAAATTCCCTGCCCCGGTATCGGCGAGTGATATATCAAAATTTAAAAAACGATCTGGGGTATCTGTTGATATTTATACTTGTGAACATATGGAAGCTTTTAAAGACAGAGATGATTTTGAAGATTAACCAAAGAGACAAGGAAAAAATAAGATTGAAAATAGATACGATATTTATCCTTTATACACAACAAATAATGAAAAACCGGGGCGTCATGTAAATCTCTTATATTTAAAAGATGAAAACAAAAACACTCATTACTGTTGGATAAAAAGTATATGAGCAGATTAGTAGGTAGTCAGTTGTCAAAAGACGGACAACAAAAATTTATTTATAATTGCTGTCAACAATCCTTTGGTACTAAAAAATTATTGAATGAACATAAACAGTTTTGTAAAGAACCGCTAAATGATGAAACGAATGAAAATAATTCTTTTACATGCAATCGTTGTCTGTCGGAATTTGAAAATTAATCAAAGCTGAATAAACACCGAGAATATTGTGTAGGTCACGAACGCGTTAAAATTGTAATGCTGCAAGCATACGTAGTCTCTAAAGAAAGCAAATATCCTTTTGTTCACAATAACGTACGTATCAATTTGACCTTTTAATTCGCAAATATCGCGTTTTTCAAATATTTCGGGTGGTGTTACGGCTGTAGTTGTTGTTGTACTGCTTGGCATTGTAACGGTATTGGGTATGGTTGCTGTTGTATTCATTTTTGGAATCGTAGCAAATACGGTGGGATGACCGTACAGATACTCCATAGCGAGTCTGTCATCGTTGCTAAGCTCGTATTCGTTCAAGTCAAAAATCCCTGTAGGATCCCTGTTAAAAGGAAACATTACTGATTTATCATCACCGGAATGGTCCAAGCCTAAGGCGTGACCTATTTCATGTACTAACGTTATAAAAAATGAAATGTTTCCATATCGTGGTAAATTTATAGTAAAATCCCAGTTTTCTTCCGAATCAAAATGTATATCTGTAGACGTATACCCCGTATTGGGGAGATAGCCGTGGGCGAGAACCAACCCGGGACCGTCAATGTCATACGGCCAAGTATCGTGTCTAGAATAAAACACATGTTGTCTACCCATAGAAAATGATATAATTATTGTTGGATTATTTATATCCTTTTTAAAAGTTAAATTCGCGTGTTTGGCCCATACATCAAAAGCTTTCTGTATTAAGTCGGGGTGCTGTGGTGTTCCGTATTGGTACCACGTTATTACTGATGTATTCCACTTTCTATTGGGTAAAGCCGAGAACGGTAGTGTATTGTCTCGGTGACCACACCGAGGCGTGGACATGAGTGCCAAAGTATCGTTATCAAACACCCCCGTTGGCTCAAGACGAAAATTCTCTTGAAATTGTTTCACTGCAGAAGTAATGTTCTGTGTCAAAGCGTTTTTCTCCAAATACCCGTAATAAGTCAAATAATCTATTGACTTGTTGCACGAGGCAAGAGGTAGAATAATTAATAAGATAACCCGCATGTTGAACGGCTCGGCGTATACTAATTAGTGTTTGCCGGTTAATGCGTTTTTAAACCGAATCCCGTCCTGAGGAAATTGGGGACAAGAAAAGGGTCTGTGTCTATAATTTCCTCTTCATCATCATCATTTTATTACGGAATTGTCGTGTATTTTCGTCTAAAAAGTATTTATTAATAACATTTACTCTTACCCACGCGTCCTTGTTTGTCTGTATTGGAACTTCTAAGGTATTGTAAATGTCAAATAAAACTTTACTCAACAGTCTAACAATATAATTTAAGTTTAATACGTCTTGGAAATCTGTAGGATC
Organism: Allygus modestus; assembly: GCA_963675035.1. Classification (NCBI taxonomy): domain Eukaryota; kingdom Metazoa; phylum Arthropoda; class Insecta; order Hemiptera; family Cicadellidae; genus Allygus; species Allygus modestus. The sequence continues at coordinate 159,423,290 of OY776111.1, read as the reverse complement.
CGAACAATTTTTAATTGCTTTGACTGACAATCATAAAAAGTGTTATCTACGAGCTTTAAGGCTGATTTAGTTTCTGCTTTTAACATCCTCAAGTTTACAGCATCATACACTTCCTCACCGTCACGTACGTCTCTTAATGTTTTGTTTCCTATAGTATAATGTTGTCCTGTAAAAGGAATACAATTGTAGTCTACGTAAGATTTCGTGGCAGCGTCGTCGGAATTTAATGGTGATTTTACATGTCGAATAAAACATTTATTAGCGTCAAAATACTCTTTTTCGTTTAATAATAAGGTATTGTCAGAGATAAACTTTTTTGTCACCGCGTCGTTATCGTCTGCAGGTCTTTTTAGAATAGATAATCGTTTATTTTGTATATCGTAGTCACCGTCGGGCGTTAAATTAAAACCCTCTCCCTTGGGACTCTTGACGGCCTCACCTCGGGATTTCCGGCTACTACGTCCGAATTTGTCAATGGTCATTTTAATAATGCTTTAAATCTACTGTTTCCAGCTCCTTTTATATAGCCAGCCTCTCTCAGTTCCTCCACGATACTTAGTATTTCATTGCTATGTACTCTGTTTCCACTCTCTGTTGACATAGCAATGTGTTGCAACCGATCCACTAATTCATTGGCGTCGTCCCAGTGTATTATATCACGGGACCTTGCATTCTTCCACGCTAGACCCTTGCCCACTCTGTCCGGGAATAGGTCTTTAATAATTCTTCTGTACTTTAGATTGTTATCCCTTTTAATTACATTGTGGAATTTGTATCTTTTCTTGTGAGCGTTGGTGGCGATAATAATACTCTTATAGATCTTAAGATCGTCTTTATCGTATATTTCCTCGTCATGGGCTCTCTTAAATATGAGCTCATACAAACCTTCAGTAGGACTATATCTTGTGTTGATTTTAGAATAGTTCCATCGTTGTCAAAGTCTAACACCTTATCTCCCATCATTAAAGTACTGCCTTCGTATCTAGGGCCGTAGTCATGGTCAATAACTCGGACCTTACCGCTAGCACCTTTCAAAAGCAGTGTCATATATCTCACTGTCATGGGGTTACTAAACTGATTTTCCATATATTGGGATGCTGTTTCCAGTCCCGTAGGGGTCGATACAATTTGCTTTAACCCGCTGGTTTCAGGTGTAGATACAATCGGTGGAATAAATTCAGTTATTTCTCCTTCATCATCTGTAGTATCGTATTCCATTGGCTCTTCTTTAAAGGTTTCAGGTTCAGTTTTCATGTCGGCTGTGTTTGATGTCGTTTTTCTAAGTTCTTGAATAATCGCTTTATACGGCTTCTCAAGCAAAATATCACTTTCCACAGCAACCTCCTTAAAAAGTTTATATTTCCGTTTAATAGTATTACGCAACTCTATGAGTCGGCTAGTCAGTTGTTTACTGTTTCGCTCCATAGTCATAAATTATAGATTTTATCCTCACATCTAGATTTAAGGCAATTCGACCTGTCTAAAAAACAGGGCACGCTTCTTGCATCTTTTCATGTAACGTATTACATCTTGCAAAGAAACACCAGCACTAAAGTCTAATCCTTTGTAATATCTACTTTCCTCTCTTACAAGACTGTGTCTCGGTATTACATAACGGTTTGTTAAACTTTTAATACCCCCGTAGCAGCAAACCTGCGTACTCAGCGAATTTCCAATAGATATATAAATGTCTTCATAATACATAAAGCCACTTACCAAGTTTCATAAAAATATATTCACAAATAAGCGATATACACAATTTTAATTATTCTCCATAAGAATTACATTGGGGCTGAGTACGCAGGTTTGCTGCAACAAGGAACACAAAAATGGGTTTTTATGCTAATATCAATATAACTCAACTAGGGGAAGTCATATACCAGATTTGATTAATTTATGTTCATAATTAAGGGAGACATAGCATTTAATTATTATCCATAAGAATAACATGGGGCTGATTACGCAGGTTTGCTGCTACGGGTGCCTTTGGCAAAAAATAATTTTTTTGAGCAAATATCAATATACCACAACCAGATGAAGCCATATACCAAGTTTCGTCAGTATACGTTCATAAATAAGCCAGATATAACATTTTTCTTTTCCTCCATAAGAATAACATTAGACAACGTACTTTGTTTAGCACTTTCAATATCTCGGTAACCAATTGACGTAGAGAAATGATCAAAATACCAAATTGTGTGTTTTTTTTAAGCTGAATCCAATGATAAAAACTAAAATTTGATTTTTTCAAAAATTACATGTAAAAAATTCAAAAAACCCATTTTTGGGGTACAAACCACCCCCAAAAAATAACCCTTTCGATGGAGCGATCTGGCTGGTTTTCGATCTTAAAGTCATAAATGTTGCTTTACACGTTTATACCAAATTTCATCAAAATCGGATCATTTTTACGAGAGTTATCGTGCTCACGGACACACACACACATATATATATATATATATAGATATATATATATATATATATACAGTTTCGAACGAATGGTGTTTTTGGGGTCTGGGGACCTCAAAACGAAAAGTTATCATGGTCACGGGCCTAGGTCTTACCATGCCGACTACGGTAATAGCTTCTTCCCTATAGGGGAAATTCGCTAAAAACAAAGGCTCGCTTTACATTGTCTCTCCAGTTTGATTTATGTGTTACTATATACTTGTCGTTCTCAAAGGTTTTCTCCATGTACTTGCTCAACATTCTCAATGGTTTATCATGATGTCTGTTGTACATTAAATACGAGTTGAGAAGCCAAAATTCACACGGATTGGTCCCTGTAAATGTTTTCCACTGTTCAAATCATGTTTCATTTGTCACTCTATATACACAGTTTTTTAAACTAATACCAAATCTCTCACACTGTGAGGCCAATGTGGGCAGGGCTGCTCTTAAAAACTCTGTAGTATATAACCCCTGGCAGTAGTTATTTACAGCAGCAAAAGGTTTTCCCCTCGGCCCTTTGGGAGTATCGTCAGGAATTGGCCCCCAGGCTGTATTATAACTAATGTCAATATAACATTTGAGATATAAGGATGTATTATAAATATTCATAGGGGACCTTATGGGAATAGTTCTCTCTGTCAAAACTAAACAGCTGATCGCGTGAGGTATTTTGCAACCGTACTCCAACATTCTCAAAACATTCTGAGAAAAATTAATACTACCATGAAGGTTAAGTAAAGGCAATACTTTACCAAATATATCCGGAAAGGGTCTAAATCTAGAGATCAAGTTTTGAGGGTCCCTGACGGTAGAGTTGCTCATATCCTCATGATATATGATAAGTTCTAAGGGTACACTCTGTTCTTCACACTTTTGTAAAAAGTTTAACCAAGTATCTCTATTATATGTTCTCTCACTTGCATATATCATTAATAAAACTACGGGTGGTAGTATCGCGGTGCTTGGAGTTTTTTATGTCTCCAACACCTTTTGTTGAACGGATGCCCGTGTTTACCCTTCCTACTGCAATAGTTTCCACAACATTTCTTTTTTATCCTTGTAATAATATGTACAGAGGTTGGAACTTACGTTATAAAGTTTCTTATCAAATCCCCTTAAATCGTTATAGAAGTAAGAGCTAAGTAATTTTTGCTAAAATAACTTATTAATTTCATAAAATAACAGCTGATCATGGACAGAAAGCAGTTAAATAATGTTAATTACAATAATGAGGAAAATATGGCACGCGTACGATGAATTGTTTCCAGCAACTCTGCAGATTGGATTGGTGATCACGGGACCTTACAATTGTTTTACGAGGTCTCTTCCGGTTACCTAGAAAACCTTACATAAATCAACTGAGCAAACCTTTACATATATGTATGGAGACCTAGCTGTACCTTGACGTTTTGAAACAGATGTATTTACAAGCAGTTTGAAAAAATTGGATCCAGATTTGGTTTGGAGTGAAATCACATCCAGCGTTTACGGTCATAACAAATACTACCTTGGCGTTTTGTACCTTTACGTTTTGAAACTGGAGGTTTTGAAAACAGTCTTATCTTACACTTAAATAACTGCCATTTGACGGTATGTACCTTTACGTTCTGAAACCACTCATTATTTTAAATAGGACACGTTCTGTACATTGAGATTGTGAAACGGAACCTAGAAAAAGGCCCTTTACAAACCATCTGATTTCTGTCCAAATATTGAGTTCAGCCCTGGGTTCAATGGCAACTCTGTTTGTGTGTACACTGATATTTATTGAGCTCTCTAATGAATAAAAAAATATATATGTACGGTTAAGATTTTCTCTACTTCCAAATATTAAATTAATTTACCACCACTGAGAGTATACTCGTAGGGTATCAGTTCTCAGCTGCTCAGGAACTTCTCTGGTGCGTCTTCGGATGCCCCTTTGGGGTTTGGGGATGACTCCAGTATAGTTGGCAATAGTGCAAGAGCTGTTCATAGCCTCGCTGTTTGCGTACAGTGGTCCGTGGCCCTGTCTCCTTCTCGGACGACTGCTAGTTCCCAACTGACTAATCTGAACCAGTCACCTTTATTTATAACCATTCAAACAATGAAACACATAGTTATGAGGAGGAGAATTGTCGGTCTGAATTAAAAAATGCCGGGGTTCAACTCGCCCATCGAGCCGGTGCGGATTGAACGTGCCCATGCACCTGGGAAAAGATTCGAATAGACTGCCGAGGGCTCAACACACTCTTCCAGAAGGTGTGGACTCATCATGCCCTTACATCATGGTAAAGGTTCGAAGGGACTCAGCATGTTCAAGACGCCCTTCCAGCTTCCCACAGGAAGCCAGGGCTCAACACGTCAGAAGTAGTAATGTACCGATTGAAGCACTATGAGGGTGTATGAAGTCAAAGGTCAAAGAGGTACGAGCTCATCGATGAGAGGTACGAGTGGTGTACGAGTGACGTCACGAGCGTATAAGTCAAACTGCGAAAACTACCTCTAAACTGGTTTTATTCTTATTTAAACGCCACTTTCGACTTGAATAATTCATTTTATATTTTAAAACTAAATTTCGAGATCAATTTACTCTTGGCGGATGTTGCTATCTGGCGCCACGAGGTTATCAATTGGCCGCGGTCGGAGTTCAGTACTCATATGTCGTGCAAGGGACAGCGCTGTTATCATTCGGCCTCGGTCAGAGTGCAGTGGCCGATATCTCCTCCTCGTGTCTGGCATAGACTGTCCCAAACGCGTAAAAAAACGTTATTTGTTTTATTTTCAGACAGAAAAATATTCATTCTGTGCGCGAATTTACTAGTATTAACAGTCAGTACTAAGTACCAATCAGTGCTAAGTTTTATTTAATATTATATTCTAAAGTTTTAAATTTTAGTTTTAAGTGCGTGAAGTGCAATAACAACCGCGTCACCAGTGGACATTTTAAAAAGCTAAGTTTAATTTAATATTACTTTATATATTTCAAACCTGCGTCGACAGCAAATATCAATTAAAGCTAAGTGTTATTGAATATTATCTTATATAATACACTTTTAAATTTTAATCTTCAGTGTGTGAAGTGTAATAATAACAGCGTCGACAGTAGATATTATACGAAGCTAATTTTATTTAATATTATCTTATATAGAATTTGTTATATATTTCAAACCTTGCGTCGACAGTGGATGACAATCAAAGATAAGTGTTATTGAATATTACCCTATTATTACCCAACTCTTACATATTTGCAACTGTGCTATTTTATTTATTGAAACTTATATTATCCGTTATATTTTATTTCGATTTAATGATCATCATTTGTTATTTACTAAAACCTACTATTTTTGTTATTTTTATTTTCGTAAAAAGACTGCTCTTAAATTTGTTATTTCACAGTATTATTTCTATCATTAAATAATTACTTTATAAAAAATAACTTTTCTTATTATAGTTACATTTTTAATGATGCAATCTAACATAGTAAAGTGCCAATTTTGTGAAAAAAATAATTATGAGATCAAATATTTCATATCATATTAAAATATGTTCAATGAACCCAAATAAATCGGTATATTAAAAGAAGGTTTGTGAAATGTGCAACAAATCTATAGTTCGAAACCATTTTGCCCGTCATTTGAAAAGCTATAATAAGCCAAAAAATTATGGAGATTTCTAGTCCCTCTCAACCTGAACCCAGTACAACTGGGATTAATAGATTAAAACGAAAACGAGCTGTATCATATTTAATACCAATGGAACAGTTTACAAATAATGTTAATCGGACGGAAATTGAAAGTAGACCTTCTGTAATTCAGTATGCTCCAGCCCAAGCTTCGACTGTTGAAGATAATTTTATTAATGAAACTCCTAGGAAAAAAACAAGTAATGACTATAAAGTAAAATGTTCTCAGTGCGATAAGTTAATAATAAAAAGCAACCTGAGTTTCCACTTAAAAACTCATACAAAAACCGTTCAACCCCGGTTAGTTTCTAATCGCGGCGGTGTTATTGGCGATAACGATGACAACCCTATCCCAGAAAAACGACCGCGACTTATTCAACCAACACAGGAAAAACCATCAGTTTTTAATACTTTAAACGGCGCGGATTTTTTAGGAATGAATACTATTGTCAATTTTGTCAAAGGACTGTTAACTGGTGCGTCGATACTTCCACCTGATGAAAAAGAAATAGAACTCTCAAGTACAGCGTTCAATGGGCGTTTAAATGTATATTCCATTGAAAATAAATATAATATTAAAGATCCGGTTCTGTTTTTAAATAGGTTGAAACAAATTGTGATTAATAAAATCAAAGAACATCTTAATGAGGCGGAAGTTAAAACGCGACTTATATTGTATATGTATTATAAAAAAGCGGAGGAAATTGAAGAGTTTAATTTTAAAACTAAGTATTCAACGATCCTCTCGAGTACTGATGAATCGGGCTCTTACGATTTTGCTCAAGAAAAACTATTAAATTAAAGAAATGGAAGAGTTTCAAAGTCGTGGCTCTGGCTGGGCATTACATAACATCGATGGGTTGGAAATGCATATACACCTATATAAGCCACTTCGCGGGGGTTCTAGTTATATACCTCTGCCGAAAGAGTTAGTAGCAAAGAAGGCTATAGTTAATGTGAAAAATAAAGATCAGAAATGTTTTCTTTGGGTGATTATTTCTGCACTGCACCCTTTTGATAGAAACCCTCTAAGATTCAGTAAATATAAAGAATAAGAACATGAATTTGACTATGCATTGAGAGATATTAAATTACCTGTCCCGGTATCGGTGAGTGATATATCAAAATTTAAAAAAACTATCTGGGATATCTGTTGATATTTATACTTGTGAACATATGGAAGCTATTAAAGACAGAGATGATTTTGAAGATTACCCAAAGAGACAAAGAAAAAATAAGATTGAAAATATATACGATATTTATCCTTTATACACAACAAATAATGAAAAACTGGGGCGTCATGTAAATCTCTTATATTTAAAAAATGTAAACAAAAACACTCATTACTGTTGGATAAAAAGTATGAGCAGATTAGTAGGTAGTCAGTTGTCAAAAGACGGACAACAAAGATTTTGTAAAATTTGTAATCACTGTCAACAATCCTTTGGTACTAAAAAATTACTGAATGAACATAAACATTTTTGTAAAGAACCGCTAAATGATGAAACGAATGAAAATAATTCTTTTATATGCAATCGTTGTCTTACGGAATTTGAAAATTAATCAGAGCTGAATAAACACCGAGAATAGTGTGTAGGTGACGAACGCGTTAAAATTGTAATGCCGCAAGAAAATATAGATGGGATCCCTCCTAGCGATCTTTTAAAAATCAATATAGAAAAATGAAAGTTCCGTTTGTAGGCCATGTGGACTTTGAATGTATATTGAAACCGATATCAGATGAAGTGGAACCTCCAAAGAAAATTTGCACTGAAGAACCTTGTACTAGGAAATCTTGCGCATATCACAAGAAATCTTATACTAAAATGTACCAATCGCACGAGGTCGCCAGTTTCTCTTTATACATAACAACTGCGGATAATTATGACATTGTTTTCGATTTATACCACGAGTGTTTAGGCCCCGATATGACAAAATATTTGGTTGAAACCATTGTTAAAATATCTAGTGACTTGTAGCAATTGTATAGTAAGGAAGCTACTAAACCCATAGAATTAACACAGGATAGTAGAATAAATATGAGAAACGCTACTTGCTGTCACATTTGCGGAAAGAGATTAAAAGTACATAAAAATAATCCGGAAAAAACAGATAAGCGAATTCTAGATAACGACCATTTGACTGGGAAGTTCAGGGGTGTTGCACATAACTCGTGTTATCTGAACTTTAAAAAACCGCACCTTATACCGATATTTATTCACAACTTGAGTAATTACGACGCACATCTGTTTGTAAAATTATTAGGTTTCGACAGAATAAAATCGCAGTCTTGGCCACAACAGAAGAGCGTTACATATATTTCGATCTTAAAGTGGAAAAAAGAGTAAACCTGAGATTGTTGGATTCGTTTAGATTCATGGCCTCAAGTCTGGACAGCTTAACGAAAACCTCACAATGGATAAATTTACACACACATCGAAATATCTTGAAGATGTCAAACTTGATTTGGTGTGGAGAAAGGGGACTTTCCCCTATGATTTCATGGATAGTATGGATAAATTCGACTGTACAACTCTGCCTCCGAAAGAATCTTGTTATAATATACTGAATAAATCGCACGTAGAAGATGAAGACTACGAGCACGCCTGTAAAGTGTGGGAGAGTTTTAACATTCAAAACATGAAAGAATATGCGTTATTATATAATAAAACCGATACTTTGTTGTTAGCCGAGATCGTGGAAAAATTTCGTGACGATTGCATGAACACTTATAAACTCGATCCCGCGAGGTATTTTACATCTCCTGGATTAGCCTGGGACGCCATGTTGAAAAATACTGGAGTTTCTCTTGAATTACTGATCGATTCCGACATGGAACTGATGATCACGAAAGGGATTCGCGGCGGAATTTCTCAGTGCTCTCACAGATACACCAAGGTAAATAACAAATATTTAACAGATTACGACCCTGATAAGCCCAATGAGTATCTCATATATCTTGACGTTAATAATTTGTATGGCTAGGCAATGTTCAAGCATATGACTAAGAGTGCTTTTAAATGGTGTGATAGTGTTCAATTGCGTCAGATTGAATAAGAAATGTAAAAAGGCAATACGATAAGTGACGAGGCACATATTGGCTATATTTTTAAAGTCGATCTCGAATATCCTAGGGAGATACACAACGCGCACAAATACCTTCCATTAGCACCGAAAAATATTTGTCCACCCGGGTCTAATCAGAAAAAACTTTTGACTACGTTGTTCGATAAAGACAAGTACGTTGTACTTTATCAAAATTTGCAGCTTTACCTTTCGTTAGGAATGAAACTGAAAAAGATACACAGAGGCTCGAGTTTCATCAGTCGCCTTGGTTGAAGGAGTACATCGACATGAATACGAATATGCGAACAAAAGCGACCAACGACTTTGAGAAGGACATTTACAAGCTCATGAACAACGCGGTGTTCGGTAAGACTATGGAGAACATATGTAAACACGTATGTAATGCGTAGTCTGGCCACGCACGACAAACAAATCGATAAACTCGTGGTGAGGCCTAGCTTTAAGTCTGTAACGAGTTTTACCGAGCAATTGGCGGCTGTACACATGGCAAAGACGAGACTATACTTCAACAAACCGATTTATGTAGCATGTCGATTTTAGATATCTCCGAGATCACTGTTTACGATATCCATGACAATGTCATGAGACCTAAATATGGTGATAACGCTAGAGTCCAATATACCGACACAGACAGCCTTACTTATAACGTGAAAACTAAAGACATCTACGGAGACATAAAAAACATGATTGATTACTTTGACACTAGCAACTATAAAGAAGATAACCCATATAGTATGCCGCGTGTAAATAAAAAGACTATCGGAAAATGGAAAGATGAACTGGCGGGTGTTGTTATGAGGGAATTTGGCGGGTTAAGATCAAAAATGTATGCTTACGAAGACGCAGGTAATAAAACTGGGCAAAAAGCAAAGGGAATAAAACAATCAGTTGTTAAAAACAAACTGACTGGTCGAACTGGTCGATTATAAAAAGTGCATATTCGACCGTAAAGAAAAATACAAAATAATGAACGTTATAAGAAGCAATTTTCAGGATAAGAAGCAAGTTATAAGAAGCAAAGAATTTTCTGAATGTGTCTATAACATTTTAAAACGTATTTGTACCACTTGTTTTCTCTAGCGAACTGTTTCATTATGAGTAAATCTGCTGCCCATAAATCGCCAATACCTTTTGTAACTATCCTGCGTTTGTATACTTTTTAATCACAGGTTTGTGAAGTCTAGGCGTTATACAGTCTAACGGTACGCACTGGACTTGCTATATGAAAAGCGGTAAACGTGTCATTTATTTATATTCATATGGAGATGCGCCGCCACCTTTGGAATTGGAAAAGTACTTAGGAATGGATAAAGGAATATTGTGTAATAATCAAATATATCAACAGTACGTTGATCCCCCTATATGCGGACATTTGTGTTTAGAAGTTTTACGACGTTATTCGAACGGACAAGAATATAGTAAAATCGAGGGCGTACTGCAAAAAAATAAAAACTCATGGTTTTCTTGGTTTCGTTAAATTTTTATTTATTTTTCGTTAAAGTCAAATAATTAGTTTAATCTCAAAACCCAATCGGTATAAATAGTCATGGTGCCTTTTAGATTGTCCGGTCAAAAGCCGCTTTTACAATTGAAATTGGACAACCCAATACATTTGGAGGAAAATGTGCGTTATTACTTAGCGCTCACGGGATTGTATTGTGACAATTATTTTTGTAACTTGCATGAACCTGCAGCAATATCGTTCTTCGAACGTGGTGAGTATCCGACTTGTATACTTCCCCCAGGGTTCTGGGATTTGAAAGTTGTGCAAAAGACAGTTAGGAAATGGTTGTTGGAAAATGAAATATTACAAAAGGAGGAAGTAGAAAAGTTTAAGATTAATCAGCATTTAAACGGAAAAATATGTATCGATTCACCGAAAAAGATTCACATAGATAACGGAATGCGAAGGTTTCCCGGGTTTAACGAATTGAAGAATGGTGAAATCAAATATGAAAACAAGTTCACGGCGGACAATGTATTTTATATTTATTATGTTGATAATGTATTGCAAATAAGGCCGTTTAAAGTGTTGGAGGTACTCTGCGATCTTGTAGAACATTCTTACATAAATCATAGTGTCCACTGGCATAAACATGAAAACAGTTCTTTGTTGTACCATTTGAATCCTAAAGAGCACAAAGAAGAAAAAAAACGGCGCAATCTTAAATTACGTTCCGCTCAAGAGTGGATTGCAAAGTATAAGAGAAATAAATATATTTTTAACCGATGAAGATTATAGGCCGTTACAGAACGCTTTATCTGATTATATTGTTTATTTAAAACTTGTTAGCGAGTCTGAATTACGTTAGATTACATTTTTTTCTACAAAAGTGAATTCTGATTTATTATATTTTCATATCTGAACTGTGCGGCTTATATTAAATAATACAATTTGCAGTTTGTATTTATATTTTTATTGTGTAGGGAAAGTAAAACTTTTCTATATAGGCGAAATAAAATATGGCGATTAACAACGATACTGTAAATATGAAATATATACCTGTATACATATATACTGCCGTACGTATATACTGCCGTATATATATACGTATATACTGCCGTGAACCTGCTGAATATTCATTTATATGCATACCCTGTGTATGTGACTATAAATTAGGACGTTATGTAAAGGAATGGGAAAGCGAAGTCAAAGTGATAGATTTTCCGGAAAATCGCAAGTTGTATTTGTACTGTAATCACGAAAAGCGAAATAGCATACCTCATACGCAGTCATCTTGTTCATGTAAAATGTGAATGGTGTTTGAAGCCCTGATGGGAATCGGTTGAATAGATATTGACGAGTCATATTGCACTTTTAAGACGAATAATAACTTAGTATATGGGCGCGCACCCGAGGGAGACATTATCACTCTTGAGGAATATATTAAATTAAAATATATAAATTAAATATAGTTATATTGAAATTTGTATGTTATAAATGAATTACCTAAATTTAATGTTGAAAGATTGAAAATTTAAATTTTTATTTTTTCGTTGTATTGGACATGTATAAACAGTTAAATGCAAGTATAAGTGTCGCAACGGCACTAAACGCAGTCAACGCACGTGTAGGGATTTTTAAATTAACACAGATTTGAGACTTAAATTGTTTTTCTCGATTCGTCTAAAACGCTTGATTTTTCACTCGGAATTGGACTTTGACCTCTCAAATGGGCTTGAACGTTGCCTATTTGACCTTTGGCTTAGGTTAGGTTAGGTTAAGTTAGTTACGTCATACGAGCATTTAATCCTTGAAATTCATACCCCTCATACCCCTCATTGCCCCTCAATCCCCCTTTCTCTACTACTCACGTCCATCCGGGGTGTCGGGGGTTCAGCAAGCCCCAACTGGGAGCTCCGACAAACAGACAACCGATGGGTCGGGCCGCTAGGGCCCAACTGCCTGATCTGCCAGAGAGTTCTCCTTATAAGCACGAGATATTGTTCCCAAAGGGTGGGAGGAGGTAGCCAGTGCCGGTCCCAGGTACTGAGCACCTTCCCCAGTCCATTTAACTGAGGTAAATTACCCAGGGATATAGTACTGGGGACAATGCACTGGAGGAATTCTCTAAGGGAACTCTTATCTGTAAACCCCTTGTTGCTCATTCTTTTTGCCATCTTGGATGTTGCCATTTTTTACTAGAGTTCGTTATTTGTACTTTACTTGATGCAGTACTAGGGATTTCTTAAATCCGTAAAATTATTAACTTAGCCAATTCTCTAGTTGCACAAATCGTTAACGATAGGAAATGGTTGGCACAGTTCGTTAGCCAACGGTAAGAAATTTCCGTTGGCGCATCGTTTGGCCAACGTCGTATTTTCCAACCATGCCAACTTACACCCAGCAAATTCCCAACAATTTATAGTGTTGATATAAATGGTTATTTTTTATTTTAAAAAGCATGATTTTCAATTAATTTAGCTTAATAAACCAATAATATAAAATTGTAAACGTGATTTTAACTGCAAAAATATTGTGTCATGGTCGAGTCTTGAACCTATAGGACCTTTGTATTACTGTACACGCGCCACTCTGACTCAAGAACGTGTAAGAAAGGACTGGGATATAAAATAATTTACACCTACACAATTAGGTCAATACTTTATTTTTTCTATAAATTAATCTACATGCGCAAATCACTGTAATAAGAGTAATACTGGGTGGTCCATAATAACCGCTAACATTTTAAACATTTATTTCTCAGCTGTTACTTCACTTAGACAGTTGATTGTTGCAACAATTAAAAGCCCAGCTGATAGCATTTTAGGTTAGGTTAGGTTTTAGTTGAAATGGAGCAGTGGACTGTTCAACACCGGGCTTTCGCTGTCGAAGCTTTTTTAAAAAACAATGAGTCCATGATTACTACGCAACGGTTATTTCGCAATAACTTCCACATTCATCGCAATGATGCAGTTCCTCATGCAACAACCATTAAAAGGTGGGTGAACAATTTTAGAAACAGTGCATCTGCTTTGAAAATCAAACCAACTGGTAGACCTAAATCAATTCGTACTCCAGAAAATGTTGAAAATGTGCGTGCATCTGTATTGCAAAGCCCAAAGCGATCAACCCGGAAACAATCTGCCGCGTTGGGATTGTCTAAGACAAGTTTACAAAGAATCTTGCATCTTGATTTAAATTTTCATCCATATAAGCTGGCAGTCACTCAAAAACTTAATCCTGCAGATCCTGAAAAGCGGATGGTGTTTTGTGAAAGGTTATTGCACCTCATTGAGGAGGAAAACATTTTGCAACAGTTGATATTGTCTGATGAAGCTAACTTTGAGCTATGTGGTGCTGTAAATACGCAAAATTGTCGCTACTGGTCCTTTGAGAATCCCTGGGAAATTCATGAACGGCCTCTTCATAGTGAAAAAGTTATTGTATGGTGTGGCGTTTCACGTTTTGGAGTTATTGGGCCTTATTTTTTTGAAAATCAAAATGGCGAAAGAGTTAATGTAAACAAAGAAAGGTATGTTGAAATGATTCAGAACTTTCTAGCTCCACACCTAAGACATTTAGGAATAGACCTGAATTAAGTATGGTTTCAACAAGACGGGGCCTCTGCACACATGGCAGGTGAATCAATGACTGTTTTGAGAAGGCTGTTTCCAGGGTATCTTATTTCACGTTTTGGCGATGTCCCTTGGCCTGCCCGGTCTCCAGACCTAACACCTTGTGACTTCTGGTTGTGGGGCTACTTGAAGAGCAAGGTTTTCGCCACGAAACCCCAAACTGTTGCAGATCTGAAGGACAGCATCTGTAATGAAATTGCCGCAATACCAATGTCCATGATACGACGGGTGATGGCGAGTTTCCAAAAAAAATTGGAAACATGCTTGGATGTCGGTGGACATCATATGAGGGATGTCATATTCCATAAGTAAAAATGGTTTAGCTATGTAAATATTTCTTTGAGTTTTAATAAACTGTAATTGTTATTTACACAGCGTTGTTTTATTTATTACTTCACACCCAAAAAACAAACATTGCATAGATTTCACACATTATTTTTTTTATGCCACCTCCATTAGAACAGTTGAATATTTGAACAACTTATAATTACAAAAAATGCTATTAATTAAGGAACCATTCAACGCAAAAATCATCTCTCTAACCCATGAATAAGCTGAGCTGTCACAAATAAAAATGTTAGCGGATATTATGGACCACCCGTTACAAGTTCGAAAAATCCAATTTGAATACTTTGATTTATGTGTCTATTCTTGCCATGAAACATGAACATCTAAACTACGAGCAAATTATAATATATATTTAATATAATAATAATAATAAAATATATGGTGTTAATAAGGTAAAATATATAATTTAATATTACTGTAATATCCCACACAGCACACAACGTCCCCAGGATATCCCATTTGAGTCCCACACATCCCATTGCAATCCCAGGATAAGCAGGATATCCCTAGGATATCCTGCTATGTCCCGGGATATTGTGGAAGTCCCAGGGATGTCCACGATCTCCCGGGATAACGTGGATATCTTTGGGACATCCCACGGACATCCTTTATATCCCAGAACAATTTTAGTATAATTAATTGCAAGTTTTATTTATAGTTTTAGTATTTAAACCAAATTGAATAATAAGCACAATGATCAGATATCAACAATAAAACATGTATAAAGGAAGTATAAATTTACAGTTTATATATCGATGAAATACGCATAGAATTCTGACAATTTATAAGAAAAGATAATGCAAATTGCATTATTAGTTTATACCAGTACAATAGTAAAATTAACGGCCAATCCCATCTACAATAATCCCCTTTTAAAGAAAGGGAAAAAAATTTGGCGCGACGACGGCGCGGGCGCCTGCACAGTACCCCAGCAGGCCAGCAACAGGTCAACAGACGACAGACCAGACAGTGGTTGTAACGGTCTTTGGTCGGTGAGCTGTTCTCTACCTCGTTGGGTGGGTTGTACTGACTTTTAGACTAATTTCCACTTACCAAGTTTTTAATTTTGCGCGTTTGTTAATTGAGAAAAATAACATTATCTTCATACAAGAGTAACTACAACTGTTTTGTATACAACAGTAGTGTTTCTTGGTAAGTAACATCCTTTTTTAAAACATATTTATTGTACGTACAGGTTAACCCTCTAGTTTATTTTCCTTCATAAATGTAATAAAGAGTTATTCCCCTAGGATGGTTTGGTTATGGAGTGTTGCCGATTGTACAGAACTAATATATTTCAATTGTTTTGAATCACAGTTTATTGTAGTACTTGAATCACAATGAAACAGTACTGAATAAATTTAGTCAATCACTTATTCTCAGAACTAGCATAACCTCAATATAACCTAAGTATACAGTATGTTTCACGATTGGAAAACCAGGCCTTCCTTACTGCCATAAGCCCAATGTTAAAATTGACACTAGTCTTATGGACAGCCAGCCACTTGTGCAACACACTGTACAAAACACAGTCCTAGATGACAGGATACTGTCATGCGTATTCTTGGGAAAGCGTAGGGATTAGACTATATTATTTGCATTGGGCTAATTAAGTTTTTAATTTTTGTCTTTTACCTGCTGATATGTGAGGAAATTCTGTATTTAAAATCCTGACTCTAGGCCTGATGATAATGGCTTTAACCTAGGATTATATAAGTTCTCTTTTGTTATAAGTACTAGGCCTATTTAATATCTAAATACTACCTTAAGGCAATAAGGATATTTATATTTTAATAGCGGTCAAATAAATTGCCAAGTGAGGGCATGGTTTGCCAGGCTATCAACTAAGATCAGACAATAGCAGATGTGCTGCATTTCCAAAAACTCCACACCAGCTAATCGGAATAACATTCAAGTGATATTTTTCTGTGGCAACAGTGACAGCGTACAGCCATGCTATTGGCCACAGCCTAACTGTCAATTTATTTGTCCGCTATTATAGTACTGTACATCACACTAAATTTGGTTTAAGAAAAAATAAAATTCATAAACTGCTTAAGCCTAACAGTAAACAACAACTTCTAAGCTTTCATAAAATATTTGACTTCAGGATTTTCAATCAACCTAGTTAACGGCATTATTCAGTTAGTTTTATATAACATAGTCATTTAATTTTACATTTCAGGACACTATAATCACTTGAAATAGGCCTAAATCCTACATCAAATTATGTAAAATTAAAATGTTATATAGGGCCTCATAAATCCTACATATGGTAAGTTAATGTAATACTTTTTTCCTTATTAGCGCCTATTATTATTATTAGTGCCTATGCTAATTTTGAAGAGAATATCGAAGAACACATTGCATTTTATCCTTTGATTAACTTAAGTGTGGTAAATCAACCCTTTATTTTAATAAACTATAATCATGATGCTAGGTGCTAAGAAAAATCAGCTTCATTGTGTAGTTTAGAATGAATGAATACAAAGCGTACGACAAGGTAAAAATATAAAATCTTTTAAAACTGAACGTAAATTGCAATATGATCTTAAACTTAAAGGGCCTTATGAGGGAAGGGGGAGGCCTACATTAAAAGTAGGCATATGACGTAAAGATGTGCTTTCAGGAAATTATTAGGCCTAGTTTTCTTGCTAATCAATTATTTTAATTAGCATGTGTCTCTGTTTAGGAGCTCGTCAGAATCAGTTTGCTGAGGCCAAAGTAAAACACATTGGATTCATGTGATTCAGACCCTAAACGAATCAACCCCTTATGTGAAGAGAAATCCAGGTAAAATTATAGAAAAAATTCTGTTTATTAAAGAAGGTAAGTTAGAATACCGGTACTATGATTAAGTACAGTAGGCTACTTCATTTGATTATGCAAGGTCTAAGATAGCCTTGACACCTATCAAAATGATTACAATTTAGTTACTAACACAATTGCTTGAAGGTGTGTTAGTATATATTATTATTATGATTATATACTATATATATAATCATATATACTAACACACCTTCAAGCCTATTATATATGATTGTATATCATATATATATGATATACATATATTATATTATATATGATTGTATATTAATGAAACTTTGTGTATGTTGCTTAGTTGTGGTCTATTGATATTTACATAACAAGTTCTTTTACTGTCCGCATAGCCGCAAACTTGCTTACTTAGCCCTAATGTTATTCTAATGAAGAGAATAAGTAATGTTTGACAGGTATCTCCCTTAATTATAAACTTAAATTAATAAAACTTGGTATATAGCTTTATCTGGTTGAGTTTTACTGATAATTGCATAACAACACAGTTCTTATCCTCCTTGACGCAGGAAATCTGAGTAAGTTACTGAGGCCTAATGTTATCCTTATGGAGAGTAAATAAAATTTGATATCTCTATTATTTATGAATGTATATTGATGAAACTTGGTATGTGGCTTCACCTAGTACTGGCATATTATTTTTACACAGCAAATTTGTTTTTTTTACCATCCCGATAGCAGCAAACCTGCATACTCAGCCATAATGTTATTTTCATGGAGAATAAGTAAAGTTTTATATCTCTCTTAATTACAAACATAAATTATTAACATTTGGTATGTAGCTTCACTTGGATCTGTTATATTGATAACTGCTTAAACACACACTTCTTGTCTTTCTTGTTGCTGCAAACCTGCGTTTCGTACTCAGTCCTAATGTTTTTTTTATGGAGAATAAATAAAATGCTATATAACACTTATTTATATATGTATTTTCATTAAACTTGGTAAGTTGCTTTATGTGGTAGTGAGAAACCTAGAGGGCTATATGCATTAGAAATTCGCTGAGTACGCAGGTTTGCTGCGCCGGGGGTATTATTCTTATGAAGAATAAGTAAAGTTTGATAACTTATCTCTTTTAGTTATGAACCTAAATTAACATGTTTGCTACCGAATGTCACGTGTGTGTGCCGCATGGGTGTTCGTAGCGTACCAACTGTAAATTATATACTTCCAGAATAGACCAATGCAAAAATATAAAAACATACCTTCAGACCAAGTTTTTATGCAAGTTTCAATTGTTATTATGGTTCAAAATAGCAATGAACAACATCTGACTCATTTATAAATAACAATTGTACTAATTTTGTTTTTATTGCCCCTGAACTGGTAGAACTATTATAGTGGTTTTAAATTACCTTTCCGTCACCAGTTCAGAGTTTTTGTAGATTCCTACAACCTCAGGTTTTGACACGGTTGCGTCATGTTCACGTAGTGCAGGTCAATTGTTTCAAGCTAAAACTGCATTTCGGTCTAGAAGATGTCGTCGTCAAAGTTTTTTAAAAAAACACGAAAAACATGAGATACACACATTGACACATTTAAACATGTAGGCCTACATAAAACTACTGGTCGTATACGCACGACTCAAAACCCGCTATTTGATTCCGTCGCGGTAGGAGGTGGCGGCGCTAGGAAACTGAGGTCGACGGCGACATTGACCAGATGTTGTTATCAGGTGCCTTGATAATGGACTCATCCTTGGGGGGTGGGAGTTTGCAGTTATCAAGGTAGATGGACTCGCCCGCCGAATTTCACTTTAATAATTTGATTAAAAATTAAATGTGAGCTGTATTGGAGTTTTTCCTTTAATACTGACTCGCTATCTTGTCTGAAGGCTTTGAAAATGTGGAACTCTTTTAATGTAAAAAATACTCTTTTATTGCCGATATTTAGATGATACATTGGTCCTATTTGATGGAAATGCCCGCCAACTACAGTTATTAAATAATTACATGAATAGCTTATCTCCAAAATTAAACTTCACTCTAGAAACTGAAACCAACAATAAAATCAACTTTTTAGACCTCACAATAGAGAAGATCAATAATAAGTTAAAGTATAGTATTTACAGGAAACCAACCACAACTAATCAAACGATTCATGCCACCTCGTATCACCCGTTTAGCCACAAGTTAGCTGCTTATAATAGTATGGTCAATATAATGCTCAATTTGCACTTATCACCTGATGACTACTCCGCAGAATTAAATACCATTAAACATATCGCTCTTTCAAATGGCTATGACACGAAAATGATTGATAAGCTTGTAAACAAACATTTGAAAAAGAGAAAAAAATTAATTAATGCAGACAACGATTCATCGCCAAAACAAAATATGTTCCCGTAGAATACGGCCATAGGTTACACTACTTACTTAAGAAGGAGCTGAAAAGGTTTAACATTATCCCAGCACCTAGGACCTCAAATAAAACTGAGCGGCTACTTAAATCAAAAATAGGACCTGACAAAAATAAATTAGAAAAACTGGAGTATACAAACTAAAATGCAATGATTGCGATAAATACTATCTTGGTCAAACAGGACGCTCTTTTTTAAAACGCATTAAGGAACACAAACCCAACCCAAAAATTAATCCCTAAAAGTCTAGTTATGCTCAACACGTCTTCGATGAAGAACACAGCATTGAAATAATTGAGAACAATGTGGAAATATTAGAAATTTGTAAGAAAGGGCCCATATTAGACACATTAGAAGAGTTCCACATTTATAAAGCCTTCAGACAAGATAGCGAGTCAGTATTAAACGAAAAACTCCAATACAGCTCACATTTAATTTTTAATCAAATTATTAAAAGTGAAATTCGGCGGGCGAGTCCATCTACCTTGATAACTGCAAACTCCCACCCCCCAAGGATGAGTTCATTATCAAGGCACCTGATAACAACATCTGGTCAACGTCGCCGTCGACCTCAGTGTCCTAGCGCCGCCACCGCCTACCGCGACGGAATCAAATAGCGGGTTTTGAGTCGTGCGTATACGACCAGTAGTTTTATGTAGGCCTACATGTTTAAATGTGTCAATGTGTGTGTCTCATGTTTTTCGTGTTTTTTAAAAACTTTGACGACGACGTCTTCTAGACCGAAATGCAGTTTTAGCTTGAAACAATTGACCTGCACTACGTGAACATGACGCAACCGCGTCGAAACCTGAGGTTGTAGGAAACTACAAAAACTTTGAACTGGTGACGGAAAGGAAATTTAAAACCACTATAACAGTTGTACATTTTTATGGATTTTTATTATGCGTCACATATATATGACGTCGGTCTATAGCATTGTTTTACTGATGAAAATATATATGATTTGTACTGCCGACCGATTGTCACACATGTGTGACTCAAAAATAAAATATATTTTATCAAATTGTATTGGTAAGAAAATAAAGAACACTGTTCAGCTAACCAACTTAGGTTTATTCAGAACTAAATAAAGTCCCCTCACTAAAATCATCGTCTATCACACGATCAATTTCACTTAAAGTCATGACATCTCTCCTCTTCCTTACTTTTCACGTTTTACCTTCTTCATTTATCACCCAACAGCACAGAAACAGCAGTTTATTATAACATAAACAAACAAATAATACGAGGGTTAGAATCCCGGGAATCTCAACCGTGGTTCAGCGTAATGTAAACAACAGGTTGGCTAACACACCCCTAGACTCAAAACGAAATATCCACGCTCGGACCAAGCGACCCTTATATGTGACAGACATTCCTATAGCCCGATATGCAGTTAAAAATACGATCACATACACTGACAGGCTGCCAAAGCGTATTTAGTAACAATAGGCTCGAGTCACAAATACGTGACGTCGGGCTGTGGTTAGCGCTCCACGCGTCACACATATGTGACATGTGAAATCCCAGATAAAGAATGCTATAGATACAGTTCTCTGGTTTTGAGCAACACGTCCACGAGTCTTGCGAAAACCGGTCTTTATAGCGAAAACCGGAGCGTTACAAATACGTGACGTCGGTCTATTGAAAGTCTAAATTTGGAGTCGGTAGCGAACGTGTTAATAAAACTTGGTATGTAGATAGACTTGTAATTTGTAACTTGGTATCTGGTTGAGTTACATTGATTATCACAAAAACCATATTTCTTATCTTCCTTGTGTCAGCAAACCTGCGTACTCAGCCATAATGTTATTCTTATAGAGAATAAATAAAATGCTATATATCACTTATTTATGAATACGTTCATGGGAAACTTGGTAGGAGGCTCTTTGTAGTAGTGAGACTTATATATGTGCATTGGAAATTCGCTGAGTACGCAGGTTTGCTGCGACGGGGGTATTTTTGGATAAAATGTTACCCAAGGCTACATGGAGTATTATTAGCTTAATTTTTTTATTTTCAGGAAACGAGGCCATGATGAAGATGAAAACAGAGAAGGAATTTAATTAACAACCGCCACTTACTGTGTGTTTATATCCCCTGGTTTATATAACTTACATTTTGGTTTTATATCAACTTATTTTTACTGCAATTATACTGCCATTTTGTTTGAATTCATTACTGTATTATTTAAAAAAATCCTTAATTGTTTGTATCACATCACTGAACAATTATAATTTGGAATCCATTCTTCAATTTTTAAAATCTGGATTTAATTCAAGTTTTGTTCTGAGAAATGTTTAGGTCTACATATGCATATATTCATTTTATTATAAACTTGTTAAAACAACTAATTTTTTGAAAGATTTTGGGTAAATTTTAATAGAAAATTATAAGTTGTGTATATATTTTCAGTGTCAATCCATTTAAGTACCTATAATCAGGACATTTGTGACACTTTACAATTGAATCATGTGCTAGTAATGATAAAAAATTTGCATAAAATGTGACAAAGGTAACAATGTAAAGTTGTAAAACATGATTTTCAAGTATTTGTCAATGAATACAGTCTTATAAGAAGAACACGTCTTATGGGCCAGAGTTTGTCAGTATTTGAAATTTGCCGTGCTAGTTTTGCGCTCGGCCACGAGGCAGTGCACGCTGTCTACCCAGTCACTCCTCCCCCAGACCGCCGCTACAGCCAACTCCACCCTACTACAAGAGCGAAGGGACCTAGGCCATGGCAACACCTCGTGTTTTCGGTACCGGTCTGCAGTGCTAGAGGCGCTTCACAGCGGCATGGCGCAAAACTACGGAGTTACAGCGCGCCAACATCAAATAAGCGACAGAATTTTTAACACGGGACGTGTTCATATAAGACTCTGTATTCATTGTATTTGTTCTTGTGAACTGTGATGACACAATTTAAAGTTTTGTGGGTCTGAAGATGACAAAATTTCCTTTGACAAAAAGTGTCATCCATTAAAAAGATATCCTAGAATCACAAGGTAGATTACAGGTATTTAACGTTTATACAATAGTCAACCTGATTAAAAAAACATCAACATCAATATGAAGTCAAAACTTGTGTTTCTATGTGCAAGCTGGGCATGGGCAATTATAGTATTATTTATAAAAGGATAATTTAAAGTTGTCTTGTAATTTATTTTAGAACTCCAACTGTCTTCCTATCAGATTGTCTGACCATATTGAAAGGTGTCCCATTATTCTATCAGTATGAATCCCCTAATCCTACAGATATCCCTGCCTACCCCATGATAATTCTGTGGTCATCCTTAGGAGGCCATATGGCTTTAGGATACACACTACCTATTACTAGGAGCCATAGGGCCTCCTAAGGATAACCGCAGAATTATCATGGGGTAGGTAGGGATATCTATGTGGGATTAGGGGATTCATACTGATAGAATAATGGGACACCTTTCAATGCATGTCAAAGGCATGTCTCCAGTAAATCCTGTGGGACATCCTGGGGATGTCCCAGGGCTTCAGAGTACAACATCCCTTTGAGGTCCGAGGGATGTCCCCAGTACATCCTGTGGTACATCCTGGGGATGTCCTAGGGCTTCAAAATACAATATCCTTTTGTGGTCCGAGGGACATCCCCAGATAATCCTGTGGGACATCCTGAGGATGTCCTAGGGCTTCAAAATACATATCCTTTTATGGTCCGAGGGATATCCCATGGTTATCCTGAAGGATGTCCCCAGGATGTCGTGGGGAGAGGACATTTTTGTGTCCTGAGGACATCCTTAGGGTATCTTGAGGATATCATGGGATGAGATAGGGATGATCCTGGGATATCCTGCATATCCCACTGTGATGTCCTTGGGATGTCCTGGGGAGAATCTTGTGCTGTGTGAGATATAATAATAATAATATAATACAGTATGATTGGCCAACAATAGCTTTTGATGGCCCAACGTCTCCTATGGTTGGATTTGCCAACCGACCATTATCCAACCACTTCAAACCATCCCAACCATTCCCCATCGTTGGGCCAACGATGTGTGCTACTAGGGTTGTAAAAGCACTTTTAGCGAATTTCCGCTATAGGGAAGACGCTATTACCGTAGTCGGCATGGTAAGACCTAGGCCCGGGACCATGATAACTTTTCATTTTGAGGTCCCCAGATGCCAAAAACACCATTCATTCAAAACAGTATATATATATCTATGTGTCCGTAAGCACGATAACTCTCGTAAAAATAATCAGATTTCGACGAAATTTGGTATAACAGTGTAAAGCAGCATTTATGACTTTAAGTTACAAAACCAGACAGATCGACCTATCCGAAGGGGTATTTGGGGGGGGGGGGTTTGTAACTCGAAAATGGGTTTTTGAGTTTTTTACATATAATTTTTGAAAAAGGCAAATTTTAGTTTTTCACATTGGATTCAGCTTAAAAAGACGCACAATTTGGTGTTTTGATCATTGTTCTACGTCAAATTTTTACACAGATATTGAAAGTGCTTAACACAATACGTTGTCCAATGTTATTCTTATGGAGAATAACACAAATTGTATATTTCACTTATTTATCAACTTATCCTGATGAAACTTGGTATTATGCCTCATATCGTTGTGGATTTACACTAAAAAACATTCGTTTGTCTATAGTTCCCGTAGCAGCAAACCTGCGTACTCAGCCCCCATGTTATTCTTATGGAGAATAAGTAACGTGTTATCTCCCTTTATGAACATAAATTAAAAAAATTTGGTGTGTGGCTTTACCTACTTGAGTTATATTGATATTTGTATAAAACTCCATTTTTTGTGTTCCTGGCTTCAGCAAACTTGCATACTCAGCCGCCATGTTATTCTTATGGAGAAAAATTAAAATGTCATAAATCGTTTATTTATGAATGTATATTAATGAAACTTGGTATTTGGTTTTATGTAGTATTAAGATACATATATATGCATTGGAAATTTGCTGAGTACGCAGGTTTGCTGCTACGGGGTATTTTATATTAATAATCCCCTATAAAAGCACTTCATTACAACTTGTTAGGGAACTTGTTAAGGTGACAAATATTTTCCAGGCAGGAGACGGAATTACCCACCGCCAGACGGGGAATATCTGAGTTGATCGTCCGCGCTAAACACGATTTTTGGCTGTCCACGTGTCTAACACGGCCGAGCTGAACTCGAAGCTCTCTCCGATGAGCTGCTTTTTTCGCTCAGTCGGTTCAGAGCTCGGTTCCAACCCGAGCGGTCAGAGCAAATCTTACGGGCGGGGTCCCATAGCGTAAAATCCCTCAATTTCTAAAAGTTAAAATTCAAAAGTTAAGTTCTAAGCGTTGGGAACGAGAAGTTTAATTCGTTCCACCAAGTGAAATAAACGTCAAGAACCAAGGCAAATAAGGTAAACAAATATAAATTTAAAGGTCATGGGAATGTTTATGAGCCCAGTTATTTCTCTTATGATTATATTTAACTGTGTAAATCTTAGAATAAATAACTTTATACTACGACATAACATATATTTGATAAACAATATGGTCTATTGTATCTTTAAATTTTGCTTTGATCCAATTTTAAGTGATTATGTTAAATGTGATAGTTAATATAAAATACTTTGATATTTACCATTTTCCTCTCCTGTATTCTTGATATGTTCCGAGTAGTTTCTATAGTACTCATCCGCTTTGTTGAGTGGTACGTATAATCTACTTTAGGGGGTATGATAATGAGATGGAAGGGTGAAAGGCGTAAAAGAAAAAGAAACAAGAGAAAGAGAAAGACAAAGTTTGGTGGTCCTGGATCGGCTCGATGGCGCTTTCGGAAATCTGCAACATTGATAGTTTTCCGAGAAGTAACACTACTCCTTTTAAAACGGTAATTATGTTACACCTTCTGCATTTGTGTGAAAATTTGCAATGCTATTTGATAACAATATCCATTGAATAACTACCATAATAATCTATTAATTAATTGTAAACCTGTCAATACATTCAGTTCAGTGACAGATTTCTGATGGACATTTGAGGTGGCAGTTTTTCGGTTATCGTCCCTTCTAAAAAGTTATTGCGACAAGACAGATGTGTACGTTGCTAGGCTTTTCTTCTCCAAATTAAGTTTATTGTTCAACTCGTACATGTATGTGATCCGATTTAGTTAGTGTAATCTGTAACCTACTTGTGTTATGTGAAACCTGTGAGTGTTTGCTGAGGTAACTTTTAAGGTGGGGTTGTTAAGAATTAATTGCATTACTGTTAAGAGTTTGTCCATGCAACATAAAAGGCTTTGGATGATTATAATAATTCCTTAAAAAACTTATGTAAACTTATCTGTATCAGTTCAGCTTTTAGGATGTCAAATTAAATTGTATAGGTACTCATAGAGGCTGAGTTAGTGATTTGATTTTGTTGTGTAGGTTATATAGGTTCAATAATATATTCTGCATGAATTAACCCTAGAAGTGGCCAATGGCCGAGATTCAGCCCTTTTCTGTGCAGCCCACTGTGGCAGGGGCCAAGAATCGGCCATTCGGGACAGAAAATTTTGTAACAAAAAACTACTAATAATCAACTCAAAAGTGAACAATATAGATATATATATATATACATATAAATATATATATATATATATATATATATATCATTCGAAAGATAATATTCTGAACTTTCATTTTATTACATAAACAAACCCTCTAGCAGCTATACAACAATGTCATGACTATTAGAAATCAAATGAATTTTTGGCGCGATGCGATTTTTGTAGCTAGGAAAATGTCAAAACACGGCTTTTTTGAAGTTACCCAGCTCGGGTTATTTTTGTCGTGGGAAGTTACGGTTGGTACCAATGCACTGCTAAAGATTTGCGCTTTATTTTGGTATTGATTTTTTGAACGAAATATTGATTAGTAAGATCATATGATTTTTTGAAAACTGGTGTTTTCTGTTTCTTTGTACAATGGCAGATGGCCGAAAGACGGCCATCAGGAAAATCGGATTTATATCTAGTGTAAGTTATAGTTACTAGTCAAATAATATTTTTTTTTGAAGAGGAAGAAATATAGAGTAATTTAGTTTTGCTTTTGGCAGCTCTATTTTATTCTGGCTTCATCACCAAGGAATTGTTTCATTACGTCACATTTTTGCCTAATCGGCAACTTCGCAGCTGTTTGCTATTTACGAAGTCTCAGTCAGTTTGTTTGGCTCGCTCCAAACTGTATTGTATTTGGTATCACTATAAACAGCAGATTTCAGGCTTTCTTCTTATATCTGTCTTGATGTGTTGTGTTTTTGTTGACAATATGTCATGACATTTGAAATATGCATCCCAGTCCAAAATGGCGTGCTATGTTATTGTTTGACCCCTGTCAGTTGTGTAAGAGTGTTTTAGTTATTTATTTAGCCGAATTTACGCAAAAATGGATTGTAGTGACATTTGAGATGCTCTTGTGATGACGATTTAGGGGTAATATAGGCAGTGATATTGAGGTGAACGACTTTCCTGCGTCATAGTGTCGTGGGCTAGTTGGATTATTTATGTGGTAGGCCTAGTGGTGAGATATATATTTATATGTATATTCCTATGTATTCTATGTATAACGTGTTACTTATATATTTCTATGTAGGGAATTGAATGTACTACAATATGTTTATATTGATTTAGGGGAAAAAACATTTGACAAAAAAGTGATATAGCCTACCGTACTAAATACTGTGAATTTTTTTCCCCCTAATAACACAAAAATAGCAAAACATTCTTTTATTTACATTTATTTATAAGTGATAACAATTTTTTACTATCAACTTTATGACTTTTTTGATTCCTTACATCATTAGCTCTACAAATATATATATATATATATATATATATATCATTATTAGTATATATATATCATTATTAGTATATATATATTATTAGTATATATATATACTACATTACTTATTTCATCATAAACTAACACTGTATAATTTTCACATTTTACGGGTTTCCGTTTATTATTACATTACGCCCCTAAAACATACAAAAAAATTCTTTCCCCAACATGTTATACATTTCTATATAGGGAATTAGATTGTCTACAAAATGTATATAATGAATTTTCCATAAAAAATCTGTAGACAAATTTCACCGAGGCTACTTTTGAAATTTCAAAAATAAAATTCAATTTTTTTTTTTCACTTTACCGAAAAAAAATTACCTTTAAAGATCTTTATACAAGGTTGGCTAGGTTTACTTCTACGGTTTAATTTATACGAATTTTCAAAAAACTGTTGCAAAATCGACAAATTTAGCCTGCCACTCCACACTTTAGCATTGGGCCACTCCTAGGGTTAAGAAAAGCCAAGAAAACAAAAATTAGGCTATATTTTATGGAATGATGGCACTTCCAGAGCTTTGCACGCTTAAGCTATTATTTGTCAGATTTCAATCACCTTTGTTAGCTTTGTGCTTGAATGCCCAAAACTACTGAATATTTCCTTCAATAACCTAAGGCTAGTAAGTTTGGGTTTTTTTGTTCAAACAGAGGGTCCGTATCTGTCCTACCATAGACCTACTATCGAATGAAAATATCAAAGTTTTAACAATCAATATAACTTATATAAAATAATTCAACTTTATTCAATTTGTAATTATCACATGTTTTTTATTAAAATTGTTAATTTACATCTTATTATAAAGTAGCCTAGGGTGCAGTGGGGCCATGGGGCAAGTGAAGCCAGTGGCTACCACATCCTTATAAAATATTATTTTAGGAAAAAGACACCAATGTATGTTTAGGACACTTGTAAAATATTTCACTTTGATAATCAGTTTTATAGGACAAACAATATTTTGTTTACACATTATGAAAAAACCTTACATTTCGCGACAGAATGGAAGTGCCGTGGCCTAACTTTGCATGCCTCTTACTACTACAGTAGAGTCTCGATTATCCGACCTTCGGTTATCCGACTGTCCCTGTGCACAATTTAACGATCATTTCTGCGTGCCTGCGAACAAAAAAAATCAAAATTGTTAACATATTTTTTATTATTTTTTCGTCTTATTCGACGACCGGCCCTGAGCACAACCGAACGATCGATTTCCGCCCCTAGGAAAAAAATCCCCCTGTTGCAGCAAACTTGCGTACTCAGCAAATTTCCAATGAATATTTTTCTTAATATCACAGTAACCCACTGACCAGAATTCATGAGAAATATATTCACAAATAAGCGATGTATAAAATATTAATTATTCTTCATAAGAATAACACTAGGGATGAGTACACAGGTTTGCTGCAACAAGAAACACAATAGTGGGTTTTTATGTTAATATCAATAGAACTCATCTGGGTGAAGTCACATACCAAGTTTCATCCATATACATTCATAAATAAGCGATATATAAAATTTTAATTAATCTCTATAAGAATAACATGGGGACCGAGTACCCAGGTTTGCTGCTACGGGAACTATAGGCGAAAAATTGTTTTTTTCTCTTGAAAACAACAATAAAACACAACCAGATGAAGCCACATACCAAGCTTCGTCAGTGTATGTTTATAAATATTTATTTTTCTCCATAAGAATAACATTAGACAACGTACTGTGTTTAGCACTTTTGATATCTCAGAGCTTTTTAAATATTCTTCCATGGTCCAAGCTCTTTCTCCTATAGTATATTGAGGCATATTACTTCTAGAAACGTCTTGTAAAAAAATAAGAGAAAAATAACAACATTACTGCTAGAAACGACTTGTAAAGAAGAAATAAGAGGAAAATAACAACAATGCATTGTTGTCTATTAAATAGCTGATTTATGGCACAACTGATTTAAAATTATAAGCAGCAGTTTAGATGAGTACCTTTTTTTTGGACCACCCGGTACTTGATTCCTATTTAGATCCTAACCCAAACAACACTGTTATCAATGGGCCTGCCAATGGTTTTGTGGAGGAGCCTGGCAACAACATCAACGTCGAACCTAACGAAAATGATGGTTCTGAGGTCGACCCAAACGTCATGTTTTTTGTTCAAGCAATACATGAACAGTATGAAAAATTAGAAACTTGTTGGTAAGATAGTGATAATGTTCCCCCAATTCATAACTTTACGGGTGCATAACGTGTAAACCTTGATACAATAGATTCGGTTGACATATTTAACAATATTTTAGATGATGACCTTGTAAACATGATAGTTCTATAGGTGATTAAAAGAGCAACGCTCCTTCGAAGTAAACCCTTGGGGACACATACATCAATGAATTGGTGGGTTGATCTAACGCCTGATGAACTAAAAAAATTCCTTGGTCTCTCCATGTTGATGGGCAACCTACACTTTCCATCAATAAAACACTACTGGTCCAAAGACCCTTTGTATGAACATCCAGATTTTGGCAGGACAATGTCCTGGAATAGGTTTGAGGCTATTTTGAGATGTTTTTGCTTCTACAATCCTACTACAGATAGAACAGACGACAAATTGCATAAGATTTCCCAAGTACTAAATCACCTTCTAATTTCAGAAAGGTTTTCAGCCCAGGAAAGAATTTATCGTTAGATGAGGCGATGATTTTGTTCGGGGGGAGATTGTCATTTAGACAATATATTAAAAACAAAAGGCATAAATGTGGGATCTGACGAGCTATACACGTCAGATGCTTACATCTTAAATATCCTTATCTTCCAAGGGAAAGGCACCCTAATCGACCAAGACAAGGGCCACACATTTGAAGTGGTGATGAAGATCATGGAAAGTTATTTAGGCAGGGGACATACTTTCTTCTTAGATAACTTTTACAACAGTGTTCACCTCTCTGAAACGCTAATGGCAAATAAGACGAATATGAGTGGTAGTGATGTGCGATACAGCCGTGTATCGCGATACTGTGATACGAAACGTATCGGAATCAGATATTGTATCGGTGCTGTGAATCGCGATACGCGTATCATATCGCTTAGCATATTGTATAAACGATACGTATTATACACTGCAGTTAAAAATACAGCCATCGAGGTATTTCCACTTGTTTTAATTGTAGTAATACAGAGAGAACACTTTGAAGAATTCTTGGAGAATATAAATTAAACCTCATTGTTTTACAGCCAAGAAAATAATATATCGAAATATCGTCTATGTGCCGATACAAAATCGTGTATCAGTTTAGGCGAAATTATGAGTGGCACCTTACAAGCGAATAGGGCTGAGAATCCCCAAGCTGTTGTCTAAGCAAAGCTAAAAAGGGCGGAATCGATTAGCCGTCGAAAGGGCCATGTTACCGTCATGAAATGAAAGGACAAGCGTAATGTCCTCACTATTTCAACCACAAGTGGACTGTATATGGAGGAACTAACCTACAAAAGAGGCAAAAAGGTACCTATTGAAACCATGCATGGTTACTGCCTATAACAAAGGAGTGAGTGGAATAGATAGGAGTGGCCAAATGATCTCTTACTACTCGACTCCCAGGAAGTCACTGAGATGGTATATAAAGATAACCTTTCATTTGATGGATGCCTCTTTATGGAATGCCACGTATATCCATTCTCAGCTGACGACCAAGATAACTTATCTGAACTTCAGAGAAATCATAATCAAGGACTTTATTCAGCTAGAACCTGTGCAACGACGACGGCTGTCAAATTCCAGCAGCTCGTCGGACCACGCCCCAGTGAAGTGAGAAGAGGTTGAGGTGTCACGTCTGCAGAACGACAAAAAATCTGAGATTGCAATCGTTCTTCACATGTGCTTCACCATCGTGCAAAAGTGAGAGGAATAAGCAAATTGGACTATGTATGCCATCATGCTTCAATGAGTGGCATGCAAATATTGCCCAAACATCCAGCTGACAAAATCAATGGACCAACTGTTTTGCAATTGACATTTTTCTATAGGCCTCTACTGAGTTTATTGACTTTTCTCTTGTACTTTACTTCTCTTTTATTTGATTGATTTTTAGTCAAGAAATAAAGTAATCCACTAAATAATGTATTTCTTTTATTTCATTCACTGTCAAAATTATTATATATATGAAAATTATTATGGCTCAAATATGGGGCAATCGGTCCATTGTAATATTGCATTATAAATTTTTGCTATAGACCGACGGCTCATACATGCGCAGTTTTTAAAATTCGTCAAAACTATATAAACAAAAGCAATTTAGTAGAAGTAACAGTGTTGCAAGCAAGAATATTCCATATCAATTGATTAGAACAGGTTTTTATTTCCGGTCTGAGCTAATGACCAATTTACTACCTCCAGTCTATCAGTGACGTTCAATATTAGGGTCAGTCTATTTTGATCGCCCTACCGGCGCATATATGCGCGGATCGGTAGTGATCGTGTTTAGTCTTACCATGAGACCTACGGTAATAGCTTTTTCTCTTTGTGAGAAATTTGCTAAAAAAAATCTAAATTGTTAACATTGTTTTTATTATTTTCCGAGTTATCCGACCTTCCCGCTTAGCCCATCCGACCTTGCCGCGGCCGGTTTAGGTCAGATAATCGAGACTCAACTGTAACTGAAAAGACCTAGAGTCACAGGGGTGAATTTTGTTGGTAGATTTTTACGTGTAGATTAAGCCTCTATGAACCATTATGCTCAATAATGATTATTACAAAAATTAGAGCGCTGGCCCCACCGATTTTTGATTTGGGGTAAGTGCAGCCACAGAGCATGGGGCAAGTGCAGCCAGTATGTTATTTTTTTTATTTTAAAGCACATTCCGTGCTTATATTAATGGTTCAATGTTTTTATTTTGATTTTTATGGCTTTTAATAAAATGTCTGATGCTTATTTGGCTTATAAGGCAATAGAAACTTCAGAAGAATCAGAAAGTGATCGAGACAACTTTTCCCCGATGAAGACTTGGACGTTCCGAATGTTGACGATTATTTACAGGAAATTTTTGATGGTGAAAAAGAAAGGGCTATAGATGAAACTTACTGCCCCATAAGAAACATTGAACCTAATATTGGGTTCTAGTAAAGTTTTCTACGAAGAAATAGATCGTACATTATGTAGGTCGAGTGACTACAAAGGTATCCGCCGTAGTTTTTAAAGTAAAGTTCGTTAGAAAATGTAAAGCCGATAGCAAGGGAACTACCTTCAGTTGGCCTGAAAATGAAGACATTCACATTGTTGATGCACAAGACATGGTTCTTATA
The DNA here is from genome assembly GCA_963675035.1 of Allygus modestus. Taxonomy (NCBI): domain Eukaryota; kingdom Metazoa; phylum Arthropoda; class Insecta; order Hemiptera; family Cicadellidae; genus Allygus; species Allygus modestus. The sequence goes on along the minus strand of OY776111.1, from coordinate 159,390,333 downwards.
CTTCCAGAACCAAATCTAGGACGCCGAGGAGAGTTGCACTTCGAAGTATCTTTCCTCCTGCAACGTGCATTAAAAAAATAATCACGGACATCCGTAAACAGTGAAATTACATTTAAGTTAAGTTTGTTCAAAATAGTATTAAAGTGTTAATCTTTCTTCATGTATAACAAAAAGTGTGTTTAACCCTTTGTCCGCCTGGCGGTTGCCGCTAGTGATGGGCAGTTTGATTCTTCTTAGCGAACCGATTCATTTGAATTACTCGATTCAAAAGAATCAAAATTTGAACTGATTCATTTAATTAGTTTTGATTCATTATCTGTCCTCGCTGTAGAATGTAAACGAATTGGTTGTTATAGATTATTTGGCCATCCTGTTATGTTACGATTCCAGTATGCGATTTGCGAACCGTTAGTCCAAGTGAATCAATGAAATTTGACTATCGAACATCACAAATTATTATTGCGCAGCCGCTAACTCCTCAAAGAACCAGTAAGCAAGCGTTTAGACGGATCAGCTGATACTCAAAGCTAGCTGAGTTAACAGTCGGTTCGCGAACTGATAGTCCCGTAGAATCAGCACCAGCAGATATGATATTGTAGAGAAAGAGAGGTCAAAACAAAATAGATTTGCATGGAATTGTGGGATTTCACAAAATGTTTGCCGCGCATACGCAAACCAATGAAATTGCGTTTAGCGATCTCTCCTCTTGTCCGTCGCCCTCCCCTTCTTTCCGCTTAAACTTCCCCCCCCAACCATTTCTCAGCGGAAACGCAATTGAATCGCAAACAACGATGGCCTACACCGATTCGTGATCGAAGTGAACGAAACCGAGCAACATAACATTTGACATATTTACCAGAGTTGATTCGCGCCACGAATCAGTTCTTTTAAAAGTTGAAACATGATTCATTTGATTCACTCGATGATTCGTTTGTGAATCGCCCATCACTAGTTGCCGCTTACCTACTCTAGAGCGCCAGGCACTGCGGGGGTCTGTGTGACCTTGGCCGCCGCCACTCGGCGGTATTGCGATTCGCTTCTCCGCCAGGCAAAAAAGGCATTTTTGTAAGACTACGAACAAACATTGATAACTCGGCTGTTTATGTGAAAATTCACTTCCCTCACGTCAGCGTGCTGCTGTGTGCGAAATCGTTTTTAAATTTTTACACATAATTTTTGAAATATTCAAATATTAGTTTTTACCATTGGATTCAGCTTAAAAAAACCAACAATTTGGTATTTTGATAATTCCTCTACGTCAATTGGTTACCAAGATATTGAAAGTGCTAAACACAGTACGTTGTCTAATGTTATTCTAATGGAGAAAAAGAAAAATGTTATGTTTCGCTTATTTATGAACGTATACTGACAAAACTTGGTATTGATTGGTGTATTGATTAGCACTTGATTGGTCTATTGATATTTGCTCAAAAAAATTTTGCCGAAGGCTCCTGTAGCAGCAAACCTACTTACTCAGCCCCCATGTTATTCTTATGGAGAATAATTAAATGCAATGTCTCCCTTAATTATGCAATGAACATAAATGAATAAAAACTGGTATATGACTTCACCTAGTTGAGTTATATTGATATTAGCATAAAACCCATTTGTTGTGTTCCTTGTTGCAGTAAACCTGCGTATTCAGCCCCAATGTTATTCTTATGGAGAATAATTAAAATTGTATATATCGCTTATTTGTGAATATATTTTTATGAAACTTGGTAAGTGGCTTTATTTAGTATTAAGACATTTATACCTCCATTGGAAATTTGCTGAGTATGCAGGTTTGCTGCGACGGGGTATTTAAAATAACAGTAAGTGGAACAATTTTTCTGAGACGCCCATCACGAGCTAAATTATTGTTGTTCTTTAAAGTGCCAAACGATTCCTGCTCATAATCTTGCTTGCCATGTAATTTGTATGGAGAAGTTTTGTTGACCAATAATCGGATATTCTAGGCAGAGGTGATGGTCCCATATACATCAGTAACCCAATGAACTTTTTCATTTCATCAACATTAATAGGTTGCCAAAGACGTAGCCTACTACTGCGATTCATTCTGATCTTTGAAATCACTTGTGCTGCATTCAAATTTGTCTCATTTACCATCAACTCTAACTCTTCATCAGTCAAAAACGCATAAAAATATTCTGAAGGCTTTTGTACTTTGCAGGATTACAATTTAATTTAGAGTTTCCAGAAAAAAACAATTATTTTTGTTTACCTTCAAACATTTTCCATTTTTCTTCTTCTTTTTCATCTTCACTTTTTCCGCTTTAGTTTTCAGTTTTTTATATTTATCACTCAACCATTGGTATTCACGATGTATAACTTCATCAGCACTCTCGTTTTCAGCTTGTAGAATATTAACATCGTAGGTCGAAGTTCCAGCAGCATAAACATTTACCCGTTGGTTGAACTTCCTCCAACGTTATCACTGTCAATATTACTTTGGGAATTATTAATACTATTATTTGCCGTTCCGGTAACACTAGGGACATCTAATTCGCTGTCATTCATCAACATTATTTGTCAAATCGGCCAATTCAGCAATCATGGCATTTTCTTCCTCATCACTTAGCACAAAATCCGGGTCATTGTCTGTATTATCGATGTCACTTTGTCCTTCGTCAGAAATCTCCATAAAATCCGGTTCCCTCAATAGTGTTAGAGTGTTTATTATTTCATCCTCACTTAGGTCACTCATTGTGATCTTTCACTAAAACGTACATTCTTACAACAGGATTCTCATACAGTAAGCATACGACTAGCGAAATAAGTGGGAAACTGTACAAAACATGAAGTACAGTAGTGGTAAGGGGGGTGGGGGGTGTTACAGTAGTAGGGATGTTACCATGGCAACCGGTGCGGGCGTGGTCTGCGCCGCCAGTACAGTTTCTAACCTCTAAATAATAATAAGTATTGCCATTGGCCGATCAGCCCGACAGGTAAATTTAGAATGAAAATAAATCAGCAAAATCATCCTGACAGCCCGATTGGACCGATACTTCCCCCTCCACTTTTGGCTCATTTTTTACCTTAGAACTGATTCTTTTTTAATAAATTAGGGATGTAATAAAAAAGATCTCATCAAAATATCCAAAAAGATAAAAAATGTCAAAATGTTGTTTTACTATGAAAATTGCCGTGGCAGTTAACGTGTTAAGGCGATAAACAGTTTATCCAGAAAACTGAAGTTTATATTTAGTTTTGTATTTTAACACATCGATCTAATTTTTTTTAATTCATCAAATAAAAGGTTAATTTTTTAAAATGATTATCTTATTGTTAATTTAATTTGTTTAATCAGTTACTTTTAGTATTTGATATATATATCGATTGATAAAACTTTGATATTTTCATTCGATAGTATGGTACAGTAGGACAGATACGGAACTGCACCCCAGATAGAAAGTATGGTAGCTACTGGTACCGTTCTTGAAGTTAATAATGTTTTATATTTTCTGAAAGATTTAACTTATTAGTGTAGAATTCATAAATAAGATTTGTTTTATTGTTTACTTACAGTTTCCTGATATTTTTAAGTCACCACGGCTGCAGTTTAATAACTGTACCACAAAACAATCAAATTTATATATATATATAGAACCATCTTAATCGATATATCGATAGTAAACATCGATCCAGCAAATACAAACCTTGCGGCAAAACAAAGCCAATCTGATATTGTTCGTCGGCTAGTTTTTGTGACTGAACTAGTTTCAAGAATTATAAAATCGTAATTTATTACATTGATGCTATAAAAGTAAATTATTGTTAGAATACTTACCATACCAAATTTAAAATTTTCAAAAAGTGTTCTTGAAGTCATTTACACTTACATTGGTGGCGTGTTTGCTGGTTGTCTTCCTAAAAAAAGTCCACTGAATGTTCTCGCTGTATTTTCCTCTTCATTTTGTCTTGATAGAAGCAGGTTTCCATATTTGTCAAAACATTTTGGGCTAAATCACGAAAGTTAATTGTATTAGAACGTTCTTCAGACACTTTTCTTTTCTTTTATAAAAATGTAAACTTAAACATAACAATTATAATCATATAATATATAAAAATTGTATTTTGGATAATATATTGAATAATTTATTTTGATAGTTTCTACTATCGATATATCGATTACAATAGTTCAATATATCAAATAAAATCAAAAATCTGTTTATTTATCATTAGTACATAGGTACAAGAAATAGTGTCAATAAATTAATGTTACAATATGAAATAAATAAAATTACTTTACCTACACAATTTGTTTATTCAGTAACAAGCTTTTTCTATCAATAAATCTTTTAATACCAACTTAAATTTGGGATTGAACTGTAAATCTTTAATTTCTTTTGGAATGAATTTCAACAATTTTATCCCAGCATATGATGGTTTCTTTGTAAAGAATTCTAAATCGTGACGAGGCAATATCTTTTCATTTTAGCGAATTTCCCTTATAGGGAAGAAGCTATTACCGTAGACGGCATAGTAAGACTTAGGCTTGGGACCATGATAACTTTTTCGTTTTGAGGTCCCCCTTCTGCCAAAAACACCATTTATTCAAAACTTTATATATACTATATATATATATACACACACATGTGTCCGTGAGCACGATAACTCTCGTAAAAATAATCCTGATTTTGACGAAATTTGGGATGAACGTGAAAAGCAGGATTTATGACTCTAAGTTCAAAAACCAGATGGATCGGCCTATTCGAAGGGGTATTTTGGGGGCGTTTTGTACCCCAAAAATGGGTTTTTTGAGTTTTTTACATAATATTGTGAAAAAGTCAAATTTTAGTTTTTTTAGCGAATTTCCCCTATAGGGAAGAAGCTATTACCGTAGGTCTCATGGTAAGACTTAAGCCCGAGACCATGACAAATTTTTTTTTAGGTCCCCAGATGACTAAAACACTGTTCAAATTTATATATATGTCAAAATATATATACATATGTGTCCGTGAATGCGATAACTTGAGTAAAAAACGTCCGATTTCGATGAAATTTGGCTCAAATGTGTAAAGTGACATTTATGACTTTAAGTTCGAAAACCAGAAAAATCGGGCAATGGGAAGGGGGGTTTATGGGGGTTTTAAATTGTCCAAAAATCAGTTTTTTGCATTTTTTACCCTAAAATTTTTAAAACACTTAATTTTGGTTTAGACCAATAATCATTTTGGTGTTTAAATTGTGATTCTACGTCCAACCGTTGCAGAGATATTCAAAGTGCTAAACACAGTACGTTGTCCAATGTTATCCTTATGGAGAATAAATAAAATTTGATATCTCTATTGTTAATGAATGTATATTGATGAAACTTGGCACATGGGGTGACGTAGTACTGGTATATTGATATTTACACAAAAAATTGATTTTTTGTTGATTATCCCCGTAGCAGCGAACCTGCGTACTCAGCCCCCATGTTATTCTTATGGAGAATAAGTAAAATGTAATGACTCCCTTAATTATAAACATAAATTAATAAAACTTGGTATGTGGCTTCACCTTGTTGAGTTATATTGATATTTGCATAAAAACCCATTTTTTTAGTTCCTTGTTGCAGCAAACCTGCTTATTCAGCTCCCATGTTATTCTTATGGAGAATAATTAAAATGTTATATAGTGCTTACTTATGATTGAATATTGATTAAACTTGGTATGTGGCTTCACCTAGTTAAATTATATTTATATTTGCATAAAAACCAATTGTTTGTGTTCCTTGTTTCAGCAAACCTATGCCACCAATGCTATACTTATGGCGAATAATTAAAATTGTATATATCGCTTATATATGAATATATTTTTATGAAACTTGGTATGCGACTTTATATGGTATTAAGACATATATTATGCATTGGAAATTCGCTGAGTACGCAGGTTTGCTGCGACGGGGGTATATTTTACATTATTTGATTTTTTTCTGGGAATGAGAACTGTTTTTTATCCCAGAAATGAGTTATTTCTTTTGGAATCAGCTTAAAAAGATGCACAGTTTGATGTTTTGATCATTGCTCTACGTCAAATGGTTACAGAGATAGTGAAATTCCTAAACACAGTACGTTGTCCTATGTTATTCTTATGGAGGATAAGAAAATTGTACATCTCGCTTACTTGTCAACTTATCCTAATGAAACTTGGTATATTGCTCCATATCATTGTGGTCTGTTGATACTTGCACTAAAAAACATTTGTTGGCCGATAGTTCCCGTAGCAGCAAACCTGAGTACTCAGCCCCCATGTTATTCTTGTGGAGAATAAGTAGGGTAATGTGTTATCTGCCTTAATTATGAACATAAATTAATAACATTTGGTAGTGGCTTTTCCTACTTGAGTGATATTGATATTTGTATAAAACCCCATTTTTTGAGTTCCTTGCTTCAGCAATCCTGCATACTCAGCCGCCATGTTATGCTTATGGAGAATAATAAAAATGTCATAAATCTTTTACTTATGAATGTATATTGATGAAACTTCGTGTGTGGCTTTATGTGGTATTAAGATACATATATATGTGTATTAGAAATTCGCTGAGTAAGCAGGTTTTCTGCTACGGGGGTATTTATTTCTAGTATTGTACTGATGATTTTCAGCATAACTTTTAAATTGAGAATAGTTAGTTCTAACGAACATTATACATTCAAAAGTATATTGACCAAATACTGTCTGAATTTTTAACTTAACAAAATGTATCTTAACTGATTTATATTTTTTAATTTTCAAAATGATTCTTTAAGCCTTTTTTTGCAAGGTTGCAAATCTTCTTAAGATTTTGGTGTGAAGTCCCTCCATACACACTTATTCCATAAGCAATATGGGATTGTATGTGGGCATGAAAAATAATGTGTAAAAGTATTCAAATCGCACAGGTATGACATTTTTCTTAAGGCATATAATTCTGAGTTAATTCTTCTAATAATATGGTCAATATGTTTAAATACCAATGAAGGTTTTTGTTTCATCAACCTTATCTATCTCTTTGTCACCTGCTAGATTAAGGGGATTAGGATAATTTCTGTTTTGCTTTGTGTGGAAGGAAATAAATCTATTAATTTGGGTGTTTTGCGGGACAGTTATGAAACTGCAGCCGTTTCCGCCAACCTCCTTAGGTAAATAACATTCATTCTCCTTTCTGCGCTGTGAATATTTTGGGTACTTTGGTATTATACGGATGCCACCCTTATACAGCGCGCTGCGGCAGTTATGTTAGGATGGGTTATCATAAAAGTGATTGTAGGACTTTCCTTGTTTCGTTACGAATCGAACGATACCTGATGAGTCATACTTCCGGCCGCCAAACCCCCTCCAAATAGGCCAAGGTCAGGTCGTTGACCGGAGCACGCGCATCAGCTGTCACCGCCTGTATCTGGGTCAGTGTCATGAGTGATTTATTGCCGTGCACTACGTTACATTTGTTTTCCTAATGAGTGACGGACGTTTGGTGTGGGATTTACCTCGAAATGACAAGGAAAGTCCTACAATCATTTTTATGATAACCCATCCTAACATAACTGCCGCAGCGCGCTGTATAAGGGTGATCGGGTGTGGCTGCTAGCGGCAGAAACGCATTCAACACGATCCTAGCGGACATCGCTGCCTTTAGGGAGGCACAAGACAAAGACCGCTCATCAGAATGATGTAAAATTTGTACAGTAAGTCAATAAAAGTACATTTTGTCAAATTATGTAGTTATCCTTTGTATCCGGTAAAAATTTAACCTCCAAAAATAGTGGCATCCGTATAATACCAAAGCACCATATTTTGTACCTAATGTGTAATGATAACATTTTGACCAACATTAACACTTTCACAATCTTATGTACCTAAGCAAACATTCATTTGATCGCGATAAGGTGATAAGATACACATCGACATACAGAATCATACAGCCATTTCGAGTCAGCCATCGTGTATCACAAGATGTGTATCACTTGTACCTATTGTTTTTGACGTGTTTTGTCATTGAAGTTTCAGATTTTTTATTTAGAAACAACTTAAAATGCTGAACTTACATCATATACATCACTCTGTCCTTTTGGGTAAACTGGAGGGATACGGCGTGAGTGGTGCAGCGCTGTCACTTTTGTCCTCATACTTCTCTGAAAGGAAGCAGGCTGTTTCATTGACAAATAGAGGTCAATTCCAGGAGAATTGGATGATGGTCGCTTCAGGAGTACCTCAAGATTCTATTCTGGGTCCTTTTCTATTTTCCGTATATCTAAATGACCTTCCTGCTAATATAAATTCTGACATTGTTTGTTATGCTGATGACACAACTACTCTGTCTTCTTGTAATAACATGCATAACCTAGAGATCGTAATGAATCAGACATACACTAGCCTAAATAGATGGTTTGAATCAAATGGTCTTTACTTGAATGACGAGAAAACTAAAATTATGGTATTATCAACAGTTAAACGCGATCTAGCAAATTTCTGTGTAAACGGAATAAGTCCATCAGAGTCCGCCTGTCTTCTTGGCGTTACCATTGATGATAGGCTGAACTGGTCCAGACATATTGACTCCCTATGTAAAAAACTGTCTTCACTTACCTTCGCTTTTCTAATATTAATGACTGTAGTTCGAAAAGAAAGTACCCTTCAGATCTACTATGCTTATGCATCTAGTAGAATGAAATATGCAATTGGTTTCTGGGGATCGTCAAGTGAGTTCTTGAGGGTATTTATACTCCAAAAAAGGATTTTTCGTATTATGTGTGGAGCTGGCTACCGAGCGCATTGTAAACCTTTTTTACAACAACTGCATCTTCTCACCCTCCCAAGTATTTATATTCTGGAGGTTTTATCCTTTTTTAAATGCAACTTCCATCTCTTTGAAGAGAATATTGCTAGACATCCCTATAATACACGTCATAAGTGTAACATGGTCTACCCTATCCATGGATTGGCACTACTTTAAAAGGGCATCCACTACTCTGCTCTACGACTATACAGTGCTCTGCCCCGGCACCTGAAAAACATAGCCAGTGCAAGCATTTTTCTTAAAAAGGTAAAAAATATTCTGATTGAAAGGTGTCCGTACTCGGTGGATGAATTCCTGTCAGACTGCACAAATATGTGAAGGAAATGTGCACTTTTTGCTAGAGAACAAATTTTAAAATTGTCAATTTAGTATTATGTATTAGTTTTAAATCTGACTTGTTTCACATAACAATTTGTTATTCACAAAATAAATGATTTCTGATTCTGATATAGTTTTGGCAGATTTTTCTCTTTTCAACCAATTTAGCCTCTTTCCTTTTCCTCCTAAGTTCCTTTTTCTCACTTCCCATTCTCAATTTTTCTTTTTCCATGCTGTGATTACTACTTTACTCAGACTCCATCTGGAAACATTACTCAAGTGTATGAGGTAGGCCTACCGGTAAGTTTTATTTAATTCAATGTTTTCACAATTTTATTAACAGCGAAGTAGGCCTATTATTTAACATGTTGAGTGCTAAAAATGTGCACAATTGAGGACACTAGTGGCTAATATATAATTATTGATTGGTCACCAAGTAAACGACGTCAGTGCATCCAAAATGTCATCATAAGATAATCAGGCATCCGTTTAGGTCAGCTTTATGATGTCATTTCTGGTACGTTAAATAACGTAGTTCGCCGGCGGTGCCGGTTGACATGACTCAGCGCTGGATCCACTAGTCTGTTTACTACCAAAATTAATTGTTTCTAGTGACAACTTTTACTATTTGTTTCAATAATATACCGAAAATAAATTATTAAACTATATCCAATCCCTCCCGCAGCCACTTACATGTCCCGCATGCCGGTAGCACCAAGCCTTGGACTCCATGAAGGATGTGCCTCGTCATCGTCATCGGAGCTGTCAGAACTCTCCTCAGAGCGATTTTCACCTTTGGAGTACACGTCCTCCAAGTATTCATCCTCATTGTTATGCTCCTTTGCACAAAAAACACAATTACATACACACAAAAAAACTATAAAGTTACCATGGTCCTATCCTGTACAGAAAAACCGGACCGAAAAACTAAATGCACAAAATTGTACACATAGACTGGCATAACAGGCGGCAAAGCGAAATAATGTTCCCAAGCAATGGCTGAGCTGCGACTGAGCTAATGTATTGGGAGTGGGAACACTTTTTAATGTAGTGCGCCACGGGCCATCGCGTCGGACTTCGTTAACGTAGGCCGCACTCAACGTGTTAATTGCTATGGAGGATAAGAACCTTATTAAATAATACAAACTTGACCTTTTTTATTGCAACAATCAATAAAATATAAATTTTCAGGCAGAATTTTGATGATTTGTTTGACATGAAGTCGGGGGAATTTAAAAAAAAAACAGCTGAAGAAAATTAGAAAACAAATTGTTGTGGTTTGTTTGAACAAGAAAATATAGATAACAGTTTTGGAATCAGCATGGCAAAGTGAAAGAAATTTAAATGCGAAAGCTGTTTGCCTTCTTTTGGAAAGGGCATTTAAACTATGACGTCACATGCCCAGCTGTTAGAAAAAAAGTCGTTGCCACATCTGTATGCACATAACCTCAAAAGGACTTTTCCTGCTTTTGTTCAGCAGACTACAGACTCCTGCCAGTCTGCTATTATAATATAACCTACAAAACGATATGTGCAGGCCTAACCTATAAAATAGTAATTAAAGTACTTGATACAGTCGACTTTATTAACTCTTTATATGTATTACAAACATTCCGCATGTAGCAGAGACCACACAGGCATTTTCAGGAGTAGACTGGCAGCCGACCTACTTTCCCACCATTAGCGCACAACGTGACATGCAACTATTTGTAAAACACGTTTTTAATTGTACGTGTTATCATATTTATGAATGTCATCGATTTTGTAACTTTAATTTAAATAAATTAATAACTTTATGGTCTCTTGTATGTTCTATTTGATTAAATCCAATATTTCTTCACTTTTGGGTAGCAATTCATAAAACCAAATATTATGGCTCATACAAATTTGTGTCTGATGTTATTATGATTATAGCAACTATTTTGAAATGGATCAATTCTTTATAAGTGTAGGGAACAGAAAATTACCTGAGGGACGTTAAACGTCCTGGCCATTTAATGTCATGATCGATGGTTAAAACACTGTTGTAGCGCAAGATGGGGTATACTATAAAATTGCTAACCCTCTACTTCGGGTAGAGTTATTCAGTTATTAGCAACTATTTTGAAATGAATCAATTCTTTATACGTGTAGGTAACAGAAAATTACCTGGACGATAAATGACCAGGCCATTTAATGTCATAATCGACGGTTTAAACACTGTTGTATCGCAAGATGGGGTATACTATAAAGTTCAAATCAAATCAAATCAAAAATTCCTTTATTCTGTCACATGTAAATTATTTACAAAGAATATAGTCAGTACTAGCCTAAATAATACATAAATAATAATACATCATACAAGTTAGTTCTTAATTTTTATTAAAATTGTTTGTACCTTCATTCCAAAAATACACAGTAAAAAGTGAAAAACTAAAGAATATATAAAGGCATGTTTATTATGTCCCAGAATAACCACCAAAGCTCATTCAAATACAGATGCTCACCCCAAACAAGTGAGTCTGGTTTATGAGAAAAATTCTTGGAGAGAGTAAAAAGCTGATTCAATTAAAGATGTTTTCAGTAATCTCAAAAACTTATTAGGGTCTTTCTCTGATTTCATATTTTGTGGGAGGGCGTCAAAAAACTTATTTCCTACATAGGTTGTTCTCTTTTTAAAAAATTCCAAATTATGTTGTTCGACTAAGCGATGAGCTCTAGTGTTATATGAATGTGTTGTGTTGCCAATTGAAATCCTATTATTGAGTAATGTAAATTTGATTGTTTCATAAATGTATAAACTAAAAACAGTAAATATTTTTAAATCTTTAAAAATATGTTTGACTGAATCTTTTGATTTTAAATAAAACATTATTCTAAATGCACGTTTTTGTTGAATCAGAATTTTATCCATGTTCTTTTTGGTTGTTGATCCATATATACGAACACCATAGGCAATATGTGAATGAACTAGTGCAAAATAAATAGATTTCATGGTTTCAATATTACACGAGTGGACCATTCTCCTTAAAGCATATAGACCACTTGAAGTTTTATTTAGTATGTGTTTAACATGGTCGTCCCAAGACGTTGCTGATTAAAGTCGACTGGATCAAGTAGGCCTACTTTAATTATCATTTTTAGTGAATTTCCTATGGAAAAGTGAACTATTAGCATGACCCGCACGGTGAAACTTAAGCCCGGGACCACCATAGAAGTTCCTAACGTGACCCCCTGAACACGTTTTGGGGGGTTGTTCAAAATTATATATATATGTGTGTATATATTATATATATATATATATGTGTGTGTGTGTGTGTGTGTGTGTGTGTATGCACTCTAGCGGTCACATTTTTTGTCCGATTTACTTCAAATTTGGTAGGGATGTTCCTTTCTATAATCAGTTGGACAAGTTCACTGGGCAAAAAATTGGAAAACTAAACCCCTTTTTTTGGGGATTAATCTTTCATATTTCGAGTTTTTGGGCCCAAAAAGGATCAGACAAACCCCGGACGTAAAAGTAATGCATGTATTAAGATGGGAATTAGTGAAGCGAAAGTTTTAAGCCCTCTCTCGTCATTCTAACATAAATATTTACCGAGTTAGTAAAGAAAATGTATGTCGGCTAAACATAGTACGTTGCCTTATGGGGTTTTTACATTAGAAAGCATGTTATTCATTTGTTGGTGTATTTGTATCATCCCCCAGCAACCTGGCGCCTACTTTAAAGCCTGGCTGGGACCTCCTAACCTTATAATGCGCAACATTATATTACTAGCATTGCAGGTAAATGAAACCAGGAGCATCAGAACAGCCAAAAAAACAATGTATTCAGATTTCAATAAAATTGGAATAAATGTATGTATTTACACTGGTTTTGAGTTTTAAAAGTTTTGTATGTGGAAATTCACTTCCCTCACGTCAGCGTGCTGCGTGCGAACTCGTTTATTATTGCATAAGTTATATGATCTCGTTTTGTAGGTTAAATATACTAGCAGATTGGCGGGAGTCGGTTGCCTGCTAAAAGGCGGGAAAGTTATTTTGAGGTTATGTGCTTAACGATGCGGCAGCCATTTTTGTTTCTAACAGCAGGGCATGTGACATCATAGTTTAAATTCACTAGGGAAGTGCTGTCACAGTTTAAATCCCCTGTTGTTGGGGTTTAAAACGTTACTGATTTTCTGTTGCTAGTTTTACGTTGATATCAGGCCTAGGGCTTGGATCTGAGATGGATGGACCAGAGGGAGTCTACTGTATACAACTACTTTTTAGGATCTCACAGTTTGTACCTATAAGCATGTATGTAGAGTATGTACCCCTAGAGCATCAAGCCTGTTTGCAGAGGATCGGGAAATAAATTATGAAAAATATAAATATCATTAAAACTATGTGTTCTTATCTGTTAGTTTATATCCTTTAGTTTTTTGTTTCTAAATTAATTTCCTCTAGGTTACAGAACTGTAATAATATATGTTACTTTATTTACATAGGCCTAGTTTTTTGTATTGTGTAACATAGCCTGCTACTTGCAAATCTTAAAAATACAAACAAAATTATCACTTCTTAATAATCTTACCCCCTCAAAATTCAGTAAGTTTAAATATTTGTATTTTTGTATGATCACTATACTGTGTGCTGTATCACTGGAAGCTCCCAAGATCAAGAAAATGTTGCCAAAAAGGGCTGATTACAAAATATTAGGAAAAAAGGCTATATAAGCCCATGCTACCTGCAGGGAATACAAATATACACCAATATAATTTGGGTTGACCAGGGTAGTCCTAATTGTGAATTCGGAGGGTGGTGAACAGCATCAACAACTTCAAAATTTAACCTAATCAATAACGTATGCAACCCGCAATGAGTTAAATAAAGTAGTTGCCACACAAGTACCTATAAATGTTGTCATAAGGTTTTTTTTCTTGAAATATGTTCAGGCAATATAATTAACAATTAAGAATCAGCCTTGCTTGTTTAAAAATATTTTAGCCTTTTTTATTTTTTAGGCTGGCCATGAGCAAAGGAGGCAAACAATGGACAGTTATTCACCATGGTCGTACCAGTTTCCAAATTTTGACATTTTTAGAGTAAGTATATAAAGTAGGCCTAACTTAATCATGAAATGTGAAACAGGAAAGCTTATTTATATTGTAATTGTAGATAGTGATGTAAAATACCGGGGTATTCAAAACTCGGTTTAATTGAACTGGGTATTTTACCTGGGTAAATACCCAAAATTCATAAATACCCCGGTATTTTGGGTATTTATGATATTTTACGTAAAAACGCCAATGTAATTTTTATCTACCTTTGCTGTCCTGTTATTATCAATGAATAACATTTTAGGATATTTTATTTATTACCTACATCTATTCATTATTTTACCAATAAATAAATAATAAGGAACTGGTTAAATATGAGGCATTCTATACAAATTTAAAAATATGCAATTTTATAATTGGACAAATACAGAACAAAATCACAATGTAATTGAATTTCTATTCTTTTCTTCCAAAATGTTAAATTGATTAAACACTCAAAAAGACCATCAAGTAGTAAATACCCAGTGTTAGGTATTTATCTCGATCTTGTTCAGATGTTCATATGTGTGATAACCATGTTATACTCTTCAAACCAGTTCTTATGCTCATTTTAGCGAATTTCCCCTATAGGGAAGAAGCTATTACCGTAGGTCTCATGGTAAGACTTAAGCCCGAGACCATGATAACTTTTCATTTTGAGGTCCCCAGATGCCAAAAACACCATTCGTTCAAATTTTTATATATGTATATATATATATATATATATATATATATTTATATATATATATATTTATATATATATATATATATATATGTGTCCGTAAGCACGATAACTCTCGTAAAAAAGGTCCGATCTTAATGAAATTTGGTACAAATGTGCAAAGTACCATTTATTTGAACGAGTTCGAAAACCAGATGAATCGCACCATCCGAAGGGGGGTTTTGTACCCCAAAAATGAGGTTTTTTTCGTCAATTGGTTACCGAGATATTGAAAGTGCTAAACACAGTACGTTGTCTAATGTTATTCTTATGGAGAAAAAGGAAAATTGTATATCTCGCTTATTTATGAACATAAACTGGCGAAATTTGGTATATGGCTTGATCTGGTTATGGTTTATTGTTGTTTGCACAAAAAAACAATTTTTCGCCTATGGCTCCTGTAGCAGCAAACCTAGGTACTCGGTCCCCATGTTATTCTTATGGAAAATACTTAAAATGTTATATATCGCTTATTTATGAATGTATATGGATGAAACTTGGTATATGACTTCACTAAGATGAGTTCTATTGATATTTGCATAAAAACCCATTATTTTGTGTGCCTTGTTGCAGCAAACCTGCGTACTCATCCCCAATGTTATTCTTATGGAGAATAATTAATATTTTAAATATCGCTTGTTTGTGAATACATTTCTTATAAATCCTGTTAAGTGTTATAATGTGTTATGTTATATATTCATTGGAAATTCGCTGAGTATGCAGGTTTGCTGCGACGGGGGTATTATAATCTTCACAGCATTGAAATTTCAATTAACCTAGTAAAAATCTCCTAAATGTTATAAAAATCATAAATACTCATGTTTTGGGTCTGGGGCTTGGGATAAGTACTCGGGTAAATACTCATTTTTTATTTACGTATCCGTTGGGTATTTACCCGGCCCACATCACTACCTACTTGTAGATCCTTGTAAAACTCTTTAATATTCTTTGAAATTTTAAAACTTTTCAACTTAAAATAATTGTTTTAAGTTATAAAAAAATATAGTTAAGTTATACCTAACAAGACAAATTTCTTAGTTGATTCAGTAAAATTGGTCAATTGAGGAAGTAACAATCTAACTTAAATTATCCTTTTGAAAGTTATTTGTCTTAGTCAGGGCCGTACTCAGCTTTCATGGGCCTCTGGACAGGCCTGGTGTGGGCCCTTGTTGCCATCCGTATCCAAGTTGGTGATTGTCTTAGTAAGGGCCGTACTCAGCTTTCACGGGCCCCTGGGCAGGCCTGGTGGTGTGGGCCCTTAATCCGGATCCAAATTGGTGAAAGTTATTTGTCTTAGTCAGGGCCGTACCCAGCTTTTACGGGCCCCTGGGCAGTCCTGGTGGTGTGGGCCCTCATTGCCGTCCGGATCCAAGTTGGTGACCCTTTTTTTAGACAACAGGTTTTCCCCGGGCCACCCCTGACAGGGCCGGGCCCCGGGGCAGTTGTCCCCCCCTACCCCCCTGAGTACTCTCCTGGTATTAGTTAACATTTGTCATAACATGATTGCTGATTACCAGTAATTTCAGCCTTTGGAATTACAATGTCTCATCTTTCTACAATAATTCAGAACCATCCAAGTATAAATGTCACAGGAACCTGTCCAATATAAAATACCCCCGTCGCACCAAACCTGCGTAGGCCTACTCAGCGAATTTCCAATGCATAATATATGTCTTAGTACCACATAAAGCCGCATACCAAGTTTCATAAAAATATATTCACAAATAAGCGATATATACAATTATAATTATTCTCCATAAGAATAACATTGGGGATGAGTACATAGGTTTGCTGAAATAAGGAACATAAACAATGGGTTTATATGCAAAAATCAATGTAAATCAACTAGGTGAAGCCACATACCTAGTTTCATCAATATACATTCATATATAAGCGATAATTCCCATTTTGATTAATCTCCATAAGAATAACATGGGGGATGAGTATGCAGGTTTGCTGCAACAAGGTTAAAATACCCCCGTCGCAGCAAACCTGCATACTCAGCGAATTTACAATGAATTATAACATAACACACTAAGCCACTTAACAGGATTCATAAGAAATATATTCACAAACAAGCGATATTTAAAATATTAATTATTCTCCATAAGAATAACATTGGGGATGAGTACGCAGGTTTGCTGCAACAAGGAACACAAAATAATGGGGTTTTATGCAAAATATCAATAGAACTCAGCTAAGTGAAGTCACATACCAAGTTTCATCCATATACATTCATAAATAAGCGATATATAACACTTTAATTATTTTCCATAAGAGTAACATGGGGACCGAATACCTAGGTTTGCTGCTATGGGAACCATAGGTAAAAAATTGTTTTTTTGTGCAAACAACAATAAACCACAACCAGATGAAGCTATATACCAAATTTCGTCAGTTTATGTTCATAAATAAGCGAGATATACAATTTTTCTTTTTCTCCATAAGAATAACATTAGACAACGTACTGTGTTTAGCACTTTCAATATCTCGGTAACCAATTGACGTAGAGCAATGATCAAGATACCAAATTTTTTGTTTTTTATGCTGAATTCAATGGTGAAAATTAAAATTTGATTTTAATAAAAATTACATGTGGAAACACCAAAAAACCCATTTTTGGGGTACAAAACCCCCCTTCGGATGGTGCGATTCGTCTGGTTTTCGAACTCGTTCAAATAAATGGTACTTTACACGTTTGTACCAAATTTCATTAAGATCGGACCTTTTTTACGAGAGTTATCGTGCTTACGGACACACATATATATATATATATATATATATATATATATACATATATAAAAATTTGAACGAATGGTGTTTTTGGCATCTGGGGACGTCAAAATGAAAAGTTATCATGGTCTCGGGCTTAAGTCTTACCATGAGACCTACGGTAATAGCTTCTTCCCTATAGGGGAAATTCGCTAAAAATGAGTGTTTTTTTCAATAGATCAATATAACTCAACTAGGTGAAGCCATATACAAGGTTTTATTAATTTATGTTCATAATTAAGGGGAGCATAGAATTTTAATTGTTCCCTATAAGAATAACATGGAGGCTGAGTACGCAGGTTTACTGCTACGGGAATCTTTAGCAAAAAATTGTTTTTTTTGGCAAATATCAATAGACTACAACCAGATAAAGCCGTATACCAAGTTTTGTCAGTATACGTTCATAAAGAGGTGAGATCTAATTTTTTTCTTATTCTCCATAAGAATAACATTAGACAACGTACTGTGTTTAGCACTTTCAATATCTCGGTAACCGATTGACGTAGAGGAATGATCAAAATAACAAATTGTGTGTTTTTTTAAGCTGAATCCAATAGTGAAAACTAAAATTTGAATATTTCAAAAATTATATGGAAAAAGTAAAAAAAAACATTTTTGGGGTACAAAACCCCCCAAAATACCCCTTTAGATAGAGCGATATGGCTGGTTTTTTTAACTTAAGTCATAAATGTTGCTTTACACGTTTATACCAAATTTTATCAAAATCGGACCTTTTTACGAGAGTTGTCACACCCACGGACACATATATATATATATATATATATATATATACAGTTTTGAACGAATGGTGTTTTTGGGGTCTGGGGACCTCAAAACGAAAAGTTATCATGGGCCCGGGCCTAGATCTTACCATGCCGACTACGGTAATAGCTTCTTCCCTATAAGGGAAATTCGCTAAAAATTCAAATTTAATCGGTCATACATCCTACGTGCTGGTAAATAAATAAGAATTTAAATAGTTAGTTATTAATAATTTGATTTTTAAAATCTTAGGTTGTCTTTGCATGAAAACTCAGTTAACACGAGCGCTCAGGATCGTCCTATCTATAGATCAATGTTCCTCATAGTTTTAAAGACATCTGACAGGGAAACTTGTGTTGATGTGATAGTGCTGCTATTTTTGGAACTGTAGGAAACTGCAATATTCAGTACGGTACATTTTATTTTAATTTAGCTTGACACAATCGGTGAAAGCCCGATTTTGGCTTTCAGCAGTGGACTTGTTAAACTTGAAAACCAGACAGATCGACTTGTCCGAAGGGGTATTTTGGGGGAGTTTTGTAACCCAAAAATGAGTTTTTTTTTAAATTGTTTACATAAATCTTTGAAAAAGTTAAATTTTAGTTTTCACTATTGGTTTAAGCTTAGAAAAGCACACAGTTTGGTGTTTTGGTCATTGCACTACGTCAATTGGTTCCAGAGATATTGAAAGGGCTAAACACAGTACGTTGTCGAATGTTATTCTTATGGAGAGTAAAAACAATTTATATCTCGCTTATTTATGAATGTATACTGACGAAACTTGGTATATGGCTTTATCTGGTTGTGGTCTATTGTTATTTGCACAAAAGACAATTTTTAGCGATGGTTCCTGTAGCAGCAAACCTGCGTATTCAGCCCATATGTTATTCTTATGGAGAATAAGTAAAATATTAGGTCTCCCTTAGTTATAAACATAAATTAATTAAACTTGGTATGCGGCTTCACCTACTTATGTTCTTTTGGTATTTGTATAAAACACTCTTTTTTGTCTTCCTTGTTACAGCAAACTTGCGTACTCAGCTCCCATGTTATTCTTATGGAGAATAATTAAAATGGCATATATCGCTTATTTATAAATGTATATCTATTGATGAAACTTCGTAAAGTAAAAGTCTGCTAATCCGGCATCCCACGATCCGGCACTTTCAATAATCCGGCATCGATCAAAGGGTTCTAAACAAAATTGTTTGTTCACTGTATAAGCTTTTTTGGCGCGATTGGCAGAGTTTGCGGGTGATCGGCGGAAGTAACTTTAGTGTATTGATAAAATGTAATACTGTAAATCTGTTTTCTGGTCGAAATGTTGTTTAGTTTTTGACATTTTCCATCAGTACGAAATTTTCAGAGATAGCACATTAAAACATGGAATAATGGCCTGCTAACCAATGATTGTCTTTTGACTCTATTTTTAGCGGTATTTCTCCTATTCTTGCCCCATATCATTAGTTGCAATAACGTCTATTTTTGGACGACGCTCAGTAATCCGGCACTGCCAAGTCCCAAACGTGCCGGATTAGCGAGCGTCTACCGTATTTGTGTCCGTGGGTGTGTTAACTCTCGTAAAAATAGTCCGATTTTGATGAAATTTGGTACAAACATTTAAAGCAACATTTATGACTAAGTTTGATTGAAATCCAGCCAGATCACTTGATCCAAAGGGGTATTTTGGAGTGTTTTGTACCCCGAAAATGGGTTCTTTGAGTTTTTTACGTACAGTAGAACCTCGGTTAACCGAAATCGGGTTAACCGAAACCCGGGTCAACCGAAACGGTTCCGTAAATAATTATAAGTACGTAATATGTAAACAGCGAGGCACTGCGCCGAGCCCCTTTCTCCAGAAAGAGAGCCTACGTGACTTATCGGTGATGCGTGGCGATGCGAGGGACGTTTGACGTGTCCTTGAGATGATTCACCTCCCCCACCCCGTCCGCACTCGCCCCTTCCGGTCACCGACCTGGCAATTTCCCCATTCCCCGCGCCATCAGTCACTGTCACAGTAGACAGAGAACTACTGGATTTTGTTGTTTTGTGTTAACGTGTTGCAGTAGTGTACCGTTTGTGATTAGCAAGTGTTTTTTTATGTACATTAGTGTACCGTAAAGGTGTGTGTGTGTGTGCGCGATGGCATCGAAGCGAAAGCGTGTGGTTATTTCTTTTGCGGATAAATTACCTGCTATCAAATAAGTTGAAGAAGGTTGTTTGCTAGCGGCTAATTACGGAGTTGGCGTGTCTACTGTCTCGGAGTGGGTGAAATCGAAACCTAAGTTTTTAAAGCAAGTCGCAAATTATAACATTTTTTTAGCTGAAATAAAACACTGTATTACAGTATGTAGACATTGTTTGTAAATTCATTTTTCCTACACACCTTGTTAGGCTATTTTTAGCACATGACGGTTTAACCGAAAAATTGGTTATCCGAAACGGCTCTCCCCCCTTTATTTCGGTTAACCGGGGTTCTACTGTATTATAATTTAGTAAATCCCATTTTCCTTTTCACCATTGAATTCAGCTTTAAAAAAACACACAATTTGGTGTTTTGATCATTGCTCTACGTCAATTGGTTACATAGGTATTGAAAGTACTAAACACAGTACGTTGTCCAATTTTATACATATGGAGAATAAGAAAAATTTTATATCTCGCTTATTTATGAACGTATCCGGACGAAACTTGGTATATGGCTTCATCTCGTTGTGGTCTATTGATAATCGTCCAAAAAAACAATATTTTGCTGATGGTTCCCGTAGCAGCAAACCTGCGTACTGAGCCCCATATTATTCTTATGGAGGATAAGTAAAATATTATGTCTCCCGTGATTATAAACATAAATTAATAAAACTTGGTATGTGGCTTCACCTACTTATCTATTGGTATTGGCATTAAAAATCCATTTTTTGTGTTCCTTGTTACAGTGAACCTGTTATTCTTATGGAGAATATTTAAAATGGCATGTATCGCTTATTTATAAATGTATACCTACTGATCAAACTTGGTATATGTGTCCGTGGGTGTGATAACTCTTGTAAAAATATTCCGATTTTGATGAAATTTGGTACAAACATGTAAAGCAACATTTATGACCAAGTCCGAAATCCAGCCAGATCGCTTGATCCAAAGGGGTATTTTTGGGGGATTTTGTACCCCATAAAATGAGTTTTTGAGTTTTTTACATATAATATTTTTTTAGTAAATCCAATTTTCCTTTTTACCATTGAATTCAGTTAAAAAAAAAACACACAGTTTGGTGTTTTGATCATTGCTCTACGTCAATTGATTGCAGAGATATTGAACATGATTGCTCTATGTCAATTGATTGCAGAGATATTGAACATGCTAAACACAGTACGTTGTCCAATGTTATTCATATGGAGAATAAGAAAAATTGTATATCTTAATTATTTATGAACGTATCCGGACGAAACTTGGTATATGGCTCCATCTCGTATTGATAATTGTCCAAATATTTTGCTGATGGTTCCCTTAGCAGCAATCCTGCATACTCAGCCCCCATTTTATTCTTATGGATAATAAGTAAAATGTTATCTCCAATTATAAATATAAATCAATAAAACTTGGTATGTGGCTTTACCTAGTTGAGTTATATTGATATTTGTATAAAAACCCATTCCTTGTTTCAGCGAACCTGCATTCTCAGCCGCCATGTTATTCTTATAGAGAATAATTAAAATGTCATAAATCGTTTTTTTATGAATGTATATTGATGAAAATTGGCATGTGGCTTTATGTGGTATTAAGATACATATATATGCAATGGAAATTCGCTGAGTATGCAGGTTTGTTACCGGGAGGGTATTTTCTTATTATTTTCATAGATTGCCAAAGTTATATGAAATATATATAATTGGGTGTATCTGTTGATATAACCCCCCTCATCAGATAAAATGTAGTAGAGAGAAAAATCATGTTAATTGATATAAATAATTGGCCCAGCATACACATACATTTTTGGTAGATAGCATTACAAAATTATGAGATATAACTTAAATATAAATAATTGGCCCAGCATATACACACATGGTATATATGGTAGATTTCATAACAAAATTATGAGATATAACTTAAATAACAAATATAAAATACTACATATAAAACTATTTTTTTTTAAATAACACTTTTATTTAGCTTTTACTAAGTCATTATATTTGGTCCTCAAACAAAAAAAAATGCTGCACGAGTTTACCTGGAAACATGTAATTATGCATGGATTTTGAAATGCAACTTTGGTGGCAACCCTGCATTAGGGTCATTCCATGTGAAATCACCTAATGCTGGTTGTATGACCATTTTATAATTTTTTTATTTTTTCACCATGTAATTATCTACTCCTGAGATGAATAAAACAAATTTTTTTTAAATTTTTATCTTACGCGTTTCAGGAGCTTACTAGTTGCTGATGAGAGAAATTTTTGGCATTTTTAAGGGTTTGCGCTAAAAATCATAGCTTCTATGGTTTTTAAGATATTTTAGTTCTGTTTATTTCGTTTTGAAGGTAAGGTTATGACCTTCAAAATGATGTAACTCCCATTACTTGAAAATAAATTTGTATAGTAGTAAATTAATTGAAAAAAATGTGTTATCAATGAGCCGAGCAGCCATTTTCAAAAATTTATGTATCAAAAAGGGAATGAGACCACCAATTTTTTGTTGTCCATAGAAGCTCCACATAGCAGTCAATAATAAAAATTCATAACATCATTAAGATTTGATTTCATTCCCAATAATATTAGAAGTCAAAAACGGACATTTTTCAAAATTGAGTGATTTTGGACTTAATATCTAAAAAGGGGGACCGGATCAAAGGTTGATTTTTTGTGTGTTACCTAACTGAGTACTTTGGATGGTATAAGTATCATTTTGTGGTAACATTGATGCACTAACATTGATGCTCATATCTCGGAAAGTACGGTGAACCATAAAATGATACTTATACCATCCAAAGTACTCAGTTAGTTACACAAAAATCAACCTTTGATCTAGTCCCCCTTTTACTTTCTCCCCCTATACATAGTATATGGAGAAAGTATTGTTTTCGTCAAAATTTTCGAATTTGAGTTGTTAGTGGAAATATTTGTTTTGGTGCTCCCTGAACCCAGAAAAGTGGTTTTTATGTGATGTCTGTCTGTGTGTGTGTGTGTGTGTGTGTGTGTGTGTGTGTGTGTGTGTGTGTGTGTGGGTGGGGGTGGGGGTGGGTGTGGGTGTGGGTGTGTGTGTGTGTGTCTGTGTGGCTGTGTACAGAGCTAGAGCCCTAACCAATGGGCCGATTTTTTATGAAATTTGGTATGTAGGTACTAATCCACGATATCTCCAGGCGTTTTTTTCATTTTATTGAATTTTTTATTTTTATGGGTAATTATCCCCCTAAAACCGCCAAAAATCATGAAAAATCCAAATTTCTCGAAAACGGCTCTAACGATTTTGATTAAACTTTGGTCGTTTGTAGAACTTTAGTTTTCAAACAAAATGACACCACCCGCATGTCTGTAAAAATTTGGGTTCAGAAATTACAGGACTTAAAACATCAAAAATTCAGTTTTTTTGGATTTTTCATAAAAAAACATAAACATAAAAAATATTACTATTCACCATTAAAAAGAGCTCAAAAAACTAAAGTAGTATTTTGAATTACTATTCTATGATTGCTAGTTGCGGAGAAAATTGGAATTTTCATTTTGCTGTAAACACAGTACGTTGTCCAATGTTATTCTTATGGGGAATACAAAAATTACTATTTCTCTCTTATTTACGGATAAATTTCATTCAAACTTGATATGCTTGTCAAGTTAGCATTGACCAACAGAGGAAATTCGAAATATGTTGCCCCTTAATAAACCTGGGGGGGGATAGGGGGCATTTCCCCTCTTAAAACCACGAGTGTAGCAATGGATTCTGTAGTGCGTCCAAAGCAGGGATTTGGGTGGATGTTTTTTAAAACAACTTGTTTACAAGATTTTCTGTACATTCAACAGTGCTTTGTATTCTATAAGTAGTAAATAAAAAGTAATTTATTCATTAAAGTTGGGCTAAAAGGGAGAAAGTATGTGTCAGTTTCCTGATACCGTTTATTTAGATATTGAACTCCAAAATCACTCAATTTTGAAAAATGCCCGTTCTTGACTTCAAATATTATTGGAAAAAAATCAAATCTTAATTATGTTATGTATTTTTATTAAAGACTGCTATGTGGAGCTTCTATGGACAACAAATTAATTTGTGGTTTCATTCCCTTTTTGATAAATAAATTTTTGAAAATGGCCGCTGGGCACATTGAAAACACTTTTTTTACAATGAATTTACTACCATACAAATTTATTTTCAAGTAATGTGACTTACATCATTTTGAAGGCCATAATCTTACCTTCAAAACGAAATAACCAGAACTAAAATATCTTAAAAACCATAGAAGCTATGATTTTTAGCGCAAACCCTTGAAAATGCTAAAAATTACTCTCCTCGGCAACTTTAAGTAAGCATAAATCCTGAACCGCGTAAGATAAAAATTAAAAAAAATTTGTTTCATTCATCTGAGAAGTAGATAATTACATGGTGAGAAAATAAAAGATTTCTAAAGTGGTCGTGCAACCATTAATTCTAAAATTAGGTGATTTAATGTGGAATGACCCATAAGCACGGTTGAGTTTAAGATCCTTTATTAGGGGTCTTCTGTTTTATATGAGGACATATTCAGATTTAGTATTTATTTTGGTTCCTTTTTAATTTTTATAACAGGTTTCTTTCTTTATTTTAATTCATGTTATTTCTTATAAGAAATATCCTGTTTTTTAACAGGAGGCTAAGGGGGTTAATTGTTTCCTTGGTTTTGCTGCATTTGCTAGTTTTTCTAACTTAATCCAACAGAATTACTTCAAAAGAGTGATTTGGGTTAGACGGCCTGGATTGTAAATTAGGTATTTGGTACTGTGAATGCTTGGTACCGGAATTGCCCCTATATCCCGAGATTACCCCAAAACCACCCACTTCAGCGAGTACCAAGAGATGTTGAACTAGTTTTTAGGTAATTGCTGGTTTAATGGTTTAAACAGACTCTTGATCTGTTACAAAATTAGCAATACACAGTAATTTGTTTCGTAGCTGAACGAGCAGTCAAATGGGGAAAGTTCCGAGTCTTCAGCTCAAGCCTCAGTAATGAATGATTTGGTGTCTAAACTCCTGGAAGATGACTGCTGCATTCAAAATAACAAGTGAGTGGCTTTGTCCATAGTGTTTTTTTTTAAACTTGATCATGTCAGTTATTATCTCTATTTTATTTACATTTATCTCTATTTTATTTAAATTAAGTCCTAAACTGTAAGATAGTGATTATATTGAAAACTGTATATTTATAATCAGCTGTTTTTATAACATCAATGTTTATGTTTTGAGATTGAAATTAAAATAGTTTTACAATGGTTATTTTTAATGAGTTTTTCTAAAATCTAAAACTGGTGACGATGAGTAAAAAATGTTTGAAGAAAAGGAACAACGATGACGATAATTTTGATTTGTTTGAAACAAAAGTAGAAAAGTTTACATGCCAAGGATTTGATGAAGCCACTAGCTGGGAAGATTATGAAGCGTCCTGTTGCTGTGTAAAGTAAAGGGACTAAGAGAGGATTCTCAGAGAGCAGAGAAAGCAAGAAGAGACCTTTTACTTGCATATGTAGGACCTGGACCGTTGAGAAAAGTCTCAAACTTTCTTCTGCCACAGAAAGTACAACAGGCCTCTTGGGATGAGGTTGTTGGAGGCTTTAGTTCAGTATACAAACCTAGAAAACAGTTTTTTCAGCAAGACTAGAGTTTGAAAAATGTGTTGGAGAGAATGGAGAAAGTTTCTCAGATTTTGTTCTACGCTTAAAAGATCTGGCACAATATTATAAATATGAGGCTTATTTTGATGAAAGAGTTCGGGACAGGTTTGCAGGGGTTTAAACTTTCCCAAATTCGAAGTAGAAATACGGCAACGCTGGCATGAAGGTTAAAAAGAAGGTGGTACAAAAGTAAAATTAGGAGTCTTATTGGAATTTGCCAAATCAATGGAAAGGGCACGTCGCGAAATAGGCAGAGAAATAGAGAAAGAGGTCGATATCGCAAAGGTGGGCCTAAGGAAAAATGTTGAGAAGATAAACCACAAAATCAGAAAACTGATTAACACTAACAATGTGTGTGGTAAATGTGGGTTGTACCATGATTAGGGCAAATGTTCTGCAAAACAACAAAAATGTTTCAACTGTGAGAAAATTGGACATTTTTCGAGGGTTTGCAGGTTAAAAAGGGTAAATCAGCGAAACGAAGATTCAGAAAACAACAATTAAGATGAAGGTACCGATACTGAAAATTTGATAGTAAATGTTGTTAAAAAGAAAAGGGGAAAAATTCAACAAGCACATATTCGGTTAATCTAAATAATGTAGAAGTCAACATGGAGTTCAACTCTGGAGCACGGGCATCAATGATAGGTAAGTTTCTTTGGGAACAAATTGGATTTCCTGGCCTCGACAAATCTAATTCTAGGTATGTAGCATGTGGAAACAACATATTAGATATACTAGGTGAATGTTACATAAAAGTTGAGGTAGGCAACAAGACACATAAATTGAAAGCTGCTGTAGTTAATGGAAATGAAAAACCACTGTTTGGGTTACCATGGATGTTACCATTTGACATGAACCTACCCCCCAATGTGACTGCAAGTAAAGTGGGTTGTCAAGGTCCTCTAAAAGAAGAAAACATTGACAAACCTCATGGTCAGGAAGATAATTGAAGATTTTGAACAGGTATTTTCTGAAGGTCTAAGAAAAATTAAAGGATATCAAGCAAAAATCCATGTAACGGAGAATGCAACACCAAAACACTTTGCGACACGCAGAGTTCCGTTCCCATTGAAGAATATAATTGAAAATGAACTATCAAGGCTTGTCAAAGAAGGTGTTATAGAAGAAGTAAAACCTGCTGAAACACCAATTCCATGGGCAACTCCAACAGTCAACATAGAGAAGAATGATAGTTCACTAAGAATTTGTGGAGATTTCCGAGTACTGTTGAATCCAAATTTGGTATCGGAACAGACTCTTCTTCCCACTTTAGAAGAACTTGCAAGCAAAATTGCAGGGGGGAAAGAGTTCTCCATCATAGATTTACGAGACGCATATTTGTAACTTGAAGTTGTAGAAGAACACAGGAAGTACTTAGTACACACAATGGTTACCGGTACTACAGATACAAGCGGCTACCTTTTGGAGTTTCATCAAGTCCAGGGATTTTTCAGAGGTCATGGAAAATCTTGTGGATGGATTGTCAAACGTAGGAGTTCTATTAGATCGTATAATAACAACAACTGGAAACAATAGAAATTAACAAATTAGTAATTTGAGGGAAGTTTTGAAACGAATGAAAGAGGCTGGGTTAAAAGCAAAATCGAGTAAGTGGAAATTTTTTGAAGGGTCAGTAACATACCTTGGACTTACGATTGACCAAAATGGCATACATCCTACAGAAGAGAAGATAAAAGCAATACGAGATGCTCTTTCACCAACTGATGTCAAACAACTCAGATCGTTTTTAGGGTCAATAAACTATTATGAAAAGTTTATCCCAGGTTTACATGCTATTTGGAGTGGTCTTCATAAGCTGACAGGAACTAATTCGAGATAGAAATGGTCAGAAATACCCCCGTCGCAGCAAACCTGCATACTCGGCGAATTTAAAATAAATATATAACATAACACATTAAAACACAACAGCATTCATAAGAAATATATTCTCAAACAAGCGATTTTTAAAATATTAATTATTCTCTATAGGAATAACATTTGAGATGAGTACGCAGGTTTGCTGCAACAAGGAACACAAAATAATGTTTTTTTTATGCAAATACCAATAGAACTCATCTTAGTGAAGTCAAATTCAAATTCAAAATATCCTTTATTCATTTATATACAATGTATACATAAATAGCGTCAACATTTACAACAATCTAAAACTAATTACAGATTGATACAAAACTTGTCATTTTACTTCTGTTGATTTAAAATCATTTTTCCAAAACTCACTAAAACTGTAAAAAGCTCCCTCAATTAGAAACAACTTTAGACTCTTCTTAAATGTCGTAGTATTTATTTGTTTCTTTATTGTTATTGGCAGCTGATTAAAAAATTGTATACCTATATAAGTTGGTTTTTTCGGAATATTTCTTTAAAATGTCTTTCAACTTGAAAATCATATCTGTTTCTTGTTTTGTAATTATGATTGCTAACATTCTTAGGCAATGTGCTTGATATATTATTTATATGTAGTACTGTTTTATAAATATAGAGGCTATACACTGTCATAATTCCTAATTCAGAGAAATGATTCCTACAATGTTCATCATGCCTAAGATTTAACATGGTTCTAATAGATTTTGTTTGAAGGTGTAAAATTCTATTTAAGTTACAAATTGATGCAGCCCCGTATACTTCAATCCCATAAGAAATATGAGAATGAATTAATGCAAAGTAAGTTGTTTTTATTGTATGTTTATCACATAAAGTAGATAATCTTTTTAAAGCAAAAATATTAGAACTAATTTTAGCACAAATTTTATCTATATGGCCAGTCCAACTAAGATTATTATCCAAAACTAATCCAAGAAAAGTTGTACTTTCATTAAGACTAAGAGAAAGTTGCTGATTGTTCAATTTATTATAAGATTTTTTATTTCTACAAGAAAATTTCATAAGGGTTGTTTTATTATCATTGAGTAACAGATTTAGGCTATTAAGTTGATCATTGACTGTTTTAATTGCAATATCAGCATCATTAAAAATTGCATTATCATTGCTGTTTGAAATTTGCAACATTTCATAGATTTGATATATTTAAGTTTACCATATAATAAATAAACCCCACATTAATGTATAATAGGCCTATCTAGGTAATAAGAAGGCTCACTAATTCATTCATGTAAACTGCTTCAAATTATTTAATTTTTATTTATTTTTCAAAATTGATCTCATTCCAAATTTAATTTGATATAGTACAAGTGTTTAAAACAAGTGACAGTGTCTACAAGAACTTCAGGAACATATGGCAGTGACTAACATTATTGAGAACCATGTGGTACAATAAAAAAAAGAATTGAGTTTCCAAAAGTATAATGGCCAAGTGTTAGCTTTTTGTGGGTATCTACCCAAAATTAACATTTTTCCCTATAAAAAGTGTAGTGGAATACACCATCCACTCTTTTATTATGTAAGAAGAGTCACTGGCAAAGTTTTATCCCATTTTGCAAGGCCAAGAAGAAATGCCAGTGATGAACAATATAAAACTATGGTGAGACCCTTCCAACTTACCTTGTAGATTGCAGCAACATATAATTGATGTCCAATTTTTCAAGTCTAACATCATTTCTAGCATTTTGGAATACTTTAAAGTAAACTAAACACATCAACCTCAAGATTAATTCTCTGGACTTATACTTTTTATTAATTAATTTTTCAACAGACTAAAGTTTCAAGGCTTAGCCTATTTATTTCCTCAAGACTGAAAGAAGCCAATAACAGTGTATTACAAACTTTTGATTTCTGAGATCCTCATTGGCAAAACTTACAATGTGTCAAAATTCATATCATAACTAAACATTCAATTAAAATAAAAGATATTTTACTAAGACAAGAACAGACAGTCATTCTTGCCGCACGAGTTCCCCCCCTGCAGATCCTATAAACATTGTGTAAACCCTGAGCACTTCATGTATCAAATAATAATTATTTTATAGTAAAGTTAATCCTCTATATTTATGTGCCATAATTTGTGAATCCCTATTTTGTAACCTGAAATGTCAACTTCATTAATAAATCCATTCATTGTATTGTAAACCAGTTTTATTATTTGTATTATAAACAGCCATTAATTATTGTCATGATCACGAAATGGAAGAATTAATTAAGCCAAGAACAGCTGTTAGGTTATCTATGTAGCGAAACCTGGAACTGAAATAAAATACAGTAAAATAGGAAAGTCAAAGTAAAAAGGTAAACAAATAAATATCTATCTATCTATCTATTGTTTATACATATGTTCACACTTATATCAAACAAATAAGGTGTTGTGTTTTGCAATTGGCGCTTCCAACGTAAGGCTCGAATGAGTGTCTGTTCTTAAATTTGAAGCAGTTAATTTAAGTAGGCATATTTGTTTAGAATAAGGAAAAATCAAGTAGGCTACTAAGAATTATTGTAAAGATAAGATTTGTTCCCATACTCCATTTCCCCCCACTACAATTGACAAACTTTATAGTGAAGTAAGATTATGCCCAAACATTATAACTTAAGACCTAATATCAACCCACCCCGTCGTTTAATCGAGTCACCAACAACAACAACTATGAGTTCCCCAAGTAACGAATCTACGGAATCACAGACGTCCGAAACACTTACTGCTTCTGACATTACGACATTACACGAAGAACACACTACTACAGTAAACATTCCCACGCAATTTAACTTCAACGACGACACAAACACGCCATTCCTTGGTTTCGACTTGAGTAATGACGCAGACGACGTAAACAGTACAGACGCTTTACACGATAGTCCTGCCACGAACGCCATGACACCTGGCACAACCGGTGAAACCCCCACTCCCGCGGTTTCCATGACGACCACCGTTTCCCTGGCAACCACCCCTCCCCACCTCTCTATGTCATCACTACAGTCCCAGAATATACCGCTTGCGACTACACTAAACCCACTCAGTCCGCAGTCGACAACTAATATAAATCCCGCTGACATGTTGTCCCAAATCAGTATTATGTTTCAACAATTAGACATTAAGTTAGACATTAAGCTAAGCACAGTCCAAACTGAAATAAAATCCGAATTAGACACTAAACTAAACACAGTCCAAACCAAAATAGACACTAAACTAAACGCCGCTGATGCTAAACTAAACGCCGTTGACGATAAACTAAACGCCGCTGATGCTAAACTAAACGCTGCTGACGCTAAACTTGACACGAAATTTAATGCTGTTCATGCTGAATTACATAATCTAGGCCGCGCTCAAGTTAAATTTCAAGACGAAATAAACCAAATCCGACAAAGACAGAGTGAACAATCCATTAGAATCGAAGAAATTGAAACCAAATTATCCGCTGAGATCACCAAACAAACGTCTGATTTAAAAGAACATTTCGAAATCGAATTTGAACGACAAAGAAACGAGACTAACAATCTAATCTATTCTACTAACAATCAAATCCGTACCGAACTAATCACTAAAATGAACGAAGACGTAGGTGACGTAAACAATCAGATCAGAGAACTTAAAGATGAAACATTACAACGAATAGACGACACCATTGACCGTCACATCAAAACCACTCAAGACGTGTTTTTACCACTAATTCAACAAAATCAAATCAAAATCGAGCAGACCAAAAACGAATTTAGCCAACTAAACGAAATTGTAAACACGGAAATTAAACTCCTGAAAAACGAAATCGTACAGAAGTCAACTATCGTCCCTTCAACCATAAATGTTGTTTGCGGAAACAATGGCAATGCTGTCGACCAAACCATACCAAAATTTTATGGACGCGCATACAATCCTCAAGAATACTTGATTAAATTAAAAAAATACTACGAACGGAATAGTCACAGAAACAATTGTACTGATCTGAGAGAAAATCTGATTGACACAATCGAAGCCAGCTTCGAAGGTCATGCGTCGCGTTGGTTCTCTTTGATAAAAGACGATATCAAAGATTGGAATGAGTTTGAAAATGCATTTTTGGCTAAGTTTTGGAATCGTTCAGTTCAGAGAGGAATACGACAAAAATTGGAGGTAGAAAAATTCCGGACGAATGGTAAACTGTCACGCTCCGAATACTTTATAGAACGTGTCATCACACTGAGATCTTTAACACCACCATTAAGCGACGATGAAATTGTATCCTGTCTCGCTGAACACTTCAGTGAAATAGTACAAGACGCAAGAAGAGTCCAAAACGCTAATACTATTCATGAATTCGAGTCACTACTACAAAGAGAGGACCTAAAGGACGCACAGAAGAGAGACAGACACAACTATTCAGCACATAACAACCGACCGACTTCACCCCAAAATCAACGTCAACCGAATTACCAAAACAATCAGAACGACAAGAGACCAAATAACAACAACAACTTCCAATACAACAACGGACATCAACATGGTAACCAGTACCGAAACCACAACATAAACCCACACTCCTACCAGCCTAGAGATAACCGTGCACAGTATCACCCCTACAACAACGGTTACAGAAACAACAACAACTACAACAACAACAACAGTCACTACTATCGACCTCAACAACATGACAGGAATCCCCCGAACAACAACAACATACACAACTACCATTTCCCATCCCCACGACCAGGAACATCAAGTAATGAGAGAAAATATCCGTCACGTGAACAGCATAATGTCTGTACGACAATCCTAGAGAGGACTGACCCCAACCAAAAACCCCCATCACCCAACCCCACTGATACAGCGCTACCTTTAAACGGGTAAGCACTGAAGTAATCGAAGGCTGTCTTACGGATTTGTCACTCCCCTCCCGTTTGATGATGTCTTCAGTGCCCACACAACATATCGGACATAACAGGCCTAATAATACTAATGATACTAATATTATATATAATCCCATAAATAACGAGTATACTGTAAGTACGATCTGCTGCGACAGAGAATTTTTAATGAGAGAAGAATCTGATGTAAATAATAAATCCACTGATAAACAAAATTTTAACTGTCCAGAACTTAAAGTAAAAATTAACGATATATATGTAAATGCGTTAATTGATACCGGCTCTAACATCACGTGCATGTCAGAAAAATGGTTTGAAGAGAATAAACATAAGTTTAATAAATTTGAAGAACTGCCCGTAACCAATACATTCATTAAGACTGCAACAGGTGAACGATCGAAACGTATAGCGAAAATAATATTATTACCCATACAGATAGAGAAGCAACAAACTAATGTACAAGTTTTATTGGTTCCCAACCTAGTTAGACCATTCATTATAGGGATTGATTTGTTAAGTTACTGGGAGATGGAAATAAACTTTGAACATGAAACGATTATGTTGAAAATAAACAATAATGTTATCAATTTGAAGTTTGGAGAAGCGTATATTGAAGGTATATCATGTTACATCGTAAGAGATGAAAGCCACAGGCAAAATAACATTAACAATAATACTCATATAAATAATCATACTAATCAGTCTAATTATGATACCAATAATCCCACAACTTGTAGTATCTCTTATAATATCGTTCAGCAATCACTAAATAACAATGAATTACTAAAACAACAACAACGGGAGCAGTTAACCGATTTGTTAATAAGTTACCAGAATGTATTCTCTGATGGTCCCGGAACACGTAACAGCATAAATTCAGACCATACTACATTAATGCATTGAAAAAGTATATTAGCAGACCTGTGAACACCTGAATACATCATCATCGTGAACCCCACCAATTCCCTTCCCTTTGTTATGTTATAAATAGTTATGTTAGCATATAATATTCATTATGTTGTCATTTCAAAGTGTTATGTAATTTCCCCTATCAAGTGTTTTCCCCATTTAATGTATGTGTTTTCCCACTCTGTTTATATAACCCTTTACAAGTGTCTCCCTATTGCATGTGTCTCCCTCCCCTTCTTTCCTCCCCAAGACTCCCAAGTGACAAACCCGTTAGGATATGGACCAGAATAACAGTTTCCTTCCCCCCCTTGAATAAACAATTATTATAATATTTCTTCCAGTGAGTTAGTTTAAAAAAAAAAAAAAAAAAAAAAAAAATGTATTAATGTTAAGGAATAATAATGTCAAGTGGATATTCTCCCTACCAACCCCACTATGGACAGAGAAACCCATGAACATTTCACCCTTTTTGTAAACTTATGTCATGATATTCCATATTTGTGTTTAATGTTTAATTGATGTTATTTAATCCCAACTGTCATTCATCCAACGTTATAATTTTGTTATGTGTTAACCATCATATATTTTCAATGTTATCCAATTGTTATGTGTGTTCATGTTATCATAAATATTCATATTATGTGTACCATCAAATCCATTCATGTTGTTTCGAAATCTCAGCTTCATTTCATTCACTTCGACTTCTGCGGGGATCATTGCAACATTTCATAGATTTGATATATTTAAGTTTACCATATAATAAATAAACCCCACATTAATGTATAATAGGCCTATCTAGGTAATAAGAAGGCTCACTAATTCATTCATGTAAACTGCTTCAAATTATTTAATTTTTATTTATTTTTCAAAATTGATCTCATTCCAAATTTAATTTGATATAGTACAAGTGTTTAAAACAAGTGACAGTGTCTACAAGAACTTCAGGAACATATGGCAGTGACTAACATTATTGAGAACCATGTGGTACAATAAAAAAAAGAATTGAGTTTCCAAAAGTATAATGGCTAAGTGTTAGCTTTTTGTGGGTATCTACCCAAAATTAACATTTTTCCCTATAAAAAGTGTAGTGGAATACACCATCCACTCTTTTATTATGTAAGAAGAGTCACTGGCAAAGTTTTATCCCATTTTGCAAGGCCAAGAAGAAATGCCAGTGATGAACAATATAAAACTATGGTGAGACCCTTCCAACTTACCTTGTAGATTGCAGCAACATATAATTGATGTCCAATTTTTCAAGTCTAACATCATTTCTAGCATTTTGGAATACTTTAAAGTAAACTAAACACATCAACCCCAAGATTAATTCTCTGGACTTATACTTTTTATTAATTAATTTTTCAACAGACTAAAGTTTCAAGGCTTAGCCTATTTATTTCCTCAAGACTGAAAGAAGCCAATAACAGTGTATTACAAACTTTTGATTTCTGAGATCCTCATTGGCAAAACTTACAATGTGTCAAAATTCATATCATAACTAAACATTCAATTAAAATAAAAGATATTTTACTAAGACAAGAACAGACAGTCATTCTTGCCGCACGAGTTCCCCCCCTGCAGATCCTATAAACATTGTGTAAACCCTGAGCACTTCATGTATCAAATAATAATTATTTTATAGTAAAGTTAATCCTCTATATTTATGTGCCATAATTTGTGAATCCCTATTTTGTAACCTGAAATGTCAACTTCATTAATAAATCCATTCATTGTATTGTAAACCAGTTTTATTATTTGTATTATAAACAGCAATTAATTATTGTCATGATCACGAAATGGAAGAATTAATTAAGCCAAGAACAGCTGTTAGGTTATCTATGTAGCGAAACCTGGAACTGAAATAAAATACAGTAAAATAGGAAAGTCAAAGTAA
Source organism: Allygus modestus (assembly GCA_963675035.1). Taxonomy (NCBI): domain Eukaryota; kingdom Metazoa; phylum Arthropoda; class Insecta; order Hemiptera; family Cicadellidae; genus Allygus; species Allygus modestus. Next base: position 159,354,542 of record OY776111.1, on the reverse strand, counting down.
AAAGGTAAACAAATAAATATCTATCTATCTATCTATTGTTTATACATATGTTCACACTTATATCAAACAAATAAGGTGTTGTGTTTTGCAAATTGTTAAATTAATATCATCTGCAAATATACAAAATTTATTATTCAATGTTAATTTAGAAAGACAATTTGGTAGTTTACCTAAATAACAAAGAAACAGAAATGGGCCAAGCACAGACCCTTGTGGGACTGAATATTTTACCATTCGAGTTTTGGACCTAATTTTTAGAATTTTGTTCTCATCAATATGAGAAATTTCAACAACAAATTTCAACCAAGTTTCATCCATATACATTCATAAATAAGTGATATATAACATTTTAATCATTTTCCATAAGAATAACCTGGGGACCAAGTACCTAGGTTTGCTGCTATGGGAACCATAGGAGAAAAATTGTTTTTTGTGCAAACAACAATAGACCACAACCAGATGAAGCCATATACCAAATTTCATCAGTTTTTGTTGATAAATAAGCAAGGCATACAGTTTTTATTTTTCTCCATAAGAATAACATTAGACAACGTACTGTGTTTAGCACTTTAAATATCTCAGTAACTAATTGATGTAGAGCAATGATTAAAATACCAAATTTTTATGCTGAATTCAATGGTAAAAATTAAAATTTGATTTAAATAAAATTACATGTGGAAACCCCCAAAAAAAACATGTTTGGGGTACAAAACCCCTTTTCGGATGGTGCGATTCGTCTGGTTTTCAAACTCGTTCTAATAAATGGTACTTTACACATTTGTACCAAATTTCATTAAGATCAGACCTTTTTTACGAGAGTTATCGTGCTTACGAACAAATATATACGAGGGTCATCCAGAAAATAAAGAACGTTTGCTTACTGCACCTAGCGCAGCTCCCCCATCACCGCCATTGCATGTGTGGCAGTCCACTAACCTCCCCACCAAAGTATGAGCCGAGTCTCGTTGCTATGCGGTCACCTGTCTTATTTCTACAGCTATTCAAAATGGAGGCTGCAATCGAAAATCCCGCCAAATATGAAATACGCAGTATTATTCAGTTTCTGAATTTAAAAATGTTCAGGAATATATATTTTTTTTAGAAAAACAAAGAAAGTTTATCGTGAAAGTGCAAACAAGTCTTCAAGTCGAATATTCAGGGGAAACAATGATGCAACCGGTTTAATGAAAGAAAATCCATCGTGAACGATGAGGATCGGCATGGCAGGTCATTGCTCGTTAAAGATGATTTGAAAGAAAGACTTGAGGAAAACAGCTGCTAAAATCTTAGCACATTACATATATTTAAGATCTTGTTTTTTTGCTCTTTCACCATAAAATTTCTTTGGTGTTTTCAAAACATGTCTAGGTCTGGGCATTTTATAACTCAGAAACAGAATAACACTGCGTATCTTATATTTGGTGGGATTTTCGTTTACCGTCGCTAATTTAAATAGCTGTAGAAATAAAACCTGTGACCGCACAGCAACGAGACTCGGCTCATACTTTGGTGGGGAGGTGAGTGGACTACCACACTCGCAATCGTGGTGACGGGAGAGCTGCGCTAGGTGCAGTAAGAAAACGTTCTTTACTTTTTGGTTGGCCCTCGTATGTTCATGTTAAAAATTTGAACGAATGGTGTTTTTGGCATCTGGGGACCTCAAAATAAAAAGTTATCATGGTCTCGGGCTTAAGTCTTATCATGAGACCTACGGTAATAACTTCTTCCCTATAGGAGAAATTCGCTAAAAGAAGAGACAGTTTTAAAAAAGGTCAAGGCGATTTTGTCAAATAAAGACACAGTAGTACCTTACGACAAAAGAAAACCTTAAGTGCTGATTTCTGTTGCGTCAGAGAATGGTCTGGGGAGTGTACTAATGCACCGATTTGATAGTGAACCAGAAAAAGCAATTGCTTTCGCAAGTCGTACGTAATGCCTGCTGAAAAACAATATTCTAATATAGGTAGAGAAGAGGCGTTAGCCATTATATTCGGACTGAGAAAATTTCACTAATACGTTTACGGCCGAGAGTTCACATTGGTTACAGATCATAAACCTCCACAACAAATTTTTGGAAATTCAAGAGATCTACCAAAAGTTGTGAATAAACGTTTGGTGAGATGAGCTTTACTATTAAATTAATACAAATATGAAATAGAGTACAGGAAAGGAGAAGAGAACGTATGTGCAAATGTCTTATCTAGACTTCCGCTTGAAGAGCAACAACCCAAGGAAACTTGCATTAATCTTTTATGGTATAAAGTTAATACCATTATGACTTTTGAACTTTTAAAACAAAGAACATCAATGGATAAAGAAATTAGAGCAACAAAAAACTACGTACTAAGGGATTCCTGGGCTGCTGTTGTTCCTGAAAGTTAAAACCATTTAAACAATGGAAAGAACTGGTAGTGGAAGATGATTTACTATTGTGGTTCGGAAGAGTTGTTACAAAATGTATGAGGGATGATGTTTTGAAAGTTCTACACTCTGGACACCCTGGGATTGCATCTTTGAGATCTGTTGCACAATACTATGTGTGGTGGCCTGTCATAGATCAAGACAATGAAGTGTTTGTAAAATAGTGCATACCTTGTCAATAGAATCGAGATAACATAGAAGAGGTACCATTATATCCCTGGAATATACCTAATAAAGTTTGGGAACGGGTACACATTGACCTAGCAGGTCCAATAAATGGTTCTATGCGGCTTGTAGGTATTGATACTTTTTCTAAGTGGGCAGGGGTAGACTGTCTGAAGATACAACTTCTGCTGTTATAATACAACAATTGAGATCATGGTTCTGTAGGTATGGGCTTCCAACAGAAATTGTGACTGACAATGGACCGCAGTTTGTATCAAATGATATGGAAAATTTTTTTAAAAGAAACTTCATGAACCATATTAAAACAACGCCTTATCACCCCAAAAGTAATGGACTTGTTGAAAGGCTAATTCAAACTTTGGAAAGACGATATTATACATCAAAGAAGGATGTGGGAGATAGCACATTAGCGCTTCAAAATGTACTGCTTAGCTGTAGAAACTCGCCTCAGAAGGCAACAGGAAAGGCTCCAGCTGAAATGTTCTTCGTTCATACAATGCCAACTATTTTCGATTACATGAAACCTAACCTCCGTAAATAAATTGAAGTAAAACTTTGGAAAGAACAAACAAGAGATGAGAAAAAGAAAGCTAGAATGTTTGAAGAGGGAGAAGAAGTGTGGATAAAAAATGAACATGGTAGTGGTTGGTCAGCTGAAGTTGTAAGAAAACAGAATGGCTTATACTCCTATGAAGTTCTTTGCGGTGGAATTAAAAAAATGAAACATTCAGATCAAATGAGAAAACATGTGGGAGCTGTAGATGAAAACAAAATACTATCTGGGATAAATGGCAACCTTATTTAAGGGGACGAAAGTGTAAGATAGTGATTATATTGAAAACTGTATATTCATAATCAGCTGTTTAAAAAAAATAAATGTTCATGTTTTGAGATTGAAATTAAAATAGTTTTACAATGGTTAATTTTAATGTATTTTTATAAAATCTAAAACAAACGTTTTACAAAATATTCAACACTATTACTTAAACTATTAGTGTAAGGTTTGTCCAGTTTTGAATCGTAATAGTTATTTCTATTTTGTTTTCCAGCTCTTTTTCTCCAGAAGTTAACTTCTCTCCCCTACACAATGTGAGCAACTGGATACCTCCTCCGACCAACAAACCACCACCTCCACTACCACAGTCTTCTGCGTTTGTAAGTATTTATCATAATGAACATTTGTTTATTCATTAATAAAAATTATGGGTGTGCGAGTAGTGATTTTTTTATATCAAGTATTACTTTTAGCGAATTTCCTCTTTAGGAAAGAAGCTATTACCGTAGTCGGCTTGGTAAGACCTAGGCCCGGGACCATGATAATTTTTTGTTTTGAGGTCCCCAGACCCCAAAAACACCATTCGTTTGAAACTATATATATATATATATATGTATCCGTATGTATGTATGTATATGTATGTGTGTCCGTGAGTACAATAACTCTCGTAAAAATTATCCGATTTTGATTAAATTTAATATAAACGTGTAAAGCAACATTTATAACTTTAAGTTCGAAAACCAGTCAGATCGCTCTATCTGAAGGGGTATTTTGGGGGGGTTTTGTACCCGAGAAATGGGATTTTTGAATTTTTTACATATAAATTTTGAAATAGTCAAATATTAGTTTTTACCATTGGATTCAGCTTAAAAAAACATTCAATTTGGTATTTTGATCATTCCTCTACGTCAATTGGTTACCGAAATATTGAAAGTGCTAAACACAGTATGTTGTCTAATTTTATTCTTATGGAGGAAAAGAAACATTTTATATCTCGCTTATTTATGAACGTATATTGACGAAACTTGGTATACTTAACGAAACTTGGCTTCATCTGGTTGTGGTTTATTGATATTTGCTCAAAAAAAATTTTTTCCAAAGGCTCCCGTAGCAGCAAACCTGCGTACTCAGCCCCATGTTATTCTTATGGAGAATAATTAAATCCTATGTCTCCCTTAATTATGAACATAAATGAAATAACTGGTATACGATTTCACCTAACTGAGTTATATTGATATTAGCATAAAAACCCATTTTTTGTGTTCCTTGTTCCATAGTCTGGTCGTTATTTTCAGGTTGATTATGAGAGATTCATGTTTCCCATCGTCATTTTCAGCCAATTTTATGTGGTGCAGTTGTTTTTGCGGCCATTACTTCGCGATTTGGCAGTTGGCATCCATTAGCGATCCTCTGGAGGTCGGTAGGAAATTCACAAACTTAAGAGTATTTTTCAAAAAATGACGGCTGAAGAGGGCTCAAGCGCCCTAAAACAGCCACAGTGGACCAGGGACTTTCCCCCTCACTGGAATTTCAAGAACGAACGAACGAACCCAAATGTCAATTTGAGTATTTCAATGATAATTGAAACGAGATCGCACGCAGCACGCTGACTTGAGGGAAGTTAATATTTTGCATTAAAACCTTTTAAAAAGATAAAATAAAGGGTTTAAACCAACACTGATTGAATTTTTTGTTTAAATTGAAAAAAAATTTGGCTGTTTTGATGCTCCTGGTTATATCTAAATTCACTAATAGGATGACAATGTTGTACATTATAAAGTTAGAAGGAGGTATTATTGGGATAACAAGTTGGTATAGGGGTATGGAGGGTGATAAAAACGATATTAAGATTTGAAAAACAGCCTTTTCCAGTGTAAAATCCCCATAAGTCAACGTACTGTATTTTGACAATTAACATTTTCTTTAATAACTTGGGAAGTACTTGTGCTAGAATGATGAGGGAGGGTTTAAAATCTTTGGATTTTTACGTACAATAAGTTAATGTACAATAAGTGTACGTTTGGGGCTGTTCTGACCCTTTTTGAGCCCAAATACTCAAAATTTAAAAACTTAAAATCCCTAAAAAGGGGGTTAGAGTTTTCCGATTGTTTTGCCCAATGAATGTGTCCCAACTGATTTTAAAAAGGAAAGTCTACCAAATTTGAAGTAAATCGGACAATAAATGCGACCGCTAGAGTGTGAACACATATATATATATATATATATATATATATATATATATTACTTTTAAAAGAAAATTGCCGGAGTACCCTTCAAAATTAATTTTTTATTCACTGACACGTGTTTTGAGGTTTACCTCATGATCACAGTGCAGCTGATAACCTTATTAGCTGCACTATGATCATGAGGTAAACCTCGACACGTGTCAGTGAATAGAAAATTAATTTTGAAGGGTACTCTGGTAATTTTCTTTTAAAAATAATAATAATAGTAGCCCTATGCAGTGAACTAAATAATATAATATATAAATATACATATATATATATATATACATTAGGGGTGTGCGAGTACTCGAACTCGACTTGAAGTTTTGAAAACTACTCGAAAGTGTGAGCGAGTATTTCTCGCTGATTTCCGGACGATCACTAACGATTGCGATTGGCCAAAACGCTTAGTTACGGCCGCAAAAGGCAATCGCATCACGTAAAATCGGCCGAAAATGACGACTGCAAACGATTGCGACCGGCCAAAAAACATGTAGTAACGGCTGCAAAAGGTGATCGCATCACGTTAAATCGGCCGAAAATGATGATCGGACCGCGTAATTTCGGCCGTAACTAACGATTTTGTCATTGACTATAAGCGATGTCTGGACCAGGTGAAATTGGCCAACTGACAACTTGGCCCTGTTTCATCGGCAGGAAACAAATGTCAAACAGTGTTTTGTTTGTCAATATTTATTTATTTATTTATTTTATTTATTTATTTATTACATCACATAACATCTATTATAGGGAATTTCCCTTAGACAGGTGAAATTGTCAAAGTTTCCTTATACTAAAATACATAGACCTAACAATATATACAATACATTCGATGATCAATCAAAATGTAAATAAACAGTACAATTAAAACAAACAAAAGTCACCCGTCAACAAATAATGCTAAAAACCAAAATAAAATTTATAACTATAATGACAGGCTGTTAAGGTAATCATTGACACTATAAAAGTACTTTGTTTTTAAATACTTTGTCACTTCTGCTTTGAATTTTGTTATATTGGAAATGTTTTTGATACTCTGAGGGAGTTTATTATAAAATTTGCTACCTGTGTATAGAACTGATTTTTCAAAAGATGATGTCTTGTGTGCTGGTATTTACGTAATCCAATGTGATTGTACTGGTTAAAACTTTGTATTGCTTCTCATGTATTAGTAGAAACCATGTTTAGATTATCAAATCTAAGGTGGTATCCAAATCCCATTACACTATTTTAAACGACCAACTGATGGAAAACACTCGCTCGAAAATACTCAAAACTCGAAAATAATTGGCACTGCTCGACTCGAACAAAAAAAATCACTACTTGCACACCCCTAATATACATATATAAAGTTTTTAGAGACCCCTCAAAACGTATTCAAGGGGTCACGTTAGGAACTTCTATGTTGGTCCCGGGCTTAAAAGTCTCACCATAAGGGTCATGCTAATAGTTCCTTTTTCCATAGGAAATTCACTATCTAGTTGATAATTGATCACGAGTTGTAGCATTGAGAGTACGTGATGTATGCATTATACTTTATTTACCATAAAAAATAGATTTGTCTTATTTTTGAGTATAGAAAGTTACCTCAAATAGTGAATTTAGTTTTTACCCCAGGCTTGCTTTTAAATTTTAATTTTGTGAATTTAGGTTTGATTATGAATATAAGGAATCATGTTTTTATTTTAATTGTTTATGGTTAAAAATAACACATTTTTTGTTAGTTAAAACAGTGGACCAAATTTCAGAGGACAAACTGCAAGGTAAAAGTTGGTTAAAAAGGGCAGGTGTGTAAATTGTAAAGCTTTCCATTGACAGTTTTTTTAGATGAATCTATTAAGCAGACAGGTAAACTCTCTATAAAATACTCACAAAAACCAGTTGCTGAGGCTGACTCGCCCTTGTGGTTTCCTCCTAAGAACAGTGCTTAGACTACTCAGTTAAACTGATCAGACCAACAGCTCTGCTAAACAAGATGTTTTCAAGGCTGCATGCTGGGGTTAGAACTACCATTGCCGCCTGCAAGATGACACCTCCTGTTTGCCACAGACTTCTGATGCAGTGTTGGTATTGTCTTCATTGACGAAATGTTGTTGCTGTCAAATATCTGATAGAAGGAATGTTTAGTTGGAAAGATTTGTCATTTTATTATTTAAAGCAGCCTGTATTATCTATTTTCATTTGCATTTATGACGATTGGCAATGCTTTATTATATATTCGTGTGACAATAATAATTCTTGATTCTAGTAGCTAAATATTTGATGTTCTTCAGGTTAAAGTCCTTCAGCTTTCTACTTTAATATGTATATTGATGCATCTTATTTTCAGCTGGATTATGGCATGGGCTTGCTGAATATAGGAGATAATCACTCTCCTATCCACTCAAATGTAAGTTTCAATCCATTATACAGTTTTAATCAAATAAGAAACTTGTTAAGACCTATGGTCCCTCTAAGGGAATACATGTATTCTTGTTATTACTCTCATTTTTTGGTCTGCGTTTAGGAATGCCCTGGGTCTGTAGTTGGATAGGGTAGTTTACCCGGTATCCGTGGGTACAATAACTTTTGTAAAAATTATCCGATCTTGATTAAATTTGGTACAAACATGTAAAGTGACATTCATGACTTTAAATTGGAAAACCAGACAGATCGATTCATTACAAGAGGGGTTTTGAACCCCATATAATATATTTTTTACATATAATATTTTAAAAAGTCAAATTTTAGTTTTCCCCATTAGATTCAGCTTTAAAAATACACAATTTGGTGTTTTGATGATTTCTCTATGTAAATTGGTTTTAGAGATATTAAGGGGCGGTTAAGGAGATCGGGTTTATCTTTAGTTTGGGCTTAAATACCGGTGAAAACTGGTATCCAAGCCGCAGTTTAAAAATTTACTTCAGGAGCTCAGGTTTAACGTTAGACTCGGCCTAGAGATAGTCCTGGCTTAAATATGGGAGGGATAAACCCGCGCTCAAAAATTCCGCTTCATGAGTCCCAGCCTAGGTAAACTCAGGCTTAAGATTAAACTCCGCCGGTTCAGGAGTCCAAGTTAGAGCGTAAATTCGATAGTCCGCGTTTAAAATTTAATTAGCAGATTTACGCTCCAATTTAGACCTGGCAGGAGGCAGGTTTAAGTCGGAGTCTATAACGAAATAACTAAAATTACTCGTTACTTAATTACCAGTTGTTAAATCGGTTTAAAAGAATCAATTCATGAATTAGTTAGTTGATTTATTAGTGCCGAGGCTCGATGTTCCTTACCCCAGAGGTCCCAACAGTATCCCAGATTGGAAAAAGGTTTGGATTACATTGCACTTCTTTGCTGATGGAAATTTTCACAGGGAAACTGGCGATTTGTTAAATGTTTCCGAGTATATTGCTCGTCGGTGTTTCCGAGTATATTGCTTGTCAAACCGTTCATATTGTGGTGATGGCTATTTGTTTGGATCTGAAAAGAGAGTACATCAAATTTCCAATTGGAAGTATGCGACTATAACGAAAAATAACCTCTTAACTATGGGTGTGCGAGTAGTGATTTTTTCAATCGAGTCGAGTCGAGTAGTGCCAATTATTTTTGAGCGAGTATTTGCCATCAGTTGGTAGTTAATCTAAACATGGTTTCTAACTAATACATGAGTAACAATAAAAAGTTTTGGCCAGTACAATCAAACTGGAATAAGTATTGACAAACTAAACAAGGTTTGATATTCGTTTCTGGCCGATGAAACAGAGCCCCGTTGTCATTTGCCAATTTCACCTGGTCCAGACATCGCTTATAATCAATATTAAATGACAAAATCGTTAGTCACGGTCGAAATTGCACGGTCCGATCGTCATTTTCATCCGATTTTACATGATGCGATCGCTTTTTACGGCCGTTATTATGCGTTTTGGCCGATCGCAATCGTTCGCGGTCGTCATTTTCAGCCTATTTTACGTGATGTGATCGCCTTTTGCGGCCGTTACTCGCGTTTTGGCCAGTCACAATCGTTAGCGATCGTTCGAAAAAATCAGTTGGGAAATACTCGCTCGAACTTTCGAGTAGTTTTCAAAACTTCGAGTCGAGTTCGAGCATTAAAATATTCGGCCGAAAACTCTTAAGTTTTGAGTACTCTTACACCCCTACTTTTAACAAAGTATGAATTCCCAGGTATTTTGAGTTGCATTGTTAACAACAAAAAAAAACAATGCATTTAATAACAAATCAGATCTGACCACTACGAATTTTCAAACTGAAGTGACAAGGATAAAATTACCAACAGGGTTGTAAAACCCCACCCCCATCATATTACAAAAGAAAATGCCTTTTTTGTTGTGAGAAGGCGGCCGACGACGGCTAAGGTGCTGCCAACCTTACGACACGAATTCCCCACGATTCCCTGTCCATTAAGCAGTCTAAGGTAGATTCGGCCTAACATAAACTAGAGCTTAAGCAGTTTAGGCATGGACTCCTGAAGTCAGTTTTTCAGCCGCGGTCTAAGATAGGCCAGGACTAACGATAGATGTGGACTAGCTATACCTGATCTCCTGAACTGCCCCTAAAAGCCCTAAACATAGTACTGTACATTGTCCAATGTTATTCTTATGGATAATAAGAACTATTTTATATTTTGTTTATTTATGAACTTATAGTGACAAAACTTGGTATATGGCTTCATTTAGTTGTGCATTATTATCATTGTGTATTATTATTTGCATCTAAACCCCAGTTTTTTGCCGATGGTTCTCGTAGCAGCAAACCTGTATACTCAGCCCCATGTTATTCTTATAGAGAGTAATTTAAATGCTATAAATTGCTTATCAATGAAAGTAAATTGATGAAACTTCGTTTGCGACTCCACCTAGTTGAGTTCTATTAATATTTGTATAAAAAGTCATTTTTGCTCCTTGTTTCAGCAAACCTGCATACTCAGCCCCCATGTTATTCTTACGGAGCAAAATTAAAATGTTTAAAATCACTTATTTGTGAATCTATTTTTATGAAACTTTAGAAGTGGATTTGTGTGGCTTAACACGTGTATAAATATGTATTGGAAATTCGCTGAGTACACAGGTTTGCTGAGAGGGGGGCATTTTTTTTTTCGACCGGGGTGTCATAATTTGTTTGTGTATGTGTTGTGTGATGTTTAAATTTTAACATTTTCATGACTTGCAAGCCTTGAAAATGTTGCACTTGCAATGAAACATTAGGGGTGTGCGAGTACTCGAAACTTTGAGTTTTCATCCGAGTATTTTAATACTCGAACTCGACTCGAAGTTTTAAAAAATACTCGCAAGTTAGAGCGAGTATTTTCCACCAATTACCGGACGATCGCTAACGATTACGACCGTCCAAAACGCGTAGTAACGGCCGCAAAAGGCAATCGTATCATGTAAAATCGGCCAAAAATTACTATTGCGACCGGCCAAAATGCGTAGTAATGGCCGCAAAAGGCGATTGTATCATGTAAAATCGGCCGCAAATGACGATCACTAACGATTGCGACCGGCCAAAGTGCGTAGTAACGTTTGCAAAAGGCGATCGCATCACGTAAAATCGGCCGCAAATGACGATCAGACTGCGGAATTTCGGCCGTAACTAACGATTTCGTCATCTAATATTGATTATAAGCAATGTCTGGACCAGGTAATATTGGCCAAATGACAACCGGACCGTGTTTTATCAGCCGGAAACAAATGATAAACTGCATTTTGTTTGTCAATACGTAATCCAGTTTGATTGTACTGGCCAAAACTTCGTATTACTACTCACGTATTAGTTAAAAACCATGTTTAGATTGAAATCTAGGGTGGTATCTAGATCCCATTACACTATTTTAAACTACCAACTGATGGCAAATACTCGCTCAAAATTACTCGAAACTCAAAAATAATTGGCACTACTCGACTCGACCTGACTCAACAAATCACTACTCGCACACTCCTATGAAACATGTTGGCATAACCTATATGTCAAACATTTTGGACTATTTACGGAGGTAAGAAACCTATTTTAGTCTTGATCATAGTTCTGGGGCTAATAAAAATGGATTTGAATTTTTATTTCCAATGGAATTGTCATGTTGTACAAATTTCCAAATATAATCAGAAAAAGAAAAGACAATTTGTGCTACATAACTTTTACTAACATCAGCCTGAATCAAAAAGATACAATCAAGTAGTGTCAAGTACAAAAAATCAATAAAAATATAAATACATAATAATAATGAACATTTACATATGCAAAGGTACAAACAACAACAAGAATGGAGATAAAAGTTGACTACAAATTTAAATAGTCAAATTAAAAATGATAAGAAAATTTGCAATGTTACCGTACTTATTTTCTAAAAACTTGTCATCAGATTCAATGATAATTTGTTCCAATGTACTTTTTTAGCTAAAAACAATCAGGAACCAATTACAAGTTATATTTTCATCAGTGATTGTGAACTTCCCACAGGTAAGAAGCAATTATGATTGATGACAGTAAAATTTAGACCTTCCAAAAACCAACACTGTTATATTTTTGTTATGTCTTTATACATTATGAAGGCAACATCAAAAACACCTGTGTATATTTAGATTTTGTTGGTCTCCCACACCACTTATTGGTGTATAAACCATGTATTACTTGTACAGGGCTTTCACATTGGAGACGATCTGAAGGACCCGAACACCCCAAACTCCTACGTCCATAGTGAAAGCTTGTTCAGTACCAATTCTGGTGATATAGATTCAGGTATGGTTGGTGTCTTTATTTAAACAAGCCCTTCCTTTTGCATTACTTAAGAAAAGTTCTTCATTTAGTATAGTATATCTGAGATAATCTTAACTAACCTGCTCAATTTTGTACCATTATCTCATTGATTTCAAGTTGCCATCCATGTTTATTTTCAGAAGGAAATAATTAGATGAAATTCCTTCTGCAGATTAAAATAATGCAATTACAGTGTCCAATTTCTCAGTATTATAATTGTGAACTTAATTTCTCAAACTTTAAAACTCTTTTTTTTGGGTTCTAAAGGTTTAAAATACGTAAAACTTAACATATCAGTGTTTTAAATTTCTGTAAGGTCCAAATTTCAGTCATACCATTTATAGTTTTACCACATTCCCTCTGTATTTTTATTTTGTTTGTCTGGAAATCCTCTCGGCAAAGAAAGGGATGCCAGCTAGCAAAATAAACCGGCTGGTATTGGGATCAATAAACTCACTCCTTGAAAAAAAGGCACTCCATGATAATTTAGTATACATAATATTATGTTCACATTATAGCTTATTTGGGCGAAGCTGTGACTGAGATAGTTGATGTATATTCCCATCTGTATGTAAGGAGGGTTCATAAATTTATTTTATGTAAGGGTATGTTAACCCTTTACACTCCAACGTCTGATATGCTGTTTTTGCCAAAAAAAACTGCGGTCCGATATATAGGACGTTCGCAAAATGTGTGAAAAACTCTGACATCCAAGTTTTGAATGTCAGCTAAATTAATCTTACTGACTTTATAAACTATCCAAATGCACTACATTTGCGATATGTAGAAGCCAGATAGTTGTGCAGTTTAGCTGTCTTGTATTGTTATACTCTTTGCTGTTTTTTTGTGTGATGAGTTGTTTAGTTGAGGTTATTCGCATCATATGTTTGGTGTCTGTGAGAATTAGATTATCTGCTAATTTTGTTCTTTACACTGACTTATTTTGTTGTTAATTCAAGTTGTGTAGGTTATATTTATATGTGATATTCAGTTTATATATCTAAAACGAGTGACAGTGATATTTCTTCTGACCAAGGACTTCATAATCATCTACATGACGTTCACCTTGCCTAGCCGACGTAGGGCTAGGCCTAGCCTAAGGCCTGGGCATAGTTATTTTTAAATTTTGTTTACTTTTTGAAGTTCCATGACATTTTATCTTGTAGTTTGAGTTGTACGTTTTAGTAAATTTCTGGACATCAAAATTTGGATATTTATTTTTTGAGTTATGATAAAGCTGAAATTTGGAGGACCCCTTGTGAATAAGCCTAGTAAATTTGTCCTTATTTATACTTTTACTTACTTACTTTTCAGGATAATTACATGAAATTAAAGGCGGTCCCACACTTCTCGTGAACACGCCTGAACATTCGGCCGAACTCTGAATGTTTGGAGTATTCGCGAGAAGTGTAGGAGCTGCACGAACTTGAATACATACTAGAACATACGGGACGGAATGTTCAGTGAACATTCAGGAGAATGTTCGGCCGAATATTCAGGCCTCTTCGCGAGAAGTGTGGGACCGCCTTAATTGTGAATGCATGTTAACTAAATGGGGATTCTGAAAATGCCAATACCCATATATTTTTTTCAGTTATAAGAGTTCAAAGTAAATTTTTATAAATAATGTATACATTTTTAGTATAAATTAAAATATGATAATTTATATATTTTTAGGCTAAAATATATTTGTATTACGTAAATATTCATAAATTCACGTGTTTCGTTAAAATGGCATCGAAAATTAACTGTCCAATTTGGTCACTTTTTTTATAACTGCATAAAAAGCATTGTAAAAACTGTATTTGAAAAGAAATTTCCTTTTTAGTGGTATTCGTTATAATACCATTAGTGGTATTAGATATATTCTACATTCCAACCTGCCGATAATTTAAAAATTGGTCAAGATTTTCGTTAGCTGGAATTAGCAATCGACAATAAATTGTCAAATTCAATAACGTGTTGTACATGTATTTTACAGTTGTAAAACAGGTTGTTTGTTACATAATATGAAAGAGGAAAGAACATAGAATATTTTTATGTCATGGTGATAGCCCTGATCACTAACAGAAAGTATGTGCAGATAAAGGAAAGTGTGTATCTTCGTGGTTTTGTTGTTATTGTATCAGCACTTCAACTTTATTACTGACAAATGTTTGTGCGTTTGTTTGGTGACTGTTTTTATTATGCATAACTATATATTTTCATGTAATAACTAAGGATTCATATTCTGTAGCTCAGACAGTATTAGGTGTAACAAATCAATTTATCTCACTTTGATCAATACAAATTAGTTTCCAAAAACAAATTCTACAATATCTTTTAAAGGGCTGAATAATATAATGAACAAAATATTTAGACTGTATATTCTTTTCATTTAATTTTTAATTTTATAACCTAAAAATAAAATAAGGTTTAGTTATATTTATTTATTGTTATGGGTATTTGTTATGCATTTTAAACTGATAAAATCCAGATGGCCATTTTTACTTTTTCCAATTATCTGATATAATTCATATATATAATTTAGTTTCCTGTGACATATTTATATTTCTGTATAGGGAATCAAATTGGAAGCATTTTTACATAATATTTACCTTAACCAATTGGTGCTTACAGTAAAGTTTTGCTTTTGAAATTTAGGCACCTTTTTAAATTTGTCCAGTTTTTTCTACTTTATCCCAAAAGTTATTTTTTCGACCTCTCTAAACAAAACAAATATGCAAATTGATTGATATGTTTATTTCAAAAACAGAATTACTGAACATTTTCAAAAATATTCTGCAAATTCACTAAAATTACCCTGCCACTAGAGAAAACACTACCAAAATTTGACCTTCCAGGTGGATTTAAGCTTTTCAAAATTGACTTAAAGGTCTGGAGTTTTTGGCCAGTACTTTCTATAGATTTTTTCACAAATTGTTAGGCGGAATGCAAAGGGTTAAACAGCCAATTGCTTAAAATGTCAATACACATACAAACAATGGAGTTCCCTCAAAATCTTGAACTCCGCTGATTTGGCACTCTTAATTTATCAGGTTGTAAAATTACTAGCAATCAGCATCTTTAGTGGACATGGTAGAAATTAATTGCATTTCTATCTCTCTCTTAATGTTATTGTACTCTGTTTACAGTGAGCTCTCTCTTTGACAGTGATCTGCCGAATGAGCAGCAGATGTATAACTACATTCAGAACAAGCACAGTTTAAATTTGGAATCACTGCTTAATGACTCATCCCCTGTGCTTAACAAGGTGACTTTTTATATAACTATGTAATATTATTGCTTTGAAAATCAGTGGTACGATACTAACATTTTTCATTAATAAGACCCCCTACTTTGACTTTATACAACTTTTAAAAATTGTTTTAAATGATGTTTAGAAAGATAAACTACTACTCTGGTTGCAATTAATGTGTATTTAGTGAATTGTGTAGTTATTAAAAAAAGTTGTAATAAGTAATACGGGATGCAATCAAAATAGTCTGGTAACATTTAAAAATATATTTACATTTTTATTATTCGCATGCACAACTGTAAATAATATCCATGTTAGTTAGTACAAAGCATTCACTTTTGATCAGTGACACCAGTTACAATCAGGTCCTATTCATTATTGATTTCATGAGAGAAGAAGGTAGAATTTTAAAATATTTTTGATATGGTGCCTCCTTTTAAAACAGTGCAGCTTGAAAGAGGAAGTATTATCGAGTGTGACATTTGATTTTTATTTCAACCCTTCACTGCTATGTTTATTGGTCACATTTCTTTAGTATCACTATGTCATAAACTGTCATATTGTTGAACAACTATAATTTGGTTACAGGGTGATGAACCTCCGCCTATTGGTCTGATTGAAAATGGATATGAAAACAATTTTATAAAAATACCAATCCTGGAAAATGGGTTTCCAAAAGTACCAGATAATGGATTCTCAAGAATTGAAGGAATCGACAATAATTTTGGGAAAAATTTGCAAGATAACAGAGTAAATAAATGTGTAGGAGATATGTATACTAAAGCGATGTTACCAGACAAAAACTTCAAAGGGTTGGAAGTAATGAATGATGCCATGTTAAAATCTCCAAACATAGATTTGTTTACTCCACCCCCAGGAAAATACTCACCTATAGGCTTTCCAAGGAACAAGATGCATCCTATGCAGGTATTTCAGTTTTCTCTTAAAACGACAAGTACCCTTACTGTTAAAATGTCTGAGGTACTCTTAGTTAAAAAATAAATACACCTAGACCAACTGCTGCTGTTCTGGGGTCAATTTCAGTATGGAAGAAGGCTTGGAAACTTTTTGTTATTTGGAACCTGGAGATGCCAAAAACACAATCATATTATTTGCTATTATTACTTTTATGTGTATATGTATGCATTTGAAATTCACCCTGAGTACGCAAGCACAGAAAACTATAATACACTACACAGGGTTAACTACCGTTGTAATGGCAGTTATATTTAAAACCGTTAGTTTGGTCGCCGGCCACTTTGACCAATAGTGGTGCTATTTCGCTCAGAGGGGGTGCATTCGGGTGCACCTGCTGTCCTTTCTATAGGTGTTCCGAGCTATTCCACCCACTGCCTCCCGACTCGCAGCACTGCCGTGGAATCACGACCCTTTTCCTATTCCAGTCAGCGTTCTGTAGTGTGTTCTAGTTTTCTGTGACACAAGTTTATTGCAACGGTGATATTAACCTATCCCCCGCTGAAAATACAAAGATTGTACATTCGAGATATTGCATTGTTGATAGCTAATCATTAAATGTACCACATGAAGCCACATAGCAAGTTTGATCAAAATTTATTTATAAATAATTGAGATTGGCATTTTATTCAGCCCCCAAAAGAAATAAATTGGTACCGAGTTTGCTGGGTTTGCTGCAACAGGGATCATAACCAGGTGAAACAATATAGCAAGTTTCTTCAATATATGTTCATAACAAGCGACATATAAAAATTGTTTATTTTTACTTTTTCTCCATAATAATAAATTTGGACCCACGTACTGTGTTTAGCAATTTCAATGTCTCAGTAACCATTTGAAGTAGGGCAGTAATTCAGATTACTAAATTATTCCATTTTACTTTCTCCCCCCTATACATAGTATATGGAGAAAGTATTGTTTTCGTCAAAATTTTCAAATTTGAGTTGTTAATGGAAATATTTGTTTTGGTGCTCCCTGAATCCAAAAAAGTTATTTTTGAGTGATGTCTGTCTGTCTGTCCCTCCGTCTGGATGTGTACAGAGCTAGAGACGACACCAGTGGACTGATTTTGATGAAATTTGTCATTTAGGTACTAATCAACAATATCTCAAGGCATTTTTTTTGGAATTTTTGATTTTTAAGGTTAATTATCCCCCCAAAACCGCCAAAAAACATGAAAAATCAAAATTTCTCAAAAACGGCTCTAACGATTTTGATTAAAATTTTGTAGTTTGTAGAGCTTTAGGTTTCCAACAAAATGACACCACCCGCATTTATGTAAAAATTTGTGTTCAGAAATTACAGGACTTAAAATATCCAAAATTCTTCATAACAAACCATAGATGTTAAAAAATATTTCTTAATACCATTAAAAATGAGCTTAAAAAACTAAATAATTTAGTATCTTGAATTATTATTCCTACGATTGCTGGCTGTGGAGAAAATTGAAATTTTCATTTAGCGGTGAATGCAATACGTTGTTCAATGTTATTCCTATGGGGAATACAAAAATTGACATTTCTCTCTTATTTACTGATCAATTTCGTTAAAAACTGATATCCAGGTCAAGTTATTATTGACCATCAGAGGATATTTGAAATATGTTGCCCCTTAACCCTTCGGGAGAGGGGGCATTTCCCCTCTTAAAACCACTGTATTTAGCAGAGGATTCTGTTGTGCTTCCAAAAATGGGATTTGGGCGGACATTTTGAAAAAACAAATTTTAGAAGATTTTCTGTACATTCTACCGTACTTTATATTCTACTACCTGATAGCCGCAGGCTTCGCCCCGCAAATGATTTATAAAAACTATTACAGTTGTGTGTGCTGCATTCTGTGGTTAGCCCATGAAACTACTACGAATCAAGATCAGCTGTTTGTTTTTCATCAGCTCAAACAAAATTGAATGTCCATAAGGAATACATGGGAACTTTGTCGGGGTCTCTGGCGGAGCCCTAAGGTCAGATCAGGATGAAAACCATTTAGTTTTCCTATTTTATGCCTAAAGAATCGGTGCACAAAATTTCAACTCTCTACCTACATGGGAAGGTGGAGAATTAGTGATGAGTGAGTCAGTCAGTCAGCAAGGGCTTTGCCTTTTATAGATATAGATATATAGTAAATAAATAATAATTTATTCATTAAAATGGGCTAAAAGGGAGAAAGTGTGTGTCAGTTTCCTGACACTGTTTATTTAAGAGGGGGCAGGAGTCAGATAGAATTCCGCCTTTTGATTTGGGGTTTGGCCACTAGAGCGCTAGTAGTTTTTCAAATAATTCTTCCTTACCGACCGGCAGCGTCCGTAAGCTCGGCCTTCAGTCACCGGATCGGTATTGTCTAGTGTGATTTACAACACCTAGAATAACGGGTTCACTGTCACTGGCGCGGCTTCTTGAACGTCCCGCACACACGGGACTAAACCCAAAATTTTTCTCAAGATTGTTTGGTGTAAAGGCTGATCAAATATGTTGCAACTTCGTCTAAATCTTATGTCTGGTAATATTTACTAGCAAAAATATTATGTTATAAGAAATACATTAGACATTTATTAATTTCTCCGGTCAACACACTATCTTTGTGTGTTAGTTCTCCGGTTATCTTTGCACTATCAGTTTTGTAGCTGCCGCCTTATATCGATTTAATGAAAATTTCGTAAGCTTTAATAATTTCACTTTTCACTATTATAGTCGAGTTTAGCCTTAACATAATATGTGATATATTTTCTTGAGAAAATACAGTTCAGTTCAGTATTTTTACAGTTCAGGTCACAGTGCTTGGCATCTGGTTAGCGTATGCTCTGGAATAAACTTTCGCCTCTATTTGGCTTAGTACCGTACGGTTATTGGTGTTACAGTCTAATTTTGTCAACAGAAAGCAAAAATCACTTATTTAATTTTAAAACATTCGTTTTGGTTGTTTTTGTTAAAATCTACTTTTATTTATGAGAAATGTTAGTAGTTTCTCGCCTTTCCCAAGTGCCAAGCACCGTGTCAACCGAATTGTTCAACGGACTAGTTAGGATATAAAACACTAGTGGCTTGTAGAGAATAACTTCTAACCTTCTTTTTAGCCTGCATTTTACCGACGGTTTACTGGAAAATTAATTAAATAATTACTCCTTTTGCTAAAAACCGAGTTAAGTTATTGCTCATAAGCTCTACGATTATCGAAATAAAGTGACTGGCAAAGCGTCCGCGCGGCAACCGAACATGCTATTTCATAACCTCGTGGAAACATAACCTTCCAATAAACGTTATTTAACATGTCAGTTAAATTTTGTCTTTGACTATTCATTAGATCTTTAAAATACTACGCTAAGCCGATTTTAGTTATTTTTAAGTTCCTCCGTTATTTCTGATCCAATTTTTATGCCTGAGGTATCAAAATATTTGTCCTGGTTAGTAGCTGTGCATAAAGGTTGCTTCGACATTTTCATTCAAAAGACATAGGCCACCCTCAAATTGTTTTGCGTGTATGATTAACATGTCGAATAATTTTGTTCCAATTGCAGCTGTTAAACACTATGTACAGGCAATACCAGCATACACCAGCAATACCACCAGCATACCAGCAATAACAGATGTCACAAGCAATTAATTTATCCATCTATATAAATCAGTAATATAAGTTTTGTATCTACGTTGAAATATGTTATGTATCGGACGCAGCGAAGACATTGAAGTTGTTGTTACAACTTTTTAAAAAACTAAAGAAATATTCTTTAATAAGGAGCCGTAATATTGGTTATAAACTAATTTTAAACTAAAACCTTCATTCATATTTTTAAAATTTGTAATATTTCATGAGGCCTTTCGCCAGCAACGCTGGCATCGTCAGACGAACTCGCAAACTGAAATAAGATATATTTAGAATAATAATTTAAATATAAACAACATAAACATATGATTTGAAGAACATCAAAGTGTTATCAGTTTTAAGTAGACTTATATAAAAAATACTTATGAAATCAAATGTATAATATAGTAAAATTTAAAAATATATTCTACACAAACTTCTTATACTCTTGTATACTCAATTTAATAACAGAGAATTTGGAATTAGTCCCTAGTCATTATTTACTAAATTACTGATTTTATTTAGGTTTAAAGATTCAACGGATGCGGTTTAGTTATGAAATAAATTTAGTGGCTTCAAATTGCTCTTTACAATTTTATATTTAAAACGCTAATTTTGAATTACTTGTAATAAAACAGGAATCCGCCGTGAAAAATGTAAAAGGTGTTATTATAAAGCCCCAACATACTGCATATTCAAATATTCACTAAAACGTGACAAAATAATTCGAGTTATTATGTTGAAGCTTTAGCTATTTTTACTGCCATGACGTACGTAGAAACGCTGCCACCAAGTAAAATAATAATTATAGTAATTCCCTAAGGAATTTCTTGTGTACAGCAAAACTCTTTTATTTATGAACCGATTTTAATGATTGAGGTGTCAAATTAAAGGGATTTCTCTGTAGAAGTCATGAAATAACTTTTGTCTCCCTCAGTTCAATGTGCTTTGCCCCATTTGACTTTTAAGTTTCCGTGTTATTCGTATGAGCAATATTTTTAATAGGTCAGAAACAGATGTAGTTGCAGCAACAATTTTAATCAGCTGGTTCATTCCTGAATTCTTTGTGCGAAGCACCGGTAATCAGCTAGTTCTAAGTATTCTTCATGACAAATCTGCATAAATCGGGTATGAAACCAGACTACAGTTTACAAAAGTATTAAATTTGAAATACGAAGTAATTTTGTTCAGGATACCTTCCCGCATTGGCATAAAAGGAAAAGAGTTACCGGATTCTTTTGATAAGAACGCTTTAAATTTAAACAGTATTAATAATTCGTACCTACCTTGTTTCAATTACACTAATTCGTTCGTCACAAGAAAGCTAATGTACAATGGCAAGAGGATTGGGTGCCTCCATCAGTTAGACCTACAGAGGGTAGCAGAGTTTGTGGACTGAAGCCTCAAATTACGACTTCGACTTGGTTTTCAAAATTCAAGACATCAAGATAAAAAATCCAAATCATTTCACGTCTTTGAATCGGTCAATGCATTGTTCCGGAACATCTACTCGGACTCAAAATCATAAATTAACTTCTTTGTGAAGGTGTCGGGAAAAAAGCGCTAAGTGAAATAAGCGACAATTGCGAATCTGCACCTGTGAGGTCAACACTTCAGTGAAGTTAGTAAAGTGACCATCACGGAATTTTACCTGCGCCTAAGAGGGCAAAACTTCCTCAAACATACTGGTTTCCATCACACTTTATCCATGTTTGGACTGGCTAAATGATTGACAGACATTTATGATTGAAATTTGTTTATATTTTATGAACAATAGCAGGAGTTTCCGGCGTTGCTCAGTGAGCTGTATACAATCTGGAGAGACTAATGCCCTGCATTTTATGAAAAAAGCGTGCCGTGTTTGAAAAGCACCTGGAAACAATATCTCTCCTCTACAGTACCAACAGAGCAAAACGAACACCATGTACAAGTTGTCATTATCGTTTTGTAAAAACAACACAGCATAGCAGCAAGGACAGATGTTACAGACATTAAATGATTAATGACTAAAAATTGCCATGTTGGGCCATGTAAATTCGAAAATATGAGGAGAAAATTTACTCGATTTCGAGCGGTAGTTACTACTAGTGATAATGGTTTCAAAAGGAGAATCAAATCTGCCGCACGAAATCGGTCGCGGAAGCGGGATCTTTGGTCGGTAAGCGACGTTGCTGCCATCTATCGGGGCAACAGCGAACCAGTTGCAGTTTGTGGGACTACTCGTTTTGTAAGACTTCAAAAAAAGGCTTATTTTTGAACAATTTCACATTTTAAAACAAAAAAACACTCATGCCAAACATTAACAATAACATAACTGTTATTATGACGTTTTCAAATGTAATTTATATAAATCGTATGATTTTATAAATTGTTTCAAAAGTTCACGACTTCTTATGGGAAAAAAGGAAGTTGATTTTCATATTTTAGGTGTTATTTTTGAAAAATACTACATTTTGATTATAAGATCATACGGCTAACAACTATAAGATTGTTTGGCCTGCGATCATTTTTGCATTTAAAGGCTGGCAGACAGTAAAATAAAACATTTATAGTAGCGCCCCATGTTAAAAGACGACCGGAGCCGGCGGCTGGTGGAGCTAGGTCTGGCCCCCTCTTAAGCTGAATCCAGTGGTGAGAACTGAAATTAATTTTGGAATTCTTTGCAAAAAGGCTTGAAAACTCCCTAAATATTAGTTTTCATCACAATGAGCAAAAGTGTTTTTTTTGGTGCTCAATTGGGTTTTACAAGCGAAACCGGCTCGGAAAAACGACGAAGCACCAAAAACACACTTTTGCTCCATGTGATGAACTTTTTTATCATGCCCATCTAAACCTTTGATAGTTGAAAATTTAGCCCACAAATTAAGTGATTTGTATCATTTTGGTAGTTCAGATATGTAGGTTAACTTGACAATATTTTTATTTTTTATTTTCTCCCCCTATACATAGTATATGGAGAAAGTATTGTTCTTGTCAAATTTTTGAATTTGAGTTGTTAGTGGAAATATTTTTTTTGGTGCTACCTGAATCCAAAAAAGTGATTTTTTAGTGATGTCTGTGTGTCTGTCTGTCTGTCTGGATATGTACAGAGCTAGAGATGACACCAGTAGACCGATTTTGATGAAATTTGGTATGTAGGTACTAATCCACAATATCTCCAGGCGTTTTTTTTATATTTTAACATTTTTTATTTTTAATTAACCCCCAAAAACTGTCAAAAAACATGAAAAATCAAAATTTCTCCAAAACGGCTCTAGCGATTTTAATTAAACTTTAGTAGTTTGTAGAGCTTTAGGTTTCCAACAAAATGAAACCACCCGAATTTCTGGGAAAATTTGAGTTCAGAAATTACAGGGCTTAAAATTTCCAAAATTTGTTTTTTTTTATTTTGTATAAAAAATTTGAGTGCTAAATAAAATTTATGTATCACCATTAAAGAAAGCTAAAAAAAATAAACAATTTAGTATTTGAATTATTATTTTACAATTACTGTTTGCGGAGAAAATTGAAACTTCATTTAGCGGTAAACACAGTACGTTGTCCAATGTTATTCTTATGGAGAATACAAGAATTACAATTTCTCTTTTATTTAATGATTAATTTAATTGAAATTTAATATGCTGGTCAAGTTAGCATTAACCAACAGAGGATATTAAAAAATATGAATCCCCTAACCATGGGGGGATAAGAGGGTGATTCTCCTCTTAAAACTACTGTGTTTTAGCAAAGGATTTTGTAGTGACTCTAAAAATGGGATTTGGGTAAATATTTCTGAAAAAAGGCATTTTAGAAGATTTTCTGTGCATTATACCATACTGTAATCTATAGTTGGTAAATAAAAAAACAATTTATTCATTAAAGTTGGGATGAAAGGGAGAAAGTATGTCTCAGTTTCCTGATACCATTTATTTATATTTACAAACAAAATGTATAACATACGATCAACTTGAATTTTTCCCATGTGTTTGTTACCTTTGAAATACCCAAACCTAAAAAAGAATAATAACAATCTCTGAGGTTTGCACACTGAAAAAATCCACAGCTGATTTTTCGGTGCGCTTGTTTAAGGTATCAGAAAAATGTGATTTTATGGATTAATTAATTACAAACCCAAAAGCAGCTGCTTCTCATGCAATATGATAACTAAGTTTTTATCGGTTGGTGTGGTCTACCTGGTTTTTTAACTCTTTCAAATAAATGCTACTTTACACATCTGTACCATATTTTTTCAAGATCTCACCACTACGATAGTTATTGTGCTAACATATATAAATGAATATACTAGTGGCTTGAAGGGGCCATAGCCCCTAACCTTGCTCCAGTACTTTGCCGCTTCTGATTTTGTTTACTATTCACTTTTCAGTTCACAAACGAAGTAGTTATTTAATCACATGTTTTAATATAAATAAAGCAGACATTTTTTAAATCCTCATGCTTTTGTTATGAGGATTGTTTTACGTTAAGTATCTTTTGCTGGTAACTTTTTAGAAATACTACTATTTTTCCAGAGTCCCTGGGATCAAGACCTTTTATTGAAGATATCTCCCATCATCCCACAATTTGCCAATCTTCCACAATTTTGACTTAAAAGTTTCGCTTACAGAATTTTATATAAAGATATACACTTTTGTATTCAAATTAGAACAAAGGTGTTTTTGCTATCTGGGGACCTCAAAGTGGATAGTTATCATGGTCCTAGATCTAGGTCTTTCCATGCTCCATGCTGACTGCCATAGCTTCTTCCTTGTATAGGAAAATTATTTTAACTTTTTTCTTAAATAAATGTATACAAATTTAAACGTAATACCCTCAAAATTCAGTAATATTGGACCATGTGGAGGTTGTTTAATAGAAGTTTTAAATTTCTCACAGATTTTTTTTACCAAAATTTGTATTTACAAAGTTTTGGTTTTGACCATTTTATGGGGCTTAAAAAAACAAATAATATATTATATTAGTTTATTAACTTAGGTTTAGTTGTTCAACAATTTCTCTTTGTAATTTCATTTCATTTATTGGTACGAAAATGCTTCAAAACAGATTCTTAACCCCAATTAAAAAGTAACATTATTACTAACATTCATTTTTAGGGATTTTTTCTTCAAGTCCAGTTTCATGCAGCACTACTCAATGTCTTCCAAGATAATAAATAATACACCACCAATCAATCTACTATACATGCATAAATTCAAATTTTTAAAATAACTAAAAAAATATATTCAATTTAATACTCCATACTAAACAAACTGAGTTAGAGGTAACGTTCATTCTAAATGCATAAACTTAATACACGAGTATATATATTATACAATAAGACAATCCTATTCTAATAAATGTTGTACAACTTGTTTTCTAAATTTTCTGGGTGAATCTCCAAATATATCTACATTATTTGGCAATGAATAAATTCTTCCCCTAACATTCAGCGGAGAGTTAACTCTAGGGGTGTGCGAGTATTCGAACTTCGAGCTTTTTCAAGCCGAATATTGCAGTATTCGGCTTGGCTCAAGATTTGCAAAAAGGTTCGAAGTTCGAGCCGAATATTTAAAACGCCGACCAGTGAAAATAGTCGTCTACAAAAGTCAGTTTAAAAACAACTTTCCAGAATCAATGTTAGATTTCTCGTAATTTGCGTCGGTAGAGCTCCATTCCAAAACAAATATAATTCTGCAATGCTAATGCTTTCGGTCCTTAGTAAAAAAAATAACCAAACATTAAAGTACTGTAATATTTTAAACTGCCGACCTGATCAGTGATCAACCAACGCAATGGAGCTATGAGTTGTGCAATATTTCACGGTTAATAATAATTAATACAACAACCGTACTGCTCCAGAAAAAGTACCACAGGAAAAAACAAAATCCATTAAAACACTTTGTCTAAATGTTGCATCGGTACAGTCTTTTCTACAACTTACAACATCGTACATTACACAATAATTATATTCCCTGGAGTTTAAAATTATGTCTGGCAACACTGTTGGCATACCCACTTTGCAAACTGCCTTAATACGTTGAGTGAAGATGGTTATTATGATGTAATAATGATTTAACGTGACCAGCAGCTAGGGATAAGGGTGTACGTGATGGACGAGATGAGTAGAGTAAGTGTTCACCCTTACTCCACTCATCTTAGGTGATGAACGCCTAATAAACATGACAGCGTTATAATGTGCAGACGAATTAATACTCTCCAAAAATTGGATAGTTAAAAAATTGATGAGTTGCGAGGTTCACAAAATCCAAGGATTTTATAAAAAATTTGAATGGTTACGTAACGCTTGTTTATAATACCGGTGGACATATTATTTTAAAGGTTAATTATATTCTATATACGCTGAAGGCCTAACCAAGAGCAAGACGTGGTCAAAATGGCGCAGTGTTTTATTATGCTACGCTACAGCTGTGTGATTAAAATCATATTGTTAACTCCGCGGGATTGTTTGAATTTATGAATGAACGTCAGTAGAAGTAGAAACCATATCATTTTGTAATTGTATGCTGTCAAATTGTTAAAGTTGTGATGGAAGAAGAATGCATTGACGATCCTCTTCCACCTTCTGCTTCTGAAACCTTCTGTTTCAGAAACAGATATAATAGATTAAGTCTATTAGGTAATAGGTTAGATAGAACATAAGCTAGGCCTACGATTATTAACTTATTCCTGTGAGTACAATAAGATATAAAGAATGGTTTAACTATCTTATATTTATAAAAGGATAACCTAAACAAATTTTCAGTGTTAAAAGGTAAAATGCTGCTCAGAAACCAATAACCGACACCATTAACTATTTATAGTCAATGCCGACACGTTATAGGAACAGGCCACTTATAGCGTCGCGTTGGCATCGCTTCGGCCGAAGATTCACTTGGCAGCTGACTTGTATTTGTCGTTTCAACCCGACCAGCTGTTTTGCCCCTTCCCCTCCTCCTCACAAAACTATTTGACCAAATCTGCCGCTTCCTGTGGAAATTGCTAAGTTGCATCAACGACAGTAGTACGCACGCACAGCCCGGTTTTCTAGCCTCTAGTTTACAACTATAAACTGTAATTTTCTTTAGCTTAATAGTTTATTGTCTGTCAAGTATCACTTCGGTACGCTATAAAATACATTCTTTCATTTATCAGTTTTCAGGTCGGCCTAATCTCGTTTATGTTGTACAAAACTGAACTGTGATTTTGCCTAAAATAACCAGGAAAAAGTCGTGAATTTGTATATTATTGTACAGTGGCCACCCTGTCACTGACACGGGGAAGACCATTATCTTTTACTTTCTCCCCCTTATACATAATATATGGAGAAAGTATTGTTTTCGTCAAAATTTTTGAATTTGAGTTGTTAGTGTAAATATTCGTTTTGGTGCTCCCTAAACCCAAAAAAGTGATTTTTACGTGATGTCTGTATGGATGTGTACAGAGCTAGAGCCCTAACCAATGGTCTGATTTTAATGAAATTTGGTATGTAGGTACTAATCCACAATATCTCCAGGCATTTTTCATTTTTTTGGAATTTTTGATTTTTAAGGGTAACTATCCCCCAAAACCCGCCAAAAACTAATCCACAATATCTCCAGGCATTTTTCATTTTTTTGGAATTTTTGATTTTTAAGGGTAACTATCCCCCAAAACCCGCCAAAAAACATTAAAAATCAAGATTTCTCAAAAACGGCTCTTAACGATTTTGATTAAACTTTAGTTGTGTGTAGAACTTTAATTTTCCAACAAAATGACACCACCCGCATTTCTGTAAAAATTCGGGTTCAGAAATTACAAGACTTAAAATATCAAAAATTCAGTTTTTGGGATTTTTTATAAAAAAACATTAATATAAAAAATATTACTATTCACCATTAAAAATAGCTCAAAAACTAAATAATTCAGTATTTTTAATTACTATTCTACAATTACTGGTTGCGAATAAAATTTAAATTTTCATTTTGCAGTAAACGCAGTACGTTGTCCAATGTTATTCTTATGGTGAATACAAAAATTAATATTTATCTCTGATTTATTGATAGATTTTGTTCAAACTTGATATACTTGTCAAGTTAGCATTGACCATCAGAGGAAATTCAAAATATGTTGCCCCTTAATAACCTTGAGGGGGGAATAGGGGGCATTTCCCCTCTTAAAACCACGTGTGTAGTGATGGATTCTGTAGTGCCTCCTAAACAGGAATTTGGTGGATATTTTTGAAAACAACTTGTTTACAAGATCTTCTGTACATTCGACCGTGCTTTGTATTCTACATTTAGTAAATGTAAAGTAATGTATTCATTAAAGTTGGGCTAAAAGGGAGAAAGTATATGTCAGCTTCCTGATACCGTTTATTGTGGAGTAAACTGCCAGTGTTCATAAATTTATCATACCAAGCCCTAATTGATATTCTAGGAGGAGGATTTCTATTATACCTCGTTCCAAATCTCCGCTGAACAGCAGTATCAGACTTAGTTTCAATAAACCACTCCACACACTGCGCTTTAACACGAGCATCCATTGCAGTTTCCAATGATACTTCTGAATTATTCGTTTTTGTTTACCAATCAACAATAGAAACGAATCAGCTGATTAAACTGCCAGCTGTTAAAAACTTGTTGAGTCACTCTTTCTTATGGTGGCTTTAGAAAACCCCTATGCCCAATCAAACATGAATGGGACAAAGGTAAAGTTGTACAGTTTTTTTATAAACACCAAAAATCATATCTTGATATGATAACCAACTAAGGAATTGCTTATACAAACTAAATATGTGACTTACCGTCAATCATTAGCAATCCAGTGAATAGATTAAAGCTATTCTGAACGCGTTTCCCAGCAACTAGGCTGCATCAGAAGAGGTAAAGCTTCATATGTAGATTGATCCGCGAGGATCCTGTCATGAAGTTAAAAATGTTCAAAACGTCTGTTGGACACACACACAAACAAAAAACACTAACAAAAATGGCCGTTTTTACACCGACTATGATATGATCGAACCTAACCTCAACGGTCACCATGAGGACGTCACCATTGATTGACAGCTGGCACCAATTTGCAGTTTTTTAATCAGATGAGATGATTAGGTTTTTTAAAAAAATATATCTTAAACTGTTTTGTATTGTGATTAGCCATATTAATTTTAAAGTTCATTATTTTAGTTATATTATCATTTACAAGGGATGTATCGTTGTTTTTTTCTAAATTCCTAAGTTTTCAGTCATCTTTAAAACATTTATCAAACAAAGTTGCTACTTCTATAATTTAAAATCATATTTTTTTGTTTTAGCAATCACCGAATGGAATGATGACTCAGCGAGATATGATAAATGTTTTGGAGATGGGTTTCAACAATAACAATCCACTAGTTGCCAACAACAATTTGGACAAGATGTGCTTCAGTTTTCCCTCAGTTGCCCAGATGCTGGACCCTGCAATGCTGATGCATTTTCGACCCAACAATCCAGACATCTTCCAGCTTTATGATTCTGTCTCTCCACACATTATGGCATTTCGCAAGTAAATGAGGAATTTTTGTTTATTATTATCGTATGATTTAGCTGATTTTTTTGGGTTGTGTGTGAGAACTCTAAAACTGGAGTATTTCGGTTGCATATTTCAGAATCTACTCAGAATCGACAGATGTATGTGGATTGTGAATTTTTAGTTCGGATTGGTTTCGGTTCGGATAGCTCAAGTTCCAATCAAATACATACCGATATTGGATAGTAAGAGTTTCGGATCAGATCATTCTTATTAGAATTTTTAGCCTCCTTTCAACACCAGTACCGCACGTTACATAAAATCTCAAAGAATTACCAATTTTAAATTTGGAATTTAATTTCAATTCAAAATCTCGTTATTCAGTTTTTTTTGTACATAAATACATTGAATAGTGTCACAGTACCGCATATAATTTATAAAAAGTGTTGTTTAAAACTAAATAAGACTACGGTACATAGTTAATACACTAATTCCAATTCTACACCATTATTCTATGGTATTTTCATGTTCAAATAGAGTACAATCACACACTCTATTGGAGCACAGCCTCAAGCCCACAATGTATTTTTTAAATTTTATTTTAAAAGTGGTCTGGCTCGGTTCATTTTTTAATAAGCTTGGTAGTTTACCCAGAAACTTATT
The DNA here is from genome assembly GCA_963675035.1 of Allygus modestus. Taxonomy (NCBI): domain Eukaryota; kingdom Metazoa; phylum Arthropoda; class Insecta; order Hemiptera; family Cicadellidae; genus Allygus; species Allygus modestus. The sequence continues at coordinate 159,324,279 of OY776111.1, read as the reverse complement.
TCCCATATAAGATGATTTTGTTTATATAATTCTAATCTGTGGTGATTCCTAATAATTTCAAATTTTCTTCTAGTGTTCAAATTACATGGGGTTCAGTTGTTTTGTAATCACTAACATTGGCCTTTACGTACAAAATTAGCTCATAAATATATATTTAGGGATGGGTCGATTCCAGAATTCCTCGATTCCGTATTCAATACCGATTTCAAGGCAGATTTATGTACAGGAATAAAGGTTACAGCTACAGCACATAAAATTAACAATGAATTTTTATATGTAGCCTACCTGGCAATAGATATATAGCCCACCAAACAAAATTGATTTGACAAATTTGATAGGAAAATATGAATCATAGTTTACATTTCCACTTAAGCCTTTTACAAGAGAATTAATGTTAGGCCTACCGCTAAACAAATTACGAAAACCAGGGTCCCCACCCAACCGTGAAACCTTGAACAAGGCCGTGAATTTTGTATACTGTGAAAAAACCTGGAATAAGCCATGAATTTCGATATCAAACCTTAAAAACATGTCAAACTTGAAAAACAATAAAAAATATCTTATCAGAAAATATCACAGTTGTTTTCAGATAGCGAAATGTACAACAGAATTATTTAGTAAGTTGTTAATACGGTGAATACTGCGTCGTCTGCCTACTTGCAGATTGCAGCTGTGCGGATCATTTAGGCCTGGTTCTGGTTTCCGTTTCCATGGTGCAAAGTAACTCGAGCGACAGTTGTTAAGTTGCTGGTGTTTTTATCACTGTCAACTGACTGCTGGCTGGCACTTGTGTAAGACACAAGAGTTTATACGTCTTCTTTATTGTACGTCAGTTGCCTATTGTTTTGTATTTGTTGGTGTAAGCAAGCGACAGTAGACAGCTACTGTAACTATACAACTGTCGCGACACTGCGTCAGTAACTCGCACATTCCGTGTACACAGTGCGTAGTCAGCGTTGCCAATTCGAGGGTAGTTACCCTTGTCGGTGATAATTTGGAACTTTGAAGGTAAAAAGGGGTAATTTTACTAAAGCCTTTTAAAATATAAAAATGTATATTATACTATGTTTTATACTTATTATTATAATCAGTGTTGTTTATTTATGATTAAATTACTAAATTTTTTTATTGACCCTTCCGATTTTCGTTACTCTGACGAATTCTCACGAACTCCAACACAGAAATGAAGCTTGAGTAAGGATTACATGTAGAGTGATCGTCTCATATTATAAGTATGGAAGAGCCACGAGTGCCAGGATGACAAGAAGTCCGCTAAGTTGCAGTAATGTCTAGTTTTAACTTCAACCAGACAATAAATAACGAAAATAGATTATGGGGATTATTGTCACCTGTCTCTGCCTACCTAATCCTAGCAGTTGATAGACTGAAAGATAGATAGCGTTAGCTGTTTTATAATTGGTGTTTAAAACACATTGTGGTTGTAATTCATTTAAACGAAACCTAAACACTAATTTTAACCTCAAAATACTGATAGATTGAGGTTACTTCGAGAGGCCGCAGGTGCAGACGACTGAAAGAATGTTTTTGGCTGCCAAGGTACCAATTTATTAATAGCCCAGTCAATGAAGGCAAAATATCACCTGATATCGGAAATAATCCCCCCAAAGCTGGATTTTAAAAAAATGATAGCAACACGTTGAGACATGCATTTTTACAAAAGTCCCCGGTTTTCCCCCTTGTTCTTCACCCCCCACCCCCTTTGAAGTTGATTTTGGAAGCGTTTCAAAATTTGCTAATATTTCCATAGCCACTGCACCAAATCGAACATTTATTATTTTGTTGTGTTCCTTGTTCGTAGGCCTGTAAAAAAGGCTATTATTATTATTTTGATAGAAGCAGTATTTTCTTTGTAATTTATCAATAAATTAAAATTATTAATTCTTTTAATAATATTTTATTCATTATTTGCAAATAAAATTGTCCTGAGACGATTTTTGAGGACATATTTGATTTAGTTACGTAGAAAATATTTTAAGGTTTAAAGCGATGTATAAATCAATATGGTTTAGAGAAGAGAAATGGGGTGCAGGCTAGAAAAAAAGTGGGAGCACTGAACTAGGTTTGGCGCATGAAATAGTGCTGTAATAATAAGTAAAAAAAGTTGTCGGGTACATATTTAGGTGAGGGGGTAGCGGCGGTTTAGGGGATGCGGGTAGGCTGGTAGGGGGCTGGGGTTATGTAGTAGAGATTAATTTATAGTTACATATGAATTGATTTTACTAACATTATTCATTTTATTTAGGTTAAACTAGTTTAGCAGATTTATTTGTTAACAAATCAAATATCTATCACTGTTTCTTGCAAAAGCAGTAGGCCTGGATATTATTAACTATGTAGGAGGATTGTAACAACAATAAGGTGGTTGTAATAATTTAGTAAATCAAAAAGTAATGCAACATGTAATTTATTACAAATGGAATATAGTAAAAAGTATATATAAATTAATGCAATAAAATAACTGTTACAACAAAACTTATTCACATAAAAAAGAATTATGGTTACACTCTAGTGTGTCTCAAAGTTGCCCTATAAGTTGTTTGCTGCCAATTTGAACTGCTTGGTTTTATGAGAAATTAAAATACACAAGAGATACATGTTGTAGTTTTACATTTCGAGGTTTGTATGCGCTTCCCTTCATTTCAACAATTAAGTCTTACTACCTTTAATTTATTAAAAAAAAAACACCAACAGTGTAGTAGGATTAATGTTTATTTCAAGTAAGTACGGCGGGGCTCGTGACGGCGCTCGGAGCAGCGTGGAGGTACCACATACTGTCGAACCCCGAACAAGACATCGGACCGATCTTTCGTCAAAAAACCGCCTCGAGAGCGCTCGGTGCTCGGTTCGATGTCTTGTTCGGTGTCTGGTTCGGAGGCCCCACAAACTACTGGATTTTCTCCCTTCAAAGCCAAATCCTGCTCGTTTCGATGTCTTGTTCGGGGGAAAAGTCCGGTAGTGTGTGGCCGTCTTTAATACTACATAAATCCACTTGCCAAGTTTCATAAAAATATATTCACAAATAAGCGATACCGGTATATACAATTTTAATTACTCTCCATAAGAATAACATTGGGGCAGAGTAAGCAGGTTTGCTGCAACAAGGAACACAACAAATGGGTTTTTATGCTAATATCAATATAACTCAACTAGGTGAAGGATATACCAGTTTTTATTCATTTATGTTCATAATTAAGGGAGTCAGAGCATTTAATTATTCTCCATAAGAATCACATGTGGGCTGAGTACGCAGGGCCTTTGGTAAAAATTATTTGTTTGGAGCAAATATCAATAGACCACAATGAGATGAAGCTGTATACCAAGTTTCGTCAGTATACGTTCACAAATAAGCGAGATATAAAAATTGTCTTTTCCTCCATAAGAATAACATTAGACAATGTACTGTGTTTAGCACTTTCAATATCTTGGTAACCAATTGACGTAGAGGAATGATAAAAATACCAAATTGTATGTTTTTTTAAGCTGATCCAATCGTGAAAACTAAAATTTTTTTATTTCAAAAATTATATGTAAAAATTTCAAAAAACCCATTTTTGGGGTACAAAACTCCCCCAAAATACCCCTTCGGATAGAGCGATCTGGCTGGTTTTCGAAATTTAAGTCATAAATGTTGCTTTACACGTTTATTCCAAGTTTAATCGAGTTCGAATCATTTTTGCGAGAGTTATCGTGCTCACGGACATACACACACACACACATATATATATATATATATATATATATATATATATATATATATATATATATATATATACAGACAGTTTCAAACGAATGGTGTTTTTGGGGTCTGGGGACCTCAAAACGAAAAGTTATCATGGTCCCGGGCCTAGGTCTTACCATGCCGACTACGGTAATAGCTTCTTCCCTATAGGGGAAATTCGCTAAAAGTCTAATATAGTACTGTATGGCAAAAATCATACTATCGTAAAAGTTTTGTAAATTCTAGCAACTTTATAATTTGTGAGGTTTGTGTATCTTGACCATCTTGACACATATCGACCATATGGTACGATTGTTACACCTGATGTGGTTCTTAATGTGATACAAGTTGTATATGTTAGTGAGTGGAGAAAATACAGTCTACTACAAGATTATTTACTTACATTAAATAATCTTTACTTACTTTATACAGTATTTATTTATGTTAAATGATCATTAAAATATAATATGTGTTTTAAAACTCAATGAAAAATATATATTTTAAGGCCAAAATTTAAAAAGTCAAATAGTAAAAACATACGATTGTAAAGGTTTTGGAAATTCTAGAAACTTTATATTTACGAGGTTTGTGTGAATCATAAGGTTGCTAGGATTTGTAATACCTTGACAATTAATTGTATGCTTTTTGCCTTGTGCTAAGGTTTTTTAGCGAATTTCCCCTATAGGGAAGAAGCTATTACCGTAGGTCTCATGGTAAGACTTAAGCCCGAGACCATGATAACTTTTTGTTTTGAGGTCCCCAGATGTCCAAAACACTATTCGTTCAAATTTATATATATGTATATATATATATATATATATATATATATCTATATATATATATATATATATATATATATATATATATATATATATATGTGTCCGTGAATGCGATAACTTGAGTAAAAAACGTCCGATTTCGATGAAATTTGGCTCAAATGTGTAAACTGACATTTATGACTTTTAAGTTCGAAAACCAGAAAAATCGGACTATGGGAAGGGGGGTTTATGGGGGTTTTAAATTTTCCAAAAATCAGTTTTTTGCATTTTTTACCCTAAAATTTTTAAAACACTTAATTTAGGTTTAGACCATGTTATAGAGCTTAAAAAAACAAATAATATGGTATTTTGAATTATTAACCTAGGTTAAGTGGTTGCGGAAAAAATCCAAAAAACATGCTCATAAAATCTCCCATGTTAATCTTATGGGAAAAAGGTTTTTGGCTTTTCCTCAGTTAATTTTACTTTAAACTTCACATTTTCTTTTACCAATCACTTCAGCTCCACAAAACAATCATTTTGGTGTTTAAATTGTGATTCTACGTCAAACCGTTGCAGAGATATTCAAAGTGCTAAACACAGTACGTTGTCCAATGTTATCCTTATGGAGAATAAATAAAATTTGATATCTTGATTATTTATGAATGTATATTGATGAAATTTGGTATGTGGCTTCATGTTGTACTGGTATATTGATAATTGCACAAAAAATAAATGTTTTGTTGACTGTCCCCGTAGCAGCTAACCTGCATACTCAGCCCTAATGTTATTCTTATGGAGAATAAGTAAAGTTTTATATCTCCCTTAATTATGAACATAAATTAATAAAACATGGTAAGTAGCTTCACCTGGTTCAATTATATTGATAATTGCATAAACACTCATTTCTTATCTTCCTCGTTGCAGCAAACCTGCGTACTCAGTCCTAATGTTATTCTTATGGGGAATAAATAAAATGTAATAAATCACTTATTTATGAATGTATTTTTGTCAAACTTGGTGAGTGGCTTTATGTACTAGTAAGAAACATATCAATGCATTGGAAATTCGCTGAGTACGCAGGTTTGCTGCGACGGGGGGTATTTCAATTTGGCCTCAAACAATATCAAAATAGATTTTATTAAAATATTTGGTTTTAAAACACCTGTCATGTATCATATCAGAGTGAAGGTTAGTTTATTTTAAGTAAGAAACTTTAGTTGGAAACAATACTTATTTATTGGTTTGTAAAATACATGGAGTTCCGTAAATGTCAACATTTTTCACTAAAATAGCCGCCATTTTGAAACGGTTAGAGATAATTGGATTCTGTTTCCTCCAAAATATTTCTTTTGACCAGACCTTTAAAATTATGAATAATTCACCTTGGTTTCAGACACGAATATTTTGAGGTTCGACCTTCGTTTTTGAGCACCCTGTATGACTAAGAATTTGTTAAATACATTTCCCATATGCGATTTAGTACAGATAATTTTAGCGAATTTCCCCTATAGGGAAGAAGCTATTACCATAGGTCTCATGGTAAGACTTAAGCCCCAGACCATGATAACTTTTTGTTTTGAGGTCCCCAGATGCCAAAAACACTATACGTTGAAATTTATATATATAAAACTTATTATATAATATTATATATATTATTATTATATAAATATATATATACATACATATATATATATATATATATATATATATATATATATATATGTTCGTGAATGCGATAACTTGAGTAAAAAACTTCCGATTTCGATGAAATTTGGCTCAAATGTGTAAAATGACATTCATGACTTTAAGTTCGAAAACCAGAAAAATCGGACCATGGGAAGAGGGGTTTATGGGGTTTTTAAATTTTCCAAAAATCAGTTTTTTGCATTTTTCACCCTAAAATTTTTAAAAAACTTAATTTTGGTTTTCACCATCTTATAGAGCTTGAAAAACAAATAATATAGTTTTTTGAATTATTAACCTAGGTTGAGTGGTTGCGGAGAAAATCCAAAAAACCTACTCATAAAATCTCCCATGTTAATCTTATGGAAAAAAGGTTTTTGGTTTTTCCTCAGTTCATTTCAATGTAAACTTCACAAAAAAATACATTACATTAATTTTGATCTTGTTACCAATCTGTTCAGTTCCACAAAACAATCATTTTGGTGTTTAAATTTTGATTCTACGCTCAACCGTTGCAGAGATATTCAAAGTGCTAAACACAGTACGTTGTCCAATGTTATCCTTATGGAGAATAAATAAAATTTGATCTCGATTATTTATGAATGTATGTTGATGAAACTTGGCATGTGGCTTCAAGTAGTACTGGTATATTGATATTTACACAAAAAATTTAGTTTTTGTTAATTATTCCCTTAGCAGCAAACCTGCGTACTCAGCCCCCATGTTATTCTTATGGAGAATAAGTTAAATGTATTGAGTCCCTTAATTATGAACATAAATTAATAAAACTTGGTATGTAGCTTCATTTGGTTGAGTTATATTGATAATTGCATAAAAACCCATTTTTTCCTTGTTGCAGCAAACCTGCTTACTCAGCCCCTATGTTATTCTTATGGAGAATCACTAAAATGTTATATAGCGCTTATTTATGATTGAATATTGATGAAACTTGGTATGTGACTTGGCCTAGTTAAATTCTATTTATATTTGCATAAAAACCAATTATTTGTGTTCCTTATTTCAGCAAACCTACGTACTCATTACCAGTGTTATTCTTATAGAGAATAATTAAAATCGCATATATGTGAATATATTTTTATGAAACTTGGTATGCGGCTTTATGTGGCATTAAGACATATATTATGCATTGGAAATTCGCTGAGTATGCAGGTTTGCTGCGACGGGGGTATTGTTTGATGTCTTTGGACTTAGCCGTTCTTGTGTTATACATGCTGGACGTGTGGTCTGATTCACTCTGTAATATAGGGGAAATTCGCTAATAGCGAGAGTGTAAAATGCACAGCTTAAAACAATCACTTTCAAAGTTCAAAAGTGTAATATTTAAAATAACATTTTTAGAACACCTCTAAGAATAGTTTATTGAATCAAATAAATCCAACATACGGTAATATAAATGTACTAGCATCATATAGAAATACAGTGACAAACTGAGTAATCCACGTTGAGCGTTGAGTATTTGTTACTGTAAATCACCTGTCAACCTGACGTGCGCCCCCCTCCCCCACTCAGAGCCGCCAGGGGTGAACCACATAATCCCGGTTCTAGCTACCAGTGTTGCCAGTGATACGCGCAAACTGGAAATTCCCCGACTCCCCCGAAGTTGCTTAACGTTTGTTTTCCTCAACAAAACTTTATTACATTACAAAGGCTTTATTCATTCGTTCAAGTGAATAAATAATTTTTAATTTTTTTTAAATTGATCAAACATTATAAAAAAAACATAGATACGAGAATTTTTGTACAGTTTTTAATAGTTTGTTTATGGTTTGAATGGTACTCTTTGGGAAGGGGGCTTAGCCTGCCTTCCTGAACATTTGGGGTGGGGGCTGAGCCCCCCTTCCCACAACATTGGGGGGGGGCTTGAGCCCCTTGGGCCCCATGGAGTAGGCGCCCATGGCAGCATCAGCAACCGATGACTCACAATGACAATAAAACAAAGATACAATAACAGAGTTCTTTATTTCTTATTTAAAGGTTCACATTTATAGTATTTACTGTGACATCGTAATTTGAATGTGGGAAAGTTTTAACTAGTATTTGACCGATGCACCGCGTCTGCGTTGTTGTTTTACGACCTGTGTAGGTTATGTTTTTTAATATTTCGACCGTAAAAACCCGTGAATTTGATTATTAAGTTTGAGTAAGAACCCTGGAAAACGAAAAAATTCTCTTCAAGAAGTCTTCAAACTAAAACTAATAGTTAGGATTGTAAATCAAACTTCTGTTCAGAAAAATAAGCACCTGAACCCTCTTTCTTTTAGACGACATAGCCTAGGCCAAAAGTATTTTATTTTAAAACTTAATCAATCAGCAAAAGTAACAAACGAGAATCAAATCTTCAATAACACTCAATAACAGTTGCCAGTGTCCTAATGTTGTAGAAATAGTAACTTAACCTTTTATAAATTAAAACAATATAATAATCACGATGTATCAACTAAAACCCACAGAGTGCTGTTTATCGTCGACAATCGATCAAATAATAAAAATAATACAACGGATATCAAATCAAATCTTCTTTATTCATCGAACAATATTTACAATTCATTGAATTGTGTCAAGAATATATACATAAGGGCCTTATCACTAAATAATTTTACTTTCATAATGATGTAAAATTAATGTTAAATAACTTTTAGTCAAAGTTTATAAACATAATTTATGTTGCATTTCTTAGATTCCAAAATTCCTCAAGAGAATAAAGGGATACAGTGAGCAGATATTCCTTCAGAGTCTTTTTTTAACATTAAATTTATTTTCATTTGTTATATTTTTAGGCAAACTGAATAAAAACTTAGTGCCAATAAAACTAGTTTTCCTCTTAAAAAACTTTAATTTATGTTTTTATACCTGCCTGTTATTTTGTAAGTTATAATTGTGAAAATTTGTATTGTTGGTTTGAAGGTTTAGTTTTTTTCACATGTAATATTGTTTCAAATATTTACAGGTCATAAGACAGTCATAACACCTAATTTAGAAAAATAATTCGGACTGCTTTTTTTTGTTGACGAAGAATCTTGTCTAAGTTTTTTAGTGGTTCCGCCATATCTAGCTATACCATAAGACGTTTGAATTCACCAAAGCAAAATAAATGGTTTTTAAGGTCTGAATATTGCATACCCTTGACATTTGTCGCAAGGCTTACAGACCAGTTGCCATTTTACCTACTACATGTTGAACATGCTTAGCCCAGTTCAGGTGTTGGTCCAATATCAATCCAAGAAATTTGGTGTGCTCTACTTGTTTTCAGTTTGAACCATCGATGTAAATGTTTGGTTGTAATTTTAATCCTGTTTGTTTTGTAGAAAATGATATAAAGTTTGATTTATTAGGATATTTTTGCTATTTGAGAATTCATTAACTGACAGAAGATTAAGAAAATATTTTAGTTCAGCTTCTTCTTGTGAATTACCTGTAACTGTGATATTAGTGTCATCAGCATAGAGATACATTGAGCCTCCTCCTTGGATAGCTCTTGGGAACCCCCTCATGTAGCAAAGAAATAAAAGGGGGCAAAAATAGATCCCTGGGGGACACCATTTTTAACTATTTTGTAATTGGAGCAAACATTTTGATTGTATGTGTATTTTCAATTTGGATAGCTAAGATTATGTTGAATTTGGACACGTTGTTGTTGGTCTTTTAACCCATTGCGGGCGGCGAAAACCCGAGCCACGCGCCCCTAGCGGCCGAAGTTATTTATATATTACTGACAGCAGTACCGAGTACGAATTAGCGCACAATCTATCGGAGTTGGCGGAAATTAACAAACTATTTAGTATACATCCACGCGCAGTCTATTGGCTAAACCAAGAAACACATCATGACACACTGGTGGCAATGACTATAAACAGTACTAACCTTGGTAAACACAGAACTTTGGACGCAGGGGTCGCGTCGTTCGGCCTCCGGTCCAATCACCACGAGGACGCCTACGTGGCGTCTTCCGCCCGCAATGGGTTAAATAAGAACTGAACCATTTAAGCTCTTTATTATTTATATTTAAACCATGAAGAACATCACATCTCATGTGACACAGCATGAAATACTTTTGAAAAGTCAAGGAAAATTCCAATAACTTTGTCATTTCTGTCAATTGAATTAATAATTGATTCAATAAAATCTGTACCAGCAGTTATTGTAGATTTTCCTGGTTGAAAACCACGTTGTTCTTGATCCATCAGTTGATTTGACTCCAGGAAATTCAGAAGCTGGTTATAAACCACTTTTTCTAAAATCTTAAGGATAAGGATTGTGGAACTTTATTTTGATTGTTAATGTTTCCTGGCAGACGGTTTATGTTCACGTTGAGTGAAGCGATCATGAAACAAGTAAATACAAACGTATTTCGGTAAGTTTGAGGTGCTGCATACAGACAGCGTTGGCGCATTACTAAAATGCCATTGACGTTAGTGCTGCCTAGATGATTTTTTCGTTGTACTGGCACCTACAGTGTGTTCACGTTATTAACCCGTAATGTCTGATAAAGATTAAACTGAAACGCGATTAACCATTTGATTCTCTTCGGTTCGTTTCATCGCAGATGAATATTTGTTATTAAATATTCACTTTGCCGTATTGCTGGAAACTACCGTGCGTACGTAACATTTTGAATAAAAATAAAATGGTTTTACTTGATATTTAAAACAAAAAATTCAATACCACCGGTATAGAGGAATCGAGAATCGGAATCAGCCCATCCCTATATACTATCCCATATACTGTTAATATTCCCAAGTTACTAAATTCTTCTTTAACACCGATTTCATTTTTCAATTTTAACATAATTCTTATTGCTTTTTTCTGCATTTTTAGTATTTTGTCCATGTTTTTCTTGCTTGTTGATCTATAAATTGTTATTCCAAATGAAATGTGTGAGATTGAATGTAAGAATTATAAATTGTTTTTAAAACTGAAATATTACACAAATATCACATTTGCTTTAAGGCATAAAGACCTGAACTTAATATTTCAAAATAAAATTGGCATGTGCATTCCAACTTAAAAACTTAGAAAATTTCATAACAAAAATATTGGTTTCACAAACCTCTTGTATTGTATTATAATTGATTTTGATATTTGGTTCAATTGGATTTATGCTCTGGCTAGTTGAAAAAATGATAAATTTTGTTTTAAAACATATTATTTGAATTAAATATGAATTTAGGTTTGCTAATTCGGTAGAAGTCCCACACTCCAATTCGTTTACAGACCTTGCTGACACTTTTAGGTTTGCATCATCTGCATATAGTGTCAATAGGTTGTTGTGGCAATCGGCGATTTGTGATTTAGCGAATCAGAAATATCATTCATATAACAAAGAAACCGTAAAGGACCCAATATAGAACCTTGTGGTATGGTACTCTGTATTTAATTCTGTATAGAATGGACTGACCCATCAATAAATATATATGTAAAATACAAAATAATAATAATAAATACAAAATTACTCTCTGTTAAAACTTTGACAAATTGTTATGTTTTTTTTTATCTTTTAGGCGAACTGGTCCTGCCAGCGAACTTCATGGGTTTCTTGAGCTATGCTACGATGAATTTAAGCGGTTAGAAAAGGAACGTAAGAAGACTGAAGCAGATTTAGCTAGGAACAATCCTGGAAAGAAGGTGTCTTCAGCCAACAACATCCCGGTGCCACGGTTGCCGATGAACCCTTCACGAGTGGACCGTCTGATAGTGGACATGTTGAGGGAGCATGCCAGGGTGATCACACTGGTGGCCAAGATGGAGAACTTGCGAGGAGACAGACTGCCGAACAACATCAGCGTCAACATGCAGAACTGGCTGGACGCCATCAGGAGGGTGCAGGCCTGCCGACGAGAGGAAATACTCAACAGTGGCAACAGGCGCAACCACCACCCTTACCCGCCCTCTCGTGCTCTCCCCCCTGATGAGAAAGGTAACTTAATTACTAGAACAATAAAGTTCGTTACCTCTGAAAATATGCAATATACACTGTATTTAATTTCTAATGTGAGACCTTATTCTACAATTAATGTTAAGACAACATAAACACTTAAAAAGAGGGAAAGTTATCATATTCTTGGGCTTAAGTTGTACCGTGCTACCTGCGATATTGCTGAGATATTTGCATAAAAATATCATATGCAAGCAAATTAAATGTGGCCAATCACAAGTTGAGAACTATAAACATTTTCAGTTTGTAAAACCATGTAATAAATCTTTGTTGTATGCAGGCAATTGTTACATTTCATCACAAGCATCATCATATGTTAGGTATTCTTTATCAGAAATTGACAAAGTTTCGTGCTCGCATGAAATACAAATGGATAGCGCCTTACAATGCTAACATGAGCCGAAAACCGTGCCATCATTAATGCCGCTGGGTGGCAAAAGACACTATCCGCGAGACCCCAATGTCAGGTGATAAAACAGCGCTACATTCAAACTGACCACCACAAAACCACAAAAAACTGAGACAATTATTATATCTTTACATCGGATATTACAGTTTTAAATGGTGAAACGAACAACACACATTACAATTGTAAAAAGTAATGGAACTAATTTTAATAATCACATAAACACAGAATGTTTTAGTTTGAATATAGAATGAGGTAAAAAAAGTAGTAAGCGAGGAACTATTTTATTTTTTGGTCTGGTAAAAACTCAGCGGGAAAGTTGTAGATAACATTCTAAAGATTATTTTTTATTTGAACAATTTTGTTGTAAGACTAGCCATTATCTGTACAATCTTTTTTTAAGAGCGGATTTTGTCGAAGAGCGCATCAAACCGAATACAAGTAGCAGCAGAATACTCGGAAAGACAGGATGATCTAGACTATGGAATTGTTTTAGGGATTTGGAATAATTCTCTGCCAAATATTAATCAACACTTATAAGTACACATCGGTCAATTTGACCGACGAGCATTTTTACGCTCTTATATTGGCACAACTGGTTGGCCTTGGTCCCTGCCGCGCACAATACCTTCCCCCTCCACCCCTCCCTACCGATAGGTAGAATATCGATTAGTTTCGCCCGCGGCGGCATTTGGTGCGGACGTGTTATTGTTTTTCCGGCCGGTCAAAAGTACCGAGTGTGTTCTTTACTTTTATTTTGCCGTCGGTCAATGTGACCGTATGTGTTCCTTCACGCAGACTGTATTAAATCAATGTAATTTTTTAGTGGTGATATTTTATTGTTTCTCAGTCATATGCTTAATTTATAAACTTTTTAAAGTGTGCACACAGATAGTCAAGTTTTTTTTCACTTTTTTGTTCATTTTTTCAAAAGAAATGAAACGTGCTAGCGGGAGTAGAACTTTCACAGTGGAAGATCCAAGCTTGGAAGACAGAGTGCGTAGGCTTTTTGAAGAAGTAGTGGACGATCCAGATGATGTTTATTCGGAAGTGGACGATTCTGATGCTGACCCGGACTTTGTAATGCACGAAAGTAATGAAGAGTCAAGTGATTCATGTTCAGAAGATGAAGCAATTCTAGAAGACGACGATGGTGATGCGGTCATAATAAATGCAGTTGCTGAAGGTGTTCCGATGCCTACACATTTTTTGGAAAGAATGAAAAAATACCCCCGTCGCAGCAAACCTGCGTACTCAGCGAATTTCCTATGCATGAATATATTTCTTACTACCACATAAAGCCACTTACCAAGTTTCATAAAAATACTTAAATAAATAAGTGATGTACAGTAGAACTCCAATTATCCGAATTAATTGGGGATCGGGTCAATTCGGATATGCAGAAATTTGGATAATCAGGTATACCTCGGGAATTACGCAAAAAACATCACCATACATAAAAAATCAGAATTTTATCGACAAAGTTATTATAAATGTAGTGAACAGAAAGTGAGCGAACTGTATCAAGAATATACGTCATAAAAATTAAATTACAGAAGTTAAATTGAATACAGTATATACAGTTGCTCTTTTCAATACATACTGTACGTATTTCACTGTTCAATGTTGGTTATTTCACTTGAACATCTCGAGCAAAGTGAGTTTATCACTTAGCGAAAGGAAACGTTTACGTTTTGTACTCATTTCGAACGATAATCTCGGTGAAAGAACAGTAGCGACTGATGATGAGCAGGGCGGGAAGGGGGTATGACTCATTGTTGCCTGCGAAAATATCGTCCGGAAGGTAACAGCGCGGGCTTTTATTTTAGCGCTCACGGCGCATTATCACTACAAGCGCTCCCGCTGTTATTTTCTTGATTTTTATATTTCTATTATTTCACTCAAAATCGATTTGAATAATTGGATATTCGGATAATTGGGGTTCGGATAATTGGATTTCTACTGTATAGCATTTTATTTATTTTCCATAAGAATAACATTAAGGCTGAGAACGCAGGTTTGCTGCAACGAGGAAGATAAAAATGTGTTTTTTGCAATTATCAATATAACTCAACCAGGTGAAGCTACATACCAAGTTTTAATGATTTATGTTCATAATTATGGGAGATATAAATCTTTACGTATTCTTCATAAGAATAACATTAGGGATGAGTATGCAGGTTTGCTGCTAAGAGGATAATCAACAAAAAATCCATTTTTTGTGCAAATATAAATATATCAGTACTAGGTGAAGCCACATACCAAGTTTCATCAATATACGTTCATAAATAATCGAGATATAACATTTTAAATATTCTCCATAAGGATAACATTGGACAACGTACTGTGTTTACCACTTTGAATGTCTCGGCAACGGTTGAACATAGAATCACAATTTAAACACCAAAATGATTGTTTTGTAGAGCTAAACTGATTGGTAAAAGCAAATGTGAAGTGTACAGTAAAATGAAGGAAAAGCTAAAAACCATTTTCCCATAAGATTAACATGGGAGATTTTATGAACACGTTTTTTGGATTTTCTCCGCAACCACTTAACCTAGGTTAATGATTCAAAATACTATATTATTTTTTTTTTAAGCTCTATAAAATGGTTAAAACGTAAATTGTGCGTTTTAAAAAGTTCAGGGTGAAAATTGCAAAAAACTGATTTTTGGACAATTTTAAAACCCCATAAACCCCGTTTCCCATGGTCCGATTTTTCTGGTATTTGAACTTAAAAGTCATGAATGTCACTTTACACATTTGAGCCAAATTTCATCGAAATTGGACGTTTTTTACTCAAGTTATCGCATTCACGGACACATATATCTCAAACAGATATGTTTTTTTTTATCTATATATATATATATATATATATATATATATATATACAGTAGAGTCTCACAAACTCGACACTCTGGGAAACTCGACAACTCATTTACTATACAGTACATGTATTACAAGACTATATATTTTGGAAACGAGGACAATTAGTTATTCTCAATTTTTAAGTATTTATCTAATGTTTATATTTTTCTTAAGTTTGTAATACAGTATCATTCATTATACATTTCACTATAATGCGTTCAAGTAAAATCTAATACAGTATACAATTTACAGCTAAATAATGTGTTTTCCTCCCCTCCCAATGTAATTCTGGATAACTCGACATTCCACAAACTCGACAGGGTCTTAGTCCACATTGTGTTGAGTTTGTGAGACTCAACTGTATAGATATATATATACATATATATAAATTTGAACGAAAAGTGTTTTTAGCATCTGGGGACCTCAAAACAAAAAGTTATAACGGTCTCGGGCTTAAGTCTTACTATGAGACCTACGGTAATAGCTTCTTCCCTATAGGGGAAATTCGCTAAAAAAGGAAAAAGGTCCTCCAAATGCTTGGTCAAGTAACCCTCCTCCTCGAAATGTAAGGACACCAGCACGAAATATTATACGGGGACAATTGCCAGGGATAAAAGGGCCTGCACGTGCCTTAGGAGATGATTCAAGTAAAGTAGACGCTTGGAAACTGTATTTCGATGATGATATCATTTCCAAAATAGTTACTAACACTAACGTGAAATTAGCTGCTATTCGAGAGACAATCCCCCCTGGGCAAAGTAAATCGAACTACAGGATGACCAATTCTGAAGAGATAAATGCTCTCATTGGTATGCTGCTCTTAGCTTCAATCCTGAAATCTAACGACGAAAACATGGAATCGCTGTTCACAAAAGATTAATTCAGTCGACCGATTTTCCGAGCGACTGTCGCTAAATCGTTATAAGGTTCTCGTGACAAGCCTGAGATTTGACGATTCTCAAACATGTGATGAGAGAAAGAGAAATAACAAAGCAGCAGCTATTTCAGAGATTTTTGACAAAATCATTAGTAACAGTCAAGCCAATTATTGTCCGCCAGCTTACACCACAATTGATGAGATGCTAATCCCTTTTCGAGGACGTGGCTTCAGGATTTTCATGCCGAAGAAACCCAAAAAATACAGCATAAAAGTAATGTGTCTGGCAGACTCAAAAACTTTGTATCTATGCAATGCGTACATATATACTGGAAAAGGAAGCGATGGAGTTGGCCTGACTGAAAATGAAAAGAAATTGAGTGTACCAACACAAGCAGTTGTACGTCTAAGTAAAACCATTGCAGGATCCAACAGGAATGTGACTGCTGACAATTAGTTTTCGTCACTGGAGACAGTAGAAGAACTTGGCAAGAGAAAGCTTACCTACGTCAGAACTTTGAAGAAAAATAAACTTTGTATACCAACTGAGTTCCTCCCAAACCCAGAACGAGCTGTAGTATCTGCTTTGTATGGCTTCATAAACGAATTCACGCTGCTTTCTTATGTGCCCAAAAAGAAGAGATCAGTTTGTCTGGTTTCTAGTTAGCACAATACCATTGCAACTAATGCAGACAAGAAAAAGCCGGAAATGATTTGTTTCTATAACAGCACAAAAGCCGGCGTTGACCTCCTTGACATGAGGTGTGCTGTTTTCTCTTCAAGCAGGAAAACAAGACGGTGGCCGCTGGCTGTTCTTTATAGACATATCAATATCGCCAGTGTCAACTGTTTCATTGTATATATGTGTTACACAAGATACACAAAGACAACACGCTTTGCTTTTATCAAGAGCCTCGCCACGGAGCTAATATCCCTTCATCTTCGTAAGAGGATGAATGAAGTAGCAAACCTTCCTAGGGACCTGAAGCAAGAAATAAATAAGATACTTGGAAACAACGTAGCTCCCCAAGTTGACTGCGTGCCTGATGACCACCTACAGAAGAGAAAAACTTGCGAGAAGTGCCCACCAGGTTCAGACAGGAAGACACAACACAAATGCATAAAGTGCAGCCTGGCAATTGTTGTGGCCAATGCCAAAAAAGAGTATGCAATGACTGTGCAGTAGAGTGTATGCGAGAGTAAGAAAAGTGTGTGGGAGAAAACAAAGTGTCTGTTATTGTGTGAAATTGAACTTTACATTACACAGGTATGTTTATTATGGTAATATAGTAATGATTAATCAAACTTTTTTAGTTAAAATATTTATTTTGCATTTTATTGCCTTACAATGTTTTTTTAATAGGGAGAGCGGTAAAATACATGAAAAATGCACTACACGGTCAAAATGACCGGATGTGTTCCTTTACGTTGTAATAGCCATGTGTACTTATAGGTGTTAAATCCTCTGACATGTGTTCCTTCTTTTGTTGTTTTATTTTCCTCAGCATGAAAAGAGTAATGAAAATCAGATGAGGCAGAGTATTGGAGCAAAGTTAGGTGCTATTTTTTAATTAGCAGGTAGGTAAGTGGTTTGACACAATTAAAGCCAATAATATCTATAAACAAATAAAACCAATTTAAATAATACAGATAAAGAAACTAGTATTTACTTTTTATGTTTGTTTAAACGGCGACTATTTTTATGACAAAACTATTTTTGTACATATTTTAACACATTTCAAATAAAGAAAAATCTAAATGTTTGTGTTTTTACCCCTAAATATTCATGAGTTTTAATCATAGTGTTAGCACCTCAGGTTGTCGTAATAGAAGTCACGTTGCGGTCTTGATTGCGGCGCACAAACACAAATTTCTTTCAAAGATAAAAAATAAGCTTTTATCTTATACTAGTAATCAGATTTACATGATTAGATTCTTTACACGTAATATTTCCATTAGTCTTAAGTTTTAACCGATTTAAGTAGTAACAGTCGCTCTCAGTGAGACATAATTAAAGTAATGACACGTGTGAAGCCTAATTTCTTTTAAAGAAAAACCAATATTTTCGATTAGTTTCAGCAATAATATTTATACCATTAGATCATGTAATATGTAATCTTAAAGTTAATTTAACATGGTGCGGCGGCCAGCTCGGGCCTTTTTGCCACCCAGCGGACTTGGGGACCGGCACAGTTTTTGTCCCTTGAGAGCGCTATCCATTTATATTTCATCCGAGGCCTCGTGTTCCTTTTGTGCTCTTCTCACTTTCAGCTACAATTTAATGTATTTGTTAACCCTAGGACTGCCCTGGCCTGATTAATGCTAAATTGCTTGGTGCCCTAGCAATTTTTGCCATTTTGCAGAGGTTTTTTTTTTTAATTCGCAGTGCCTAAACTACTTTTGATAACCTAGTCATATGTATACTCATTTTGTTCAGAAAAAGAAGTAGTTTTTGAATAGAATAAAATATAGTTTTTTTTGCAAAATGTAAAAAACCTAAAACATTTTTAAAATAATTTTCAGAAGTAGAGTTCTAGCATGTTTACACTAATTTTTTTACAATCAAAGATATACAAAATGTAGGCAATTTATTTCTCTACGTGGAAATGAGTTTGATTTATCTGAAAAAACTTTTTTACCCGAATTACGGAAAGAAATACGTAAACCGGGGAAAATCGACAAACTTATGCTATACATGTGAAAAATTAAAATAAAATAAAAAGTATAAAAGTAATATACGAAAACTGTTATACTACTAAAAGTAACAATACAGTTATTGGAAATAATGCACTTTTGTACAAAGTAAAAACTGTTTTATTACTTTATATGAGTTGAAAAACAAAATTTGAGTTTCGCCGAAAGCCAAAATTAGTTATTTGAAGCTAGAACTAATTTTCTACTTATTAGAATATAATAAATGGTACATATATTTATAGTAAATACATTTCTGAACAAGAATAGAATGAATATATATATATATATATATATATATAAGTATGTATGTATGTATAGACAAATATGAACAAATAAAGGTTCCATAAAAAAATGTTGATTTTTCAACATAAATTTGCAGCATAGCCGTATTTGAGCTAAATGTGCAGAGTGTACTTTTAACCGTCGCTGTGTCCAAACCATAGAAGATAACCCTTTCATATGTATACTCTTTTTGTTCACAAAAGACCAGAGAATTAGAATAACATAAAATAAATAATAAGTGGTTTGGTAGATTTTTAGATAAAGTCAAAAAAGATCCCTTAGGTCGCTTCTTTTCATGGTGATCTGAAAAACACTCGACATTTTCAATAACGCACATTTGAACATAAATAATTATATTTACCCACAAGTCAACCCGTGCGGAATCCTGCACTGCAACCAAATCTTGTCAGCTGATCAATGTTCTTTTGTTTACATTTTCGCTCCTGTCAAAACAAACTATTCCCTTTATTTATATTTCATATTATTCAAATTTCCGAGAAGCGGTAGATTTTTAGACCGTGGGTCTATTTTTTGTCATTAACCGGCACGATAAACTTTAAAATGAGGGGTAAACCATGGGATTTGATAAAGGAACAAGGAAGATCTCGTGGACTGACAGGCTAGAGAAATAATAGATAAGATATTAATATGGATAAATATTACTACTAACTCACACATTACACGTCAATACACTTGTATATTACTAAAACACTAAGATTCGATAATAAAAAAACGGATAATAACCTAGCCGCACTAAAAACTGCACATTGCCTCTGGCTAGCACAAATAATAATCACTCATCTTTCCGGCTAAGTAATACGAGTCACCTGACGCTCCATACAGGAAGACACCGCTACAAAGAGGAAGAACTTTTTCCTGGCTTCAAAGAGGTTGGGATTTACGTCACGCTAAATCAATTATCGATATATTTATTAGTGATTTATAATTGGCCGAATTTTCAATAATTAGCTGACATAACAGCTGTTTTCAAAAATTATTTCTCAGACTTTTTGAAGTCGTATGTCAAAGTTCTCATTACGAAAAGAAAAAACAGCTAATGCTGTTTCCAATGGTACCAACCGCTTCCTATTTGGACCAAAATATAGACACTGCGATTATTTTTAAGAACACGTATTTTATGAGATTCCCCCACTCGCAAGTTAAAAATGTTTCGCACGCTAAATTTAGTTCAAATTATGCTAGCAATTATATTGATCTGTTACTGCTACAAGGTTTGTTTATATATGAAAATTAGATTTTAAATAATCCCGTTTAGAATCTCCTCTTTAAAATGGTATCACCATTATTACGTTTTTGGATCATTTTCAATGCGTTATAAGCAGTTGAAAAAATTACCCAATCAACCGAATGACGGTTATAGTACAGCCACCGCACACATGAAATAGCCAAATACTCGGCCAAGGGCAGTCCTAGGGTTAAGAAAGACGTTACCAAAGTTTTAGAACATACTTTTCATCCCAGCAGTTCCTCATAAATTATCGATCGAGTAAAATGCTCTGGACACCAAAAGATGTTTTAAACAAGTTTTGAAATTATGAAGTTTGCTGACTGTTTGCTACCAGGGAGCTGATTTGAAAACTCCACCTAATTCTTTCTTTTTTGTTTTTATTTACTTTTTATTATTTACCTTTATTTACTTATAGTGTATATATATGTTAAAAATAACAAAGTGATTAGGGCTACTAATATGTTAGTTGTAAGCATAATTTTAAAAAACAGAGTACCCTTTTTGGTTTTAACATAATATGTTTTATTAGACGACTGGTTTCAAACCTTAAGGTCATAGTCATGTCTTACATTATTTTTGTAACCTCACATAGTTCAAATTGTTGAAATTATTTGAACTATGTGAGGTTACAAAAATAATGTAAGACATGACTATGACCTAAAGGTTTGAAACCAGTCGTCTAATAAAACATATTATGTTAAAACCAAAAAGGGTACTCTGTTTTTAAAATTATGCTTACAACTAATATATATATATATATATATATATATATATATATATATATATATATATATATGAACTGTTCTATTTGATTTATACCACTGTATTTATACCACTGTTCATTTACTCTATGCAATTTTTATTCTGAGTTACTGACTTAGTGGCTCTATGGCAAATATACTCCTAGCTCTAATACTAAGATCGCTAAATAACCTAAAACAAGATGAGATTTCTGCCTCAAATGAACAAGCTACAATTAACAAGAAACAATTATTTATTCACAAAATTCACATTCCAGCATATTAAAAATTGCAAGGGACTAACAATATGGGTTACAAAAGGTAGGGAGAAATATATGAACATTCCAGCATATTAAAAATTGCAAGGGACTAACAATATGGGTTACAAAAGGTAGGGAGAAATATATGATTTAACTTTACAAAATTGTGAAACATTCCTCGGCTTAGTTCTGTGGAGAGTATGAAAGTCTGTTTCAAGTCTGTAATTTAGGAGTTGATAACGGATGATTCTTAAATGGTCGTCTTCTAATTGCCGTCTTCTATAATTGATATCGTCTTCTCTTCTCAATAGAACAAAAAATTGGTATGTGTAAAAAATTTTGTCTGGTTGTATGTTAGTTTTATGTTTTACAAAAGCAATATAATTAATCAGCTATACAACTTATGATATAAAATTAATTAAATTTGTAATATTTCTTTTGAATTCCTTTAATATTATTTATTTACTATCAATGGTTGCAAGGCCCGCTCAGGCATCTACATTGCCCCCAACATTACTGCACAATATTGATTGTTATTGTTACTGGTGATCATGTAGCAGACATGGTTGCAAGGCCCGCTCAGGCATCTACATTGCCCCCAACATTACTGATCAATATTGATTGTTATTGATACTGGTGATTATGTTGCAGACATGGTTGCAAGGCCCGCTCAAGCATCTACATTGCCCCCAACACTACTGCACAATATTGATTGTTATTCTTACTGGTGATCATGTTGCAGACATGGTTGCAAGGCCCGCTCAGGCATCTACATTGCCCCCAACATTACTGCACAATATTGATTGTTATTGTTACTGGTGATCATGTAGCAGACATGGTTGCAAGGCCCGCTCAGGCATCTACATTGCCCCCAACATTACTGCACAATATTGATTGTTATTGTTACTGGTGATCATGTAGCAGACATGGTTGCAAGGCCCGCTCAGGCATCTACATTGCCCCCAACATTACTGCACAATATTGATTGTTATTGTTACTGGTGATCATGTAGCAGACATGGTTGCAAGGCCCGCTCAGGCATCTACATTGCCCCCAACATTACTGCACAATATTGATTGTTATTGTTACTGGTGATCATGTAGCAGACATGGTTGCAAGGCCCGCTCAGGCATCTACATTGCCCCCAACATTACTGCACAATATTGATTGTTATTGTTACTGGTGATCATGTTGCAGACAAGGTTGCAAGGCCCGCTCATGCATCTACATTGCCCCCAACATTACTGCACAATATTGATTGTTATTGTTACTGGTGATCATGTTGCAGACAAGGTTGCAAGGCCCGCTCATGCATCTACATTGCCCCCAACATTACTGAACAATATTGATTGTTATTGTTACTGGTGATCATGTTGCAGACATGGTTGCAAGGCCCGCTCATGCATCTACATTGCCCCCAACATTACTGAACAATATTGATTGTTATTGTTACTGGTGATCATGTAGCAGACATGGTTGCAAGGCCCGCTCAGGCATCTACATTGCCCCCAACATTACTGCACAATATTGATTGTTATTGTTACTGGTGATCATGTTGCAGACATGGTTGCAAGGCCCGCTCATGCATCTACATTGCCACCAACATTACTGAACAATATTGATTGTTATTGTTACTGGTGATCATGTAGCAGACATGGTTGCAAGGCCCGCTCAGGCATCTACATTGCCCCCAACATTACTGCACAATATTGATTGCTATTGTTACTGGTGATCATGTTGCAGACATGGCCGCGCTTGCTGCCAGCATCAAGGAGCTGATCCGTGTCACTCGCAAGGCACGCTCAGGCATGTACGCTGCCCTCAACATGACTCTGCCTGATGATGCCCCCACCAACTCAGCTGCCAGAATCTCCAAATAAGCATTGCTCACCACATAATAATTCCTTTCTATGGTATATCTTATTCACAAATAATCTTGTTATTGTTTTTGTTTTTTTGTATTTTCATATTTTAAAATGTGATTTTGCCCTCGAGTAAGCAAAGATTTTTCAGTGGGTAGATTAGTCTTTGATAGGTAGTACGATGTTTATAGATTAGATTAGATTTTCTTTTTTTGCATCGAGCTCATGATGAGTGTAAGCAATAATGATGTTTACTTGTCCGCTAGATGTTTCTATTCACAGGTCGGTCCTTGACCGATGGTCCTATATCAGGGTTGTTGAACACGAGTTTATAGAAGCTCTTACTTATATTTTTATGACTGATGCATTTTCCTCTCGATTAATAGTTTTTTAGTTATTTTAAGTATTTATTTATTCTTATAAAATACAGTATTTATTATGATTTAATAATTTTAGATTCAAAGTAGATTTTATTCCTCACAAAGTTTTTTGTGTCTGAAAATATATGACATGTTGCGAGTAGCTGGATGATTTTGTTTTTATTATAGTAGAGAGGACTAGATTTTGTTTTAATGGCTTTACCAAGCTTGTATTGATTGTGGGCCGATAGAATCTCTGTTAATTGTGTATTACAAATTTAGCTTTAGGCCTAAGTATTTATTTATTTCATTTGAAATATTATTTTCAAATTAATATCCTGGGGTATTAAAAGTATCACTTGCCCCACTCTGTGTAATCATAATGCTCAACATTCTAACTTTTAATTTTTCGCTGCGGCCCCAAGTCAACATCATGCATATCATTGTATCAATTTAATTAAATAACTGTTAAGGACTTCTCATTAGTCAAAATTGCCAATTTGATTATTTTTAAAGGATAAGCAACTTTTCCGTCATCTAACTATACAGGCTTGTCTTGTCAAACGTAATCAATGTGTAGGGCCTATTACAATAAAATCCAAAATTGAATTATAAATAAAGGACATAATTTAATTTATAACTTCAACGTTTTAGGTAGCTCCTAAATTACTCACAAATTATTCAGAACTTATTGCAATAATCTATTAATATCATGTTCTAGTGTGTTTTTAATGTTTAATTAAAAGTTTTGTGATTGCCATTTTATAATATATATTTTATATGCTGGTGCTAATTATCAATGAATGATATCATCTAACATTGCAGATTCATCCATTAGATTTTTATGTTTTGGGTTCTACTATAAAATAAATCAACACGATATGAAATTTGCAATAACAATTAACATTTTGCCATTAATTATATATCATATTTTACAGTTTTGTAAATCAGTTAAAATCCTATTTTGTTCTCATGGTTGTCTAAATAATATGCTTACATATAAGTGTAATATTATTAAAATTGATTTTTAATGTTGCATGGACAGTTGAAATTCCAACAAGTATACATGTTCCATGATCTATACATTGATTGGTTTGCTTAAAGGTACCAAGTTTTTTAGTGCAACAGTCAATATTTGATTTTATAGGTTTTAATAATATCAATTGCATGTCTGTAACATCTGTACCATTTATGGTTCAGGCTCAATTTAAGAAAATTACAGGTCTATTTTTATATTTGCCAGAATTTGAAAAACAAAAACTATTATTCATATTTTAAATAATAATTGTTGAAAATTAAGAACGTTCTGGATACGTGACAAGGTAAATAAAAAAGTTGAGGATATTCCCAAGATGTTTCCAATTGGCAATTGGAACTATGAGATGCCTATTTCCGAGATTCATAATCGTAATTTGTAATATGCTAAAATAAAATAAAGAATAAGTAAAAGCGAATGAAAGTTTGCATGTCATCCTTATAAACTATTCATACATAGCACCGTTAAATATCCTTTATTAACTGTTAAATTAAAGAAAATAATTAATTCTCTTTAATAATTTTTTTTAAATAATCATAACAGTGTATATATAAATATATGTTTATTAACCCAACCATAGCTTATCATTATTGTAAATTAGTGTCTTGTTGGAGCAGGCTGAACGTTTTCTGCCTATTTTATATTTTATTGCCTCTATAATCATATATTTGAAAAATGCTCATAATGTTAACTTTCATTATATTCTGGATTCATATGTTAAGCCATAACGGTGTACATTAACTAAAAGGTAAAATGTTATCATAACTGAATCTTTATAATATAGTAAATATGTCGAATATATGGATATTTTATGTAATCGTTGAAGAACAATCAATAATCAATGGATACGATATTTCTTAATCAATGTTGTCAATCCTAATCATCGAATGTTGATATTGACTTGGTGAGGTCGCCAGCTATCTTAACTGTGTTGTGGAATGGTACCAAAATGTAATCCTTTAAAATAAACCAAATGACTGATGTAGTGTACTTTGTGGCTTCTAGAAATATACAGTGTAGGCCTATGATGTTCGCATTGCAATAGTAGATGTATAGTAACATTGTGATAGATTCACGTACTACTTCTTTAAACATCGATTTTTACAGTATCGTATCGCTAGCTGTTAGACAATCCTATTTTAAATATGCATGTGATATTAGGAGGTCCGGATCGGTCCTGATGTAATATTCTAATCGGGGAGTCAGCGTACCGACCCCCGTGCACAAGGCTCTCTTTGTTGTGTGTTTAGACTCGGGCTGAGTTCTCGACATCCTGCTCCCAGTTTGCTCAACAGCTGCAAGTCACAGTAAATCATGCTTGAATGATAACAATCTTTAACTAATTTTCAATATAGATTGGTTGCTATTTGTTTCACAATATTCCAGGCTCAATTTCGCCACTTGCTCAATAGACAATAACACTTAGCGAGTTTACTAACCGTGACATGGTTTTGTTAAATTTATGAAAATTTAAGTGATTTATCAGATGATTTCTCTGTTGTCAATTAAAATATAGGAAAGATAATGCAGACTGGGTTTCAATCAAAACCCAAATCTTTTTCTATCATTAAATTACAGTTTTGTTTTGACATAGAAACATTCTCGAGCATAGGCCAAAGTAGGGAAATATATTTAACAAAAACAACCTTGATACACATTCTTTTTATTAGAATAAAACACAAAAAAATTCCTGTAATTATACGAAAGACGCAAGATACATTTATACTCCGAAAATATAATGCGCTAAACAAATTTTCACTTAGGCCAGCTGTTGAAAACAAGCCAGTCAGTGATTTAGGAAAGTTCAGGGATAATTATATTTAAGTTTTGAAAACATTATAACAAATAACGTTAAAAAGTTATAAATTTAAACTGCGTTTGTTAGATTAGTTAATTTAAAATAGGTTAGGGCACAATAACTCATCAAGTTATAACGGCACAGTTAACTTAGGGGACTGTAGTAAAACCAGCCAGATTCTGATAAATTGTTTAAACTACAAATGTAAGTAAAACAAGAAACCTGTCAATAGATAGTATTGTTTACCAAGATATGAAAATATCCTGAAATACCTACAGGGTGTCTCTAGAAACGTTATGGAATTTGAGGATTTTTTATTTAGTTTTTTTTTTAACTTATTTTATTTTAAACTTATTTTGACAGTTGAATCATAAAAACACCTCAATCTGAAGCTATGCATCAGACTGAGCTGTATGAATTGTAGTTTTCAATTTTCAATATATAAGGGCGCAGGCTGCTCCTTTAGGAAAATATAAAGATAATTTCTAATTCAGTTGCATTATAAAACAGCTCCATTAACAATTTGTCAGTATTAACATTAAGTTTTGAGCTGAAATACACTATCGCTATAACGTACAATTCACCCAAAACCTGGATCAGATTTATATTTTCTAAGCATTACCATGGCTACCAAAAGTCTTTTTATTCACTCATAAGTTGATATGAAAATGTCCTCTTGTTGAAATTATATTACCTAGAGATGTCGAGAATAGACGCCCGCTTGGTTGTTAACTGTTTGTTGAACACTAGCTTGATTGTTATATTATACTTGTTGTCCTATTTGTAGTATTAAGTACATGTGCAATGCTTCCACTGGCATCTTTTAATACCAAATAGTGAGACATTTAGATATCTCTTAGACTGGTGGTGTTGGAATTATTCTAAAAAATATGCAAGATATATAATTTATCTGTTAGGGTGTAGTTACCGTAGCCCAGCTTTGTGGCTTTTCTCTTTGTTTTTTTTTATTCAACTGCCAAAGTGTCGTGCCTCTGTGTTCGGTATAAAATGCAATTTCAAAAGCATTTGTACTGTCTCGTAATGAGATTTTAGTATTGTCTAGTTTGTTAGATATGTGGTTATCACAAAGTAATGTTGTACTTAAGACAAGTAAACTGTGTTTGAAACATTTTGATGTAACAATTTTTAAACATAATGTTTTAAGATTTGATGGAAAAATCCCCGAACCTGTGATTTTATCTTTGTGTCTTGTATATTAATTAATTTAAAACTGTTAAAGCTGTTTGGTTTTGTATCTTTAAAAAAATGATAAATCGTGTTTAGCCCTCTTTGAATTTAGAACTAATGCCCATAGTAGTGTTACTAAACAAACTTCTTGTGCTTTTGAAATTTGATACTTTCAAATTTGTTGCCATATCACTTTTAACGATGTGTTTTTTAATTACCCATGGAAATACTATTAAATACCTAATTGAGCATGAAATTTACAACCACTTTCTCCCCAAATTTACTTGTTAACTTAATTCATTTGTTTACTGATATACTTACACGGGTGTGCGTAAGCATATGTACTAAAAGAAATGTTTATTTAAATAGGTACACTATTTCTGCTTTCTGCTTACCTTTTACTATTATTTTTTGCATTTCAAATAAAAAATTAGCATTCAATTAAACTATGATAAATTTTATTTTACTTAGTAATTGAAATATAAGAAAATATACTGTAACATTGCTTTGTAAAGGTTTCAATGAGGGCTAACAAATTGTTTTGCTTTTAATCAAAACTCTGCTTTTAAAGACTTTGTTTTATTTATTGTATATAGTTTATGTATCATGCATATCATCGCGGAGGTTTGATAATTTTAGTCATTGGGTACTCGGTAGCTTTTCACCATATAATCCTAATTTGTTGTTGTTTAATTCTATTTAGCATTTAGAACATAAGCATATTTAATTTTGTCATATATTTATTTTTATCTTTGTATTGTGAAAACGTATCCTGCTGGATTAAGAGTCATTTTAATTTGGTGGATTATTTTTAATGTTGAATAAAGTTGTATTATTGTTTTACTAAATACAATTTGACATTTTTAAAATTCATTGCAGTTTTCTCTAGTTATTTAGTTTGAGATAGACGATGCTTATATTATTTGAGGAAAAGCTTGAATGTATTTTTGGATTATTGTATAATTGATAAATTAAATGTCTCGTTACACACGTTTTAAAGTGTAACCGGTGCGGCTATTTTAAATGTGTTTAGACACGGTTCGTGTACCCCCTTTCGCTATACTGTCAATGGCTACTACAGACACAAAATTCCTGACAAACTGCAATGATATTTCTTAAATCCGTCTGTATCGTATTTTGCACTCGCACAATCTTATTCGTTAATAAAGGATGTGTACGAAAATACTAATTACTAATTAATCGGGCTGTGGTAGAATTTTAATATTTAATTGTGGGTGATAATATGTACTCTGATCCCTTTAGATAGTGTAGTGTAGTGCCATTGGACCATATACTATTGAAGTACGCTCACGTGATCCTGCCAGGCTGTGCGAGCGTATCCTTGCCCCTCGCTGGCGCGGGCACGGTAGCCTCGCACGGCGCTGTACATGTAGTCTCCAGTGTGTTTAGGTTTACATAAGAGCTTATCCTTGAATCAAATTTTTATAAGAGGACTTATTTTAGAGTTGGGATGTTAAATGTGCGGACTGTTAGCATAACACCAAGTCTCTGTGATGTTCTTCTGTTTCCTAGTGTAGCCACTGATCTCTTGCCACTATTTCAACACCATTTTAAGGCAATCACTCACTTGTCCTCTTGTATGTCATTAATTTTAGAAGGATTTCTAGTTTAGAAATGTTTTCTGATATTAGCACTCTTTCAAACTAGCTATATTCCTATTGGTAATCAATAATATTATACATTTTAACTTTCTTTTTGATATGAATGAATATTGCTATTAATTAGCATTTAAATATTTAGAACTATCCAAGAATATTGTAAGCCTTAAATAATTTATTGTAAATTTGTTATATCAGATACAGAAACAA
Source organism: Allygus modestus (assembly GCA_963675035.1). Classification (NCBI taxonomy): domain Eukaryota; kingdom Metazoa; phylum Arthropoda; class Insecta; order Hemiptera; family Cicadellidae; genus Allygus; species Allygus modestus. The sequence goes on along the minus strand of OY776111.1, from coordinate 159,294,695 downwards.
ATGTTATGTTCTTTGTAGGGATAGCTTTAACTTGTATGTCTATTTCTTTATGTTATTCAATAATCTTATTATATTTTCAATCAGTATATCTGATGCTCTAGGGCTTAACAGGCCTATCCAGAGAATTCCATTCCCGTAAACACAAGTCAGGACTCAAAAAATATCTCTTACATCACGTAAAAAATCCCACACAAAACAATTTTAGTAGACAAAAATAATTTTGCCTTGGTTAGTACATTTTGTGCACTAGAAACATAATGCTAACAACTTGTTCATAAATTATCCTCTTATATTGACAACCTATGCAAGACATTTCTTGAAACAACAATGCAATTCAACAGATTTACAAATACAAAACACACAATTATTGGTTTAAAACTAATAATACACAGTTGCCCTTACCCAACCTGGCCTTGAGCCCTTTATTAAAATATTTTGATGTAATTACTCTCTAAATAAAAACAAACTTGATAGAATATATGGAACACATAAAATAATATAACAATTCCAAGTGTCCTCTTCTTACGACAGTCTACTTTTGTTTTGAACATTTTGTACAGTTATATTTGAATTGTATAAATTGCATACATCAATAAAAGGTTATAATTATTTTTGTACACCATATATGCTGACCTTTGGACCTGGGCACCCAATTTCCATTTTTCTCTGGATAGATATTGGTATAAAAAAGTCATTCTCTTTTTTAAATACTCAAGTTGAGCGTGCTTTCTATGATCAAGTTTTTTAGGTAGTATTTATAACAATGTGTGAAGTTGGTTGTTGTTTGGAGGTGTTAAAGATGAAATGGTAATGTGTGTATGGCATATTAACAAAGTAAATTTTTTTGAGAGGCATGTGAAACAACTGTATATCAGAATATACTGTACACATTTTTCTTCATATTAAAATGCCTTTATTTTCCAGTTATAATGGCTTAAATGGTTTTTAAATCGCTTCCTCCTAATTGTTTCTACTACTAGTACTACTAAATTAATCTTATTTTATCCTATTAATTAAATTGTAATTCTGAATTTGAGGGCACACAACATTTAGGGGACAGCTTGAGATTTCGTAATAAAAAGCACCAAGTTGTTATCCTTGTTTATGTTGATTGTTGAAGCTAATTATTATTATAGAAGCAATATATACATTACCTGTCCCTCTTGTCCAGGTGACAGGCATTGTTGTCTTATTTTAATTAACTGCCATTTTTATTGCAGTAATCATTTTTTATTTTTTTATATATAAAAGAGTGTTTTTGTTATATGTTCTGTTGTTAAATCAGAACATGACCTTAACATATAAATAAAATTATGATTTTATATATTTTCCTCTATTTCTTTTATTTCTAGAAGGATATAAAAACTGTTTTAGTTTATTTGATTTTTAAGATAACATTGTAATCGAGGAGACAAAATATATTATATAGTAAGCTTGTAAGCTGGAGACATATTTTATTAGACAGTTTTCTTTATATTAATAAGGCTTCTTAATTTTATGATGTCAATTATTTAATGCTGTACAATTATAAGTTGCGGACATTTTTTTGCTCAACGTGTACAAATGTTAATTAACCGTAACAAGAATTTAAATAAAACTGAAGGTTAAAACGAACTATCTATGGTTGTGGTATAAGGTGAAAGCAGTATTAAAATCAAATCAGTTTAATAGTCATTTAAAACGCTTTTATGTATGTATTTATTAACTTGTAAGGTGTGTATTTTAGTATTTTTGGAATTGTGTCCGCACTAAATTAACATCCCAAATGTTAACGTGTGTTTGTTTATTAGTTGTGCTTGTGTATCTGCCAGTGCATATATCTGCCCTAAATGTGTGGCCTTGTTTATACATACTCAGGTATGTGGAATAAAATGTGTGGTGAAATAGATAATTCAGTGTTGCCAATCTTTTTGTTATAAATGTTAAAGCATATTGAGCCAAAAAGAAACAACCAGATTGTACACAATTTGTATTTAAACTGTCAGAATATTTTAAACAATAAATTTAGAGTTGGTTTAAGACAATCTGAAAATTAATAATTCAGCTTGCATAAAAAATATACTTTATTTCACTTTTTTATAATTTTTTATATTCTCCCCTATTTAAATGACATTAAGGCAATATTCTAAAACGTTTATACTAATTTTAAACATGCATTATAAGTAGTTAAAAATAGTGTTTTAACCTAGGTCTACAAGTGATTCAAAATCTTTATTGATATTTGATAAGATGATTTGTGCACTTTATTAACAAAATGTAACTAGTGCGCCTAATATCAAAAATAAAGTTTTAAAGGCTCCACTCATCTGCAAGCGATTCTGATTGTTTTCATTTATAACAACTCGGTTTATACTAATTGGTTTATACTAATTGGTTATTAGGTCTTTGTTTTGTTTATTTTAATATTCATTTAAAGAGGATAAATCTAAAAAACATAAAACATGAAGAGTAAAATAGAAGATAATAGTAGCTTTGTTCGATGAAATAATCTGTGGTGTTAAAATTTGTAATATGCTTTTGGAAATAACTCCTTATTTCAAGTTGTATATTACAAGAAACTAGTTCTATATTTGTGTTTACAGTAGACTCCTGATTATCCACGATCGGGTTACCCGCGTTGCGGCTTATCCGCGAGCGGCAAAAAAAAAACCGCAACTGCGGCAAGCGAAGTTTAGCGCGTAAACGTCTATCCTCGCGCCTGCAAATTATAGCTACCACGTGCGACGCACTTGGCCTTGGGCGAGAAAGGGGTTACTAGCGGTCAAACGGAAGCCCGCCCGCCCGCTCGCCAAAACATAATTAGTCATCTCGCGCCATCCCTCCTGACCGCCATATCGTACGCAACTGCCCGCCATTATGCAGAGGGAATATTGGACTTCTTGGAAGGGGAACATGACACCTCGTTGTGCGATCTTGTGGTGCTGAGAAAAATTTGGTCAACCATTGTTAAAAGGAAGCAAATGCCAAGAAACAAAAATCAATAATGGACTATTTTCCTCGAAGCCAATAAAGACGGCAACTTCGACATTAGGCCTGTAATATAGTGCACTTGTCTCATGTATTGGACTGTTTTTTTACCGATGTGAAAATATTGTTTGTAAAATAATTGTATGTTTATTAAAAGGTACCGTACGTACAGTAATCTTGTATTTGAAGTCTTTCACATTATTAAACCTAACATTCAGTAGCCTAAAGGTTATTATTTTGCTTTCACAGTCGTTTTTAACTATTTCAAGTGTATTTTAGGTTAGGTTTGGTTTATCCGCGATTTCGATTATACACGATCGCTCAGCCACCCATTACCGCGGATAATCGGGAGTCTACTGTACTTACATTTATTTAGTAACTAATCAAAATTAAATATAATAAATACAAAATTATATATTTTTAGTTCTTGTTAAATTTCCTCCTTTTATTAATGTATATACAAATTTCCATTACAACGAATTCTCAAACGCTAATGGAAAAAAATGTATGACTGATAAATTAAAAGTTTCAACTATACACAAACAGTAAAATTAAAATCAAAATTGGAAATAAATTGTAAATTTAAAATTGTTTTATTATATGAATGCTTTAATGACATGCATTGCAAATGTAATCATGGTGTGAAAATATTTTGCTGATTATACTGATTTATTAAAAATAATGAGATTCAAGATAACAATATTGTTCACCTATTAGAATGGCTAGACTGTTGGTCATTGAACTATCAGGTTGGTGGAAGGACAGTAAATTATCTTATACAAATTTAGCTTGTATCATTCTAATGAATGGCATGGAACGATGGTAAGTTTTTAAACAAAAATTTAAAAAACCGCCTCAATCAAATAATAAAAATATCCTATTATAAAGCCTATAAATAAATTACCAACTTTCAATGATTTATATTTGTTTGTTAATTTGCTGACTTAAAAACTGAGTGAATAAATAATAACAAATTTATACAATTTAATACTTTTAAGACAATTTTCAGAATCAGTAGTGATAGTTATCGAAAAAAATAAAAACTCAAATATATATTATGAAAATTTCTTTTTTTCATGTTGTCAAAACACTGACAAAACAAAACTTATGCATCAAAAGATTACCATATTATTGTAGTGATTGTTTTCTGCAAACTAACAATACAAATGGGTTTTGCCTACTTATTTGCATAAACTATAGTCATGGGCACTTTTATTAGTACAAAGGTAAAATTCAAAATCTCAAAAACATTCTTAAAAAATATTAATTGACTATTGTATCTAGTATCTTTTGTGCCTTTACTTCTCTATAAGACATAAAATAATTTTTTCTATAGTAGTTTTACAGTACAAAAGTGAATGAGAAGGACAGATATATGCATTACCATAGACAATCGATCCATTCAGCACAACTTTACATATCAGAGTATGCAACGAGTATTTTGATACGCTGTTTTGTTGGCAAAATACCTCTGTAACTTTATCTTGGACCAATAATGTAACTACTGTATCTCTTTTTATTTCATTGGTGTAATACCGTATTTTATTATACGACAGAGGTTTTAGACAGTTCCTCGTAATACCCAGTGTGTTGACGTTATCAATGTGGTAAATCTTATTCTTTGTGTACTATTGTCGTTAGCTCATGTTTAACAAATCTATTTATGTTACGCTCAAATGGATTTATTGTTATATTAAAATATTATAAAGTGTTTTATGTTTACAATGTTGTTGTCATTTAGGATTTTTGTAGAATCCAAGCAATATTGAAATATCTACATCCGATATAATTTTTCTGATCTTTATCATATTGAACTAAATTTAGCTGTATTGATGTATTGGTGTTGATTTGAAAAATATGTGAATATTACTTAATCCTGCTAATAAAGGTGCAATCAAATGATTTAACAATTTGCTAATTGTTTACGCAGACTTATTTTGTTATATAAAGTGACCTTTCTGTACTAAGCATTTCAATATAAGTGGGTAATGTTAACATTCTGCCGTGTGTTTTATTAATCCTTTATATTTTCCGTAAGATAAACTAGGAAAGAGATACACCCTTAGTTTCTAAAGTGTCTTCTAAATTTGTAATCACAAACCTTATTACACAAATCATATTAATCAACGTGGTTAAAGTTCAACTTTGTGTGTTTTAGCGAGTTTGCCCTATAGGGAAGAAGCTATTACCGTAGTCGGCATGGTAAGACCTAGGCCCGGGACCATGATAACTTTTCGTTTTGAGGTCCCCAGACCCCAAAAACACCATTTGTTCGAAACTGTATATATATATATATATATATATGTGTGTGTCCGTGAGCACGATAACTCTCGTAAAAATTATCCGATTTTGATGAAATTTGGTATAAGCGTGTAAAGCAACATTTATGACTAAGTTCGAAAACCAGCCAGATCGCTTTATCCAAAGGGGTATTTTGGGGGGTTTTGTACCCCAAAAATGGGTTTTTCGAATTTTTTACATATAATTTTGGAAATAGTCAAATTTTAGTTTTTCCCATTGGATTCAACTTAAAAAAACACACAATTTGGTATTTTGATCATTTCTCTACGTCAATTGGTTACCGAGATATTGAAAGTGCTAAACACAGTACGTTGTCTAATGTTATTCTTATGGAGGAAAATACAAATTTTATATCTCGCTTATTTATGAACGTATACTGACGAAACTTGGTATACGGCTTCATCTGGTTGTGGACCATTGATATTTGCTCAAAAAAAATTTTTACCCAAGGCTCCCGTAGCAGCAAACCTGCGTACTCAGCCCCATGTTATTCTTATGGAGAATAAGTAACGTGTTATCTGCCTTCATTATGAAAATAAATTAATGAAATTGGTATGTCTACAAATGCTTTACCTACATGAGTTATATTTGTATAAAACCCCATTTTTTGTGTTCCTTGCTTCAGCAAACCTGCATACTCGGCCGCCATGTTATTCTTATGGAGAATAATTAAAATGTCATAAATCGTTTATTTATGAATGTATGGTTGATGAAACTTGGTATGTGGTATTAAGATACATATATATGCATTGGAAATTCGCTGAGTACGCAGGTTTGCTGCTATGGGGGTATTTTCTAATGAAGTATTCTTATTTTCAAGTGTAAAATGTGCAGTAGTGTAGATAGAAGAGAGATAATTTTTATACAGTACAGTAATTGCTACAGGTATGTATGTACTGATCACTTTGCATACTTTCATTGTTACTTGAGTATGTTTCGTAAGAACAATTTTAAAAAGTAATTTAAAACCAGGTTTACATACCTTTTCCGTCCAAACAGTTCAAAAATATATGCTGCCACATACTATGACGACATGTTTCGGAATCTAGAATTCCATCTTCTGGTCATAACAAAAACGTCCGTAATTCACACAGATTTTCGTCAAAATTTAAAATTTTTGTTGTTAAACATAAAACAGTTCAACATAACACACAACACGACATTAAACACATATTTCCACAAATTAAGACGCGCACAAGCCGGCCGGCGATTAGACTCCGACTGAGAAGGGACACGGGCGTTTATCCTATTCCCACCTGTCGACCTTGACCTCTTATCATATGTCCACTGTTGGTCTCGATCTCTGCTATACGGTTAAATAATTTTTATTATTTTTATAATTTAAATAATAAAAATTATTTAACCGTATAGCAGAGATCGAGACCAACAGTGGACATATGATAAGAGGTCAAGGTCGACAGGTGGGAATAGGATAAACGCCCGTGTCCCTTCTCAGTCGGAGTCTAATCGCCGGCCGGCTTGTGCGCGTCTTAATTTGTGGAAATATGTGTTTAATGTCGTGTTGTGTGTTATGTTGAACTGTTTTATGTTTAACAACAAAAATTTTAAATTTTGACGAAAATCTGTGTGAATTACGGACGTTTTTGTTATGACCAGAAGATGGAATTCTAGATTCCGAAACATGTCGTCATAGTATGTGGCAGCATATATTTTTGAACTGTTTGGACGGAAAAGGTATGTAAACCTGGTTTTAAATTACTTTTTAAAATTGTTCTTACGAAACATACTCAAGTAACAATGAAAGTATGCAAAGTGATCAGTACATACATACCTGTAGCAATTACTGTACTGTATAAAAATTATCTCTCTTCTATCTACACTACTGCACATTTTACACTTGAAAATAAGAATACTTCATTAGAAAATACCCCCATAGCAGCAAACCTGCGTACTCAGCGAATTTCCAATGCATATATATGTATCTTAATACCACATACCAAGTTTCATCAACCATACATTCATAAATAAACGATTTATGACATTTTAATTATTCTCCATAAGAATAACATGGCGGCCGAGTATGCAGGTTTGCTGAAGCAAGGAACACAAAAAATGGGGTTTTATACAAATATAACTCATGTAGGTAAAGCATTTGTAGACATACCAATTTCATTAATTTATTTTCATAATGAAGGCAGATAACACGTTACTTATTCTCCATAAGAATAACATGGGGCTGAGTACGCAGGTTTGCTGCTACGGGAGCCTTGGGTAAAAATTTTTTTTGAGCAAATATCAATGGTCCACAACCAGATGAAGCCGTATACCAAGTTTCGTCAGTATACGTTCATAAATAAGCGAGATATAAAATTTGTATTTTCCTCCATAAGAATAACATTAGACAACGTACTAGATATAAGGTTGACATTATTTATTTGATCCTTTAAACTAATCTCAATCTACACCGAGAACTCTACTTAAAGATATGAATGCATTGGTTTATTTAAAAAAACAAGTACTTGGTACCGGTACCGAGAACCGATCCTGCCAAGAACTGGTACCGGTACCGACTTTGAAAAAACGGTACCGACACATCACTACTTTAAACTAATCTCAATCTACACCGAGAACTCTACTTAAAGATATGAATTCATTGGTTTATTTAAAAAAACGAGTACTTGGTACCGGTACCGAGAACCGATCCTGCCAAGAACTGGTACCGGTACCGACTTTGAAAAAACGGTACCGACACATCACTACTTTAAACTAATCTCAATCTACACCGAGAACTCTACTTAAAGATATGAATTCATTGGTTTATTTAAAAAAACGAGTACTTGGTACCGGTACCGAGAACCGATCCTGCCAAGAACCGGTACCGGTAACGACTTTGAAAAAACGGTACCGACACATCACTAACTTATTTATTCGTGTATTTTGATGAAACTTGGTGATTGGCTTTATGTGGCAGTGAGGAACATACAACTGCATTGGAAATTCGCTGAGTACGCAGATTTGCTGCTTCGGGGTATTTGATTTTACAGAGAAAAGATGTAAATTCAAACTCCAAAATTCAGAGCAGATGGAAAGTATAAAGAGTAATTCTAAAGAGTATAAGGTTTTATCTGCAAGAAATCTTTAAGTACTTTTAAAAATTTATTTGTGTTTGTAATATTTTTAATGTTGTGTGGTAGATGTTTTCGAAATTTTATTCCCATTTACGAGGGCTTTTTCTCATGGAATTTTAAGTTAAGGCGTGATTTATTCACATATTTTGTGTGTGTTGTAAGAGTAGAATTTTTCATTTAAATCAAAGATTTTCTCATTATATTTTACCGTGAGAATTGTATCAAAAATGTATTGGCTATATACTGTTAAAATGCGCAGATTTTTAAAGTGCTCCTTTGCAGATTCATCATATTATTAATTTCATTATAATTCTGATTGCTCTTTTTTGTTGTTTTTGAATACTATCCATGTTAATTTTTGATGTTGCACCATAAAGACATAGACCAAAAGAAATATGAGGATGAACATATTTGCTAAATAAATGATTCTTGATGTTTTTTGTTGCAAAAGAAAGACATTCTATAGAGTGAATAAATTCCAGAGCTTACTTTTGATAAAACCTTATCAATGTGAGAGTCCCACCTCAGGTTTTATCCCTAAGAATTGTGTGTTGGTCCTATAATCAACTGCTTTCAAATTACATATAATTTTTGGTTCAGTCAACTGTTTTTAATGTGTTTTAAATCTGATAATGTTATTTTTTTAATATTTAATGCCAAGTTATATTGTACCAGAAAATCTCCTATACTTTCCAACTGAATAAAGCTCACTATCTCTACCTGTTCTTTACAGCTTGCAGATACTTTTACATTTGCATCATCTGCATGAGGCATAGATTATTTTGTGGCATATAAGTTACAGAATTTGAAATGTCATTAATATAGCATAGGAAAAGGAGAGATCCCATAATTGATCCCTGAGGGACACCAAGTTTAATTATGTGAGATTCTGAAAAAACTTTTGAGTCACGGTTGTCTTTTGATATGTGGGATATGAATGGGTACTATTTTTGAAATTTGTAACTGCTTTGGAAAGATCCCTGATATAAATGACGAGTTAATTAAGACTCAATAAGACCTTTATTAATGCCATTAAACATATAGTGCAATGCAATAGGCACAGGTCACATTCATACATGATTAAATTTCAAGGTCAAGATGGGATGACAGTGGTCTATCTACAAAATCAAAATTAAAATATTCATCTACAGAGTAAAAAGACATTTGTTTAAGCCACATAGACACAACATTCTTAAACCTACTTGTACTTAACATTCTAACAGGTGTTGGTAACTTATTAAAAAGTTTTAACTGCAAATAAAAATGACTTTTCAAAGTTTTTATCAATCTAACATGAGGAGTGATGAGATTTACCCTTTGCCTGGTATTATAACTATGGTTAAAAGATTGTTGTTCAAATCCAGTGATACTCTAACATGTAGTAAATTACTTAAAATAAACATGGACGGTAAGGTTAAAATTTTATGATTCTTAAAACTAGTTTGACAAGATTCACGGGGAGCCAAGTTATCCAATATTCTCAAGGCCTTTTTTTGCCATACAAACACTCTTTGACTATGAGAGGCATTACCCCATAATCTGACACCATACCTAATTACTGAGTGAAATAATCCATAATATACCGTGACAAGAACTTCAGTGCTGACACATGTTTTGAGTTTTCTCATTAATGCATTTGGTTAAAATAAAAAGAAAATATTGTTGAAAATTCATCGCATTTTCCATCAACTGGGGCCATGTAGACACTTTCCCAGAGCTCATTTTCAACCAGTTTAGTAAAATATTGTAAATTTTGAGTTGAAAATTTACGTACTTCTTGTTTTATTGGTATTTGCTTTTCGGACTTTAACTGTAAGCTTTTTAAATGTAAGAACTGACCCCTCTTGTTTTATTGGTATTTGCTTTTCGGACTTTAACTGTAAGCTTTTTAAATGTAACAACTGACCATCATGATTAATTAGAGAGGCAAGTTACAATGCCTTCAGTAACTAAATTTAATCATATGATTATTTTTGTTGACTCATCGTTCAGTTTGTCATCCTCTGACCAGTGTACCAACTTTTGACTTAAGAAATCTAGCGCATTATTGTTGAAGAGTGTCGTTCCCAGTAACACCAATTGTCCTTGGTTAAAACCATAGACCGTCTATGTTAAAACTAAGAGCAGGGCCGGAATTAAGCATAGGTTACTTAGAGGCGCGCCTAGAAGCCCGCACCACACAGATCCCCATTCAAAAGCCAGATACAAGCAAGAAAAAAAAGGTCACCAACAAGGCCCGCAACAGTGGTTGAGCCTAGGGGCCCACGGCTCCTAAATCCGGCCCTGACTAAGCACTAAGATTACTAAAACTGGCATTATTTTGGGTATACAGATTAATTTCCTGGTAATCATCTGGCAATTTCCATGAAATTACACGGTTTTCGGATATTTGAAGCTCGGGCGGGGATTTTGTGGGGATTACTACAGAATAACCGGGTAAAAGCAGGGATTTATAGGTAGTTTGCGGGTAAAATAGCAAACCCAGTCTGGCAACGCTGAAGGTAGAACGCAAAGATTTCAGAAAAGAAGAAGATTGAGGAAGACTGCACACCCGCCGTGCAAAACGAAAATACTCTCCAACAACAGTATACGGTATTGTTTTTGGAATTTTAAATTTGCAAATATTGAAAACAAAAACGAGTACAGCTAGTACAGCAGTACAGCGACAGACAGCGTCACACTAATACCCATTAATTAAACATTTTCTGAGCCCGCGCCCCCTGGCTGGATCCGCCACTGCACGGGACAGAACATTCAAAAACAGCTATTGATAATCTTATTGTAAAAAACTTTTAGGGTTCTATCTTAGTTATTGAAGGCATTATAACTTGCCTCTATAATCATGATGGTCAGTTGTTAAATTTAAAAAACTTACAGTTAAAGTCCGAAAAGCAAATACCGATAAAACAAGAAGTACGTAAATTTTCAACTCAAAATTTACAATATTTTACTAAACTGGTTGAAAATGAGCTCTGAGAAAGTGTCTACATGGCCCCAGTTGATGGAAAATGCGATGAATTTTCAAAAATATTTTCTTTTTAGTTTAACCAATCTTTTCAAAAAACTATTTTAACTGAAAGGAGGAAGAAGCATTCCTGGCTCACAGAAAAACTTAAAAAGTGAAAAAAGAATTGTTACAATTATTGGCAAAAGATACACACAGCAAAAATCTCCCTCCACTACTTGACCTTTTAAAAGAGAAGAAAAATTAGTTAAAAATAAATTTGACTTCAGCCAAAAGAAAATATTTTGAGGAAAAAATAGAAAAATCTGAAAACGTACATAAAGCAGTTTGGGATATTATTAATTCTGAGGTTGGTAATACAAAATTAGAGCATATGAAAAACATATCTTTGGAAGAAGGTAATAATATTATTATTGATTTTAGGATTATATCAAATAAGTTCAATGATTATTTTATCAATGTCATTAAGGATAACTGTTTGGATACTTCTAGCATTAATCGCTTAATAACATAGATTCTCTTAAAAAAAGTCAAGAACAAAGTTTAAATGTGAGAACAATATTTAAATTTAAATCTGTTAGTGTAGAGGAGGTGGAAAAGGTTATAAGTTCACTAAAAAATAAAAATTCCTCTGGACACGATTAAATCCCAATTAAAGTTATTAAAAGTGCAAAACATCAACTTAGTACAGTGTTATGTAATTTAATTAACTCGTCATTTATATCAGGGATCTTTCCAAAGCAGTTCAAAATTTCAAAAATAGTACCCATTCATAAAAAAAATTACGGTCAAACTATCGTCCCATCTCTCTTTTACCTGTCTTTTCAAAAATGTATAAAAAATTGGTCATAAACAATTGACAGAATAAATAGAAAATACCAATAAACTAAATAATTTTAAACATGGTTTAGGCCCGGGAGGTCGGTAATAACAGCTGCTATTTATTTATTGAATCTGTTATTGATTCAATAGATAAAGGTGAATATACCGCAGGAATTTTCATGGATTTATCTAAAGCATTCGATAGCGTGAATCATTCTCTTTTAATTTAAAAATTAAAGTCATTAAGCTTATCAAAAACTGAAATTAAGTGGTTTGAATCATATTTGGACAAACGACTCCAATATAAATAGAATTAAACTAGGTGAAGCCACAAACCAAATTTCATCAAGACACATTCATAAATTAGCGATATATACCATTTTGACTATTCTCCATAAGAATAACATGGGGGATGGTAAGCAGGTTTGTTGCAACAAGGAACTCAAAATAATGGGTTTTGTCTGCAAATATCAATAGAGCTTATCTAAGTGAAGTCACACACCAAGTTTCATCCATATACATTCATAAACGAGTTCGCACGCAGCACGCTGTCGTGAGGTAAGTGAATTTCCACATAATAAACTTTTAAAACTCAAAATCAGTGTAAAAACATACATTTATCAAATTTTTATTGAAATCTTAAAACATTGATTTTTGGCTGTTCTGATACTCCTGGTTTCATTTACTTGCAATGCTGGGAATACAATTTTGCGCATTATAAGGTTAGGAGAAGGTCCAGTCAGGCTTGAAAGTATGTGTGAGGTTGCTGGTGATGATAAAAGCACACCAACATATGAATAACAGGCTTTTGTAATGTAAAATCCCCACAAGACAACGTACTGTGTTTGGTCGATACACATTTTCTTTAATAACTCGGTAAATATTTATGCTAGAATGACGAGAGAGGGCTTAAAGGTTTTGCCTCACTAATTACCATCTTTTTACATGTATTAATTGTTCATCCGGGGCTTTTCTGACCCTCTTTCAAAATCTCAAAATTTGAAAGAATAAAACCCAAAATGGGGTTTAGAGTTTTCCGAGTGTTTTGCCCAACAAACTTATCCAACTGATTATATAAAGGAACGTCCCTACCAAATTTGAAGTAAATCGGACAAAAAATGTGACCTCTAGAGTGCAAACACAGATATATATATATATATATATATATATTTTTTTTTTTTGATTTTAATCAAATTTGTATTTTTACCATTGAATTTAGCTTAAAAAAAACAATTTGGTATTTTGATCATTGCTCTTTTGAAAGTGCTAAACACAGTATTGTACGTTTTCTAATGTTATTCTTATGGAGAAAAAGAAAATTTTATATCTCGCTTATTTATGAACATAAACTGACGAAACTTATATGGTTTCATCTAGTTGTGGTTTATTGTTGTATGCATAAAAAAACAATAATTTTTTGCCTATGGTTCCCGTAGCAGCAAATCTAGGTACTCGGTCCCCTTGTTATTTTTATGGGGAATAATTCAAATGTTGTATATCGCTTATATATATATATATATATATAAAATAAGCGATATACAACATTTGAATTATTCCCCATAAAAATAACATGGGGACCGAGTACCTAGATTTGCTGCTACGGGAACCATAGGCAAAAAATTATTGTTTTTTTATGCATACAACAATAAACCACAACTAGATGAAACCATATAAGTTTCGTCAGTTTATGTTCATAAATAAGCGAGATATAAAATTTTCTTTTTCTCCATAAGAATAACATTAGAAAACGTACAATACTGTGTTTAGCACTTTCAATATCTCATTAACCAATCGACAAAGAGCAATGATAAAAATACCAAATTGTTTTTTTTAAGCTGAATTCAATGGTAAAAATACAAATTTGATTAAAATCAAAATTAGATGTGAAAAACAAAAAAAACCATTTTTGGGGTACAAATCCCCCCCAAATCCCTGCTACAGATGGTGCAGTTTGTCTGGTTTTCGAACTCGTTCAAATAAATGGTACTTTACACATTTGTGCCTAATTTCATTTAGATCAGACCTTTTAGCAAATTTTCTCTATAGGGAAGAAGCTCTTACGGTTGTCGGCATGGTAAGACCTAGGCCCGGGACCATGATAACTTTTCATTTTGAGGTCCCCAGATGCCAAAAACACCATTCGTTCAAAACTGTATATATATATATATAAATTTATATATATATATATATATATATATATATATGTGTGTCCGTGAGCACGATAACTCATAAAAATAGTCTGATTTTGACAAAATTTGGTATAAACGTGTAAAGCAGCATTTATGACTTTGTTGAAAAACCAGACATATCAACCTATCCGAAGGGGTATTTTGGAGGGGTTTTGTACCCCAAAAATGGGATTTTGAGCTTTTTCTTATAATTTTTGAAAAAGTCAAATTTTATTATTTTCCATTGGAATCAGCTTAAAAAAACGCACAATTTGGTGTTTTGATCATTGCCCTATGTCAAATGGTTACAGAGATATTGAAAGTGCTAAACGCAGTACTTGTCCGATGTTATTCTTATGGAGAATAAGAACAATTGTATATCTCACTTACTTATCAACTTATCCAGATGAAACTTGGTATATTGCTTCATATCGTTGTGGTCTATTGATATTTGCACTAAAAAACATTTTTTGGCCATAGTTCCCGTAGCAGCAAACCTGTGCACTCAGCTCCCATGTTATTCTTATGGAGAATAAGTAACATGTTATCTCCTTTAATTATGAACATAAATAAATAAGATTTGGTATGTGGCTTTACCTTCTTGAGTTATATTGATATTTGTATAAAACCCCATTTTTTGTGTTCCTTTCTTCAGCAACCCTCCACACTTAGCCGCCATGTTATTCTTATGGAGAATAATTAAAATGTCATAAATATGAATACCCCATAAATGAACCCCCCCATAAATTATGTGTTATATGAATAGTGTCATAAATTGATGAAACTTGGTATGTGGTATTAAGATATGCATTAGAAATTCGCTGAGTACGCAGGTTGCTGCTACGGGGATATTTTACTTTTTAATGTGTTATTGTGCTAACAGATACACACACATATATATATATATATATATATATATATATATATATATATATATATATATATATGTGCATATGTACATATATATATATATATATATATATATATATATATATATATATATACAGGGTGAGTCAGACCACCCGTCCAGCATGTATAATGGAAGAATGGTTTGGTCTAAAGTCATCAAACAAAATTCTTCCCCACTAAAACACATATGGGCTATCTATTAAAAATATTTTCATCAAAATCTATGTGCAGGATGTTCCAAAACTGAAGGTCATGGGTTCAAATCTCAAAGTTTTCTTGTGTAAACACAGGGAATATTATACATAATTTTAAAGGTCTCATTAAAATAAACATTGTGGCGGAAATAGAATTCAATTATCTTTATCCGTTTCAAAATGGCGGCCATTTGTGAGTAAAATATTGACATTTACGGAATATCCTGTATTTTCTAAACCACTACTCATATCTTTTTTCTAACTTAAATTTATTACTCGCGATAAACTCAGCTTTACTCTGGTATGCTACATGAAAGGCTTCGGAAAATCCAAAAAAACCTGCTCATAAAATCTCCTATGTTAATCTTATGGGAAAAAGGTTTTTGGCTTTTCCTAAGTTAATTTTGATGTAAACTTCACATTTGCTTTTACCAATCAATTCAGCTCCACAAAACAATCATTTTGGTGTTTAAATTGTGATTCTACGTCCAACCGTTGCAGAGATATTCAAAGTGCTAAACACAGAACGTTGTCTAATGTTATCCTTATGGAGAATAAATAAAATTTGATATCTCCATTATTAATGAATGTATATTGATGAAACTTGGCACGTGGGGTCACGTAGTACTGGTATATTGATATTTGCACAAAAAATTGATTTTTTGTTGATTATCCCCGTAGCAGCGAACCTGCGTACTCAGCCCCCATGTTATTCTTATGGAGAATAAGTAAAATGTAATGACTCCCTTAATTATGAACATAAATTAATACAACTTGGTATGTGGCTTCACGTTGTTGAGTTATATTGATATTTGCATAAAAACCCATTTTTTTAGTTCCTTGTTGCAGCAAACCTGCTTACTCATCTCCCATGTTATTCTTATGGAGAATAATTAAAATGTTATATAGTGCTTACTTATGATTGAATATTGATTAAACTTGGTATGTGGCTTCACCTAGTTAAATTATATTTATATTTACATAAAAACCAATTGTTTGTGTTCCTTGTTTCAGCATACCTATGTACTCATCACCAATGCTATTCTTATGGAGAATAATTAAAATTGTATATATCGCTTATATATGAATATATTTTTATGAAACTTGGTATGCGGCTTTATATGGCATTAAGACATATATTATGCATTGGAAATTTGCTGAGTACGCAGGTTTGCTGCGACGGGGGTATTTTACATATGCTACCATTTGACTTTTTTGAATTTTGGGCATATGTTTTTCCAAAATAAATATTTTTTTGAAATATAGATTTTATAAAAAAAACCTGTCATGTTGTATACCAGAGTCAAGCTGAATTTATCATGAGTAAGAAATTTAAGTCGGAACAAAGATACGAGTAGTGGTTTAGAAAATACAGGGTATTTCGTAAATTTCAATATTTTACACAAAAATGGCCGCCATTTTGAAACGGATAAGGATAATTAAATTCTGTTTTCGCCAAAATGTTTATTTTAACGAGACCTTTAAAATGATGTATGTTTCCTATGTTTACACTAGAAAATTTTGAGATTCAAACTCGTGACCTTCAGTTTTGGAACATTCTGTATATAGATTTTGATGAAAATATTTTTAATAGATAGCCCATATGCGTTTTAGTAGGGAAGAATTTTGTTTGATGACTTTAGACCAAACCGTTATCCCGTTATACATGCTGGACGGGTGGTCTGACTCACCTGTATATATATACATATATACAAATTTGAACGAATGGTGTTTTTGGCATCTGGGGACCTCGAAATGAAAAGTTATCATGGTCTTGGGCTTAAATCTTACCATGCCCCCTACGGTAATAGCTTCTTCCCTAAAAGGGAAATTCGCTAATTCTTCCCTATAGGTCTGTTTTGCTCGGAACGGCTGTTGCGACAATAGTTCAGCGATCAATGCTCTGCGATCACTGCGCGCTACTGCTCTTACCTGAGTTCCATGGTTCTGTATTCCTCCGAGCGGCTGATGCTACCGGCTCTAGCGTCTTCAGCGTCAGACTGCTCTCGGACCAGTTGGAGACGCTGCAGCCGCGCGTCTGTTGTGTTGTTGTACGCGTGTTCAGCGCAAAATAAGTGCTCCCGAAGAAGAAACATTTACTTTTTTTATCAATTAAATGAGAAATTGCTTGAGGCGTTAGTACCTCACCTTGCAGTTTATATTTTTAAATTTTCTGTACAAATATTGGCAAGACAAGGGTATTATTTGGGTACCAGAGTCTTAGAAAAACAAAATTTGAACGGTCTCATACCGTTTTTGTGGTATGTCCCATTCTCCCGAAAAACTCCATCGGAACTGATAAATGACGATTTCATCTGTGAATTCAGAGTTCACCAAAATGATTAAATAATTCGAGTGATATGCAGAATTCTAAAATCGTGTTAATAAGTTAATGTCTAATTATGAAACGAATAAACTTGATTAATGTATTTACAAAAATACTATATAAGTATTACAACTATTCCAGGGGAGAATCTCCTCCAGACCTGGATCAGCCCTTTTACTTGGGGGTAATTTCATACCCCCATGTGACGGTGTCCCGTTTTTTCCTTTTGCCAATCGATCACTGCTAACTTTATAAAACTATTTTATTAAACTAGAACCTAAGCCTCACTTTTATTAGCCATTTAAAAAATTGTATGGTTTCCATGAAATAAAAAAATTAAGTACATTACAATTAGAGCTGGAAAAATTGAGTCACAGTAACATAAACTTTTCCATACAAAAGAAACTCATTTCAGTGACTAGGCTATCAAAGGGGCCATACAAATATTACGTAACACAGTTCAGGAGGGGCTAGGGTACGGCATAACGTTACTCTGCGTTATATGGATGGGTCAGGCTCAGCGTTACGTAACTCAAACATATTAAATATAATGTAGGAGTTAAAAATAAATTGTGTTTCATGATCTAATTTAGGGTTTTATTATTTTTACTATTTATTATGTTTTTATTTATTTATTTTATTCATCAAACAAATTTTGTTTTGAATTTATGACAGTTATTAAGATTTGTTAAGTTTCAGATGGTTTACTTTATTGTCTTGTTTGAATCTCAAAAATGTTAATTAAAAAAAAAGGTAAATGTTACTTCTATGTTGTCGTTTACCTCAAACCTTAGCATTATCGTTTTGAGCTTTTTCATAATCTAATTTTTTTGTTAGTTTAAAGAATAGGTTTCTTATTTTTATTTTTATTGATTTATTATGAATGGTATAATAGACTTGTTTTATAAATTATAAACAGTACCTCATTGAAATGTTTGCAAAATTGTTATGATTAAACAATTACAGTATTTTAACATTTACTATGATTATGTTACATGATTATGGTGAGGGTGGCGGGGGTAAGCTCAGGTGTTACGGTGTGTTATGTGGGGGAGGGAGGGGGCTTGAGGTGACGAAAATTGCGTTACATAATATGTGTATGGCCCCAAGCTCACACTATACCGCACTTTAGGAATGATAGTACAACTTCCAATGTGGATGCTAGCGATTGGAGTGGAGGAAAAAACAGAACGATCACCGCCCGGCGTCTGTCTCTCAGCGTTTGACGCTCAGCGTCGATTGCTGAGCGGTTGTCGCAACAGCCGCTCTGAGCAAAACAGACCTTATAGAGGAAATTCGCTTAAAAAACGATATCAATTTTCTCAGATATAAGTTTACAATTAGCAAAAAACACTGTTTTTTGGCCTTTTTCCTTCATCCCCATGTTTAAGGTACGTGACCACCTTTCAGAGTAACCTACTGATCGTAGAGAGGCCAGGTTGATGTCAACAGATTTCCCTTATGCCATGGATGATGAAAAATATAACGATATAATAACGAAATATAACGAACATACATAACGATATTCTAAATTTGGGGGGGATGTATCCCAATATCCCCCCTGGGTTCGCCCCTGGTGAAAGTAGTTAGATTAATTTGTATTACAAATTTGAATCCGATGAGCAAACTTTTAAAAATTTAATAACATTTAACTGCACTTTTTAAGAAACAAAATTTGGCTTGAAGTGACACCAAAATAGATATGATTCAACATCCAAAACTAAACTAACAACAAAGTTTAAACTAAGCCCTTTTGGGCTATTGCATGCAGGCTTAAAATGTCTTTCGTAAAAAGACACTTTTTGAATTTAGACACGTTCTAATGAATATTTTAATATATATTATGTTGTGGCTTTATTAAAATAACACCCTTAAATTTTGCACAGCGGATTCCTATTTTATTACATGCAATTCAAAATTAGCTTTTTATAAATAAATTGTTAAGCCATTAAATTTATTTTAAACAAGTGATCAATACTTCTTTAGTTTGTTTAAGCCTGTCATTTTTGACGGGCTAATAACAACTAGTAATCTTATATTAAAAATCCATGATATTTTACTCCTCACTCCTCTTCCAAGTCTTCTTCTCTTATCAGCGCAGTGTTTATGCAGGCTCCGAAGCATCCCAAATGGATGAGCAGTGAATACCTGTCTTTCGGTAGTTACATCTTCCACTACAGCCAGTAGCAGAACGGCAAAATATTGAATTGAGTACACTTTCAGGAGCTATTGGATCGGTTGTTTTTAGGTGTTCATGACTCCACTGTCGTCTCGTTCGCAACCCTCTGTTCTGGATTGTTGGCTTTTACCATTGACTATATATACTGAAGGAGACATCCCATCTACATGGCCCAGCTGTCCCACTTTTAGTGTTTGCCAGAATTTGAAGTGGACATAGTTTGATTAGGTCATCGACAGATTGTGCAATGTATACAGTATACATTGGATTGTGCTGCTATAAATATTTATTTTAGTTAACTTTTAAACCATCTACACCCCAGAAAGCAAGTAATAATCAATTTATGTTAACTTCCTGACACACCATAACAGTTGTATTATCTCCTCCTTGAGAGGATAAGTAATAGTTGTCAGCAGTATACTCTGTTGGTGATTAGTGTTAACTACGCTACCGCTACGTCCTCTTTGAATCCTAGCACACACACACACACAAAACTAGAGACAGATTTTACAATGGCAATGAGAAGTTATAGTATTACATGTCATTCATTCATCATTTAGTAATAATTTTCCTATTATGTGTTATTTTATATTAAAAGTTTCCATATAAATGTGTTAATTAATTAATTTCTCCTAAATGTGTTATTTGTATTAATTGTCCCATGTTTATGCCTAATAATAATCATCATTATCATCACTCCTCAGAAAGCCATTCCCCTCTATATATTTAATGTTTATTTATCTATGCAATTGTATAATAATATGTATTTCATTAATTTAATCATCAATAATTATTCATAGCCTATCCCCATAAAATAGCCTACTCACTTAATTTAATATGTTTGTTAATAATAATATTTTAGATATAAGTTATGTGAGAGGATTGCAATAGAATTAAAATTTAATATAATATACTTTTAAAAATAGTCCTTAAGGAATCTAAATTACAGTGACCAGTGTTAACAATTGTGTGACCATGTGCTTCTCAACAATGGACCATGCTTCCAGACCTCATCTCTACTAGATCTTTCTTCTTGCTCCAGATGCCATAGTGTTAAGACCTAGAATCTGTGAAGGACACAGTTCCTATTTTAAATTTCCCAGTATGGCCTAAGTTTTGCATTGCTTAGTGCTCATTTTATTAGGGACTTACTGCTCAATTAATACCATCTTTAAATTCACTCCTTTTTATTTGATTTTCCCCAAAAACTGGTATTTGAGCGAAGAACATTTGTAAGCAGATTGGTAAACTCCTTCCATTGTATTCTATTTAGGGACTGGAAAGAATACAGACATTTAAATAGAACAAGCCTAATGTTCTGAAAGTTAAAGTAACCTCAAGAGAGTATTTTTATATTGAACTATCTTTCCAAATTTAATTTTGAGTATTTTAACCATTCATAAAGTCAGTGAAACCATTGGACTCTCCTTTTGGACAACAACCAAAATTTCCATTGTTGTAATTTTCAACACATCAGCTTAATTGGACTTAATATTCTTTCAAATATCATCCCAACGTTATTCAAGTCAGCACGATACTTCTCCCCTGAGAAAAAGAGCCCTCATTTGTAAAGAAACCCCATTTAGAACCCAAAATATGAACATTTAGTTTTAGGCCTACAAGTATGTTTGTCATTTATCTTCTAGGCTAGGCCACACATTGTAACTGTTCCCCCTGAGTTGTATATTATTGTAAATCCATTTTATTGAGAACCTTTTGAAACATAATTGTACTAATAGATAAATAAATATTGTATTGTTCCTTTGTAACTTTGTATTTTATTCAAATAGTAAAGAAATCTTAGAAATTGTACACCTACCTTTGTTGACATCCAGAGTAAATACAAAACACATTCTACTCACTACAATAAAGTAAAGGAGACCACAAGTATAAGTATATTTATTATCAAGTCAAAGAAGATCATTTGTGAGCTATATTTAAATAGCCTAGGGAATTTTGTAAATAATAACACTGATTTTTGTAAAGAGAAGCTAGGCTTAGCACATGGCAGCCATTGCCCTCAGATCCCGATAGCGTCACTGTTTATATCCATTTTTCCTGAGCACATCCGAGCAGATAAATAGTTAAGAGTAAGCAATTTAGAATTATAATTAAGTAAGACACTACTATGAAAATCAATAAGAAAGTCTACTTGAGTATTTATAGTCAATGCAGACTATAGGAAGCACCTTGATGCACCTTGACTATAGGTTGGGAACCTTGATGGAGGATTTTTACACCGCAGGCACAGGAATAACGTTTCTACATCTACATTTAAGGCATTTACTGCAATTAATATTATTTAATGCAAAACTTATTTAAAGCTGCATATCGTCAGCATATAAAACAACTTTAATGAATAAATCACTTTTTATTTACTAACTATAGCATTTCTGTCCTTACAATGCACAGAAAATCTTCTAAAAACCCTTTTTTCAGAAACGTTCACCCAAATCCCATTTTTGGAGTCACTACAAAATCCTTTGCTGCACACAATGGTTTTCAGAGGGGAATCGTCCCCTTATCCCCCCCTCCCCCGGGTTAGGGAGATTCATTCATATTTTGAATATCCTCTGTTGGTTAATGCTAACTTGACCTGCATATCAAATTTTAATTAGATTGATCATTAAATAAGAGAGAAATTGTAAATGTTGTATTCCCCATAAGAATAACATTGGACAACATATTGGGTTTACCGCTAATTGAAACTTTCAATTTTCTCCGCAATCAGTAATCGTAGAATAATAATTTAAAATACTAAATTATTTAGTTTTTTGAGCTTTCCTTAATGGCGATAAGTAAATTTTATTTAGCACTTACAAAACTTTTATGAAAAATCAAAAAACTGAATTTTTGAAATTTTAAGCCCTGTAAATTCTGAACCCAAATTTTTACAGAAATGCGGGTGGTGTCATTTTGTTAGAAACCTAAAGCTCTACAATCTACTAAATTTGGATCAAAATCATTAAAGCCGTTATTGAGAAATTTGGATTTTTTCAGTTTTTTAGGGGATAATTACCCTTAAAAATTCAAAATTCAAAAAAAGATAAAAAACCTGGAGATATTGTGGATTAGTACCTACATACCAAATTTCATCAAAATCGGACCACGGGTTTGGTCTCCAGCTCTGTACACATCCAGACAGACCCCAATCCGAAAACCATTTTTCAAGAATCAGCGACCATTTAAAAATGAATATTTCCACTAATAACTCAAATTTGAAAATTTGTACAAAACCAATATTTTCTCCATGAACTATGTATAAGGGGAGAAAGTAAAAGGACAAATAAGAGTTTATATTAAAAGCTTCTTGACATTAATTGGAGGTCTAAAACATAACTTTCTAAATTGATATAAACACTGAAAACCCTTTTTATGTATATAATTTACTTGGTCTGACCGACCACACAAGAATAGTGTTAATTTTAAGGCCTAGATTCACTATTGATTGTTGGTGTGACACTTCTTTACCATTTATTTACTATTAATATTGGAAGAATATCAAAATTAATGGTTATCAGCAACCTCTAATTGCCTATTATTATTGTTTTATGCTTAGCAATATTCAAATTTAAGCCATGATCAATACACCATTTATAAAGTACTTCTACGTCTGAATTTAAGGAGTTTACAGCATTATTTACACCTTTAACATCAAAATGAATATGATTCTGAGCATCATCTGAGTATAACAAGTTTGATTATAATCAAGCTTAACAAGCATCTTACCTGAAACACATAAGATGTTAATTGATCTACAGTGGAACCTCAATAAATCAAATTCCTTGATAAGTCAAAGTTTTATCATTCCCCTTGAACTTGCCTATTTCGTACTATGCTATTTCACCTCCGTAAGTCGAAGGGTTGGCATGGATCAACTCGATAACTAAAAGTTTTTCTGCCTTTATAGACTACCGCCGCACTTCTATAACTCAAACTTTTACCTGGAAACTTTCTATAACTCGAATCTGATAAGTCGAACCTCTACCTCTACAAGTCGAAATTTTTCCTGGAGAACCTCAATAAGTGGAAGTTTTACATTATTGGTTCGGGTTCCTACAAACTAGTTACTGTATTTGAGAATTCATTGTTCATGTTGCAACCCGATAGCTGATATTCCCACTTCCATCCCCAATACATCTATTTCTTGGATCAATTGCGTAAAATGTTTTTTTTTTACAACTGACTTAGCTTCAAAGGTGGGAATGGTTGTGTTGTGGGGCAAACGATAAGATGAGAGAAAAAACCTCTCTAATAATAAACAGGAAATGGCAAAACGGGCAAAATATCGCCAAATTGCTCAACTGTGAGTTATTATCTGTTTACTTTCCTTCTCTACAATATGTGTACTGTTGCACTGTCGAGTGTTTTTCATCCTGTTGTACGTTCACAAAAAAATTGTTTCAAAACAGTTCCACGCTTATTGTATACATTTGCAATTGTTAAAAATATGTTTAACTATAATTATTATTAGGGTATTATTATTTACTAGGAGCCTGATGCGGCTTCGCTTGCGATCACAACGTAATATTATACTGACATTCCCGTATAAATATTGTGTTACCGTTCCAAAGCCAACATGGCCTGCTGATTAACTGTGTTTACTCTATCCAGCTGATTGCTTAAAACTTAGTTATTTCCCAATGTCAAGCTTATGGGAAAAAACTCAACTTTAAGGGGCCCCCCAGGGCCTCACTCCCAAATTATTTCTCTATAAAAAAAGTTTCCTGCACAACTTCACGTTAGGCTCTTTCCAATGACACCAAAAACATGAAAATCAGTTCAGTAGTTTAGGAGGAGTGATTGTCACAAAAAACCTGCTCGCCTATTAAATAAGTATAGGCAGATGAGACACTGTGTACAAAACACGAAATCATGTGAATTCTACTCCTCCATGACTCATCAACTGCATTGCTGTGACCTTCAATAAGTCGAAGTCTGAGTAATATCACCTTAATAAGTCGAACCTCAATATTTCGAAATATTCGATAACTCAAATTTTTCCCGTTCCCCTTTAGGTTCGAGTTATTGAGGTTCCACTGTATAATGCTTACTTTCCGTTGGATCAGTGACTTTAGGCAGTGGGGTTATTAGTGCTCGTCTCCATTTCTTCAGATAAACACTATTCAACAGTGAAAAATTAAAAATATGACACAAAAACCCTTTAAGGCTGTCCTGGGACATTATTATTATGTCCCAGGACAACCTTAAAACTGGTCTGGTCTATACCAATTTTGAGGCTGACATTGGGTACAGCAAATGAAGTTGTCATTTCATATGGTAAGACCTTTGGCTGTCCATTATAACAAACTTCCCTTTCAACTTTGTTCCCTCCACTTGCAGCGGCTGGGGACGGAAACTCCAAATTTGGTCCCCAACCTGAGAATGTAAGGTCCCTGCTGACTGTAGTACATGGATGTCGGTTGAGTTGGCCAGATGGAGGGCAGGGCGGGTCCGCCTGTTTGAGCCTGATCA
The DNA here is from genome assembly GCA_963675035.1 of Allygus modestus. Lineage (NCBI taxonomy): Eukaryota > Metazoa > Arthropoda > Insecta > Hemiptera > Cicadellidae > Allygus > Allygus modestus. The sequence continues at coordinate 159,269,300 of OY776111.1, read as the reverse complement.
CAGCTGTCACAGGAGCACGGGAGTTGACGACCCTGTGGAAAGTCAATTTGGCTGCCTGTCCCATCCCACCCTTTCCTTTCCTGTTATATACTATCCTTCCGGTAACCTGCGCAAAATTTTCGCTTGTGGAAGACGTGCCTAGCAGCTATGCTGGGGTTTCCTAATCCAGCAACAATGAATGAGTGAAAAAACCTCTTTTATTTCTTCGAAAACCAACCTAATAAGCTTTAAATGGATACCATAATTTCCTATTGCATTTGATGAAATATCCATGATTGCCCTATAAACTAAATCATGATTAATTTCCTTAAAAATAAAACAATTATTCAACGGATTATTATAACCTATATATTTATATATATATATATATATATATATATTTATTAAATCACCATTTATATTGTTGTTAACACCACAAAAAGAATCATTTAATAAATTCAATGGCACTTCAGGATCATTGTATTTTTTAGGCTCTTTACTTGCCCCTCGACTATTAACTAAATTCCAAATATCCTTATTTGATTTAACTGATTGAATCATAGCTGTAAAATACATATTTCTGGAATATCTTATAATTCTCCCAAGTAACTTAATTTTTTTTCTCAAACATACTGTTTATATAAACTATCTCGTTCTCTCATTAATTGTTTGATTTCTTCGTTAACCCATGGACACGCATTTAGTTTCTTTGAAATACGTCTTTAATAAATGTCTTAACTTTTCTATTAAAAAGTCTACTTTCCCATCAATTGTGGCACTCAAATAAAGCCCAATTAATCAATGAACATTCTTGTTTTAGCTGGTCTACATTAATATTTTTTTAAAATCTTGTATAATAATTATTCTTAAACAGCCTGGTCAACTCAATATAAACGAATCATGACAGGACAAACCTGACACTACTAATTGGCCAAACTTTGTTGCTCTATATTATATATATATATATATATATATATATATATATATATATGTATTGTTACTGTATATAGATAATAAGGATGTGGGGGTGGGCCGCCAGACCCCCCAGTTATCACCCCCTTCTTCCAGTTCTAGACTCACCACTGTCCTCAGTGTACATTGGTCATTTGGTTATTAATTAATGAACCTGGTTAAAGAGACATTCGATCTTGGTACACACTAGGCATCTCACTCAAAGTTATTCATATTCACCTTAAAATATGGTATATCCGAATCAAAGTGTGTGTATGTACTAGTGTGTGTACAACTTGTGGGCACTGTCCGATTATCTACATCAAGCTTACCCCCAATCACATTGGATAGAAGTAAGTTTATTAGTGAATTTCCAATGGAAAACTGTACTATTAGCATGAACCACACTAACTAAAGCCCGGGACCACCATAGAAGTTTCTAACGTAACCCCCTGAACACTTTGGGAGATTGTTAAAAACGATATATATTTATTAAAAATGATATATATATATATATATATATATATATATATATATATATATATATATGACATATATTTATAAACAAAATCCAAATACCACTTACTTATCTTAAATCTCCATAACTAAACTATAAGGCCTACAGAGTTTAAATTTGACAAATGGGTTCCTCTTTGGCCCTAGGTGCTTGCTAGGAAACGATATTACAAAATTCCCCGTGTTCTGCCCGGCTGGGTCCCAAAGTTACCAGGTATTCCTTATGGTCATTCACTTTGGTTTGAGCTGATGAAAATTCAAACAGCTGATCTTGATTCGTATTAGTTCCACGGGCTAGCCACAAATTGAAGCACACAAAACTATCATAGTTTACGCAGGCTAAGCTGCAACAGGTCGGCTAGTACATATATATGTTTTTATACTCCAGCGGTCACATTTTTGGTCCAATTTACTTCAAATTTGGCAGAGACATTCCTTCCTATAATCAGTTGGAGAAGATTGTTGGACAACACCAGTGGCATAACTGCCGGGCCTGCGGTGCAGGGGGGCCCATGGGCCTAGGGGGCTGGGCTCTTGAGCTGAAAACGCGGGCCGAGGTAAAAGCTCTGGCGAGCCCGCATTTTGGGATGAATTGTTATATTTAATTTTGATAAATGTTAATAACTTTAGCCATTTTGAATTTGTTATGCTGCCATTCACTGTACAAGTCGTCTAAAAAATCAGAAAACAGCAAAGTTCATTGTGCTGCCACAATTTACACTTTGTTTTAAATTATACTATTTAAAATATTCAAGAATACAACACTTTTTTGGTGTATTTGGACAGTTGTGTATTTTTTTAGTCTGAGTATTAAAAGGTGGGATGTTTTAAGTTTAACTACCTACACTTCGAAAAAAAATTGCCCAACTCGCTGGTCATCTCGGATTGATTCTTTGAAAGCTTTAAGGCATAATAACTAATCTCGTTTACATAATGAGAGCGTTGACAAAAATGTTCTTCAATTCCTTTAACTAAAGAGAGAAAACTCAAGCCACCGCATTAAAAATAAACATGGACAGCTTTGAATTTGTGTTTCAAGTGGTTTTGCATACCTACTTTAATACTTGAGCCTACGAACTTGGTTTGGTATTGAAAGTTTTTAAAAGAGAAGACACAGACCTGCATAAAGCAATCAAACTATTGGCAAAATAAAAAATACCCCCGTCACAGCAAACCTGCGTACTCAGCGAATTTCCAAAGCATAATATATGTCTTAATACCATATAGAGCCGCATACCAAGTTTCATAAAAATATATTCATATATAAGCGATATATACAATTTTAATTATTCTCCATAAGAATAGCATTGGTGATGAGTACATAGGTTTGCTGAAACAAGGAACACAAACAATTGGTTTTTATGCAAATATAAATATAATTTAACTAGGTGAAGCCACATACCAAGTTTAATCAATATTCAATCATAAGTAAGCACTATATAACATTTTAATTATTCTCCATAAGAATAACATGGGAGATGAGTAAGCAGGTTTGCTGCAACAAGAAACTAAAAAAATGGGTTTTTATGCAAATAACAATATAACTCAACAAGGTGAAGCCACATACCAAGTTTTATTAATTTATGTTCATAATTAAGGGAGTCATTACATTTTACTTATTCTCCATAAGAATAACATGGGGGCTGAGTACGCAGGTTCGCTGCTACGGGGATAGTCAATAGTCAATAGTCAAATATCTTTATTCATTCAGAAGTACAGTGTACAACATTTGAACAGTGTCAATATATTATAAGTGATACAATAAGTTCAAGCCTTTCTAAACATAGATATACATCTTTTACTCTTAGCCTGGAAGAGTGAGGTGGAAAAATTCATCCAGTGTTTAAATAGCTGCATCTATCAAATACTCCTTCAGTTGTTTTTTAGCGAATTTCCCCTATAGGGAAGAAGCTATTACCGTAGGTCTCATGGTAAGACTTAAGCCCGAGACCATGATAACTTTTCATTTTGAGGTCCCCAGATGCCAAAAACATCATTCGTTCAAATTTTTATATATGTATATATATATATATATATATGTGTCCGTAAGCACGATAACTCTCGTAAAAAAGGTCCGATCTTAATGAAATTTGGTACAAATGTGTAAAGTACCATTTATTTGAACGAGTTCGAAAACCAGATGAATCGCACCACCCGAAGGGGGGTTTTTGGGGGGTTTTGTACCCCAAAAATGTGTTTTTTGGGGTTTTCACATGTAATTTTAATTTCAATCAAATTTTAATTTATACCATTGGATTCAGCTTAAAAAAACAAACAATTTGGTATTTTCATCATTGCTCTACGTCAATTGGTTACCGAGATATTGAAAGTGCTAAACACAGTACGTTGTCTAATGTTATTCTTATGGAGAAAATGAAAAATTGTATATCTCGCTTATTTATGAACATAAACTGGCGAAATTTGGTATATGGCTTGATCTGGTTGTGGTTTATTGTTGTTTGCACAAAAAAACAATTTTTCGCCTATGGTTCCTGTAGCAGCAAACCTAGGTACTTGGTCCCCATGTTATTCTTATGGAAAATACTTAAAATGTTATATATCGCTTATTTATGAATGTATATGGATGAAACTTGGTATGTGACTTCACTAAGATGAGTTCTATTGATATTTGCATAAAAACCCATTATTTTGTGTGCCTTGTTGCAGCAAACCTGCATACTCATCCCCAATGTTATTCTTATGGAGAATAATTAATATTTTAAATATTGCTTGTTTGTGAATACATTTCTTATGAATCCTGTTAAGTGTTTTAATGTGTTATGTTATGTGTTATTCATTGGAAATTCGCTGAGTATGCAGGTTTGCTGCTACGGGGGTATTTTAAATTTTGTGTGATTGTTTTCATTCAAAATATGTTGCGGTATCTTTTTCAAAAATTTGCCTCCCGCATACGATGGCCTTTTCTCATAAAATTGTAATCTATGGTGACTACAAACGGCCTCATTCTTTTTCCTTGTATTATATTGATGAATGGGATGAATAGAAACATTATTTGCCAATTTATTTCTTGCTACTAAAATTGAGTCAAAAATATATTGCCCATATACAGTAAGTATTTTTAACTGTTTAAAATATTCTCTAGCCGAATCCTTATGTTTTAGTTTAAGGATTATTCTTATAGCTTTCTTCTGCAATTAACAACAAAAATTAAGAATTTCTTCTGATAATCAACAAAAAATCAATTATTTGTGCAATTATCAATATACCAGTACTACGTGACCCCACGTGCCAAGTTTCATCAATATACATTCATTAATAATGGAGATATCAAATTTTATTTATTCTCCATAAGGATAACATTGGACAACGTACTGTGTTTAGCACTTTGAATATCGCTGCAACGGTTGGACGTAGAACCACAATTTAAACACCAAAATGATTGTTTTGTGGAGCTGAGTTGATTGGTAAAAGCAAATGTGAAGTTTACATTAAAATTAACTTAGGAAAAGCCAAAAACCTTTTTCCCATAAGATTAACATAGGAGGTTTTATGAGCAGGTTTTTCTGGATGTTCTCCGCAACCACTTAACCTAGCTTAATAATTCAAAATACCATATTATTTGTTTTTTTAAGCTCTATAACAGGGTCTAAACCAAAATTAAGTGTTTTAAAAATTTTAGGGTAAAAATGCAAAAAACTGATTTTTGGAAAATTTAAAACCCCCATAAACCCCCCTTTTCCCATGGCCCGATTTTTCTGGTTTTCGAATTTAAAGTCATAAATGTCACTTTACACATTTGAGCCAAATTTCATCGAAATCGGATGTTTTTTACTCAAGTTATCGCATTCATGGACACACACACACACACACATATATATATATATATATATATACATATATATAAATTTGAACGAACAGTGTTTTAGTCATCTGGGGACCTAAAAAAAAATTTGTCATGGTCTCGGGCTTAAATCTTACCATGAGACCTACGGTAATAGCTTCTTCCCTATAGGGGAAATTCGCTAAAATGAGCTGATAAGACGTTTACAAAAGTTATGGCACAGCAGTTGTAACAGCAACGGCCAATATTGCTCATCAGTCGGGAGTTGAGCAAACTTAAAATCAAAAGATGCTGAAAAGTTAAAAAAAAAACATGTTGATGAATAGGCTGAAGATGAACGTCTCTCTGATCCTATCCTATACCGGGATTTCAAGGCAGTTGTATATTTTGGTACCTTAGGATTGTAATCAATCAAATAACTTCTAGATTTTAAGGAAAATGAATAAGAATAATAGTGTTGTACGTAGTGTTGTATTTCGTTTTTAAGTGAATAAGCATTTCGAAACAGCAATAATATTGTTAATAAACTTAAAGAATTAACTTATTTTTGTTCTACTAATAATATATTTTATACGATGTGCATATATAAAACACTTTAAAACTGAAATAAGTTTTATTATTTTAATTTCCCTCAATTCTAGTTACATTAAAAGTAAAATTGAAAGTGGGCTATTTTAACAATTTTTACACACAACCAATATTTTACCATTTTATATAGCAATTTTAAAACAGTTGTCAGTAGTGTCACTAAAGTTTTCGAGCAGTGTAGTGACAATTCTGTTATGTAAATTCTTTTTCAAGAGTGAACCAGCATATGAGATAGCGATAAATAATGATAAATCGGTGGCTCATGATGGGATCCGTTTCAAAACACCAAGGTAAACCGTAAACTCTAAATAGCGGTGATTTCACTTCAAACCGAATCTAGATCCATTCCAAATTCTTTTTACACATTTGGTCAGGAACAGAGCGAGTTACTGACCTAGGTTCTGGATGTTATGAAGCTTTATGTTTTGACACTCGTTGATTTATTCTTAGGTATTTTATACTACATTGACGTGATGGAACTTTATTAAAACATTATATCCTAAATAAAAACCTTGGTGATTCAAAATCACTAAAATTAAATAATACTGGAACTGACGTTATGTATCTGGAGGTTAGGAAATGTCCTTGCTTCATGCAACCTTATCCTAAAATCTAGTAGGCCTAATGGAAAGGGATAGGGTGAAACTGTATGATTATGTTACATGGGAGCTCTGAAAGTAATTTTGCGGAGGGGGCCGAAAAAAATCAGTTACGCCACTGGACAACACAATCGGATAACTATAACCCGATTTTGAGTTTTTGGGCCCAAAAAGGGTCATAGAAGCCCCAAATGTAAAATAAATACACATTAAATTATAGGACTTGAAAAGCCGGACATTTTAAGCCCTTCGCCATCATTCTACCACAAATAGTTACAGGGTTATTAAAGAATATGTAAATTGCCTAAACACAGTACGTTGTCTTATGGGGATTTTACATTAGAAAAGGCTGTTATTCATATGTTGGTGTACTTTTATCACCCCAGTATCCGCACGCATACTTTCAATACTAGACCTTCACGCATACTGGACATTCTACTAAACTTATAATGCGCAACATTGTTTTCACAGCATTGCAAGAAAAATATAACCAGGAGCATCAGAACAGCCAAAAAATTAAATGTTTTCAGATGTTCATATAAATTGGAAACAGTCTATGTTTTATCACCGTTTTTGATTTTTAAAAGTTTTTTTATGTGGAAATTCACTTTTCTCACGTCAGCGTGCTGTGTGCAAACTCGTTTATTGTCAAGGGGAAATAACCAAGCTTCAATCAGTGTTATTTATATTTATTTTAGAATTATAATACAAAACAAATTCCAAATATACGCATTCTTAAGAAATACATAAAAAATATTCTATCGACAACAATAACCCAATGCTTACATAATTTTCATTCGAGGCAAAGCATATAACAATTAATTATGCACCCAAGTATACACAAGATCATCCTGTTAATTTATTTACAAATATATAAATGATTTAATTACACACAATGTACATAAAAGAACCTTAATCTACCCTAAAGACTAATTCAATAACTAGCAAAAATAGCCTATATATTGTTCACATTTAAAAAGAGTATAGAAATAAATTTAATTTAAACATAGATCAACAGTAATTACATGACTCTGTACAGCAATTGTTTATCTATGATAAGTAACACCGATTTTACAGCAGTTTCAGGATGTAATTTATAATGAAAATGGCTTTTTTTGCACTAACTCAGAGATAATTCCAAAATTATTGGTATCAAAGTCATGATGGCCACCAATTCAAGATATGGAGCATTTTGAGTTTTCTTGCATATTCCCATTGGCTTTCTCGATCTCTAGGAGCAACGTGTGGAAAATATCAGCAACAGACTGAAATTGAATAGAGAAAATACAAATTAAATCATACCTGAAAACAAGTACCTCTACTAACAGTCACCTTTGGGACCGGGACAGTGACGAATAGTGGAAACGTCATTAAATAAACGTGTAAGCTACTGTGTGCAGTAAGTAAATTTAAAAAAGTTTTGGTGAGAGATGAAAATAAACTGTATATAAAAGGATAATACTTCTCAGTACATATATATTTATGTTGTTTTAAATAACATAATAATAGCTCATACATACGCTCAGTATCGCAAATCCTGACACTAATGACCAGAAATATTCTCATAGCCGGACACAGACACACAGAGAGTGACGGTTGATCGATGTTTTACTGTAACATTAATTTTTTCCTGAACATAATTATTTTTCATATCTATTACAATTTTAAGTCAAATATAAGTTGTTTATCACCTTAAAAATAAATTATAGGCTACCATAAATTTAACGAAATAAAGGATAATTTTTGTAAATATATCTATAAACTAAATATTAAATATTGAGGTTTAAATTAAACTGCTGTCCAGCACAGCAAATAAAACATAACCACAATTAATTATGAATTATAAATACTTGTGTTTTAGAAAAGCTAGATTTATAATTAAACACGACTTTAACTTATCGTATTTCCCAGGAATAAACCACATCAATCCAGTTGCCTAGATTAAAATGGACTCTTTTAAATATTCAAAGTTACAGGGGGGAAAATCAATGAAGCCAACAAGAGAAATTTGGAAATAATTGTTTCAAGTCTTACAAATTCAATAAATTCACAAACAAGTACACTCGGGAGCAAAGAGTTACTGTACGTCATCAAACCCTTTAACAAATGTCCTTTGTTCCGTATCAATTAGCAGAATATGCTTTTTATTAATCTTCTTTGCTCTTCTTAAGATTATAAATATCACTATAAAGGTAACAAAATAGCATCAACAGATTATTTTACAATAGTCGCAAGTAAAATTATATTACATACATAATTCATCTATTGATTAACAGGCTTTTTAGCCAAAAACAATGATTTGACCGTGTTTTTCGCAACAAAAACTGTGATTTAACCATCCTATTTATGCTGAAATAAAAGACTGGTTTTATCACCCAAGATAGGCAGTTTTAATGGATAGAAAACTGAAATTTAACTGCATTTCATATGCCAGAAACAAAAATTCACATTTGATAGGCCAAGAACTCTGATTCACTGCATGTTGTAATCCGATAACAACATAGTCCGGAACGTATTTTATAGGCCAAAAAAGACGCTCATATTGTATGCAAAATATTTAATCGTACTAATACAGCAATTGGGCGTAATTTGAACGGCAAAAAATAGAGCCAGATCAAGTTTTAAAGGCCAAAAAGGCCACAGGAAAATGTTTTATCGGTAAAATACCCCCTCGCAGCAAACCTGCGTACTCAGCGAATTTCCAATGCATATAATTGTGTCTCACTACTACATAGAGCCATTTGCCAAGTTTCATAAAAATACATTCATAAATAAGTGATACATAGCATTTTATTTATTCTCTATAAGAATAACATTAGGGCTGAGTGCGCAGGTTTGCTGCAACGAGGAAGAAAAGAAATGTGATTTTTTGCAATTATTAATACAACTCAACCAGATGAAGCTACATAGCAAGTTTTATTAATTTAGGTTCATAACTAAGGGCGATATAAAACTTTACTTATTCTCCATATGAATAACAAGGGGGCCGAGAATACATGTTTGCTGCAACGGGGAAAATCAACAAAATAAATATACCACAACTAGCTGAAGCCACATACCAAGTTTCATCCATATACATTCATAAATAATCGAGAAATCATGAAATAAATCAAATTTCATTTATTCTCCATAAGAATAACACTGGACAACGTAATGTGTTTAGCACTTTGAATATCTCTGCAACGGTTCGACGTAGAACAACAATTAAAACACCAAAATGATTGTTTTGTGGAGCTAAACTTATTGGCAAACACACATATACATACACACACACACACACACATATATATATATATATATATACCCTATATATATATATATACATATATATATATATATATATATGCGTATTTATGTATATATTTGAACGAATAGTGTTTTTGGCATCTGGGGACCTCAAAACAAAAAGTTATCATGGTCTCGGGCTTAAGTCTTACCATGCCACCTACGGAAATAGCTTCTTCCCTAAAGGGGGAATTGTTATATTATATTATTTAGTTCACTGCATAATATCACTATTATTATTATTTTTAAAAGAAAATTACCAGAATACCCTTCAAAATTAATTTTGTATTCACAGACACGTTTCGAGGTTTACCTAATGATCACAGTGCAGCTAACTAGGAGTACGCTCAAATATTCGCGTAATGGGATAACCGAACTCAGAAATGGTAGATGAAAGTTACTGCTGTTACCTGAAGTTTGAACAGAAATGTCATCACAAAATATTAAATAAATATTCTTGATCCTGAGGACTCTGTAGGAAAATATATTCTTTTATTTGGGTTGATTTTAGGTCATAGGAAAAATTGTTTTTAAATATATTAAATCCTATATAATAATAGCGTGTACAAGGCAACGTGTAACCACCTATTCCAAGTAAACTACGAAACTTAAGAGAGGTAGGTTTCCGTTAGGCTAAGGATGATGAAAAAGATACGATATCCTACATTTATTTAGTTATAAGTTTGTAATTCGCAAAAAAACACTGTTTCTTATGGCCATATTTCATTTGCAATCATTTTGTTTACTATATGTTCCCTACTTTGCATCCAAATTCAATACAACAGGTGAGTAAAGTTAAGGTTGTTTTTGCAAACATTGCAGACAACTATTCCAAACTAAATTTAGGGTTTCGGATTTAAATTAATGTGTTTTCTATATTACTATAGCATATTAGTAAAATTAACATTAAATTATGTACAAAATTGCATTCAAAAATTTGTTTGATAATTAACTACAAAATACTAATAAGTAATTTTAATTGTACCTAACATAAATTTGTACCCGGTAACTGTTTTTAACAATAGTTTTAACAACTACATGTAATGAAAAATCATAGGTCCCATGGGGCAGAGCCCTGAGGCCTAAATCAAAAATCTAAAGTCAGCCATCTGCGCACCTAGACACGCGGTTTAGTGTATAATATGTGGGGGTAAATCATAAAACAAAAAAGTCTTATTGTATACAAAGTTTGCACGTAGCTTATTAATAATATAGATAGATAAATTATGTATTTTTGTTGGTCTGTCTTTAGACAGTTAATATGTTAGCAGATGAAAAAAATTTAAATGTTGGTAAATATTATGTAGACTTTATTTTTCATCTTTTAGTTATAAAAGTAGTGAAAGTAGTTAGGTTAATTTAATTTGTATTACAAATTTGAACCCGATGAACAAACTTTTGAACACTTAATAACATTTTAACTTCAGGTTTTAAGAAACAAAATTTGGCTTCAAGTGACACCAAAATGTGTTTGTTTCACATCCAAAACTAAACTAACAACAAAGTTTGAACTAAACCCTTTTGGGCTATTGCATGCAGGCGTGAAATGTATTTCGTAAAAAGACACTTTTTGAATTTGGTTACGTTCTAACAAATATTTTAATATGCATTATGTTGGGGCTTTAATACAATAACACCTTTAAATTTTGCACAGCGGATTCATTCTGTTACATGCGATTCAAAATTAGCTTTTTAAAAATTTGTTTTATAACTAGTGAACAATAATTTTTCAGTTTATTTAAGCCCGTAATTTTTGACGGGCTAATAACAGCTAGTTATATTATATTAGGGGTACAAATTCTTCAACAAAAAATAACACAGTAAGTTTACTATGCAGTGAGGTATGCCTCTATTTTTTAATTGGAAATTAGCTGAGTACGCAAGTTTGCTATGACGGGATATTTAAATATCATAAACTTACAAAAGAATGCAGCTGGCAGAAGTAAATATGAAATAAATGACTGCTGCAATCTAGGAGATAAATGATTAACTTACTCTCATCACTCCTATTATAGGAAAACGCTATCTTTTTTTTTTGATAAAACTGGTATTAGTTTTTTAATCTACAAATTTCAAAAACCTTTTATTCATTGAATTAACTCATGTTAAACGGATACTACTTTAAAAAACATATAAAAAGGATTCTATAAAACATATGTTATTTATAAAACATATAAATAGGATAGTTTGTAGGTAGTTTTTTGTCATTACGAAACAATACTTTAATAGCATCTCGTAATTTACTAAACTTGATTTTTTTCCAATGATTTACCTTATGCACATTTTACAAATTTTAAATGTTAATTATTAAAAAAAGGTTAAACGAATGTGATCCATTTTTAAACTGGTAGCGTAAAATGTACTGGAAAACAGTTTTATGAGATATGAAAACGATCTGTACAGCCGTTTTCACGTTATTGCATTACGAACACACACACCCACAAACACACTCACCGACGGACAACGAATCATTGTTTCTGCTAATACATAGATTCATTCACTTCGTTCCGTCATCAATTAGCTGCACTGTGATCACGACGTAAACCTCAATACCCCCGTAGCAGCAAACCTGCGTACTCAGCGAATTTCCAATGCATATATATGTATCTTAATACCACATAAGACCGAATACCAAGTTTCATCAATATACATTTATAAATAAACGATTTATGACATTTTAATTATTCTCCATAAGAATAACATGGCGGCTGAGTATGCAGGTTTGCTGAAGCAAGGATCACAAAATATGGGGTTTTCTACAAATATAAATATAACTCAAGTAGGTAAACCAACATGTCCAATTTTATTAATTTATGTTCATAATTAAGGGAGATAACACGTTACTTACTCCCTATAAGAATAACATATGGGGCTGAGTACGCAGGTTTGCTGCTACAGGAACTATTAGCAAAAAATGTATTTTAGTGCAAATACCAATAGACCACAACGATATGAAGCAACATACCAAGTTTCATCAGGATAAGTTGATAAATAAGCGAGATATACAATTTTTCTTATTCTCCATAAGAATAACATTGGACAACGTACTGTGTTTAGCACTTTCAATATCTCTGTAACCATTTGACGTAGAGCAATGATCAAAACACAAAATTGTGCGTCTTTTTAAGCTGATTCGATGGAAGAAACTAAAATTTGACTTTTTCAAAAATTATATGTATAAAACTCAAAAAACCCATTTTGGGGTACAAAACCCCCCCAAAATACCCCTTCGGATAGTTCGATCTGTCTGGTTTTCGAACTTAAAGTCATAAATGCTGCTTTACACGCTTATACCAAATTTCGTCAAAATCGGATTATTTTGACGAGAGTTATCGTGCTCACGGACACACATATATATATATATCTACAGTTTCAAACGAATGGTGTTTTTTGGGTCTGGGGACCTCAAAACGAAAAGTTATCATGGTCCCGGGCCTAGGTCTTACCATGCCGACTACGGTAATAGCTTCTTCCCTATAGGGGAAATTCGCTAAAACACATGTCAGTGAATAAAAAATTAATTTTGAAGGGTACTCTAGTAATTTTCTTTTAAAAATAATATACATATATATATAAATTTAAACGAGTAGTGGTTTTGGCATCTGGGGACCTCAAAACCAAAAGTTATCATGGTCTTGGCCTAAAAATTGGAATCATTACCAGCTTTGGAGAGAGAGATCCAATAGCTGAAAGACAGTTGTTGAACAGAAGAATGAGCAGATAAATATGTTGGAAACGAGACTAAACCAATTGGAGCAATATGGACGCAATAAGAACATTGAAATGAACGAAGTTCAAGAGCAAAATAAAGAAGATGTGGAACAGATAGTTGTAGATGTGACAAAGCAAATGGTAATTGAGTTGATAAAATAAGACATCGAGATTGCGCACCGACTACCTAAGACTCAACGGGAGAACAGACCAGCGACCATCATCGTGCAGCTTGTCTGGAGGAAGAAGAGAGAGGAGTTCTTGGCAGCGAGAAAAAAGCAACACAGGCACCAGGTGACGGGGCTCAGTGGCGGCAGGATTTATGTAAGTGAGAACCTTTCTCCTATTATGGGAACTTATTAAAAGAAGCAAAGAAGAAAGGAAAAGAGTTAGGTTATACATTTATTTGGTACAAGAATGCTGCAGTTAGGTTGAGGAAGAATGAAGCAAGTGAAATAGTGATTGTTAGTGAGATGTCACAATCAGCTAAAATTAAGTGAGGAATTATTTATTCCTGCTTTCTACTTAAGGGTTTTTTGTGTGGAAAATAAGTTTATACATGGAAAATGATATTTTTGAAGAAAGCAAACATGAAGCCTGTATTTTTCAAAAATACATTAGATTTTGAAAACTCTTGTTACGAGAAAAAATATGAATCGGGTAAACTATTTCTCACCTAAATATAAGCTCATTAAGAAAACATTAGGATCAATTTGTAATTTGTTTTCATAAGTGTTTTGCATTTTTAGATGTTATTGTATTCACTGAGATCAATGTTAAAGACTCTCTATCTGACATCTTAGAACTGTTTAATATAGATGGTTTTATTAAGCTATATAATTTAAGGCAAATGGAAAAAGCGGAGGTATTATGATATTTATCAAAGGTGTATGTAAGGTTTTGGTGTATGAGTTAGCTGTCACCAGTAGCAATTTTGAAAGCAAAGTCATTAAAGTTAAGAAACAAAACTATGTGATCAATATTGCGGCTACATACAGGCAGCCAACAGGTGATGAACAAATATTTATAACTGAGATGGATGAAATAGTTAACTCTGTTCATGGTGATTCATTAGTTTCAGGAGATATAAATTTAGATCTTAAAGATGTATTTTAAAAAAGTGTTGAAGAGTATAAAACTATGATGGCAGGACATGGGTTGATTTCTTACATTAATAATTTCACTCGAGAGGAATAAGAGCAGGAAAACTGACCCAGACATGCATAGACCATGCATACCTGAGAACAAACAGAGCAAGGGTTAACTCAGACATTGTGCAGGTTAAGACAGCGGACCATTACACCTGTGTGATCAATGTCCAGCCTGACAACTCCTGCCCAACTTATCAGGGAAAAAATGTAAACAAAAATATTGATGTGGCTTTGCTGGGAAAGGTATTGGGGCAGATGGAGTAGCTGTCAATTAATAATTTAGAAAATTCAAATGAGATTTACAATCAGATATATTTAAATTTTAAAGAAGCTTATAAAACTTGTACAAACAGTAAAACCAGTAATAAAAAAAGTCCCACAAAACCTTGGATGACAATAAGAATAATTAATTTGATAAAAAAAATAGAAGCTTTTCAGAATCCATAAAGCACAACCCTATATAATGGACCACAAGGCTGAATATAAACAGGCAGAAATAAGGTTAATACAGAAATTAATAAAGGAAAAAGAAGATGTTATAGTTTGTTTGAAAGAAATAATAATAATATAAAAGGAACATGGAATCATATAAATGTTATCATGGGAAGAAATAAAACTAACAACATTGATGAGGTTATACAGAAATATTTAGCCATAGAGAGTACAGAAACTGAAATATGTAATTTCTTTGTGCACCAATTTATTGATGGTGTATATTCGGCAATAAATGATTGTCAGATAACTGTGACTGAAGACAGGATGCAAAAATCTGCATGCCACTCTGTATATATCAGCCCTTAATAAAGAAGAATTTTTCAAACCATTGCATTCTATGGCAAAGAAGGGACCTGGTGTTGACGGTATGAGAATGATCGACATTAAAAAAAATGCTGATATATTGTGTGGGCCTATAGTTAAATTGATGAACACTTCAACTGAAAGATCAGTTGTCCCACGAATGCTAAAGATTGCAGTGATCAGACCTGTGTACAAAGCTGGAAGACCTGACAGTTATTTAAATTACCACCCGATTTCAATATTACCAGCTATAGACAAGGAATGGAGAGATACATAGCAAATAATTTGACTGAACATCTTGAAAGAAACAAAGTCATTAATGAAAATCAAAATGCATACCAAAGGAAAATACCCCCGTCGCAGCAAACCTGCATAAATCAGCGAATTTCCAATGCATATATATGTGACTCACTACTACATAGAGCTACTTACCAAGTTTCACAAAAATACATCCATAAATAAGTGATATATAGCATTTTATTTATTCTCCATAAGAATAACATTAGGGTTGAGTACGCAGGTTTGCTGCAACGAGGAAGATAAGTAATATGTTTTTTTTGCAATTATCAATATAACTGAACCAGGTGAAGCTATATACCAAGTTTTATTAATTTAGGTTCATAATTAAGGGAGATATACAACTTTACTTATTCTCCATATGAATAACATGGGGGCCGAGTATGCAGGTTTGCTGCTACGGGGACTATCAACAAAAAAACTTGTTTTTTGTCCTAATATCAATATACCACAACTAGTTGAAGCCACATACCAAGTTTCATCAATATACATTCAAAAATAATCGAGATATAGAATTTTATTTATTCTCCATAAGGATAACATTGGACAACGTACTGTGTTTAGCACTTTGAATATCTCTGTAACGGTTGGACGTAGAACAACGATTAAAACACCAAAATGTTTGTTTTGTCGAGCTTAACACATTAATGAACAGAAATGTGAAATTTTTAGTAAAATTATCTGAGAAAATTCTAAAAACCTTTTTCCCATAAGATTAACATGGTACACGTTTTTTTATATTTTCTCCGCAACCACTTAACCTAGGTTAATGATTCAAAATACTAAATTATTTTTTTTTTTAAGCTCTATAAAATGGCTATAACCAAAATTGAGTGTTTTTTAACATTTTGGGGTAAAATTTGCAAAAAACCGATTTTTGTAAAATTGTAAACCCCCATAAAACCCCCTTACCATAGTGCGATCGATCTGGTTTTCGAACTTAAAGTCATAAATGCTACTCTCCACATTTGTACCAAATTTCATCAAAATCAGGTGTTTCTTTCAAAAGTTATCGCGGTAACGGACACACACACATATATATATATATATATATATATATATATATATATATATACACATATATATCAATTTGAACGAATAGTGTTTTTGGCATCTGGGTACCTGAAAACAAAAAGTTATCATGGTCTGGGGCTTAAGTCTTACCATGAGACCTACGGTAATAGCTTCTTCCCTATAGGGGAAATTCGCTAAAAAGGAACGAACGAATTGCTTTTAGATTTTGTTGACTACCTTAATGAACAACTAAGAGAAGGAAAACAAGTTTGAGAAATTTGCATAGATTCAGTAAAGCATTTGATACTCTAAAACATACTAAAATTGCAATGGTGTTGGAAGCAGCAGGAATAAGGGAGTCTATAAAAACTGGGTTTTAGATTATTTAAATAATAGGAAATTGAGAGTAAGAATCAACGGCACATATGGAGAAGAAAAAATATTAAAATACGGCGTTCCTCAAGGAAGTATATTAGGGCCATTATTTATTGTATGTAAATTACCTACCATAAATATTACAGCATTGTAGAATATTCTTGAATGCAGATGATACTACACTTGTGATATCACATAAAAATATACAGGAGGCGAATAGAAAAATCCAAATAGATTTTCTGAATTTAACTGTGTGGTGCCATGACAATTGACAGTATAAACAGAGACAAATAAAAATTAATGCATATTAATTCACCATCGTATAAATGTACACAACTGAAAGTTAAGTTCCATTCCCATAACTGCATACACAACAGAGCATGTAATAATGACACATGTGATTGCCAGTTTCTACAAAATGTTATAACCTATAAATACTTAGGAATAATTATTGATCACAATATGAAATGGGACTTACCAATTAAGAGCTTAACAGATCGACTGAGAGTTTGTGTAGCAACATTTTTTATTTGAAATAATTTTTACCCCTATCAACAATGAAGTTGATATATTCAGGAACATGTGAGTCTCTACTTAGATAGTCACTACAGTTTTGTGTTGGACTATTTTTCAAATAAATTCAAAATAAAAAATAAACAGATACAATTCAAGAAAAATATTTTTTGTTGTCCCTAAGACAAATAAATTTTCAACGAGAATAATAAAGTTTCTGGTCCCCACTTTGCTAAATAGACTACCACCTCAATTTGAAAGTGTTAAAAGTTTTAGAGCTTTAAAATTTAGTCTTAAATATTTCTAGAAATTAGTTAAATGGAATTTATTTGATTACTTATTTTATTGATAGTCTTGTCGTCTTAAATTGTTGAAAATATATATATTTTTTAAAATTAATGTCAATAATTTTGTTAGCGAATTTCCCCTATAGGGAAGAAGCTATTACCGTAGGTCTCATGGTAAGACTTAAGCCCGAGACCATGATAACTTTTTGTTTTCAGGTCCCCAGATGCCAAAAACACTATTCGTTCAAATTTATATATATGTATATATATATCTATATATATAGATATATATATATATCTATATATATATATATATATGTGTGTGTCCGTTAACACGATAACTTGAGTAAAAAACGTCCGATTTTGATGAAATTTGGCTCAAATGTGTAAAATGACATTCATGACTTTAAGTTCGAAAACCAGAAAAATCGGACCATGGGAAGGGGGCTTTATGGGGGTTTTAAATTTTCCAAAAATCAGTTTTTTGCATTTTTCACCCTAAAATTTTTAAAAAACTTAATTTTGGTTTTGACTATGTTATAGAGCTTAAAAAAACAAATAATTTAGTATTTTGAATTATTAACCTAGGTTAAGTGGTTGCGGAGAAAATCCAAAAAAACCTGCTCATAAAATCTCCCATGTTAATCTTATGGGAAAAAGGTTTTTGGCTTTTCCTCAGTTTATTTTAATCAGGGTGTCTAGTAATATTTGATCTCAAAATTCAAGACTTTTTCCAGACTTTTTAAGACTTTTTCCAAAATTTTCCAGACTTTCGCAAGATAGTACAAATATACTAAAAACGTCATAAGAGTAAAAATATCATGTTTTTACCACTTTTTGGATTTTTACTTTCTCCCCCTTACACATAAGGAGCTCCAATAGCTCAAAAAACTAAATAATTTGGTATCTTGAATTACTATTCTACGATTACTGGTTGCGGAGAAAATTTAAATTTCCATTTTTCATAAACACAGTACGATGTCCAATGTTATTCTTATGGGGAATACAAAAATTACTGTTTATCTCTTATTTGTCGATCAATTTCGTTCAAACTTGATATGCTTGTCAAGTTAGCATTGACCAACAGAAGAAATTCGAAATATGTTGCCCCTTAATAACTCTGAGGGGGGATAATAGGGGGCATTCCCCCTCTAAAAACAACGTGTGTAGCGATGGATTCTGTAGTGCCTCCTCAACAGGGATTTCGGTAGATATTTTTGAAAACAACTTGTTTACATTATTTTCTGTACATTCAACCGTGCTTTGTATTTTATATTTAGTAAAGAAAAAGTAATTTATTCATTAAAGATGGGCTAAAAGGGAGAAAGTATGTGTCAGTTTTCTGATACCGTTTATTTAAACTATGGTAAACAAATTTAAATAGTGAAAAAGAATGACACTTGGAAGAAAAATCACTAACAAAACCAAAACTCAATATAATATTTTTTATTAAAAACTCAAATACTGCATAATATATGAACATAAATATTTATATATAAATATATATTTTTTCAATTTAACTTAAAATACAAATGAAATAAACGTTACCGGTTAGCTATATACAAAATAATTTAATTAAAGAAACAAAACTAAAAACGTCAACAAATTTAAAAGGGCATAAAATATCAGCATGTTAAAAGAACATAAAAGGATATTTTCCAGAGTTGTTCACCCTAATTCTAAATAAGCATTCACATAGAGATGGTTGGTGATGTGCTCGGAACGTATTCCTAACAAAGTTTGCTATCTGGACAAATTTCAAGACGATAAGTATCTTCCAACTCTTTAGACCGAACGTAACTGTAACCTAGATAATCTGTATGAACAATTACTTTTGGTTTTTTACATCGTTCCGCTTATGAAAGTGTACCCTCTTTATACATTGGAAAGCAATGAGGATTAAAATAAAATACAGTACCGGTAAGTTAGTAGCCTGTTCATGTACAGCAACAAATACAAAATTTCGAATAGGTTGGCATATGAAAATAAAAGGCTAAAGTATAACTAATTTTTACTCATAGCTTTGAAAACATATTTAGGCATAAATCTAGGCCTGTCGATCTCATCACTGGCCAACAAATATTTAAGAAGTCATCTAACTTATATATTTTTTTATATCAGCACCTAAATTAATTTTAATCGAGTTCAGTTTTAAAAAACTAGGCCTAACTTAAATTTTTCCAATTTCTCCCATGTTGACATAATTTGGCGATTAAATCAAAGTTTAAAATTACGCAGACGATAGTAAGCTTTGGCCTAGTTAAAATGTGTTCAAAGGTAAGTTAAAACATTACAGTGACTAGGCTTATTTGATATTTAGGCCTATATAGCCTATGTATATAGAGAACCACTTTATTAAATGTTATAAACAGTTAATTAGTAAACATGTTCAGACCACAGTTTAATATTTCCAAGGGTAAAAGTAAAGTAACTTCATTAGTTTAGTGAGAGCCTACTCACAACTAACACATTATTTACGACATTGTTCAAATGTCACTAAGCCACTGTTTAATGGTCTTCTGGTGATCTGAGAAATAGTTGACAACTGTAATTAAAACTATAAAATTGTATAACTTAATCCTACTGAACAACTGTCGGGCGAGTTACTTCGCCCCGTTCCGTGGAAACCAGGCCACAGTGCAAGCGGTGCAGACGACGAAATTCGGCCGTGTTCGAAGTAAATTGCAACGTAAACTTCAAAGTTTTAACACGTAAAATATTAACTTAAGTGTGTATTGCTCACGCTCACCGTTGAACAAAAGTTGAAGCATTGTTGGAATGCAAAGGGAAATAAGAATAGATCATAGTTAAGTTGTTAACCTGTACCGCCAATAATTTGCAGGCATTATTCAATATTTACGGACAAATCCCGGTTTTAACTCACTTCACTCGTCAATGTAATCTTTAACCTACAGGTTTAAATGCTTCACTATGCGTCCGTCAATGCGCGCAACTGCGCAGGTACTACGACGACGCGACGTGTGCGTGTGCGTGTGAGAATCAAGAGTCGGAGTCTAGGGACGTTCCGATACGATACGATACTACTCACTACTGGCTACTGGCTTGGACCCGATATTTGGTATCGCTACGAATCAAAACTAAAGTATTGATACCCATTACTCTAAGAGGAACGCGGGAGATAACTTGGAGTCGATTCTCTCTATCATAAGTTACAAGAACTATATTTGAAGTTATTATTTGTGTTTATTTTGCTAAAAAGTATATTAAACAAAAAATAATCTTTGTTTTAACAACGTAAAAATGTACTATTTTTCCGATACCGATACTCAACTTTTCTTTCGATACCACGATAATATCGGTTAACCGATGCCCAGAGTTCCGAAAACAAAGTTTCGATACCTACTCGGGTCGGAAGTATCTCTATCAGAGTCCACTAGCCAAGGGATGGCGAACGACGCGGGCGAGAGTGTAGAGGTACCTTCAAGGTCATCGCTCTCCACCCCTCCCCCTCGTGACTCATCTTCCTGTTCGCGTTGCCATAGTAACGGCATGTACTTGACTGGCTTTCTTAATTTCTCCGAAAAACTATGGGCCAAGCATTTGCTTCGGTTGTTCCACAACGTACATCTTGTTTCAATTGCCATTGATTATATATACTAGTACCTTGATATCACTGTTTATAAGTTTTATCCATTTTCCCGACTTAATAACAATTTTATATATTAATTCCCGCCTTTCCCGACCTTTTATTAATTTCTATACAAATTCCCGACTTCCCCGACTTTCCCGACTGCTAGACACCCTGTTTAATGTAAACTTCACATTTGCTTTTACCAATCTGTTCAGTTCCACAAAACAATCATTTTGGTGTTTAAATTGTGATTCTACGCCCAACCGTTGCAGAGATATCCGAAGTGCTAAACACAGTACGTTGTCCAATGTTATCCTTATGGAGAATAAATAAAATTTGAAATCTCGATTATTTATGAATGTATGTTGATGAAACTTGGTATGTGGCTTCAAGTAGTACTGGTATATTGATATTTGCACAAAAAATTGATTTTTTGTTGATTATTCCCGTAGCAGCAAACCTGCGTACTCAGCCCCCATGTTATTCTTATGGAGAATAAGTAAAATGTACTGACTCCCTTAATTATGAACATAAATTAATAAAACTTGGTATGTAGCTTCACTTGGTTGAGTTATATTGATAATTATATAATAACCCATTTTTCTGTTCCTTGTTGCAGCAAACCTGCTTTCTCAGCCCCCATGTTATTCTTATGGAGAATAACAAGAATGTCATATATCGCTTGTTTATGATTGAATATCGATGAAACTTAGTATGTGGCTTCGCCTAGTTAAATTCTATTTATATTTGCATAAAAACCAATTGTTTCTGTTCCTTGTTTCAGCAAACCTACATACTCATTACCAATGTTATTCTTATGGAGAATAATTAAAATCGCTTATATGTGAATATATTTTTATGAAACTTGGTTTGCGGCTTTATGTGGAATTCAGACAAATATTATGCATTGGAAATTCGCTGAGTCCGCAGGTTTGCTGCGATGGGGGTATTTTTGTTTTGTTACAGTAGTTACAGTATATTTTATCTATGTTATTTACAATTGTTGTTAGTATTGCTGATACCAAATTTATTTATTGGTATCTTATTTGTTATTGCACATGAGAATATGTTCAGGAGGAAAGAAGAATAAAGACTGACTGGTAGACAAAAAAAGAGCGGAAAAAAGTGTGCGTGTTACTTAAAAGCTGCAGACAAGCCTACTTTGGCTTTTGCAGCATGCACATAAATATTGCAAATGTTTGATTTTTCTTAAATAAATAATTTAAAAAAAGTTGCATTTCTAGTAAAAACTAAGTTTTTATTTAAATGTCAACAAATTACCAATATAATTTTAATAAGATAAAAAAATGAAGCGCACCTCATTTTGTTTTGCTGATGCCTCAATGAAAGCCGCTTTCCATGACTCAGCTAGCCGTCTACCTTCTTCACTGCTGATCATCCTCTCCATATGCAAGTCTGTCTTGTTTCCGACCAAAACAATAGGGACGCTGAAACAAAAAAGAGCAAATCATACGTTTCTGATAGTTATAAACTTTTAAGATAAAGCTTTCATGGCAAGGATTTCTGTTTTCTCATGATCACGTTTTCTACCAATTCTGCAGGCTTCAGACTTTTAATCAATTATCTGGCCTTGCTCCTGGATTTGAGCTGATGGGCATAACAAGTTCTTCATTTACATAGGCTAAAAGAAGGCACATTGATGGATCAAAATTTAAGTTGTGTTTAACATATTAATAAAGTTCTTAATATAACTAATTTTAGAAATTTTACAAATATGGCAATAAGCAGATTTAATAAAATTGGATAAAAAATTTATCTGAAAAATTTTAGAAACTCTATTAACCCTAGCAGTGGCCAATGTTAGAAGTGAGAAATGGCCAACCCGTTTTGGCGATTTTGCAGACCTTTTTTTAAAAATCTGTAGAAATTACAAATATGGAGTAAACCTATCAATATGCATATTCATTTTATTCAGAAAGACCAGGGAAATCTGAATATATAAAAAAATTGAATCTGGAATTTTTTTTTACAAAATACAAGAAAAATTCAAAAATTTCCGATTAAAATTTTAAAATTAAAGTTTTGGCATTTCTACATTAGATCTTTTAGGCAAAATCCATTATAAACATTTTGTAGTAAATTCAATTCCCTATATAAAAATGTATAACTCATGGGGAAAATATTTTTTTCATGTATTATGTAAGAAAATACTAAAAATTGCAACTTTTGTCAAGTATGACGTATAACTAGTGAATTGGACACATAACTGATGTAAGGTAATTATTGATAATAGTATTGTACATATATTATTGAAGGTAATGAAATAAGGAATAAAAAGATGCCATAATGTTGCAAGTAAAAAAATTATTATCACCCGTTTAAGATACAAGTAACTAGAAAATTAGCATTTAACAAAAAAAGATTTCCGAAACATTGTAGTACATATATCTTTTACAGATTTTTCTAGGCCAAACATATTATATACATTTTGTAGTAAATTAAATTCCCTACATATAAATGTATAAAACATGGGGAAAATATTTGTATTTACATGTCTTATGTAAGAATATACAAAACATATAAGCGCAATAATCTGAATGATAGGCCTAGCCTTCTGAGGCCTAGGCGGTGGATAATTCACCGAATAGGGTCCTGATTGGCAATAAGGAGGAGTCCGAATTAGTTCCAAAGGCAACACATCATCAACGTCCTCCTCATCATCACAAAATAATTCTATTTCTACTACAGAACTCATATCTGCCTCTAGAATATGAGCAATGTAATCTTTGGACATGATGCTAAAACACAGAAAAACCTAAGACTCACTTTCAATTCACTAATTTATCACTTTCCAGTAATATTTATACATAAATAATGCATGAAGATTACTGTTATAAACACACAAACACTACACTATCACTATAAACTCCGAATTTAGAACGATTCCCGACAAAATCTAACCTAACCTCACGTGTCACACGAAACAGGAGGAGTTGCTTGAGTGACAGTGAACTGAAGATTTACTTCTGTTCTGAAAGAAATGTTCCCGACCAGTGCTGCCATTTCTCAAAACAAAATTACTCTACGCTTCTTCCGCTTCAGTTTGATATAATGCTTCACTAGTTGTACAACTTCCTTTATATATATTTACGGCGTTTAAGAATGGTACCAGTGGGACGATTGGCCATTTGTTAATTTTGGCAAAAACAGCTGTTTTATAAAAATCATATGTTCTTTGCTATCAATATATCGTTCAAAAATTCAATACTAAAATAAAGTGCAACTCTTTTGCTGTCCAGTGGTACCAACCACAACTCTATAAGACGACATTCACCCCAGTTCTGGTATTTTGTACCAGACCGTGTTTTACGATTTTTGACAAGTCGTCTGCAGGTACCGATTTGCACTAATAAACCATTCAAATTAAAATAGTCATTACGTTTTTTTACAACTGCTACACGCTTCATTTATATAATAAAATGAAAGTCCAGAATGTCATCTTTCGAATGATATATAAACTGTCCACCTTCAAGTTGATTATCAATTACTTTTTAGCGTTGGAACATTTTTGGAAATAAATCGTCCCACTGGGACGATGGCCATTTTATGGGTGCATGGGAAAATCGTCCCACTGGGACCATTGGCCATGTCTAGGGTTAATGCAAAATTTGTATGGATTTTGAATGTATATTTTATAAATGAGCAAGTTTTATGATTTTTGTCAAAACATTATAGTAATATTACATTTTACTTTTATTAGGGGAAGTAACCTTGGATGAAACACCAGTGTGTCTCAACCTCCACCCCAAAAAAGTTTGGGTTACGCTACACCATTGATTTGACTTATCTTGATCACCATGACCTTCAGGTCATGGTAATAGAGACCACTTTTCAAAATAAAAGTCAATTAGAAAACAGTGTTGGCTTGTCTATTATCTTCATTAGTAGGCCTTAACAATTTCTAAGTTTTTTAAAACTTAGGCATACTTACTGGATTTTTCCTGTCATGTCGAGCAGTTTTTCATAAATTATCTGAACAACTTCAAATGACTTTGTAGATGTAATGGAGTAAACCAAGACATAGCCGTGTATATCCATGGAGTATTGCGCTGGGAAAATGGAGTACTCATCTTGTCCTGCAGTGTCTACAAGCTTCAAATCATACTCTTGACTTCTAACACGGGTGGTTTTTATGAATGCTGCAATAATATTTAAAGTTTTTACAGGCAATATAAATTCAACAGTGCAAGTTATTTAGTGCATTTATTTTAAGAATGGGTTTTAATAATCTGCTGATTAATATCAGTACATGAATGCTCTTCCAGGTTTGATACCTAGTGTACGATTGTCACCATTTTTCAAAATTATGGTTCTAAATGAATGGCTCCCTCGAACAACGTTGTAACTGACAAAAGTAAATTTTTTCAGGACGTGAAAAAAACTGTTTATTTAGAAAAGCTTTGATGAGAACAATAGTTTTTTTATATAAAATTATTTGTTTAACTATAATTTAACCCTCCACAAATTTTTATCTTTTAATTTAAAGTATAACTGGAGTTACAAGCAATTTTACCCGAAAATTATTGGGAACAACGTTGTAACTGACATCAGTTACAACGTTGTTCTACGGAGAAGTCACGAAGGTGATAAAGGCCTTGAGTTAAACTACACTAGAGAACATTAAAATATAAGTTTATTGGAATACAAAGTTTATATATGAAATGTTATTAAGGGATTTAAAAAAAAGAATAGGCCTACTGTTTACTGTTCATCTCAATAAAATGTCCACCTAAAGTCTTAAGGTTTTCTTTAAGTAAAAACTAGTGCAATATTCCACTTTAAGTTTAACTTTAAGTTATTCCACTGCAATATTCTCGTACAATGGTACATACTCTTGAGGGATGTACTTGCACATGTCCAGTAAATCTTTTTTCTTTGCAGCTTTTATTGGTAAGGCACCTTCATACAACCGAGGGAAGCGATCAACTACAACGGGAGGATATCTGTTTACTTCCTTTTTCTTTGCACCTTTTTTTTGGGAGGATTTCTTTGAAGGTGCCTTCTTTTCTGAAGTGCCCGGGTTCGATGTAGATGGATTTTCTTGTTCCTTGATTATTTTAGCTAATATATGTGCATTCCATGGCTGTAAGACGTTGTGAGATGTCGCCGTGCTAGATACAACGTTGTTCTGAGCGCGGAGGCTGGTTTCCCGCCATTTCAGTCAGCTGTCCAGGGCTGCCAACTTGAGTTATTCCAAAACAAAATATACCACATGGTTTAGAATGCTAGTTACAACGTTGTTCTGCTAAAAACTCAATTTTGCTAAAGTTGTCAGTTACAACGTTGTTCGAGGGAGCCATTCAAATTTAGGATTTCACAATTCACATACCAGTGTTTTAATTGGCACATAGAATACAGATTATTCCACCAGTGAAACCGCTGAATCTGGTGAGCTCAGCGATTGCCACATCTGGGAGCTGAGGGCCTAGTTAGACAGAAGTGATGGACTGGCCCTGAGCTACAGCTGGGCCACATCCTCGGTTCCTGATTGCAGTGGTAAGGTGGCATCTTGTTATAAAGTAGTTTTCCTTATTAGTGAATTTCCTTTGGAAAGTGAACTATTAGCATGACCCGTACGGTGAAACTTAAGCCCGGGACCACCATAGAAGTTCCTAACGTGACCCCCTGAACACGTTTTGGGGGGTCGTTGAAAATTTTATATATATATATATATATATATATATATATATGTGTGTATTCACTCTAGCGGTCTCATTTTTTGTTTGATTAACTTCAAATTTGGTAGGGACGTTCCTTTGTGTAATCAGTTGGACAAGTTCGTTGGGCAAAACAATGGGAAAACTCTAAACCCTTTTTTAGGAGATTAATCTTTCAAATTTTGAGTTTTTGGGCCCAAAAAGGGTCAGAAAAGCCCCGGATATAAAATTAATGCATGTAAAAAGATGGGAATTAGTGAGGCGAAAGTTTTAAGCTCTCTCTCGTCATTCTAGCATAGATATTTACCGAGTTATTAAAGAAAATGTGTTTTGACTAAACACAGTACGTTGTCTTATGGGGGTTTTACACTAGAAAAGACTGTTATTCCTTTGTTAGAGTACTTTTATCATCCCCAGCAACTCATGCCTACTTTAAAGCCTGCCTGGGCCTTCTCCTAACATTATAATGAGCAAAATTGCATTCCCAGCTTTGCAGGTAAATGAAACCAGGAGCATCAGAACAGCCAAAAAATCAATGTTTTCAGATTTCAATAAAAATTGGAATACATGTATGTTTTTACACATATTTTGAGTTTTAAATATTTTTTTGTGGAAATTCACTTCCCTCACGTCAGCGTGCTGCGTGCGAACTCGTTTCCTTTTTATGGAGTTGGTCCAGAAAGTAATAATCAGAATCTTTGATTGTTCGAATTTATCTAAATAATTTAATTTATATTTTTAGTTATTTGAATGTTTCAACAACACTAGTAGGTGCCCATCGAAATTCGATGGATACAATACATTAAGTTTGAATAATCAGACGGTACCCTGTAGGAAGAATCAACAACTATGAAATACCTGACTGAAAATATGGCAAATTATGAAGTGCACTTTTATATGTGGCACGATACGGCTAAAAACTCACTATATCACAAAACTAAAATGAACACTTAAAAAATAAGTTATCTTTTAAATGTTACCTTTATGTTGATGTTTACTAAAACAAAAATAAATCAAAAGCTTGATGAGCTGATCAGCTGCCTAGTGAAAATCAGAGGGTCAGGATTATAATCAGCTGTTTGTTGTAAACAAAAGAAACTATAAATCCCACTAAAACGGTATGTAGGCATTTACATTTTGTGTCATTTAACAAAATTAAAAGGCAAAAATTATAAATGTGACAGTTTTGGGGAGTATCGGAATGTTCAAGCTTCAAATTGGTAAGAATTCAATGACCACAGGTTTCCTGGTTTTCTCAAACTAAGACCGAGTACGTGGTCAAAAGTTCTCCCATATGAATAACATGGGGAAATTTGAGGACTTTATACTTTTGGTCCATTCAACAAAGGTTTTATGTCGGGAATAATTCCCCCGAAGCTGGATTTTTTACAGATGATAGAACACGTTAAGACATGCATTTTTACAAAAGTCCCCGGTTTCCCCCTTGTGCTTCACCCCCCACCCCCTTTAAAGTTTATTTTGCCAGCGTTTCGTAATATGCTAATATCTCCATAACTAGTCCACCAAATCGAACATTCCTTTTTTTGTTGCGTTCCTTATTAGCAGGTCTATTAAAAAAGGTTATTATCATTATTTTGATACAAGCAGTATTTCTTTGCAATTTATCAATAAATTAAAATCATTAATTTGTTTAATAATATTTTATTTGTTATTTTAAATATGAGCAAAGCGAGTCATTTTTATACAGACAGACAGACGGAGAACTACGCGTTTTGGTTTTAGGAGCCATGTTGACAGGATTTTTTTTTTATTTTGGCCTAAGAATTTGAGATTTGGCCACTTACTTAGGGTACACCCTGTATTTTGATAAAACTTAGTATGTGGCTTTATCTTGTTATGGTCTATTGGTATTTAAAATACGCCCGTAGCAGCAAACCTGCGTACTCAGCGAATTTCCAATGCATGTATATGCATCTTAATACCACATAAAGCCACATATCAAGTTTCATCAATATACATTCATAAATAAACGGTTTATGACATTTTAATTATTCTCCATAAGAATAACATGGCGGCCGAGTATGCAGGTTTGCTGAAGCAAGGAACACAAAAAATGGGGTTTTATACAAATATCAATATAACTGATGTAGGTAAAGCCACATATCAAATTTCATTAATTTATTTTCATAATGAAGGGAGATAACACGTTACTTATTCTCCATAAGAATAATATGGGGCTGAGTACGCAGGTTTGCTGCTACGGGAGCCTTTGGAAAAAAATAGTTTTTTGAGCAAATATCAATGGTCCACAACCAGATGAAACCGTATACCAAGTTTCGTCAGTATACGTTCATAAATAAGCGAGATATACAATTTTTATTTTCCTCCATAAGAATAACATTAGACAACGTACTGTGTTTAGCACTATCAATATCTCCGTAACCAATTGACGTAGAGAAATGATCAAAATACCAAATTGTGTGTTTTTTTAAGCTGAATCCAATGGGGAAAACTAAAATTTGACTATTTCCAAAATTTTGTGTAAAAGATTCGAAAAACCCATTTTTGGGGTACAAAACCCTCCCAAAATACCCTTTCGGATAGAGCGATCTGGCTGGTTTTCGATCTTAAAGTCATAAATGTTGCTTTTCACGTTTATACCAAATTTCATCAAAATCGGATAATTTTTACGAGAGTTATCGTGCTCACGGACACACATATATATATATATACTTTTAAAAGTGTAAATTAAAATACCCCCGTAGCAGCAAACCTGCGTACTCAGCGAATTTCCAATGCATATATATGTATCTTAATACCACATAAAGCCACATACCAAGTTTCATCAATATACATTCATAAATAAACGATTTATGACATTTTAATTATTCTCTATAAGAATAACATGGCGGCTGAGTTGCAGGTTTGCTGAAGCAAGGAATACAAAAAATGGGGTTTTATACAAATATCAATATAACTCATGTAGGTAAAGCCACATAGCAAATTTCATTAATTTATTTTCATAATGAAGGCAGATAACACGTTACTTATTCTCCATAAGAATAACATGGGGCTGAGTACGCAGGTTTGCTGCTACGGGAGCCATTGGTAAAAAATTGTTTTTTTGAGCAAATATCAATGGTCCACAACCAGATGAAGCCGTATACCAAGTTTCATCAGTATACGTTCATAAATAAGCAAGATATAAACTTTTTAGCGAATTTCCCCTATAGGGAAGAAGCTATTACCGTAGTCGGCATGGTAAGACCTAGGCCCGGGACCATGATAACTTTTCGTTTTGAGGTCCCCAGACCCCAAAAACACCATTCGTTCGATACTGTATATATATATATATATATCTATATATATATATATATATATATATATATATGTGTCCGTGAGCACGATAACTCTCGTAAAAATGATCCGATTTTAACGAAATTTGGTATAAATATGTAAAGCAGCATTTATGACTTTAAGTTCGAAAACCAGACAGATCGACCTATCCGAAGGGGTATTTTGGTGGGGTTTTGTACCCCAAAAATGGGTTTTTTGAATTTTTTACATATAATTTTTGAAAAAGTCAAATTTTAGTTTTGACCATTCAATTCAGCTTAAAAAAACACACAATTTGGTATTTCGATCATTGCTCTACGTCAATTGGTTACCGAGATATTGAAAGTGCTAAACACAGTACGTTGTCTAATGTTATTCTTATGGAGGAAAAGAAAATTTTTTTATCTCGCTTATTTATGAACGTATATTGACGAAACTTGGTATACAGCTTCATCTCGTTGAGGTCTATTGATATTTGCTCCAAAAAATTGTTTTTGCATGATTCTCCTGTAGCAGCAAACCTGCGTACTCAGCCCCCATGTTATTCTTATGGATAATAATTAAATGCTCTGTCTCCCTTAATTATGAACTTAAATGAATAAAAACTGGTATACGACTTCACCTAGTTGAGTTACATTGACATTAGCATAAAAACCCATTTTTTGTGTTCCTTGTTGCAGCAAACCTGCGTACTCAGCCCCAATGTTATTCTTATGGAGAATAATTAAAATTGTATATATCGCTTATTTGTGAATATATTTTTATGAAACTTGGTAAGTGGCTTTATGTAGTATTAAGACATTTATATCTCCATTGGAAATTCGCTGAGTATGCAGGTTTGCTGCGACGGGGGTATTATTTTCCTCCATAACAATAACATTAGACAACGTACTGTGTTAAGCACTTTCAATATCTCGGTAACCAATTGACGTAGAGAAATGATCGAAATACCAAATTGTGTGTATTTTCAAGCTGAATTCAGTGGGGAAAAATAAAATTTGACAATTTCCAAAACTATATGTAAAAAATTCGAAAAACCCATTTTTGGGGTACAAAACCCCCCAAAAATACCCCTTCGGATAGAGCGATCTGGCTGGTTTTCGAACTTAAATCATAAATGTTGCTTTACACGTTTATACCAAATTTCATCAAAATCGGCTAATTTTTACGATAGTTATCGTGCTCACGGACACATATATATATATATATATATATATATACAGTTTCGAACGAATGGTGTTTTTGGGGTCTGGGGACCTCAAAACGAAAAGTTATCATGGTCCCGGGCCTAGGTCTTACCATGCCGACTACGGTAATAGCTTCTTCCCTTTAAGGGAAATTCTCTAAAACAACACTTGTAAGCTTTCTTTCTATATTTCGGAGGAGTTTATACCCCCTTCTTCAGGAAAAAAAATACTTAAAAACAGAAAATTAAAACTAACACATAATAATAAAAATATAACTAAAAGTAAAATGTAAATGTAAATAAAGCTAATCAGCTGTCAGCTGGTTCTTGAAAAAGTTATTATAGGGGCAGTTTCTGGGGGATACCAAATTTGTCTTATCTCAGATTAAGCCCCATTGGATTTCTTGTTTTTAAAACAATTTGATGGGCTTGCTCATATTTCATTAATTGGTATCTGTTGTATTCCTCACTTTCGTTTATGTCCATCTTTGCAACCGCTTTCAATGAATAGCACTCTTCAATTTTTTCTTTGTTGTGAATTTCAATATGTTGGGCTAATGGCTTGTTCTTATCTTTGTGAAAAATGTCGAAACGATGGCCTGTCATTCTTATTCTTAAATGATTCGACGTCTGCCCAACATATTGTTTGTCACAATGGTTGCAAGATATTTGGTATATAACATTTTTTGTGTCACATGTTATGTTTTCCTTTATGGGAAATGTTTTTCCGGTAACCGAACTGCCGAATTCCTTAGAGTCACACATAATTTTACAGGTTCCACAGCGCGGTTTCTTGCAAGGCTTGCATCCAATCTCTATTTTCGTTTCTGGTTTCGGAAAATTCGTTCTGGCAAGTTTCGCCTTTAAGTTAGGTGTTTTTTTAAACGTGACTCTAGGTGGAGTAGGCATAAAATCTTTAGCTTCTGGAAGTGTCTCCAGAAGGCAGTAAGCCGTTTTTATTATGGAGTTTATTTTATGAAGGCCAGGGTGAAACTGTGTTACGAATTTTACATTTTTAGATGCAGTATCATTTTTTCTTGTATTTGTATGTCTAAGGGTTTGGTTGTTTACAAGCCTCTCAGGGTACCCCAGCCTTGTAAAAACATTACTGATCTTAGACACATAGTCAGTAAAATCTTTCTGGTCACTGCATAAGTTTTTTGCTCTTACTGATAGGCTTTTCGGAATAGATTTCTTCACGTACAACGGATGGCAGCTAGAATAGTTCAGATAACTCATAGTATTCGTCTCTTTAATGTGCAGTTTGGTCTTAAGTATTCCAGAATTAAGACAAATAACAAGGTCTAAATATGTAATAATTTTATCTGAGTAGGTCCAGGTAAACTTAAGATCAGAGGAATTGTTGAAGGGCTTCCAAGAAACTTGCAAGAGAGTCAGTACCATGAGTCCAGATGAAGAAAATGTCATCTATAAATCTGAACCATCGCTTGGGCAATAAAGACTGTGAATCCAAAAATTCATCCTCAACTTACCCATGAATAAATTAGCATACGAAGGAATTATATATATATATCTACAGTTTCAAACGAATGGTGTTTTTGAGGTCTGGGGACCTCAAAATGAAAAGTTATCATGGTCCCGGGCCTAGGTCTTACCATGCCGACTACGGTAATAGCTTCTTCCCTATAGGGGAAATTCGCTAAAATATTCTATTCAGATCAATATATTTCACAAATAAGATTATTTTATTAAAAGTTAAATTAAAAACAATAACACTGAGGAATCATTCAACAGACAGTGATTTTGTTATGAAAATCTAGAACATCTGATCAAATTAACTCATGATTAAAACTTATAAGATTCAGGGATATAACAGTTTTCCCTTCTTATTTCACTGTAGTCTATTAAAATATATCAGTATTCACAGCCTAGTTTTGCTGGTTTCCTTTTTCTGGCTGACCTTAGGTCAGCGATTCTGGTAGAGTTTTAAACACATGATTAAAACTTATAGTATTCAGGAGTATACAAAATAATACCATTGTCGCAGGAAACCTGAGAATGATGTATTGCAAACCGAACCAGGTGTACAGCAGAGCGGGCAGCGCAAGGCTCGATGCGCCGCGACATGGAGCGGGTCCTGAGCACTGCGATGAGACAAATAAATCTTCCGCTTCAACCTTAATTATATCCTGAACCATTAATCATATTTTCCCCAACAATCCTACGGTGACGTTTAAACTCTTTATCTAAAACTGTGTCAGTGACAACAAGTTCTTAGCCAAAAAATAAAAAAATCCTCGCTTACTAACTTTGTTATGTCATGATTACAGATTTCAATAATTGGTTATACTTTTGTTAATTATCATAAATAAAGAAATATATATATTTGATGTTTAAATTAACTATCAGTTTGGAGCACTGGTCATGTTTCACTGTGCAAACTTTTAAATTTCAAGTAAATTATAAGTGTGTATAATCACAGTAGATTTGAAAATAGAGCATACAATTTTCATATTTTAATTTTAAATACGTAGATTGGCGAATTGACAATCTATTTGTTTTGTGATTAACGTTTTTAAGCCGTTAAAGGTTAATGTACAATTATATTGACACGCATATAGTGTTTTACATTTCAAAACTAGTAAACCAATTGAAAGGGTAGTTGAATTGTTTGCGAGCTGCCATCTACTACGGGCCCGCGCGGAGTCGGCAAGCTGTTGGCGCGAACTGTACCTCAGAATTGTGAAACCTCGGAGTTATGATATTCTCAATGTTGATATTAATCAGTTGATATTAAGAGACCTCAGAATTATGAAACCTCAAAACTATGATAAAATGCATTTTTATATTTAAATAAACGTAACTTGGAGTTATGAAACCTCGGAACTATGCTCATTTTAATTCTTAGTTGATTTTTAGAGACCTCGGAACTATGAGGCCTCGGAATTATGATAAACTGAATTTTTATATTTAAATAACTATACAAGACAATAATGGAACTTGAGAGTTATGAAACCTTGGAACTTTGATAATTTTTCATTCTTAGTTGTCTTTTCGGAGTTACGAAACCTCGGAGTTATGATATTTTAACCATTTAGTTGATTTTTACAGACCTCGGAATTATGAAATTTTGGAGTTTTGAAACCACCCATTTGGCTGACCTCAGAGTTTATTAAAACAAAACCTACCTTTAGGATTTGCTTATGTGTCTTTGTTTTCATTACAATTTAATAAACTCTTTTATAAGTCATGGACAAACACCTCAAACCAGACAGATTTTATACAGATCCTGAACATGATTATGCAGAAGAAAAATGGTTGCATTAGCATCAGACGTTTACAAACGTTTTAGAGGAATGTGATTCTCATTCAACAAATGAGAAGGCAAAACTTTGTTTACTTGTTAATCATGTCAGTCCGTCTGTCTACAAATACATTTCTGGGGCTACAACATTTAATGAAGCTATTATCACACTAAAAGAACTCTATATCTGACCAGAAAATGCATATATTCTAGACATCTTTCTAGCCACTAGCTGTCAGAAAACAGGAGAGTCATGGATCAGTATTTACAAGCTTTAAAAGATCTAAGCAACCCTTCTAATTTTTCTCAAGTAACCGCTGAACAAAATAAAAACGATTACATTCGTGATGCGTTTATCCGGGGCTTACTTTCTCCTATAATTCGGCAAAGACTTTTAGAAAATAAAACATTATCTTTGAATGAGGCTTTTGAGAAAGCTTGAATTTTGGAATTAGCTCATTATCAGATGGAATCCTATACTAAGCAACATTCTGTATTAAATTGCATACAATATTCTAAAACTACTGACCCCGAATCAGCCAAGAGTGAACATTCCTCAAATACAGTCAACTCCCGATTATCTGGGAGCGGGTTAATCGGGTTGCGGTTTAACCGGGGTCACGAAAGATTTATTTTTATTGTTTTTATTTAACCCCTTCTAAACATAAATAAAGCAATAATAACAATTTATTTTGCTAAATTATCTCCAGAATCGTATTTAATTTACTTTGTTTATCAGAACAAATACTATATAAAAAATTTAGAAAACACAACATAATCTGAGAGTCTGTCATCTCGCTAATGAGCTATGGGCGCGTGATGGGGAGAGATGACCTTGATACTGCTCTAGCCACTGCACCTGGCTGGGTAGAGCGACGGACAGACGGACAGACCACCCGACGTGGACGTCTAAAAATAGAAACATCTCAAAACAATCACCCTTCCTGCCACTGTTCACCCTCATGGGGATTTTCCCCATACTGTTCGGTATAGTTTAGAAAGTTCGGTGTTAGAGATTTTTAACCTATTAAATATCATTCGGCGATTTGGATAGTATTTACTGCTATCAACCATTGCTAGTATTAACTATTATCACCTTGATTGTTTGTAGATATTATCACAATTTAAAGATTTTTCAAAAGTATTTAATTTACATAAATATATCTTATATGATATTAAAACACAATAGGGGCTGGTATAAAAATGTTGATAAACCTTTATTGTATTCGTAATATTCAATTTATTGAATCCCTTTGTTTTAGGGGTGTGGGAATAGTGATTTCTGGCTCGAGCCGAGCTGAGCTTTTTTCTAAGTTCTCGAGTTTCAAGCTGAGCTTTTTTGATGAGAATTTTCTTTAGGGGTGTGCAATATACCGGTAGTGATTTTCTGACTCGAGCCAAGCTGGGCAGAATTTGTTCAAAGTTCTCGAGCTTTGAGAATTTTTATATCTGCTTCTGCAACCTTCTGTTTCAGAAGCAGAAGGTGGAAGAGGATCGTCAATGCGTTGTCCTTCCATCACTGCTTTAACAATTTGATAGCATTACAGAATGATATGCTTTCTACTTCTACTGAAGTTAATTCACAAATTCAAACAATCCCGCGGATTAAACAATATGATTTTAATCGCACAGCTCGTAGCGTAACAAAACTCTGCGCCATTTTGATCACGTCTTGCTCTTGGTTAGGGCCTTCGGCGTACATAAAATATATTCAACTTTTTAAATAATATGACCACCAGTATTATAAACATGCGTTACGTAACAATTGACAATTTTGATAAAATCTTTAGATTTGGTAAACCTCACAATTAGTCAATTTTTTAACAATCTAATTTTTGGAGAGTACTATTTCGGCTGCACATTAAAACACCGTCATGATTATAGGCGTTTATCACCTACAAACTTGTCCCTAGCTATTGGTCACGCTAAATCATTATTACATTATAACCATCTTCATTCAAGTCTTAAGGCAGTTCGCAAAGTGGGCATGCCAACAGTGTTGCCAGAAATAATTTCAGACTCCAGGGAATATAATTATTGCGTAGGCAGGACGTTCAGTAGCTTCTATTCTAAAATGATATACAAGGCTGAAAAGAATCATTACTCTATCGAAAAAGAAGCTCTAGCAATTGTTGAATCTCTAAAGAAGTGGAGACACTACCTCACTACCATTCCAACTCATTACCGATCAAAGATCAGTTTCTTTCATGATTGACAACAAAAGAATTTGGAAAAGTAAAAAATGAAAAAATACAGCGATGGTGTTTGGAATTGTCTTGCTTTAAGTATGATATTGTATACTGCCCAGGTAAGGAAAATGGAGTTGCAGATACTATGTCAAGATTGTGTGAATCTATCAGCAGTCGACCAAATTTAGATGAAATCCACAGAAATCTGTGCCATCCGGGAGATACGCGGTTCTATCATTGGATTTGAACTAAAAACTTGCCCTTTTCAGTGGAGGAAATTCGTTGCACAATATCCCAATGTCGAATTTGTGCTAAACTTTAAGCCAAGGTTTTACAGATTATCTACCAAGGCACCTTAATCAAAGCAACTGTGCCTTTTGAGCGATTAAAAATAGATTTTAAAGGCCCTATTCCAAGTGGAACTATATTAGGACTACATATGTCCTTTATTAGGACAAATATATCCTAACATTAGTTGACAAATACTCATGTTACCCATTTGCTTTCCCCTGCCGAAACTAGTGTGATTCAAAAACTTCAGGAACTCTTTGCGCTTTTTGGAATGCCCTCATTTATTCATTCCGACCAAGGAACATCACTAATGTCAGAAGAACTAAGATCTTTAATACAAACTCATGGCATTGCAACAAGTCACTCTTCTGCATATAATCCTAGAGGAAACGGCCAGTTAGAAAGATTTAATGGAAAACAGTTTCACTTGCTCTTAGAACTCAGGATTTACCTGTAAAGTATTGGGAAACTGTTCTGTCTGAGGCGTTTCACTCGATAAGATATTTATTATGCACTTCTATCAATGCAACACCTCACGAGACACGTTATAATGTTTAAACATCCTAGAAGATCTTATAATATCGCTTATACATTTAAATAAACTATATGTATCATAACCAAAAGCAACATTATTTGGGTGAATTCAACACCAACAAATCGCCATAAATCCATAATTCTGATATAACGTGAATAAATACTTATAACAATATTTTAATATTTCACTCAAAGTCAAATCGTGGATATCAAAGAATAAGAATAGAATAAGAATGATTTATTTTCTCCAATTTATCATGTTACCAAAGTATTTCAAATATGCGTGCATTTTCCTGTTTATTGATTTTGTTCTGAAAATTAAAATAATCTACACATCTTAAAGAACAAAACAAAAATAAACAATACTCTACTCAAATTACCCTCTTAAATCTGCCTCCTTTTGATTGTCTCTATAAATAAAACAGGAATCAATAAACTAATATAGCTACACTATTTCACAAAAAGGTATTTACACGAAATTTAAATTTAAAACAACTATTCAATTTACATTTACTTTTATTTATAAATTATGTGCAATTAAACAAATTTAATATAATTTAATAAACAGCCTAACTCTTTACAACAAAAATTTACCTTCAACAAGACTAATATAAAATATATAACACTTACTGTTCAAAATATTTAATACTTACTGTTCTCAATGGTTGGATCATATGAGTCAACAAACTGTCCATCAACAAACTGTATGCTTAGAGATGATTTCCCTGAAATATGCAAATAATAAGCCTTTAAACTAGTTTTTGTAATTTACTTCTTTGTAATGGGCTTGAAACGGCATGTACTTAAGGCCAAAGAATAAAGAATACAACAAAAAAAATCATTTTGATTGGGGCAACATATACCACAGACTGTAACAGTAACATAAACATTAAACAATATTCAGATAAATAATTGCCAATAAATAAATAGGAACAAATTTTAATGTCATTAAACAATAACAGCAAAAGGTAAACACAGCTAGCTGTAACACTAGGTGCACGCTCATTCTTCCCGTAAGAGGATGAACGAAGACTAAATTTTTAAAGATATATCTGAATAGACATGTTACGTATTTAGCTTTTGTTAACTTACACCTTGTTTAGCCAAACACGTTTACAATAGGTCAACAAACATCTAGATCATATGCAACATATCTAAATAATTATAATTTCTTTACATTGTAATCTGACAGAGAAAGATTACAAATGTGTGAATGTACTGTGAATACAAACACTAATGATTTCAACAGTCTACTTGTATATAAAAATACTTAGAGAAAATTTGAATTGATATTATAAAACTGAGGAGCTTTGCAAAGGTCCGCAAGCATACGTTAACGTGTCCACTAAAATATGTTACAGATTTAAGAGATAAGAGACGACCGACAAACCAGCTATCATACTAATCATTCTAATATTATAAAGCTGAAAGTTTGTGATAAAGTTTCATAAAAATGCATTTATAAATAAGTGATGTAAAGCAATTTGTTTATAATTACTTTATCACACATCAAATTCAGTAATACTTATGCATCAACAATACTAGGCCTACTGAGGTAGGCCTATACACAATACTTCATTACATATATAACACAAAAAGCACAAGACGATTTATTGCAAAAACAAGGATAACATCGATTTTACCAAACTAAAACTAAACCAAACTTTTGCAGACCTCACGACAGCAGAAAGTAAACCACATTGACATTTGTTTTCGAAGCCGATGGAAGCTACAACAGCTTACCAGCTTAACATCAAAATTTACCAAATTATACTTTCTTACCTTTACACTGATATATAATTTGATGTATAATAATAATTATACTATTTCATAAATTACGATTTTACTAGACATCAAATTCCGCCATAATGGACAGTTTGGAAACCTACACGAAAAAAATGTATCATTTATTATTTTCCTCAATTTATGTCCGAAGGCATATCGACATTATGAACAATGCCGTCTAGTCGTCTATTTCAAGATGAATACAGGCTACCACCTGTTCCAGATAACACCAAAATTTACCCAGTTATAAATTTTTGACTCGTAGTGCTTTTTGTCATTTTGTAACCAAAACAAGGCGGAATTGACTTCACGTGATATTTTCAATCGAATGTTATTATCAATTAAAATGATCTACTGTCGCTAGAAAGTTCAATCATATAAGAAAATGAAAGTTTAGAACGTGATATTTCGATTGATATCACGTTCATTTTCAATACTTTACAGCTGTTTAATGAAAATGTGACATAATATGGCAGTTTCTGACATCATGGCACCAAGGTAAGGTACCAATTTTGAATGGCGGATTTCGTCATCAGGGCGCTCGGAGGGTTAAGTTTAATTTAACCCTCCGAGTGACCTTCGCCCGCTTTCGAGTGACTATTTTTGACCGCCGAGTGTCAGTCGCCCGATATCGGGCGACTTTGCAAGCCTCCAGTTTTAAGTAATATTTCCACATACGACTGAGCGATCCCGGGCAATGAGCATACCAATGTAATCAGCGGATTCTAGGCTTCATGATGACTATACATGACCATCGTTCGTGCTATTTTTACTAACATCTGTGACAGAATTCCAAATGTCTGCGAATGTTTGTTGTTGTTGTGGTAATACAGACTTTTATGCCTCCAGTTCTGTGTAATATTTCCGCGTACAACTGAGCGATCCCGGACATTGAGCATACCAACGTGATCTTCGGATTCTAGTCTTCATGATGACTATGTATGACCACCGTTTGTGCTATTTTTACTATCATCTGTGATGGAATTCCAAACGTCTGCGATTTTTGTTGTTGTTGTTTTGGTGATATAGGCTTTAATGCCTCCAGTTTTTAGGTTAGTTGACTTTTAGACTTATTATTTAGGTAAAATTGTGCAAAACTATATATTTTCTTATACCTCATTAAATTTTGAACAGAATGTATATATCTTCATGTTCTTATTTAGTGTAAATAAAGTGGTTTTACATACGTGGGTACTGAACAAAATTTCTTTTCCTAATTTCTGGATTTGAACTGATGCCAAGTTACTATAACATTAAGGTATGAACATCAAAAGTTACATTTTTAGATAGCCTATTTATTAAGCTTTAAGAAAATGTACAACATTATACTCATTTCTTATAATATATTTTATAAATGTTTTAATAAAAGTCTGCAAAATGGCCAATAATTGGTGGACATTAAGGAATTTGCTAATGGGCACTCGGAGGGTTAAAGACAAACTAAAAAAACAAACATGACATAATAACCAACAATGCAGACAATAACTTAAAATATTAGCAATCGATAATACAATCGACCTAATCAAAATGACGTATCGAACAATTTCATTTTTTTTATATCGAACCATTTCATTTTTTTATATCGTTCCGCTAAGTACCCTTAACTGTTTAGTAAATTTTAAAAAATCGTGAAAAGTGAGAAATAATGGCATAGTATTTTGGGAATAATGGTCAGCGATTTTAGGGTTTAAAGAGTAGAAGGCTTGAGTTTTAAACAAAAATGAATACGCAAGGCACAGGCCTACATTATTGTTTACAGAATTTTAACTTCCTGTGAGAACCTATAACTTAAGTCAATGTTTATTAACAAGTAACCCCCTAGGCTGAATCTCACCAATGATTAGACTTAGGCTATTTTCAATAATTAGGTTATGAACCAAAATGTCTTAAGAACTAACTGCCTTGGCTAATTTAATCAATTATCTAGAGAGTGATGTAATCAGGGAGCCAGTAAGGTAAGGGAAATACTGGTTTGCTGTGCAATTTCTAAGAACAGGTATAGAAAATAGGGAAAAATAGAAAAACTCATGATGCCAAAATCAATTAAAGGTCATACAGTTAACGGATCATATTTAACATATTTAGGTCTCAGACAGCTCCCTATTATATCAGAGGCCTTCAATATTCATTTACATAGCCTAAAATCAGCTGCAGGAGGCCCTATAAGGCCCTAAAATGAAATGCCCTTATATTAGCCTAGTCTACAAATTTAACTTGGCTTATTCAATTAACACATAAGATTTTGTTACAGACCATTAGGCCTGAGGCTCAACATACCTCAAGGGGCCTATTTGAATATGTTTGCTTAAAATTAAGGCAACCAGTCCTACAATAAAAAAATTAAGGTTAGTGTCTATAGGATACCATGTCTGTCTTAAAATAATGAGTAGTTAAATATTTGTTATAAGGCTTTGATGAGCTATTAAAAAATATGTCAATTGATAAGCAAAATCGGTAAGCGAGTAGACCACCTAAGGTTATGAATGAATTGACCCATTAGGGCCTTGACCAGTCGAGACCAACACTGTAGATATACATACCTACAGATCTGTAGCCCATAATGGCTATTTTCCTTTGTTTAGCGGGCATTATTGGAAATTTTGTTTCAAAAACTCACAACCATATCAAAATAAAAACGGAAATTATTCGATAAATACCTTTAAACCATCACATGCAAAATTATAAGATAAAGATAAGGAAATCAACAAACGCAATAGCTATATTTCGCTAACACTGGCAGGCAGGCACCAGACCAAGCAGGAGGCAGAAGAACAAGACACCTGCGTGCGTGTGTTCACTGACCAGAATTACCCACTGAGCTCTATATAAAGCCCAGTGGTTTTACCACACCAAATAGCTCTATGTAATCTGGAGTCACTACTCTTGGTTAAAAAAGCATGACGTTGTGAAAGCCATTTTTTGCTCAGTTATGTTGGCAGTACTCTGGTGGGACGTTGTCAAAATCTCAAATTTAATTCAGTGTAAAATCGGTGATATTCAAAGTCTTTAAATATTAATATTCTGTCGCGTTTTAAGTGAAGCCTTATGCTAAACTTAACTTTATAATCTTGGCTCATACTTTATATCGAATTGCATTGTTTATTTCGAAGCAAAGTAATTATTTTAGTTAAATAAAAATACCCTTGTAATGTGGCTCTGGAAATAGTGTTGTAAACAAGGTCGAATGCAGCGTCCCACCAACAAGATTACACCACAACAGACCAAAATACGAAATACGACAGCATGCTTTTTGAAGTTTTTTTTGCCAGAGAGTAGTGACTCCTGTTTATATTTTAACCCGTTGGGTGGAACAGATGGGAGACTTTTGAATCGGTACAATGACGTCATCGGGATCTGATACGTAATATTTTAAGATTTCAACTGTCGTCGTCGGTACTTAGGGACGTAGAGAGTCGTGGTGGGCCCTCCAGCTGCACAATTTTTATTTTCTCCCCCTTATACGTAGTATATGGAGAAAGTATTGTTTTCATCAAAATTTTCGAATTTGAGTTGTTAGTGGAAATATTCGTTTTGGTGCTCCCTGAACCCAAAAAAGTGATTTTTACGTGATGTCTGTATGGATGTGTACAGAGCTAGAGCCCTAACCAATGGTCCGATTTTTATGAAATTTGGTATGTAGCTACTAATCCACGATATCTCCAGGCATTTTTCATTTTCTGAATTGTTTATTTTTAAGGGTAATTATCCTCCAAAACCGCCAAAAAACATGAAAAATCAAGATTTCTCAAAAACGGCTGTAGCGATTTTGGTTAAACTTTAGTAATTTGTAGGACTTTAGTTTTCCAACAAAATGACACCACCCGCATTTCTGTAAAAATTTGGGTTCAGAAATTAAAATACAAAAATTAAACATAAGACTTAAAATAAAAAAAAAATTATTATTTTTATTTATAATTAAAAAAACATAAATATAAAAAATATTACTATTCACCACTAAAAAGAGCTTAAAAAACTAAATAACTTGGTATTTTTAATTACTATTCTACGATTACTGGTTGCGGAGAAAATTTAAATTGTCATTTTGCAGTAAACGCATCAGTACGTTGCCCAATGTTATTCTTATGGGGAATACAACAATTACTATTTCTCTATTATTTGATGATTAATTTCGTTCAAACTTGATATGTTTGTCAAGATAGCATTGACCAATAGAGGAAATTCGAAATATGTTTCCCCTTAATAACCCTGAGGGGGGGAATACGGGGCATTTTCCCTCTTAAAACCACGTGTGTAGCGATGGATTCTGTAGTGCCTCCTAAACAGGGATTTGGGTGGATATTTTTGAAAATAACTTGTTTACAAGATTTTCTGTATATTCGACCGTGCTTTGCATTCTGTATTTAGTAAATAAAAAGTAATTTATTCATTAAAGTTGGGCTAAAAGGGAGAAAGTATGTCTCAGTTTCCTAATACCGTTTATTATTTCAGTTTTGCAACATGAACTAAATGGAGTCATCTGATTGGCTGTTGGCTCTGGACTACATTCTACGGTGACGTCACTCTTACATGACGTATGGATAGCTGTATTTTGTTTGGGTTCGCTAACCTATCTTTCAAAATAGTCTGAAACTACTTTTGAACAACGCGAAGTTAAAATACTAGAAAATTATATATAGGTATTTTCTTTGCAGCTGTGATATTTATGCAGTTATTAAATGCCTACGATAATAATATATGCAGGCTAAATATTTCAAATACTGTTCTGACTTGTACTTTAAATGTGCTGTGCTGCTGGTCACCCTGGACGTTAAAACGCTTTTAACTCGGCCCGTTGGGTGGACATGCTCGAGGCGTTGCAGCGGGACTTCAGGGTACCCGACTATCTCTTGGTCGTGGTACAGGACTACCTGAAAAAGCGCAGGCTGCTATATAGCACAGAAGCAGGGGTCCGTTCCAAAGTGGTCACCGCCGGCGCGGCGCAAGGGTCGATCCTTGGCCCTGACCTTTGGAACGTGGCATATGACGGAGTGCTTTGCCTCGAGATGCCACCACAAGCCTATCTCGTGGGCTACGCAGACGATGTAGTCGCAGTCATCACGGCTCGGAATCCGGAGGTGGCCCAGCTTCGCCTCAACCAGGTGATGTTTCGGGTCAACAGATGGATGAGCAGTCATGGACTTGAGCT
This sequence comes from Allygus modestus, assembly GCA_963675035.1. Lineage (NCBI taxonomy): Eukaryota > Metazoa > Arthropoda > Insecta > Hemiptera > Cicadellidae > Allygus > Allygus modestus. The sequence continues at coordinate 159,224,471 of OY776111.1, read as the reverse complement.
GGCGGTCGCCAAGACTGAGATCGTCATGCTCACGCGACGGAGGATCCAAACAGTAATCCCTACGACTGTTGGTGACGTAGAGGTCCAGACGAAGACTGCGACGAAGTATCTGGGAGTGGTGCTCGACCGCCGCCTCACATGGTGGGAGCACATCCAGGCGGTTTGCAATAAGGCGACGAGGGTTGTTCTGTCGCTCAGCAGATTGATGGGGAACGTAGGAGGCCCGAGGTCCAGCAAGAGGCGACTTCTCATGTCCACCGTCAACGCCACTCTCCTGTACGGTGCAGAAGTGTGGACGGGTGCCATGAGAGTCAAAAAACACAGCAAGAGAATTCTCTCCGTTCAGTGCAGGGTGGCTCTTAGGGTTCCCTGTGCGTATCGCACTGTGTCTGGACTGGCTGTAATGGTTGTGGCTGGAGTGTTTCCCCTCGATCTGCTCGCCGCTGAGAGGCAGAACATCTTTCGCCGTGCCCATGATCTCGGAAGAGACCAACCTGCTGCGGAAGCCAGACTTGAAACTCTGCGAGTTTGGCAGGAGCGGTGGGACGGTGGACTGGAAGGACGATGGACGTCTCGTCTCATCAGAGACATAAGACCGTGGTTGAGCCGTGCCTTTGGGGAAATTGACTTTTTCCTGTGTCAATTCCTGACGGGCCACGGGTACTTCAGGGAATACCTTTTCCGCATGGGGAAGGTGAGGTCACCTCAGTGTAGTTACTGCCGGAGGAGGTGGATGATGCTCATCATACTTTCTTCCGGTGCAGTCGTTTCGCTGAAGACAGGAGGAGGCTAGTCTCTGCTGTCGGCGATCTGTCCCCGGACGTCGTGGTGGGGGCGATGCTTCGAAATGAAGACTCCTGGAGAGCGGTTGCGCTCTTCGTGCAATCCGTTCTTCGGGGAAAGCGAGACGAGGGATGCTTAGGTGACCTCTAAGTTTCCCGAAACGGTGACGTGACTCGTCTGGGTGCAAGACACGCGGGCCAGTGCCGAAGTTGTCCGATAAGGGTTCCGGCCTGGTTTTTCCCCGCGGCTCCGTAGGAGGTTTAGTGGGTATACCTCGTAAGAGGGAGTCCCACACTGTTCCTTTGGGTTCGCGCATAAAGCGTTCCTCATACGTAAAAAAACATGTTATTATTATGGGGAATACAACAATTACTATTTCTCTTTTATTTGATGATTAATTTCGTTCAAACTTGATATGTTTGTCAAGATAGCATTGACCAATAGAGGAAATTCGAAATATGTTTCCCCTTAATAACCCTGAGGGGGGAATACGGGGCATTTTCCCTCTTAAAACCACGTGTGTAGCGATGGATTCTGTAGTACCTCCTAAACAGGGATTTGGGTAGATATTTTTGAAAATAACTTGTTTACAAGATTTTCTGTATATTCGACCGTTCTTTGTATTCTGTATTTAGTAAATAAAAAGTAATTTATTCATTAAAGTTGGGCTAAAAGGGAGAAAGTATGTCTCAGTTTCCTAATACCGTTTATTATTTCAGTATTAGTTTTGCAACATGAACTAAATGGAGTCATCTGATTGGCTGTTGGCTCTGGACTACATTCTACGGTGACGTCACTCTTTCATGACGTATGGATAGCTGTATTTTGTTTGGGTTCGCTAACCTATCTTTCAAAATAGTCTGAAACTACTTTTGAACAACGCGAAGTTAAAATACTAGAAAATTATATATAGGTATTTTCTTTGCAGCTGTGATATTTATGCAGTTATTAAATGCCTACGATAATAATATATGCAGGCTAAATATTTCAAATACTGTTCTGACTTGTACTTTTAATGTGTTGAATGCTGTAACATGTAAAATTTGACTTGTGCCTATCGCATTGTATACTTCATTAATGGCATGAATAAAATCCTATTGAATCTACCGAATCAATCATTGATTTGTAAAGTTCTCAAACAATTTAAAAACTCAAAGTCCAGATATATATGGTACTAAAATAGGTTGCTGATATGTTATTGCTTGTCCTCTAGCCACGGTGTTAAATACGTGTATTTAACCTGACTCGTTAAAGATTTCAAAAACCGTACCTATATATAAGAAAGGAAGGAGGAAATTGGGAGCTATCGACCAACATCCATAATACCTATATTCGCTAAGATATATGAAACTCTTGTTATATGACACCCATCAGCTTGTAAACCACTTTGAGACCAATAGCCTATTTGCAGACTCCTACAGCATGGTTTTAGAAGGGGCACACTACTACATCTGCGCTGCTCAAACTGGTTACAAACATCACAGATCCATTTGAAGATGGCAACTCAGTGGCTCTCATCTTTCCTATTTTAAGCAAAGCCTTTGATTGGGTACCTCACAATCAACTGCTAGAGAAATTACATCTGTGTGGCATCAGCGGGGTGACACTACTAGTTTTAAGATCGTACCTTACTGAAAGGAAGCAGGTTCTCTCTGTGAGGGGAGCAAACTCACAACCCATCAAGCAGGGCGTGCCCCAGGGGTCGGTGCTGGGCCCAGTATTGTTTTTGTCGCCATTAATGATATAGGGTTATAGGGATTTAGGGATCTTGGCGATGTTCTATTGTTTGCAGATGATACCACCATCTTCGTTAAAGGTGGCACCCCAGATGAAGCTGGAATTAGTGCTCATCAGGAAGCGTTCCTGAAGGCTAAATATTGGTTTACAGATACTAAGTTTAGACTCGATGAGAGCAAAACCCAAGAGATTACATATAGCCTCGCACGCTCAATAAACTTAAATAGTATGAGTAAGGTAAAACTAGGTTTCATTTTAGGCCAACTCACTTGGGGATGCCACACCAACAACGTATATACCAAACTGTCAACGACCCTACATACTTTGAGGAGACTAAAACCCATGCTGACCAAACACTACCTTTTAATGGTATATTTTGCAATTTTCCATAGTCATCTCAACTATGACTCTGTGGGGTCACGCTGCCGGCTGCAAGGACATCCTCTTTATTGCGATTGAAATCTGTGCGGGTTATTTCTTCCGCCGGATACCTCGACCACTGCAGGCCTATTTTCATAAGCTAGAAATTCTCACTGTGCATTGCCAATACATCCTTAATACTTACCAACATACATTGCAACAGCTACACTATACTCGAGCTAAATCTAATTTAGATCTTCCGCATTGTAGGCTTAGCAAAACGAAGAACAGTTTTCCAATTCTGGCAATGAGGATGTACAATGCTCTCCCTGTGAACATTTAAAGTCTTGAGTCTCCAAAGTTTAAGAATCAATTAAGGGAGTGGCTACTGGCAAGGCCCTTGTACTCCTTGGATGATTTTTTTCAAAGTGCCTGTCTAAGCTTGCTGCCATCTGAAATAGTTGTAAATATGTACATTCAACGGTACACATTTTTTATTGTCTCTGTATATCCAGCAGTGCTGATCATCGACGTCGAGGGAGGTAATTAATTAAGGTCGTTCCCTGAAGCTTAACTCAGATTTGAACCTAACTTATATGCGAGCATTGGCAATATGACATTGCTAGGCCTAGTAGAATTATTGCAGTTGATAACTAGCGTATATAATCTGACTAGGCCTAATTTATCTTTAAACCAATATTACATATTAAAATTATTAACGCTCATACAGAAACATGGTCTCAGACTGGTACGCATTTTATTTTTGTGTCAATCCTAATTAAACTAAAACTATGAAATCCACGGTACCTTAATTATTCCTATAACCCTCATCTTGTAAACAACGTATTCAATTTGTCTACATTGGCTAGTTTTATTACCGTAAAATATTTCATCAAACTACCAATCTGAGCGACCTATACGTTTCACACGTTTTATAAGTAGGACGATTTTTACATCCTTATAGTAGGTAAGTTATGATTAGTCGTTTCAGCCAGGGGTTTTCAAATATTTTAACCTAACAGAAAAAATTGCTTGATAACAAGAAATCAAATTCCATACCGGTAATACAGAGAGAATATTGTTTATGTGCGGACAATTGTCCCAGAAAAAAACACCACAGCTAAGGGTCACCATTGAATTGGGGCAAATTGGCTGTTTTTAAACAGTCGAGAAGAATTGAATCACTAAGCTTACAAAACCCTTGATCCTAATCTATTGACACAATCAATAGATTTCGGAGAACAATTGATAGTAGGCCTATTTGTTATACGGAGATAAACATAAACTTATGGAGGGCACTTAAAAGTTGGGAATTTGGAAAGTAATCACAGGGTGTTTATCGGGTGCTGTACCAATTTAATAACAGCTAGTTATTAAATTTTAAAGGATCATTTTTTAAATACCATAATTAACAATGCATTAATTAATTATGCATTTATATGGGAACTCTAAATAAATGAGACTAGCACTTACAATTTACTATGTGTAGAGTGATATTTATGACTTTAAGTTCGAAAACCAGAAAAATCCCACCACATAAACAAAAAAGTTTATAGTGTTTTAGACATCTGGGGACCTCAAAAAAAGTTATCATGGTCTCGGGCTTAAGTCTTACCATGAGACCTACGGTAATAGCTTCTTCCCTAAAGGGGAAATTCGCTAAAACAAATTTGTTGTGCAAATATCAATATACCAGTACTAGGTGAAGCCACATACCAAGTTTCATCAATATACATTCATAAATAATCGAGATATCAAATTTGATTTACTCTCCATAAGGATAACATTAGGGCTGAGTAACTTACACAGGTTTGCTGCGTCAAGGATAAGAAATGAGTTGTTATGCAATTATCAAAAACTAAACCAGATGAAGCTATATACCAAGTTTTATTAATTTAAGTTTATAATTAAGTTTGAAATACCTATCAAACTTTACTTATTCTTCAATAGAATAACATTAGGGCTAAGTAAGCAAGTTTGCGGCTACGCGGACAGTAAAAAATCTTTTTGTGTAAATATCAATAGACCACAACTAAGCAACATACAAAGTTTCATCAATGTACAATCATATATAATAGATATATAAAGACTTAACTCTTAACCCATCGGCTTAGAATGACGTACTGGTGTTGTTCCTAGCCTTTAAATTTTAAAACCTTTGAATTGGAATAGAAAAATAATGTTTTTAAATGGATTAATGGTGTACTTTATTTAAAATATTGTTTTATTTCAGTTTAAAGAATCACATTGGCACGCACACAGAATAGACATAAGTAAAAGTAGCAAAATCAGTGTTGACCATGTAACTCACAAAAAATTAACCGATCCTGTCAACTTCGAATGTATATTGTTTATTATTACCCACACAGCACAAGATTGTCCCCAGGACATCCCAAGGACATCACAGTGGGATATGCAGGATATCCCAGGATCATCCCTATCTCATCCCATGATATCCTCAAGATACCCTCAGGATGTCCCCAGGACACAAAAATGTCCTCTCCCCACGACATCCTGGGGACATCCTTCAGGATGACCGTGGGATGTCCCTTGGACCTAATCAGGACATGATAATGAAAGCCATAGGACATCCCCAGGATGTCCCACAGGATTATCTGGGGATATCCCTCGGACCACAAAAGGATATTGTATTTTGAAGCCCTAGGACATCCCCAGGATGTACTGGGGACATCCCTCGGTCCACAAAGGGATATTGTACTCTGAAGCCCTAGGACATCCCCAGGATGTCCCACAGGATTTACTGGAGACATGCCTTTGACATGTATTGAAAGGTGTCCCATTATTCTATCAGTATGAATCCCATAACCCCACAGATATCCCTGCCTCCCCATGATAATTCTGTGGTCATCCTTAGGAGGCCATAAGGCTCCTAGTAATAGGTAGTGTGTACCCTGAAGCCATATCGCCTCCTAAGGATGACTGCAGAATTATCATGGGGTAGGCAGGGATATCTGTGGGGTTAGGGGATTAAAACTGATAGAATAATGGGGCACCTTTCAATATGGTCACACAATCTGATAAGAAGACAGTTCTAAAATAAATTACAGGACAACTTTAAATTATTCTTTTATAAAAATAATACTATAATTGTCCATGCCCAGCTTGCACATAGAAACAAAAGTTTTAACTTCATATTGGTGTTATTTTTTTAAACAGGTTGACTAGTGTATACACGTTAAATACCTGTAATCTTCCTTGTGATCCTAGGATATCTTTTTAATGAATGACACGTTTTGTCAAAAGAAATGTTGTCATCTTTAGACCCATACAAAACTTTAATTTGTCACATCACAGTTCAAAAGCGAAAATACTTTAAAATTATGTTTTACAACTTTATATTGGTTACCATTCTCATATTTTATGCTAATTTTTATCATTACTATCACATGATTTATTTGTAAAAGTGTCACTAATGTCCTGATTATATGTACTTAATTGGATTGACACTGAAAATATATACACAACTTACAACTTTTTATTAAAATTTACTCAAATCTTTTTCGGTGATGTGATACAAACAATTAAGGATTTTTTTTAAATAATACAGTAATGAATTCAAACAAAATGGCAGTATAATTGCAGTAAAAATAAGTACATAAAAAAATGTAAGTCATATAAACCAGGGTGTATAAACACACAGTAAGTAGTGGTAGTTGATTAAATTCCTACTCTGTTTTCATCTTCATCATGGCCTCGCTTCCTGTAAATAACAAAAATTAAGCTAATACTGCATATAGCCTTGGGTAATATTTTATTCAAAAATACCCCCGTCGCAGCAAACATGCGTACTAAGCGAATTTCCAATGCATATAAATGTGTCTCACTACTACATAAAGCCACTTACCAAGTTTCACAAAAATAAATTCATAAATAAGTGGTATATAACATTTTATTTATTCTCCATAAGAATAGCATTAAGACTGAGCAAGCAGATTTGCTGAAACAAGGAAGGTAAGAAATGTGTTTTTTTGCGAGAATCAATATAACTCAAACAGGTGAAATTAAATACAAGTTTTATTAATTTAAGTTCATAACTAAGGGAGATATCAAACTTTACTTACTCTCCATATGAATAATACCCCTGTCGCAACAAACCTGTATACGCAGCAAATTTCTAATGCATATAGCCCTATATGTTTCTTACTACCACAGAAAGCCACTTACCAAGTTTCATAAAAATACATTTATAAATAAGTGATATATAGCATTTGAGTTATTCTCTATAAGAATAACATAAAGGCTGAGTACGCAGGTTTACAGCAATAACAAATATAAGAAATGTGTTTTAAGCATTTATCAATATAACTCAATCAGGCGAAGCTTCGAAGCTACATACCAAGTTTTAATAATTTATGTTCATAATTACGGGAATATAAAACTTTACTTATTCTACAAAAAAAATAACACATGGCTGAGTATGCAGGTTTGCTGCTACGGGGATAATCAACAAAAAACAAATTTTTGTGCAAATATCAATATACCATTATTAGGTGGTTTTTACCTATTTTGAACTCTCTTTCCATAGCCTGATCGATCTGGTTTTCAAACTAGTCATAAATGTTACTCTCCACATTTAGGCCAAATTTAATCAAAATTGGGCATTTATTTCAAAATTTATCAAGGACGCAGATATATAAATCTAAACAACTTATGTGTTTGGCATGCGGGGACTTCAAAACAAAAAGTGATCATGGTCTGGGCATTAAGTCTTACCATGCCACCTACAGTAATAGCTTTTTCCCTATAGAGGAAATTCGCTAAAAAAATATAGAAATGAACTGAGAAGTAAACAAGACCAAACATTAAAAATGTCTTCTCCGCCACAGCGTGAAAACTCATTTTATTTCTGCTGCTGCCATTTCAGTCGCCTTGTTAATGATTGTATTACAGTTACTGGTAACCACCAATCATTCACACTAGAATGAAATATAATGTTATGAATATTTATGTTGAAAAATGTAAAAGAAAATTGTCAGCAATATTGCAAATTTAATCTCCCCTTAACATTATATTTGGTAAATATGTCATTGAATATTTTGTGTAGCCATGGGTTTATAAGGTACAGTTTAAGTGCTTAAAGAAACATCAAAAAGCATAAGTGGTCTTCAATTTTGGCAAATCAGTTGCAGAGTCTATTCACCCCTAGTTTCCAGTAGACCTGACCCCTTGGCCACCCTCAAATTTGTACCGTAGTGCATGAAGATGATGATGAGCATGAAATAATTGTATTAATAATTAATTATGCCAAAAAAAGAAAACGATAAATGCGGTAGCCAGTAGCCTAACGTATTCTAAAAAATAAAATCAAGACAAAAAGGATAACAAATAATACCCCGCACACAGAAAACCAGCATTATCAGTGAATTTCCAATGCCAATTTATATATCTACCACATAAAGCCACTTGCCAATTTTCATGAAAATACTTTCATAAATATAAGTGATAAATAACATTTTATTTACTCTCCATATTAATGCTGAGTCAAGGAGGATGAGAAATGTGTTGTTATGCAATTATCAGTAAAACTCAACAAGATGAAGCTATATACCAAGTTTTATTAATTAAGTTCATAATTGAGGGAGATACCTATTAAACTTTACATATTCTTCATTAAAATAACATTAGGGCTAAGTAAGCAAGTTTGCGGCTTCGCAGACAGTAAAAAATCTTTTTGTGTAAATATCAATAAACCACAACCAAGCAACATACACAGTTTCATCAATATACAATCAGGTAATAGATATAAAGACTTAACTCTTAACCCATTGGCTTAGAATGACGTACTGGTGCCGTTCCTGACCTGTAATTTTTCAAACCTTTAAAATGGAATAGAAAAATCATGTTTTTAAATGGATTAATGGTGTATTTTAGTTAAAATATTGTTTTCTTTCAGTTTAAATATTGAAATTGGCATACACGCAGAATAGACGTAAGTAAAAAATAGCAAATTCAGTGTTGACCTTGTAACACACAAAAAAATAAACCGATCCTGTTAACTTTGAATGTAAAATGGTTATTATATATAGGCCCTTATTATTGATTTTAACTTATGACACCTTATTCAGGCAATTGTGTAAGTAACTAAATTGTGATCATTTTGATAGGTGTTAAGGCTATCATAGACCTTGCATAATCGAATGAAGTAGCCTACGTTACCTAATCATAGTTTTCTAACCTACCTTATTTAATATACAGAATTGTTTTTATAGTTTTACCTGGATTTCTCTTCATATAAGAGTTGATTTCTTTGGGGTTTGAGCAAATCCATGAAACCAATATGTTTTACTTTGGCCTCAGCAAACTGATTCTGATCAGCTCCTAAACAGAGACACATGCTAATTTAAATACCTAATTGATTAGCAAACAAACTAGGCCTAAAAATTTCCTGAAAGCACATAGTTACGTCATATGCCTACTTTTAATGTACCATATCCACTCATCAGGCACTGTAAGTTTCAGTTCATACGGCAATTTAGGTTGAGTTTTTGAAGATTTGATTTATTTACCTAATCGTACGTCATACGCTTTTTATTAATTCAATAGTAACTACACTACACGATGAAGCTGATTTTTCTTTCCACTTAGCATCAAGATTATAGTATCTTAAAATAAAGAGTTGATTTACCACACTTCAGTTAACCGAATGATAAAATTTAATATGTTCTTCAATATTCTCTTCAAAATTTGCATAAGTTTTAGGCACTAACAAATAATCATTAAAAAACCATTATTGCTTTATGTATCGTACCTAAGGCCCTATTTAGGGGCAAGTGGGGAAACTGGGCACACCTAAGTTAAATCCATTATACCGTACTCAAGGATTTTTATAGTTAAACTTCAATTTATTCATATTGCCTCTAGGATCAAAGTTTGACTCAAAATAAAACAGGTTTTTATACCCTATCGTCAATCCTCTGGTTTACTAGCAGATGACTAGTTTTGGGACTACTGTCCCATTATTAAATCTGGCGTCGCTAAATTAAAATATGAACACATAACTTTGTCACAATATATACACCAACACAACACAAACGGACGCTACGATTAAAACAAACATTTATTTGGTTTGGCCGACCAAGGACCAGTCCAGACAGCGGGACAAGAACACGCGGAAGGCTAAAATGTGACAAGGTACATTGGTAGGAGGTAAGTTAGTCATGTAGGCCTAGGTATTGGAGGTAGTCACGTCACAGCCTTCCGCGTGTTCTTGTCCCGCTTGCCTTTTATTTTTATTATTCACCCAAATTTGCAATTAGGCTATACCGGTACCGGTACTGCGCACAGTTACCTTACCCAATGTGCACAGTGACACCAGTCGGGGAACTGGGCGCTTTTGCATACTTTGACTTATTAATTTCTGTACAAATAATGGTTGAATCGATTAAATTGGAATTTCCTCCTAAGAAACGAATAACCTAAACGGGGAGCAGTTATATGTATTCGTTTGAAGTTTAACTCGAAATGAAACAGTTTTACATACCTTTCCGTCGTCAGTCCTTTGGTTTACTAGCAGATGACTTAGTTTCGGGACTGCTGTTCCATTATCAAATCTGTCGTCGATAAATTAAAATATGAACACATAGTCACTATATATACACTAACACAAGCCAAGGACAAGTCCAAACAGCGGGATACGAACACGCGGAAGGCTACAATGTGACAAGGTACATTGGTAGGAGGTAAGTTAGTCATGTAGGCCTTGGTATTGGAGGTAGTCACGTCACAGCCTTCCGCATGTTCTTGTCCCGCTGTGTGGACTTGTCCTTGGTCGGCCAAACCAAATAAATGTTTGTTTTAATCGTAGCGTCCGTTTGTGTTGTGTTGGTGTATATATTGTGACAAAGTTTGAACACATAACTTTGTCACAATATATACACCAACACAACACAAACGGACGCTACGATTAAAACAGACATTTATTTGGTTTGGCCGACCAAGGACAAGTCCAGACAGCGGGACAAGAACACGCGGAAGGCTGTGACGTGACTACCTCCAATACCTAGGCCTACATGACTACCTTACCTCCTACCAATGTACCTTGTCACATTGTAGCCTTCCGCGTGTTCGTATCCCGCTGTTTGGACTTGTCCTTGGCTTGTGTTAGTGTATATATAGTGACTATGTGTTCATATTTTAATTTATCGACGACAGATTTGATAATGGAACAGCAGTCCCGAAACTAAGTCATCTGCTAGTAAACCAAAGGACTGACGACGGAAAGGTATGTAAAACTGTTTCATTTCGAGTTAAACTTCAAACGAATACATATAACTGCTCCCCGTTTAGCTTATTCGTTTCTTAGGAGGAAATTCCAATTTAATCGATTCAACCATTTTGTACAGAAATTAATAAGTCAAAGTATGCAAAAGCGCCCAGTTCCCCGACTGGTGTCACTGTGCACATTGGGTAAGGTAACTGTGCGCAGTACCGGTACCGGTATAGCCTAATTGAAAATTTGGGTGAATAATAAAAATAAAAGGCTGTTACCTACTATCAGAGTTAATATAATACAACACATATGGATAAGAATTATATATTTTGTAAAGAAAACAACTTTAAGATAAAAAGTCTTCAGTGTTTTTATGATTAAATAAATGTAAATCCAGGCTGCCCATAAGACTAGTGTTAATTGTAACATTGGCCTTATGGAAGTATGGAAAGCCTAGTTTTTCATTCGTGCAATACACTTTATAGGCCTAGATAGTTTTGAGGTTATGGTAGTTCTTAGTATGAGAGACTGACTAAACTGATTCAGTAGGTACCGGTACTGTCTATAAACAAACCATCCTAGTGGAATAACTCTTTTCTTTATTACATTATGAAGAAAAATTAACTATAGTTAACCTGTAAATCTGTTTTAACAAAGTATGTTACTTACCAAGAAACAGTACAGTATTCAAAACACCTGAAGTAACTCTTGAATGAAGATATATTTTTCTCAATTCAAACCTCCAAAACTTAAAACTTAGTAGCCTAAGTAGAAAGTAACTGAAACATAATTTACCAAGCCAAATACGGATTGACCGTTATAACATAACGCACGTCTGTCTGGTCTGTCGTCTGTAGACATAGAGTTTGGTTGGGATGCTGCGATTCTGCGCAGGCGCCAGGCGCCACGTCGGATTTTTTTCTCTTAGCTCTAAAGGGGATTATGGGAGATCGGATTGGCCGTTAATTTAATGGTGTACCGGTAAAAAGTATGCAATTTTTCTTTTCTTATAAATTGTCAGAATTCTATGCATATTTCATTGATGTATAAACTGTAAATTCATTCTTTCTTTATACATGTGTTATTTTAGGTATCTAATCATTATCCTTGTTATTCAATTTGGTTTGAATAATAAAACTCTAAATACAACTTTTAATTAATTATTACTAAAATTGGTCTGTGATATAGAGGATGTCGGTGGGATGTCCCCAAGATATCCACGTTATCCCGGGATTTCGTGAACATCCCTGGGACGTCCACAAATGTCCCGGGACATATCAAGATATCCTAGGGATGTCCTGTTTATCCTGGGATGGCAATGGGATGAGTGGGACACAAATGGGATATCCTGGGGACATCGCGTGCTGTGTGGGTAATAGGCCCCTACTAGTGATTTTAACTTATGACACATTCAGGCAATTGTGTAAGTAACTAAATTGTAATAACTTTGATAGGTGTCAAGGCTATCTTAGATCTTGCATAATCGAAAGAAGAAGTCTACTGCACTGAATCATAGTACTGGTATTCTAACCTACCTTCTTTAATAAGCAGAATTTGTTTATATAATTTTACCTGGATTTCTCTTCATATAAGGAGTTGATTCCTTAAGGGTCTGAGCTAATCCATGAATCCAATGTGTTTTATTTTGGCCTCAGCCAACTAATTCTGACCAACTCCTAAACAGAAACACATGCTAATTAATATAATTGATTAGAAAAAACTAGGCCTAACAATTTCCTGAAAGCACATAGTTATCATATGCCTCCTTTTAATGTAGGCCTACCCTATCCCTCATAAGGCCCTTTAAGATCATATTGCAATTTAGGTTCAGTTTTGTTACACTCTCTCTTCTTGGTTTTGTTACCAAATTACTTGTTACACTTGTCTCCTGTGAATTCACCAAATGAAAACTCAATTTATTTAATTTTATATTTGTCAAGACAATGAACAGAGCGAGTGTTGCTGGGCCCAAAAACACTCGTGGATCTCTGATTAGTTGTGGGTTGCTTGAATGAAAAACAAATTGCAAGAAACTATTTTATTTAACCTTAAAAACATTACAACTAATGCATTTCCTAAGCTAGAGCCAGAAATGAGTATTATTTATTTGTTTCACGATTTAAGCTTAGAGCGTTATGGCTTTGGTTGACTTCTGGCCTTTTAATTCTTTTTATATATACTTTTTTGTATTTAATATTTTAATAAGTAAATGCAGTTCCCAAGAAACAGTGTTCAATTATGGTGTTCAGGAAATACCATAAATGTATAGGTGGTGTATAAAGCAAGCGAGTGGTTGGGAGTTATTATTAATAATTTCTAATCCTCCTAACCATTCCTCCTGACCTCCGACCCACTCTATCCTCCGAAGTATCACTACCACCAAACAAATTATACACTTAAACGATTTATGATAAACTTTATTCAATATACATGTGGATCCTGAATTGTGCTCTGAACTGCAAAATAATTTACTTTATACCCTTTTTTTGATACCAACCAAATTGTAACTCTCTATTGTATAAATTTTCAGTCTCCTAGAATTTTGGATTTTACTCAATTTCTAGCTCTTATAATATTTAAAATCTGAAACAGTATTATTGAATCTAATTGTCTTTCAAAAGTGTTCTTGCTTTAAGATAAATTAATTCTTATCCAGAAGTTACATTCTCAAATTACATTATAATAAATAGGAAGCTATGTTGAATAATCTGTGAGCATGAAATTACATTAAATAAATCAGCAGTGATAAATCAATTCAAACTTAATAATTGTTAAACATAGATCAGGATAAACTACAACATGTACTCTGACGAAATATGACCAACAAACATAGAATCAATTAAAGGGACTTACATGACCATTGCAGATTATTACATATGCACACAATATAAATACACTGTTACACAATAACTCACTATATTCTAATAATACCAATTATTTAATTTACAGCTATCCCAAAAGCGACAAGAATCGTTGTGTTTAAACTTGCTCTTAGCACGTGTGAATTTTGAATAAACCTTAATAAATTAATTAAATCGAATACGAGATTGTACCGCGAATTTCGGCCTTTTCATTAAAATAATTCAAGAAATAGAAAACGTATGGGGTGCACCCCGTTAACAAATCAACGAACTTTTAGAACTGGCAAAAGAAACGCGGTATTAATTTGGAAAAGATTTTTGATGTTGCTACACCGAATTGTTCCGAGCTAAGAGAGCAAATTGTTCCGGGCCGCGGTCGATTGGTTTTGTGTGCGAGGCCGGTCACGTAGCTGCATTGTTGTTAGGTCCTCGGATTCGCGGTACCTTCTAGATGTTTCTGATATGGCGGCAAGTTTGAGTTTGAACTTGTAACAGTTTTAGAAGATTTTATATTTTTACCTTGTCGTACGCTTTGTATTCATTCATTCTAAACTACACGATGAAGCTGGGTTTTCTTTCCACCTAGCATCGTGATTATAGTTTCTTAAAATAAAGGGTTGATTTACCACACTTAAGTTAACCAGTGTCGTAGGTCCGGGGGGATCAGGGGGATATATCCCCCCATTGTAACTTGGAAAAATAAAAATTTATGTCCTCCTGAAATCAAGTTTATGAAAGAAATGCTGCTACTGAAAAACAAAAAATATGTGTGCAATATCTCCAAAATATCTTATTTATATATTACGAATATTGTTCGCTTACAATTAATAGTATAAAATTAAATGCACCGGCACATGGCACGGTATTTGCGCATTTGCGCATTGCGTATTGGGGACGTGAATCACCGAACAGTCGACCCTCACCCCCTAGCAACCAGTTCGTCAACTAGCGCACCTGACCTTGACCTTGACGTCTAGATGGTCTTAGTGATGTGCTTATATTACGGTTGCCATATTAGATTTGTAATTTAATTCATTGAAGGGAGCCATAAATCTTCATACTGGTTTTCAGCTTTCTATAACCGCAAAGATATGTAAAAGTCAATTATATTTCCCGACGAAATAAAGCCAAAGAGTAACAAATAATAGATGTTAGAGTGAATAACAGGGGAAAAATAAGGGTTTGTTTGGTTTGGATTATTTGGCAATCGATGCATGACGATGAATTTGCAAGCGTAAATAAATGTTCGTTCACAGATAGGATTTCATCACAAAATTTGAGGTCTGACGGACCAGCTACGTAGCTCACGGCAGGGTTCTCACGGCTCTTGCCACCGCCGCCACCGCTGCCGTAGTGCCAGGTTATACGGGCGAACCGCGTATCGCACATGCGGTCGGCGGGCCCTATGAAGCGAGCCACGAAGTGCGACTTGCCACTGCCCGAGGGCCCGGCCACGATGGCGGTGAACGGGTGTTTCCACCTCAAGTCCATGGCGTCTACTGACCGCCGTGCACCGCCACCTCGGCTCTTATAACTCAATTGTTTTTTATTTATTTTTTTATTTGATTTTTTACTTTTATTTATTTTTTCAATTGTGAAGGAAACAAGGAAATAAGGTATTCCATTTATTGACACAAATTAAAGGAGAGGGCCTTTGCTGCCAGGAGGGCCGATCCTCTTCACAAGGCTCATCCTCGGCCCCACGCCAACGTTGTACTGTGTGATGGTGTTATCGTCCAAGACTGTAAGGTACCGCCGAGGCATGTAGATGCGGATCGGGTCGTCGCCGACAAGGCCCTCCAAGGTGGCCATAACCGCCTCTCCGTACGGTGTGTCTACTCGCTCAAACGAGCGAATTGGGTACACCGCGTTGTCCTGTATGTCTACGATGCGAGTGTAACCCGCAGCCTTGCAGCTATTGAGGGCTGTCCTGAGGTCCATCTTCTGGTCCGTGCTAAGCATGGTGCGGTTGGATACAGAATGACTGGCTCTCGCCGCCGAGTCGCCTTTTATAGACGGTGCCTACGTGCCGACTCGCACGCGTCAACAACATGATGACGTAACTACTCACTCGGTTCTAGGAAAGATACCCAGTGGGTGACGTAATGGAAAGCTTTACCGCGTAAACAAGTGGATTGTTCTAGAAGCGTCTCGGTTATTAACTGCTGATTAGTGGAAGTTTCCCGGCTCTGTTTCTCGTTTAACGGGTAGCACACCTAGAGTGCGTGTTTCTCTTGGTTTTTCCAGGGATGACGCAATCGGTCTTTCGCCAGGCGGGCAGAGGAGTAGCGGTCCTAGTGATCCCGTCGTATCTTGGCTCTCCGGTCTCGCTATTTACCAGCCATAGGTTTTGCAATCTGGATAGCAGGTCCGTTAGGCATATACAGATTTCATCGTTTCGCTCCTCGTCCAGGTACAGACCGCAACTGAACGTGGGGCGACCTCCTTTGAACACGTTCATCTTCAACAATACATCACCGCTGTTGGTGGGGTTCTTCACAGTATACTGGTATCTGCCAGCGGACCAGCACAGTGTCAGAGAATCGATAGGCACTTCCTTCCTCTTTACAGTCCACCCATCGGGCTTCCTCTTCTTTGACGCGCATCCCTGCTGTTGCTGTACTGGCGGTGCGTTGGCGTTCTCATCGTTCATTGCGTTCAGCTCCTCTAGGAAAGAGCGGATCGTTTGGTCCACTTCTGCTACGCTGGCGCCGCTTCCGTTCATGGTGACTTCTCGAACAGCACTGAGGTCGCGCGCGCGGTCCAGCCTCGGTTTTATACCCGAGTCGTGCGGGCTCCGGCGAACCTTCTAGAAGCTTCCAGAAACGTGAGAGATGATCTATCGCGCCCATAACAGCTAAGATCCCATAAGGAAAACGCGTTTACAAGTTAGTAGCGGGCTTATTTGATGGTGGATCTTTGGGGTTCTTACATCGTTCTCTTCGTCGGGGGTAGGCCTACACTCTTAAAAAGATCCCATGGAGATCGGTGGTTAGACAGGTGAGTTATTAATTTTCGAAATTCTTTCCTCATGGTCCTTGACCGGGTTACGGGGGCGGGGATGACGTCATCGGGGGGGCTGACGTCATCGGGGGGGGGGTCAAGTTCAAGGTTGTGGATTGAGGTAAGACCTGGACAAGTTCAAGGTTATGGATTGAGATAGGACCTGGTTATGGTTTAGGAAAAGGTTATGGTTTTGGTTTTGACCGGTTATTGTCCAGGTCCTCTGACATTCTCCTGTACATCTAGCACCGCCATTCTGCCGTGGTTGAGCGTAAACTCCAACCCTTGCAGCACCTCATCCCACTGCGCCGGGTCGCCCGGGTCGAAGCGACGAAACGACATCAGGGGCCCGGTTGGGCCCCACCACCCCGGCCTGACGAAGATGTGGTCGCCTCTTTGCATCGCCTCCTCGACCCCAATCCTCGTGGGGGCGAGGAACTCTGGTCCCAGCAGAAGGTAGCGGCAGACGTTGGGCGCATCGACGAACACCTCCACCGTAGCGATATCCATCATAAAAGGGGCTCTGGTCAAGACTGACTCAAGTGTGTACGTGATAAAAGCTTGTTTACGCCCTCGGTCACTGGTCACATCGCCTTGGGAGCCCACTCACCAATGTAATGGAACTTTCCACCAGGCAGTGAATGAAAACATTCGAGAAACTTCTAGAACCTTCTAGAAGCCTTCTAGCTTCTAGAACCTTCTAGAACTCTAGAGCAATCCACTTGTTTACGTGACTGACTCAACGGAGTACGTGACAAAACCTTGTTTACGTCCTAATATTCCAGATAATGAGCTATCAGACCAAAATTTGTTTTATGCGATAAAGCTTTCCAATGCCACTTTCACCCGCTGTTGTTGACACCTCTGGATTCGGACCGTCATTCCTTCCTAGACCCGCGACCCATCAAGTTCCCCTGCCCTCTCTGCACTGCAGCGTTCACACGCAAAGATCATCTCACCCGCCATCTCCATTCCACGCATGGGGAGGGAGGTGAATCCTACTGTTGCCCCACCTGCGGAAGGGAATTCCGCAGAGCGGACAAACTGAGGGTTCACCTCCTAACCCATGGACCCACCACCATCTCCTTAGCCCCTCAACCGACCACCTCCTTAGCCCCACAACCGATCACCTCCTTCACCCCACAACCGACAACCTCCTTCACCCCACAACCATCCACCTCCTTCACCCCACAGCCATCCACCTCCAACTTGGTCCAGGTCGCCCCCGAAGCAATTTCGGTGGGTGTAAAGGTCGGGGTGGAAACGAGCGAGGCGTCCACCCAAGGGCCGGTCGTCGAACGCCCCGTATGTCAGTATCGCAGGGACAGGTTAGGGCATCGATAGTTAACGCTTTAAATAGTATTACTAATTACTGACTCCTTCCTCACAGGCAGAGTCCGCCCTTGCGTACACGAGAACCAAAACTGGTTACAAGAAGAGGTGCGGCAACTGACACGGGACCGGCAAGGAGCGGGAGACGAGAAGGCGAGAGCGGGAGGAGGCCCGCAAACGTCTCCTGCAGGAGCTGGAGGAGGAGGCTCAACGCCACCGTCGGGAAGCAGAAGAGACTGCTGCTGACGACTCCGGCTCTGACGTGCAACTCCTGTCGGACAGCGACGACGACGGGTGGAACGCCTGAAATAAAGATTAATCCCTTTCCCCTCATCCCACCTGATAGAAATGAGAAATAAATAATACCCCCGTCGCAGCAAACCTGCGTACTCAGCGAATTTCAAATGCATAATATATGTCTTAATACCATATACCAAGTTTCATAAAAATATATTCATATATAAGCGATATATACAATTTTAATTATTCTCCATAAGAATAGCATTGGTGATGAGTACATAGGTTTGCTGAAACAAGGAACACAAACAATTGGTTTTTATGCAAATATAAATATAATTTAACTAGGTGAAGCCACATACCAAGTTTAAACAATATTCAATCATAAGTAAGCATTATATAACATTTTAATTATTCTCCATAAGAATAACATGGGAGCTGAGTAAGCAGGTTTCCTGCAACAAGGAACTAAAAAATGGGTTTTTATGCAAATATCAATATAACTCAACAAGGTGAAGCCACATACCAAGTTTTATTAATTTATGTTCATAATTAAGGGAGTCATTACATTTTACTTATTCTTCATAAGAATAACATGGGGGCTGAGTACGCAGGTTCGCTGCTACGGGGATAATCAACAAAAAATAAATTTGCCGTGCAAATATCAATATATCAGCACTACGTGACCCCACGTGCCAAGTTTCATCAATATACATTCATTAATAATGGAGATATCAAATTTTATTTATTCTCCATAAGGATAACATTGGACAACGTACTGTGTTTAGCACTTTGATTATCTCTGCAACGGTTGGACGTAGAATCACAATTTAAACACCAAAATGATTGTTTTGTGGATCTGAGTTGATTGGTAAAAGCAAATGTGAAGTTTACATTAAAATTAACTTAGGAAAAGCCAAAAACCTTATTCCCTTAAGATTAACATAGGAGATTTTATGAGCAGGTTTTTTTTGGATTTTCTCCGCAACCACTTAACCTAGCTTAATAATTCAAAATATCATATTATTTGTTTTTTTTTAAGCTCTATAACATGGTTTAAACCAAAATTAAGTGTTTTAAAAATTGTAGGGTAAAAAATGCAAAAAACTGATTTTTGGACAATTTAAAACCCCCATAAACCCCCCTTCCCATGGCCCGATTTTTCTGGTTTTCGAACTTAAAGTCATAAATGTCACTTTACACATTTGAGCCAAATTTCATCGAAATCGGATATTTTTTACTCAAGTTATCGCATTCACGGACACATCTATATATATATATATATATATATATATATATATATATATATATATATATATAATTTGAACGAATGGTGTTTTAGTCATCTGGGGACCTAAAAAAAATTTTGTCATGGTCTCGGGCTTAAGTCTTACCATGAGACCTACGGTAATAGCTTCCCTATAGCTATGTTCATGTTCATGTTTCCCTATAGCTTTTCCCTATAGGGGAAATTCGCTAAAATAAAAAAATACCCCCTGTCGCAGCAAATCTGGGTACTCAGCGAATTTCCAATGCAAATATAAGAGTATCACTACTACCTAGAGCCACTTACTAAGTTTCACAAAAATACATTCATTAACAAGTTATATATAGCATTTTATTGATTCTCCATAATAAGAATAACATTATAAATGAGTACGCAGGTTTGCTGCAAAAATGAAGATAAGTTAGGGTGTTTTTTTGTAATTATCAATATAACTAAACCACTTGAAGCTAAATACCAAGTTTTATTAATTTAGGTTCATAACTAAGGGAGATATAAAACTTTACTTATTCTCCATATGAATAACATGGGGGCCGAGTATGCAGGTTTTCTGCTACCGTGAAAAATCAACGAAGAACTTTTTTTACTATTATCAATATACCACAACTAGTTGAAGCCACATACCACGTTTCATAAATTTACATGCATAAATAATTTGAAATATAACATTTTATTTATTCTCCCTAAGGATAACATTGGACAACGTACTGGGTTTAGCACACTGAATATTACTGCAACAGTTGGACGTAAAACAACAATTAAAACGCCAAAATGATTGTTTTGTAGAGCTAAACTGATTGGTAGAAAGAAATGTGGAGTTTTTAGTGAAATTATCTGAGGAAAATCTAAAAACCGTATTCCCATAAGATTAACATGGGAAATTTTATGGACACATTTTTTGACTTTTCTCCACAACCACTAAACCTAGCTTAATGATTCAATTAATGATTCCGGTTCTCATCTCTCGGGACTCCTACTGATCACTTCTGTTAGCACTTGCGTGTTCTTCTTCTTCTCACCCTCACCTTCCCCTCCCCTCATCCCCTCACCCATCCACTGTTTTATTTATCTTGTGTGTTCTGTTACTGTCACTCCCCTCACCTTCCCCTCTACCCCTCACCACGCCTTCTCTCTTTTTTCTTCTTTTTCTTCTCTTTCTTGAGTCAGATTTTCTTAAAATTGCTAATATCTCGAAAACGGTAAGTCCTAGGGTCATTTTGACCCCGGAAAACTGCCTACTACGTAGTGTAGGCACTCCAGGGGGGTATCTACCCATATAAAAAGTCTTAACTAAAATGTTGCGGGTTGCATCTCAAAAAATGAAGGGGCAAATTTTCAAAATTAAATATCTCAAGAACGGCTTGGCCGATTTTCACGAAACTTGGCATGTATGTACCTGTTAACCTCCGCTACATATTACAAAACCTAAACTCTGTACTGCAGGTAGTATAAAAATAATTGAAGGAGTCATACTTTAAAAATCAATATCTTAAGAACGGGTGGGACGATATAATTGAAACCTGACATGTGGATACTTGTTAACATCCTCTAACCTTCAATTTTGTTGGAGGGTAGAAAAGGGTTGTTTAAGGGATGATGGAGGGTGTAAAACTTTAAAATTTAATATATTGAGAACGGCTTGGCCGATTCTAATGAAACTTGGTATATAGGTACCTGTTAACCTCCGCTAAGATTTACCAAAACTTAAACTCTGTACTGTGGGAAAGTATCAAAACAATTGAAGGAGCTATACTTTAAAATTAAATATATTGAGAGTTTTTGGGACAATCGAAATGCAGTTCGCTACTTATTAACCCACGCTACAATTTAAACTATGTTAAGAAAAAACATCACAAAATTGGACAGTCTACAAGCTCTGTTGTACTAGTTTTTTCAGGGTGTTTGCTTCTTTTTTTATGTTAAATATAGTAAAGCCATGGTTCATTGATTTAAACTATTTGGGATTGATAGGTCAAAGGGGTGAACAAAACGTTCACCCCCACTTCCGGTATGGTTTTCTCTACATTATCATATACCTCAGCCACTCTTAAATCATGATAATGTAAAATACATGTGATTGACACAAACTACAAGAAAACTGGTGAGAAACCAACACAAAATAAATTATTCTTTGACTGATTCTTTAAGGTGAAGGTAAAGGGGGTCAATACTTCCCCTTGCTAAAATGGCTCTCTGGCTATTTGTAGCGGTTTTTTGTGTATTTTAGCTGTTTTTTGTGTATTTTAGCTGTTTTTTGTGTATTTTAGCTGTTCTTGTGTATTTTAGCGGTTTTTTGTGTATTTTAGCTGTTTTTGTGTATTTTAGCTGTTTTTTTGTGTATTTTAGCTGTTTTTTGTGTATTTTAGCTGTTATTTTGGGTCATGTCTCTGTCTTTTATTAGATTGTTAGTATATTAACTGGGTTTTAGCTTCATGATTGAATAATTGTAGCTGTTGTGTATGTCTGTAAATTAAGTGTTACTTAAGAATTACTTTGGGAAACTTTACATGTATTGAACTGTTTAGAAATCTCAAGGTTATATTAACTAAAAGGAGAGAAGAGGCTTGTAAAAACTAGCAGAAATGGACAGATAATAAAACTATACCCCCCACTCCAAGGGGGAACGAATCCCTTTGATAACCCTACACCGGAAGTAGTTGGGACCCAAAATGGGTCCCAACTCAATTATCATGATTCTAAGTGTTGGACCCTCAGGACCCACTGTTTAAGAATTAAAACTAATGCAGAAGAGGCTGGTGACAGTAGGGTATTTTGTAAAGTCAAACAAATACAGAGTTGTCTTTTTGTTGTAGTTGATTGCTTGTAAAACTCTGTAACAAACTGAATCAATATATAATTTTACTGAATTTACTAGTAAAAGGATTGTAACCAACACCAATATCAGAGAGTTGGCAAAAAATTACACACCATGGGTGCATATTAAAAGACAACAAGCATAAAATGCATTCTTTAGAAGGGCAGAAATTATACAGTATTTAGCTCCGAGTCTTTAAACTTGATTGGTTATTTGCATTTAAGTCCTGTAAAACGGCGGATCTGTCGTATTTTTACGCTGTAACTCCTCCGTCAAATACCTCAAATTCAGCTTGAAGGTGTTTTTAAGGGGGCAGTGCCATAAATTTGCCGAAACTTCTTAAATTTATCCGGTCATTTACTCCTGCCTCCGCTGAAGCTACATTATAATGTGTTACATTTCACTTTAACGGGGATCTTTTTAAAATTTATCGGTTAAACACTTCTAACCCCAGTGAAATAATTTTGAACGCTCACGTTTCCACACCACGGTAAGCCTTTAGGCTAGGCCGTAGGAGCGTCGGCGCGTTCTTTTTGGTTACCCAGAGCTTCCCCTGGATGCCTAACCTCTGGGGTGAGAGGCCCCAACCATCGCCTCTCACAGTGGTAGCCACTCCATAACAAAATGCTACCTCCTATTTATTTTTTTTTTGTTTTTTTTGCTTTTATACTTTTTATTTGGTTTTTATTTTTATCTTTTTTTTTTTTGTTGCGCCTTTCCATCCGGTTTTCCCTGACAGTCGGAGGATTACAACAAACGGTTTCACAGTTTTTTACACCAACCTCCCCACACCCCTGGACTTACAAAGGGTTTAGCCCTGCCTGATGGGTGAGCGACTGCCGGGTCTTTTTTTTATTAGACCCCACTCGAAAATATTTTTTGAGCGTAGTACTTCGCGGACATCAAGGCGCAGTTTTCATTTTTATTCTTACAAGTCCCACCGTACGGACCGTTCCAAGGAGTAGCCTGGTTGTTAGCCAGGCGCCTCAGTGTACAAGATCCTTCATTCACACCGGGTTGTTCGAAGGAGTAGTCGGGGTGTTAGCCCGACGCCTCAATCTACTAAGCCCTTCATCACACATTCAGGTTTACGGGGCTTTTTGTCACCCGCGCCAGTGACCTTAATTCAGGTTTACGGGGCTTTTCGTCACCCGCGCCAGTGACCTTCATTCACACACACACACACACACATACAGTGGGAACTTGTGATTTTAAAGAAAATTTACATTTAAAGTTAACTTTCATCCTTCATATTTGTGTAAGTAAGGTAAAACTTCTCCGGCAACAGACTTTTTACTAACAGTCTTGCCTCAGGAGTAGTTGATTTTAACATCAAAGAACATAACCCGGCTTCATTTATGAAAACCGTTGTTTTCTCAATAGGCCCAACTCCCTGTTTTTGGGCGTCAGTAAAACTTCCAACAGTTAATTTATCACTGTCATCTACATGTTTCTGAATTGCACTCCAGCAATTAACATGCTTTAGAGCAGTAGCTACGTCTTTAGCTTTAAACCATGGCTTTCCTTCATTATCAAACAGAACCAATACGGGTTTGTTATTGAATGTATAGAACTTGGCAGCCATGTCACAATTTACTCAATAGTACAGGAAAAAGAAGCGCAAAAGAACGTCTGATCAGTACCACGACTTGGAGCAGAATGATGAAACTGTACTAGTGACATTTGGTATATACAAGAGTAACGCTGCTCCGTAGGGAAAGGTGCTACCTTTATCGAAGGTAGCAGCATGGAATTGAGACAAGTGTTACTTCAAGACGTAAAACACCAGATAGTTTCTCAACGTTACAAAATATTTCTTCAAAGTGATCATCAAAAACTGACGGTGTTAAATTCCCTAAAGGCAGAAACGGTATATTTCCCGAAACATCACCGTACTTTATTGCTACTCCAATGTAGGTGTTTGATGAGGAGTCCTCCGTTATTTTATCTACTATATACTCCGAGAACATCAAAGGCCATTCCCATGCATTTATTGGCCCAGTAAGAAAGAACTCATACTCTGAGCATGTAATGCGAAATTTTGAATTTTCATTTAACTTTCTTTTAGATATAAACTTTAAAAACACCGCTTGAATAGTGGGTGTATTATTTTCAGCAGACATTCTACAAGAAGAGACAAACAGTAACAGTACAGGCACGTCCGTTCACTACCGCGTCTCAGAACAGAATGATTTGATAGAGCTGATGTTTAGAGGTATATGCACACAGTACCCGTGTGAGTGATAGCTCCGTTAAGCAACTCTTTGTTTTTTAAAGCCGAAAGGCAAGGTATCGTGATCATCACTAAATTTCCTCTTGGGTCCTGTAATTTTAAACTTTTTAACTTCGCTTACTGTAACGACTTCTCGTCTCTTTGTTCTCCTGATTCTGTTTTCTTCAATTTCTAAAATTTCAGCAGCTTCACTAAGGACCATCTTTTTCAATTGTTCAAAATTTAGCGTTTCGGAGGTTTTTAAATTGAGGGTGAGGCCTTTGATTTTACACACAGATTCTAGTTTCTGTTTGTTGGTTGACCAAACAAGGTATGCATAATTTTTAGGCCCCCCAGAAACAAACTCTACGATATAAGAGCCGGGCCCGTAGTCACCTGCCAATTCATCGGTCATTTCACCGAGGTAATCCCCCGTAGGGACCCTGTACAATCCTTCCCGGTATAAATAAATACACGAGTCTGTATCATAATACAAGACTTGACCGCCCAAAGCCTCCAAGTGTTCATACAGTTTAAGTCTCGCATGAGCTGTAGTGTAGGCCGCAATTACAACATTTACAGTTTTTAGAGGCTCACTAGCTTCATCAACATTCTGCCAATTAACTAATAAAACCTCCTGGTTAATTATCTCAACAAACTTTACTTTTGTTCCTGGTTGAGTTAACGAATTGAACAATTCTTTAGAGTCTCTCACGATTGCAGTTTTTGTCATGTTTTCGCGTTGACCAAACTTGCCCCAAAAACTGTTTAGCATGAGTTTGGCTACCGATCTCAAACCCCCGTTTTTAGCAATTTTGCCCGTGTCCAGTTGAATACCCTCGCGCTCAAAGAAATCAGAAACATACTTTTCTTTATCCTCCTCTGTTTTACACCAAGCGGGATACCCTGAAGCTTCCTGCTTTACTTTCAAGAATTTATTAATAAAATCGGTAAAAAGTCCCCCTTTCTCGTATGTAGCTACCTCGTACTCCCACAACTCATACATATCAAGCACAACGTATCCTTTCTCTACAGCTTTTCTAATTTCATCCATAGTCCATGTCCCTACCATCGCCCTTTCCTCACTATCATGAAAACATTCCCCTTGGTTTTGAGTTTCCCCGCAGGTTCTACACAACACAAACATCAATTTATTATTCATTTTTGCGGGGAGTACGGGATGATACAAGTTGTAAGGAGGTAGAATCTTACATTTTAACAAGCCCTCTACTTCAAGACCTCTCTCTCGGCACTCATTTCCAACGTAAACAGTAGGGTGACCCACGGGATACTTACAATATTTATTTACATACGGGTAGAGGGAAGAGACATCAACGTATTGAATTGTTTCTCCCTCTTCACATTTACAATACGTTTTAGTATTACCCGTCCTGCCTCCAAAGAAGGAATCTCTAGGATTAAGTGTAAGTGTGTTTAGAATGGATAGTTGGTTCAGGTGATTTAATTTTTTATCTTTCTTCAAATTTTTAAACTCACACTCCCACATCTCTACAACCTCATAGCTAGTAAATCTTGCCATTTTGGACTTGGTTCTCTCGTAACGGAGATGCAAACTGTCTGAAGGATCCTCCGGCAGAGGTTCCTCTCGATTGTAAGGAAAACATTTTGGACACCCGTGCCAGTAACACCCGTGAAACTCATAAATTCTCTCACCATCAAACCCGTCTACTTTTAGCCCGTTAATCTTTACTTCTTTACCCCGGCCCGCATGTTGAATCTTTACTCCACGTTTCTCCTCCTCCCATGTTAGCCACTGTAAAGCAACGGCTGACTGATTGTCTGCAAGTCGGTACCCTGATTTTGGTATAAGTCCAATAGTATTTTCTTTTAAGAAGTTACGGCGGAAGGCCAGGTTACACGCGCTGGCTATTGTGATAGCCTCGAGAAAAGGATCTACGTTACACTCTTGAAGAAGCAAGGCTCTAAATTTAATACACGCTTGAGCTAGGATTTCTACGTCTGAAATACAGTACTCCAAAATTTCCTTTTTAAAATCAAACACGTAGTCTTCAGCGACTTGTTCCTCGTACCAAATCTCAAATGCCTTGTGTGGTTTCTCAAACATAGACTCGGGGCAATAGTATTTTTATCGGGCATAGGGCCTACATAATTTTGGTTTGCCAGAGTGTTGAAAATATGCGGGAAGTAGCCCTTCTTTTTGTCGGGAGGCAGGTCGAAGGCTTTAGGGAGCGCAGAGAGGGCCATGGGGAAATAGCTTAGGGAGTCGATGAATCTGACGTTGTCCATTTCCATCAAAATAGCTTTAGTTCCCCGAGGAGTTATTTTTGGGGTAAATTTAGTTTCTTCCATAATATATTGTAGTATGAATTGGAAATCAAAACCTTGCCCGTTGTGGGCAATTACACAAACATCTTTAAATTTTTTTCGAACTTGCATCACATAGTCCATAAACTGTTTTACCGGTTCCTTTTCAAATACCCTTTGCCGTTCCGAGCAAGTTTCACACTCACCCCCATTAATACATTTAAAACAGTACTGTTGTGAGACACACAGGTTAACTTGATGTACTTTTTGTTCAGGGTCAGAGGGGAGAGACTCGTCTTGGCGAGTCTCCAAGTCAAAGAAAATAAACAAAAAATCACGGTCTTTGGGAGTTCTCCTATCTACCCTCATGAAACACTGATGTGCGGGGTCTTTGAACGCTTCACAGGGTTCACAATAAACTTCTCCGCATACGTGAGCTGTCTTACGTTTTCTTGGATAAATCATTTTGTTACAGTCGCGGCAGAACTTTATAGTTTTACAAACTTGCCCTTGATGGGCTATTAAACACCGCTCGTTTTTGAAGAAACGACAGCAAAAACGGCATGTAATGCCTCCGTGTTCTAATTTACAGGGTGGGGAGATAGTATGGCAGGACGAACATCTGTTAGAGCAACGATGCTCATGTCTGTTGCTATAGGGAATATGACAGGCTTCACAAAAGAAATTACAAACAAACGCTGCAGTTAAGTTTGTAATTACATTATAATGACCATTGTGAAACAGAAGGTTTATTTTAAATTTAGCGTCTTCATTACCTCCCTCAAAATAGACATCCCGGCCTTTTCTGTCATAGTTGTAGACGGTAATTTTGTATTTTTTAAGATGGGACTGGAATTTTTCTAGCTCGGGGATACCGGCGCCTTCCTCCGGCATTTCTACACGGGCTTTTGCTATGAGCTTATTAGCTCTGAAAGTTTGTCTTTTCCCCTTGTCTTTTCGAATAGCGTAGATCTGAGGATCATTTTTTGCATACGCTTTGCCTACTACCAACGCTCTAGCCAAACATAAATTGTCTTTGTTATTTATTACAACTATTCCCCGTCTCGCTTTAGATTCCTCATCAAATGTATTATACAGGCCGGGCCTTACCCTCCCAGAACCTACTGGAACGTTAACTCGTGACACGTCTACTTTAAACGTATCAGTGGATTTAATTGATTCTGAATTTGATTGAAGAATACCTCCAAAAACCTGCCAAAGTACATCACCGCTAACTTCAGAGACCGGTCTATAATCTACGTACCCCGGTTCAGCACTTTTTAAATTTATTGACTGCATTTTAAACCCTAGATAATCGGTGGGTACAGCATCGGCTTTAGCTTTTTCAACAATTTGATTGAGACCCTTACGAATCCAATCAAACTCAGAGATACCATTGGGAGGGTTAGTAAATTTAAAAACAATATTAGTCCCGTAAAGTCTGAATTTTTTAACATAGGTTTGATTTTTACTAATTAAATTTATCGGGTTTTGAGGGTTCTTTTTAGAAACGTCCATCTTTCAACAAACAATTAAATACTGAAAACAAGCTAAACTGTGCTAACGCTTAAAAGAGAAAACACACCGACCAGAGTCAAACTCACACGGATACAACTGAATTACGCAGAATCAATAATAATCTGTGCAAGAGAACACCTACGCAAGAGCAGCGCAAAAGAACGTCCGACCAGTGTGACGACTGAAATCAGACTGAAGAACTAGAGCTTGTTGTAAGAGATATATATAGTATGTAGGGGAGCACAGTACCTCTGTACCACTACGCAAGTCAGAAAAACACTAACATACACACACTACGCAAGTCAAACCAGAACTACAAGTTATAGAAAGTTAACTCCAATGAAGGTTTCAAACACGAACACCTACGCAAGAGCAGTGCAAAAGAACGTCCGAACAGTGTGACGACTGAAATCAGACTGAAGAAACAGAGCTTGTTGTAAGAGATATATAGTATGTAGGAGAGCACAGTACCCCTGTATCACTACGCATGTCAGAAAAACACTAACACACACTACGCAAGTCAAATCAGAACTACAAGTTATCGAAAGTTAACTCCAATGAAGGTTTCAAACACTACTCTAACCAAAAGAACAAGAATAGAAAGTGAGATTACTGTTACCCAGCACATAAAACACAACACTACTCTTGACACAAGAAAGTGAGGTTAGGTTTGGCGCCAGTTTTTTCTTTTGGCGTGCAAATTTGGCGGGAAAATTTGGCGGGAAAATTTTCTTCTTACTCTTTTCTCGCTCAGCGGCTCGGAAAAGTGAGGTTACTGTTAGTCAACACATACAAAAACTGTTCTAACCAAAACTGTTTTAAAGAACAAGAATAGAAGGTGAGGTTACTGAGGTGATTTTACAGTTCAAAAAGAACCAGGGCAAAAAAAAAAGGTTGCTGAGAGTGAGGTTATGTCAGTCAACACAACACTACTTTAGCCACAAGGAAGTGAGGGTTTGTTTACTTTCTTTACTGTAAACTATCAAATCAAACAATTAAACACAAAACAACACTACTCTAGCCAAGACAATAAACACAACACAGAAATAAAATTTAGTACACCATGCACGGAATATAATACAGTAAAGTTGGAGTGTAAAGAGCGAGGTTAGAAAAAGTGAGGTTACTTTAGCAGTTCAGATAACGCTAAAAATCACACGACACTACTCTTGAAACATGTAGTTAACTCTGATGTTACTGTACACTAGCAAGTCATACAACACTCTTAACATAGATAAGTCAGGTATGAACAAGACAATTGCATGATACCGTGATATTACTGTTATGTTACTCAGCACATACAACGCACAACACTACTACAGTCAAATCAAACAAGAAACTGAGGTTACTGGGAGTGAGGTTATGTTAGTCAACACAACACTACTCTAAACAAATCAAACAACTAAATACAACGCAAAACACTACTCTAGCCAGGTCAAACAAGAAACTAAGGTTACTGTTATGTTATCAAAGACATATAAACACAGGACTACCAAGTAAAACATAATTGGCTAGGTTACTTAATAAAGAACAAGAATAGAAAGTGATATTACTGTCAGTCAACAAATACAAGTACGACGCAGCCCTTGACACAAGGAAGTGAGGTTATGTTACACTAAGATAGGGTAAGCAAACGCCCAAGTTTATCTTTGCAAAACGCAGCAAACGGAGCAACACAGGGACACGTCTGATCGTAATGAAAGCTGAGAGCAAAGTGAGAGGAAAATAGCGGTAATTGGGGGTGGTGGGGGTGGTGGAGAAACGTCTGGACCAATCAGAACGCAGTACGCCTAATTACGGCCAATAAAATACATCTTTATTGTAACAAATCACAGAGCCCACAGGTTACAACGAGTTTGCTGACAGAGACTTGTTGCGGATGTTGTGGCTAAATACGCAGAAGGAGGTGAGATTAGATACGCAGAAGGAAGTGAGATTAGATACACAGAAGGATGTGGAGGTTAGATGTATAGATGGGCACTGGGGTTAAAAAAAATCAATATGTAGAAGGAAACGTAGTTCAAATAATTACCACAGAAGGCTAGATGATTAACAGAGCAGAAGGATACGAGGGCTAAATAATTACCACAGAAGGCTAGATGATTAACAACAGAAGGACACGCATTAACATTTCAACCCATCAGTTTACTTAAAATTTTCACGTTACACCCGTCAGCTACAGTACGCTGAGAGACAGGAGCTGCAGTTTGAGACAAAGAAGGAAGTGAAGGACGCGAGGGTTAAACAATTACCAAAAAATGGTATATAATTAACCACAGGGGGATGAAAAAGATAAATAATCAACGACGGAGGGTAGCAAAAGAAAGACAGAGGGATGCAATTACACCCTAATTCCATTCCTCATAAGAGCCCATGTTATTCTATTCTCCCATAAGAGTCCATGTTAATCTATTCTCCATAAGACCCCATGTTAATCTATTCTCCATAAGACCAATGTTGGACCCCAAGCGCGCGGCCTTACTACTGTCTGGGGAGCTCAAAACAAAAAGTTATCATGGTCCCGGGCCTAGGTCTTACCATGCCAACTACGGTAATAGCTTCTTCCCTATAGAGGAAATTCGCTAAAAAGTACCCCCGTAGCAGCAAACCTGCATACTCATCGAATTTCAAATACATATAAATTTATCTTAAACAGATGTAGTTGCGGCAGGAATTTTAATCAGCTACTGTGCAAGCACGATATCAGCCAGTTACTTATAAACATATACTGATTAAACTGTTGGTCATCAGCTTCATGTGTGGTATAGTGATATGAGATTTATTTGTATTACTGTACGCTGGTTTACTTTGACAGGGGGATAGTTTAAAATTTGTAACCCAAAACAACCTAAAACTCATAAATTTGAAAACAAATATATAAAGCTAATTTTTGTTGCTCGTTTAGTTTTAGCGAATTTCCCCTATAGGAAAGAAGCTATTACCGTAGTCGGCATGGTAAGACCTAGGCCCGAGACCATGATAACTTTTCGTTTTGAGGTCCTCAGATGCCAAAAACACTACTCGTTCGAAACTGTACCTATATATATATATATATATATATGGGTGTGTGTGTGTGTGTGTGTGTGTGTGTGTGTGTGTCCGTCAGCAAGATAACTCTCGTAAAAATAATCCGATTTTGACGAAATTTGGTTTAAACGTGTAAAGCAGCATTTATGACTGAGTTCGAAAACCAGACAGATCGACCTATCCGAAGGGATATTTTGGGGGGGTTTTGTACCTCAAAAATGGGTATTTTGAGTTTTTTACAAATCATTTTTGAAAAAAATCAAATTTTATTTTTTCCATTGGAATCAGCTTGAAAAGACGCACAATTTGGTGTTTTAATCATTGCTCTACGTCAATTGGTTACTGAGATATTTAAAGTGTTAAACACAGTACGTTGTCCAATGTTATTCTTATGGAGGATAAGAAAAATTGTATAACTTATCCTGACGAAACTTGTTAAACTGATTCATTTCATTGTGGTCTATTGATATTTGCACAAAAACCCATTTTTTTGCCGATAGTTCCCGTAGCAGCAAACTTGCATACTCAGCCCCCATGTTATTTTTATGGGGAATAAGTAACGTGTTATCTCCCTTAATTATAAACATAAATTAATAAAACTTGGTATGTGGCTTTTCCTAGTTGAGTTATATTAATATTTGTATAAAAACCCATTTTAAGTGTTACTGATTTCAGCAAATCTGCATACTCAGCCGTCATGTTATTCTTATGGAGAATAATTAAAATGTTATAAGTAGTAAGGCCCAGCACTTTGGGTCCAACATGGGCTCTTATGGAGAATAGATTAACATGGGGTCTTATGGAGAATAGAATAACATGTACTCTTATGGAGGATAGAATTGGGGTGTAATTACTACCCTTTGTCTTTCTTTTGCTACCCTCTGTGGTTAATTATTTATCTTTTTCATCCCCTGTGGTTAATTATATACCATTTTTGGTAATTTTTTCGCGTCCTTCACTTCCTTCTGTGTATCTAACTACAGATCCTGTCTCTCTCAGCGTACTGTAGCTGGCGGGTGTAACGTGAACATTTTTAAGTAAACTGATGGGTTGAAATGTTAATTCGTGTCCTTCTGTTGTTAATCATCTAGCCTTCTGTGGTAATTATTTAGCCCTCGTGTCCTTCTGCTGTTAATCATCTAGCATTCTGTGGTAATTATTTGAACTACGTTTCCTTCTACATATTTATTTTTTTTAACCCCAGTGCCCTTCTATACATCTAACCTCCACATCCTTCTGCGTATCTAATCTCACTTCCTTCTGCGTATCTAACCACAACATCCGCAACAAGTCTTTGTCAGCAAACTCGTTGTAACCTGTGGGCTCTGTGATTTGTTACAATAAAGATGTATTTTATTAGCTGTAATTAGGCGTACCGCGCTCTGATTGGTCCAGACGTGGCCCCACCACAATACCTGCTCTCTTGCCGTGCATTTTCTCCCTCTCTTTGCTCTCAGCTTTCATTACGATCAGACGTGTCCCTGTGTTGCTCCGTTTGCTGCGTTTTGCAAAGATAACCTCACTTTTTCTAACCTCAATCTTGAGCGTTTGCCTACCCTATCTTACGTGTAACATAACCTCACTTCCTTGTGTCAAGGGCTGTGTTGTGCTTGTATTTGTTGACTGACAGTAATACCACTTTCTATTCTTGTTCTTTATTAAGTAACCTAGCCAACTATGTTTTACTTGGTAGTCCTGTGTTTATATGTCTTTGATAACATAACAGCAAACCTAGTTTCTTGCGTCAAAAGTAGTTTTGTGCGTTGTATTTGATTGTTTGGCTTGGCTAAAGTAGTGTTGTGCTGACTAACATAACCTTATTTCCCAGTAACCTCAGTTTCTTGTGTCGAGAGTAGTGTTTTGCGTTGTATTTAATTGTTTGATTTGTTTAGAGTAGTGTTGTGTTGACTAACATAACCTCACACCCAGTAACCTCAGTTTCTTGTTTGATTTGACTGTAGTAGTGTTGTGCGTTGTATGTGCTGACTAACATAACAGTAATATCACGGTATCATGCACTTGTCTTGTTCATGCCTGACTTGTCTATGTTAAGAGCGTTGTATGACTTGCTAGTGTACAGTAACATCAGAGTTAACTACATGTTTCAAGAGTAGTGTCGTGTGATTTTTAGCGTTATCTGAACTGCTAAAGTAACCTCACTTTTTCTAACCTCACTCTTTACACTCCAACTTTACTGTATTATATTCCGTGCATGGTGTACTTAATTTTATTTCTGTGTTGTGTTTATTGTCTTGGCTAGAGTAGTGTTGTTTTGTGTTTAATTGTTTGATTTGATAGTTTACAGTAAAGAAAGTAAACAAACCCTCACTTCCTTGTGGCTAAAGTAGTGTTGTGTTGACTGACATAACCTCCAGTAACCTTATTTTTTTTTGCCCTGGTTCTTTTTGAACTGTAAATTCACCACAGTAACCTCACCTTCTATTCTTGTTCTTTAAAACAGTTTTGGTTAGAACAGTTTTTGTATGTGTTGACTAACAGTAACCTCACTTTTCCGAGCCGCTGAGCGAGGAAAGAGTAAGAAGAAAATTTTCCCGCCAAATTTGCGCGCCAAAAGAAAAAATTGGCGTCAAACCTAACCTCACTTTCTTGTGTCAAGAGTAGTGTTGTGTTTTATGTGCTGAGTAACAGTAATCTCACTTTCTATTCTCGTTCTTTTGGTTAGAGTAGTGTTTGAAACCTTCCTTAGAGTTAACTTTTGGTAACTTGTAGTTCTGATTTGACTCACGTAGTGTTAGTGTTTTTCTGACTTGCGTGGTACAGGGGTACCGTGCTCTTTTGTAGATCCTCTGTACCTGTTATTTTAGAGAACTTGATCAGTGACTTTAAAGTATCAGTTCTAGACGTAACCGTTCCAATAGTAACAGTTGCCTTCTCTATCTTGTTCATGTTATAGCATTGAAAACTGCTACAAAGTAACGGTTCCAAATGGTTACAGTTCCAACAATGTAACAGTTCCAGCAGTACTCGTTCCAACGGTTCCAACAGTAACCGTTCCAAAAGTAACAGTTCCAGTAGACCAACCAGTGACAAAGTAACAGTTCCGTTCTCTATATAGCTCTTACAACAAGCTCTGGTTCTTCAGTCTGATTTCAGTCGTCACACTGTTCGGACGTTCTTTTGCGCTGCTCTTGCGTAGGTGTTCGTGTTTTAAACCTTCATTAGAGTTAACTTTCGATAACTTGTAGTTCTGGTTTGACTTGCGTAGTGTTAGTGTTTTTCTGACTTGCGTAGTGATACAGGGGTACTGTGCTCCCCTACATACTATATAGCTCTTACAACAAGCTCTAGTTCTTCAGTCTGATTTCAGTCGCCACACTGATCAGACGTTCTTTTGCGCTGCTCTTGCGTAGGTGTTCTCTTGCACAGATTATTATTGATTCTGCGTAATTCAGTTGTATCCGTGTGAGTTTGACTCTGGTCGGTGTGTTTTCTCTTTTAAGCGTTAGTACAGTTAGCTTGTTTTCAGTATTTAATTCTTTGTTGAAAGATGGACGTTTCTAAAAAGAAACCTCAAAACCCGATAAATTTAATTAGTAAAGATCAAACCTATGTTAAAAAATTCAGACTTTACGGGACTAACACTGTTTCCAAATTTACTAACCCTCCCAATGGTATCTCTGAGTTTGATTGGATTCGTAAGGGTCTTAATCAGATTGTTGAAAAAGCTAAAGCCGATGCTGTACCCACCGATTATCTAGGGTTTAAAATGCAGTCAATAAATTTAAAAAGTGCTGAACCGGGGTATGTAGATTTTAGACCGGTCTCTGAAGTTAACGGTGATGTCCTTTGGCAAGTTTTCGGAGGTATTCTTCAATCAAATTCCGAATCTATTAAGTCTACAGACACGTTCAAAGTATATGTAGCAAGAGTTAACGTTCCAGTAGGTTCTGGGAGGGTAAGGCCTGGATTTTACAATACGTTTGATGAAGAGTGTAAGGCGAGAAAAGGGATTGTAGTAATTAATAACAAAGATAATTTATGTTTGGCTAGAGCGTTGGTAGTAGGCAAGGTGTATGCAAAAAATGATCCTCAGATCTACGCTATTCGAAAAGACAAGGGGAAAAGACAAACTTTCAGAGCTAATAAGCTCATAGCAAAAGCCCGTGTAGAAATGCCGGAGGAAGGCGCCGGTATCCCCGAACTTGAAAAATTCCAATCCCATCTTAAAAAATACAAAATTACCGTCTACAACTATGACAGAAAAGGCCGGGATGTCTATTTTGAGGGAGGTAATGAAGACGCTAAATTCAAAATTAACTTGCTCTTTCACAACGGTCATTATAATGTAATTACAAACTTAACTGCAGCGTTTGTTTGTAATTTCTTTTGTGAAGCCTGCCACATCCCTTTTGACCAAAAATCAGAGCATCGATGCTCAAACAGATGCTTGTCCTGCCATACTATCTCCCCACCCTGTAAACTAGAACACGGAGGCATTACATGTCGTTTTTGCAACCGTTTCTTCAAAAACGAGCGGTGTTTAATAGCCCATCAAGGGCAAGTTTGTAAAACTTTAAAACTCTGCCGTGACTGTAAGAAAATGATTCATCCAAAAAAACGTAAGACAGCTCACGTATGCGGAGAAGTTTATTGTAAACCCTGTGAAGCGTTCAAAGACCCCGCACATCAGTGTTTCATGAGGGTAGATAGGAGAACTCCCAAAGACCGTGATTTTTTGTTTATTTTCTTTGACTTGGAGACTCGCCAAGACGAGTCTCTCCCCTCTGACCCTGAACAAAAAGTACATCAAGTTAACTTGTGTGTCTCACAACAGTACTGTTTTAAATGTATTAATGGGGGTGAGTGTGAAACTTGCTCGGAACGGCAAAGGGTATTTGAAAAGGAACCGGTAAAACAGTTTATGGACTATGTAATGGAAATTCGAAAAAAATTTAAAGATGTTTGTGTAATTGCCCACAACGGGCAAGGTTTTGATTTCCAATTCATACTACAGTATATTATGGAAGAAACTAAATTTACCCCAAAAATAACTCCTCGGGGAACTAAAATTATTTTGATGGAAATGGACAACGTAAGATTCATTGACTCCCTAAGCTATTTCCCTATGGCCCTCGCTGCGCTCCCTAAAGCCTTCGATCTGCCTCCCGAGAAAAAGAAGGGCTACTTCCCGCATCTTTTCAATACATTGGCGAACCAAAATTATGTAGGCCCTATGCCCGATAAAAAATACTATTGCCCCGAGTCGATGTTTGAGAAACCACACGAGGCATTTGAGATTTGGTACGAGGAACAAGTAGCGAGTAATTATATTTTTGATTTTAAAAAGGAAATTTTGGAGTACTGTATTTCAGACGTAGAAATCCTAGCTCAAGCGTGTATTAAATTTAGAGCCATACTTCTTCAAGAGTGTAACGTAGATCCGTTTCCTGAGGCTATAACAATAGCCAGTGCCTGTAACCTGGCCTTCCGCCGTAACTTCTTAAAAGAAAATACTATTGGACTTATACCAAAATCAGGGTACCGACTTGCAGACAATCAGTCAGCCGTTGCTTTACAGTGGTTAACATGGGAGGAGGAGAAACGTGGAGTAAAGGTTCAACATGCGGGCCGGGGTAAAGAAGTTAAAATTAACGGGGTAAAAGTAGACGGGTTTGATGGTGAGAGAATTTATTAGTTCCACGGGTGTTATTGGCACGGGTGTCCAAAATGTTTTCCTTACAATCGAGAGGCTCCTCTGAAGGAGGATCCCTCAGACAGTTTGCATCTCCGTTACGAGAGAACCAAGTCCAAAATGGCAAAATTTAATGGCTATGAGGTTGTAGAGATGTGGGAGTGTGAGTTTAAAAATTTGAAGAAGGACAAAAAGTTAAATCACCTGAACCAATTGTCCATTCTAAACACACTTCCACTTAATCCTAGAGATTCCTTCTTTGGAGGCAGGACGGGTAATACTAAAACGTATTGTAAATGTGAAGAGGGAGAAACAATTCAATACGTTGATGTCTGTTCCCTCTACCCGTATGTAAATAAATATTGTAAGTATCCCGTGGGTCATCCTACTGTTTACGTTGGAAATGAGTGCCGAGAGAGAGGCCTTGAAGTAGAGGGCTTGTTAAAGTGTAAGATTCTACCTCCTTACAACTTGTATCATCCCGCACTCCCCGCAAAAATGAATAATAAATTGATGTTTGTGTTGTGTAGAACTTGCGGGGAAACTCAAAACCAAGGGGAATGTTTTCATGATAGTGAGGAAAGGGCAATGGTAGGAACATGGACTATGGATGAAATTAGAAAAGCTGTAGAAAAAGGCTATATGATTTTGGACATGTATGAGTTGTGGGAGTATGAAGTCGCTACATACGAGAAAGGGGGGGTTTTTACCGATTTTATTAATAAATTCTTGAAAGTAAAGCAGGAAGCCTCAGGGTATCCCGCTTGGTGTAAAACAGAAGAGGATAAAGACAAGTATGTTTCTGATTTCTTTGAGCGTGAGGGTATTCAATTGGAGAAAGACAAAATTGCTAAAAAACGGGGGTTTGAGATCGGTAGCCAAACTCATGCTAAACAGTTTTTGGGGCAAGTTTGGTCAACGCGAAAACATGACAAAAACTGCAATCGTGAGAGACTCTAAAGAATTGTTCAATTCGTTAACTCAACCAGGAACAAAAGTAAAGTTTGTTGAAATAATTAACCAGGAGGTTTTATTAGTTAATTGGCAGAATGTTTATGAAGCTAGTGAGCCTCTAAAAACTGTAAATGTTGTAATTGCGGCCTACACTACAGCTCATGCGAGACTTAAACTGTATGAACACTTGGAGGCTTTGGGCGGTCAAGTCTTGTATTATGATACAGATTCGTGTATTTATTTATACCGGGAAGGACTGTACAGGGTCCCTACGGGAGATTACCTCGGTGAAATGACCGATGAATTGGCAGGTGACTACGGGCCCGGCTCTTATATCGTAGAGTTTGTTTCTGGGGGGCCTAAAACTTATGCATACCTTGTCTGGTCAACCAACAAACAGAAACTAGAATCTGTGGGTAAAATCAAGGGCCTCACCCTCAATTTAAAAACCTCCGAAACGCTAAATTTTGAACAATTGAAAAAGATGGTCCTTAGTGAAGCTGCTGAAATTTTAGAAATTGAAGAAAACAGAATCAGGAGAACAAAGAGACGAGAAGTCGTTACAGTAAGCGAAGTTAAAAAGTTTAAAATTACAGGACCCAAGAGGAAATTTAATGATGATCACGATACCTTGCCTTTCGGCTTTAAAAAACAAAGAGTTGCTTAACGGAGCTGTCACTCACACGGGTACTGTGTGCATATACCTCTAAACATCAGCTCTATCAAATCATTCTGTTCTGAGACGCGGTAGTGAACGGACGTGCCTGTACTGTTACTGTTTGTCTCTTCTTGTAGAATGTCTGCTGAAAATAATACACCCACTATTCAAGCGGTGTTTTTAAAGTTTATATCTAAAAGAAAGTTAAATGAAAATTCAAAATTTCGCATTACATGCTCAGAGTATGAGTTCTTTCTTACGGGGCCAATAGACGTATTAGGCTGGCCTTTGATGTTCTCGGAGTATATAGTAGATAAAATAACGGAGAACCCCTCATCAAACACCTACATCGGAGTAGCAATAAAGCATGGTGATGTTTCGGGAAATATACCGTTTCTGCCTTTAGGGAATTTAACACCGTCAGTTTTTGATGTTCACTTTGAAGAAATATTTTGTAACGTTGAGAAACTATTTGGTGTTTTACGTCTTGAAGTAACACTTGTCTCAATTCCATGTTGCTACCTTCGATAAAGGTAGCACCTTTCCCTACGGAGCAGCGTTACTCTTGTATATACCAAATGTCACTAGTACAGTTACATCATTCTGCTCCAAGTCGCGGTATTGATCAGACGTTCTTTTGCGCTCCTTTTTCCTGTACTATTGGGTAAATTGTGACATGGCTGCTAAATACTATACATTCAATAACAAACCCGTATTGGTTCTGTTTGATAATGAAGGAAAACCATGGTTTAAAGCTAAAGACGTAGCTACTGCTCTAAAACATGTTAATTGCTGGAGTGCAGTTCGGAAACATGTAGATGACAGTGATAAATTAACTGTTGGTAGTTTTTCTGACGCCCAAAAACAGGGCGTTGGGCCTATTGAGAAAACAACGGTTTTCATAAATGAAGCCGGATTATGTTCTTTGATGTTAAAATCAACTACTCCTGAGGCAAGACTGTTAGTAAGAAGTCTGTTGCCGGAGAAGTTTTACCTTACTTACACAAATATGAAAGATGAAAGTTAACTTTAAATGTAAATTTTCTTTAAAATCACAAGTTCCCACTGTATGTGTGTGTGTGTGTGTGTGAATGAAGGTCCCTGGCGTGGGTGACGAAAAGCCCCGTAAACGTGTATGAAGGTCAATGGCGTGGGTGACGAAAAGCCCCGTAAACCTGAAAGGGGGGTCTAGTAGATTGAGGCGCAGGGCTAACACCCCGGCTACTCCTTCGAACAACCCGGTGTGAATAAAGGACCTTGTACTTTGAGGCACCTGGCTAACACCCAGGCTACTCCTTGGAACGGTCCGTACGGTGGGACTTGTAAG
Source organism: Allygus modestus (assembly GCA_963675035.1). Lineage (NCBI taxonomy): Eukaryota > Metazoa > Arthropoda > Insecta > Hemiptera > Cicadellidae > Allygus > Allygus modestus. The sequence goes on along the minus strand of OY776111.1, from coordinate 159,184,193 downwards.
AATAAAAATGAAAACTGCGCCTTGATGTCCGCGAAGTACTACGCTCAAAAAATATTTTCGAGTGGGGTCTAATAAAAAAAAGACCCGGCAGTCGCTCACCCATCAGGCAGGGCTAAACCCTTTGTAAGTCCAGGGGTGTGGGGAGGTTGGCGTAAAAAACCGTGAAACCGTTTGTTGTAATCCTCCGACTGTCAGGGAAAATCGGATGGAAAGGCGCAACAAAAAAAAGATAAAAATAAAAACCAAATAAAAAGTATAAAATCAAAAAAAAACAAAAAAAATAAAAAGGAGGTAGCATTTTGTTATGGAGTGGCTACCACTGTGAGAGGCGATGGTTGGGGCCTCTCACCCCAGAGGTTAGGCCTCCAGGGGAAGCTCTGGGTAACCAAAAAGAACGCGCCGACGCTCCTACGGCCTAGCCTAAAGGCTTACCGTGGTGTGGAAACGTGAGCGTTCAAAATTATTTCACTGGGGTTAGAAGTGTTTAACCGATAAATTTTAAAAAGATCCCCGTTAAAGTGAAATGTAACACATTATAATGTAGCTTCAGCGGAGGCAGGAGTAAATGACCGGAAAAATTTAAGAAGTTTCGGCCAATTTATGACACTGCCCCCTTAAAAACACCTTCAAGCTGAATTTTAGGTATTTGACGGAGAAGTTACAGCGTAAAAATACGACAGATCCGCCGTTTTACAGGACTTAAATGCAAATAACCAATCAAGTTTAAAGACTCGGAGCTAAATACTGTATAATTTCTGTCCTTCTAAAGAATGCATTTTATGCTTGTTGTCTTTTAATATGCACCCATGGTGTGTAATTTTTTGCCAACTCTCTGATATTGGTGTTGGTTACAATCCTTTTACTAGTAAATTCAGTAAAATTATATATTGATTCAGTTTGTTACATAGTTTTACAAGCAATCAACTACAACAAAAAGACAAATCTGTATTTGTTTGACTTTACAAAATACCCTACTGTCACCAGCCTCTTCTGCATTAGTTTTAATTCTTAAACAGTGGGTCCTGAGGGTCCAACACTTAGAATCATGATAATTGAGTTGGGACCCATTTTGGGTCCCAACTACTTCCGGTGTAGGGTTATCAAAGGGATTCGTTCCCCCTTGGAGTGGGGGTATAGTTTTATTGTCTGTCCATTTCTGCTAGTTTTTACAAGCCTCTTCTCTCCTTTTAGTTAATATAACCTTGAGATTTCTAAACAGTTCAATACATGTAAAGTTTCCCAAAGTAATTCTTAAGTAACACTTAATTTACAGGCATACACAACAGCTACAATTATTCAATCATGAAGCTAAAACCCAGTTAATATACTAACAATCTAATAAAAGACAGAGACATGACCCAAAATAACAGCTAAAATACACAAAAAACAGCTAAAATACACAAAAAACAGCTAAAATACACAAAAAACCGCTACAAATAGCCAGAGAGCCATTTTAGCAAGGGGAAGTATTGACCCCCTTTACCTTCACCTTAAAGAATCAGTCAAAGAATAATTTATTTTGGGTTGGTTTCTCACCAGTTTTCTTGTAGTTTGTGTCAATCACATGTATTTTACATTATCATGATTTAAGAGTGGCTGAGGTATATGATAATGTAGAGAAAACCATACCGGAAGTGGGGGTGAACGTTTTGTTCACCCCTTTGACCTATCAATCCCAAATAGTTTAAATCAATGAACCATGGCTTTACTATATTTAACATAAAAAAGAAGCAAACACCCTGAAAAAACTAGTACAACAGAGCTTGTAGACTGTCCAATTTTGTGATGTTTTTTCTTTACATAGTTTAAATTGTAGCGTGGGTTAATAAGTAGCGAACTACATTTCAATTGTCCCAAAAACTCTCAATATATTTAATTTTAAAGTATAGCTCCTTCAATTGTTTTGATACTTTCCCACAGTACAGAGTTTAAGTTTTGGTAAATCTTAGCGGAGGTTAACAGGTACCTATATACCGAGTTTCATTAGAATCGGCCAAGCCGTTCTCAATATATTAAATTTTAAAGTTTTACACCCTCCATTGTCCCCTAAACAACCCTCTTCTACCCTCCAACAAAATTGAAGGTTAGAGGATGTTAACAAGTATCCACATGTCAGGTTTCATTAAAATAGGCTCACCCGTTCTTAAGATATTGATTTTTAAAGTATGACTCCTTCAATTGTTTTGATACTACCTGTAGTACAGAGTTTAGGTTTTTGTAATATGTAGAGGAGGTTAACAGGTACATACATGCCAAATTTCGTGAAAATCGGCCAAGCCGTTCTTGAGATATTTAATTTTGAAAATTTGCCCTTCATTTTTTGAGATGCAACCCGCAACATTTTGGTTAAGACTTTTCATATGGGTAGATATCCCCCTGGAGTGTCTACACTACGTGGTGGGCAGTTTTCTGGGGTCAAAATGACCCTAGGACTTACCGTTTTCGAGATATTAGCAATTTTAAGATAATCAGACTCAAGAGAGAGAGAAGAAAAAGAATAAAAAAGAAAGAAGGCGTGGTGAGGGGTAGAGGGGAAGGTGAGGGGAGTGACAGTAACAAAACACAAAAGATAAATAAATAAAAGCGAGTAAAGGATGGGTGAGGTGGAGAGGTGAGGGGTGAGGAGAAGAAGAACACGCGAGTGCTAACAGAAGTGATCAGTAGTCAACGCACCCCATGGGCCCCAACATGGGGTCTTATGGGCCTAAAATCTGGCTTCTGATTGGTCGAGAGCCGGTCACGTGACCGATGACATCATCAAGCCCCACCCCTTTTCCAAGATGGCGGCGCCCATGGTGGCGTTCCCGCCAAACTTGCGCGCCAAAAAAAAAATTGGCACCAAACCTAACCTCACTTTTCTTCCCGCCAGATTCTCGTTATGTCAAAGACGGCTAAACCAATGACCAAAGAAAATAAAGTCATTGATTTATGAATAATGGTGCCATTACGGCACTCTCATGGACAGTTAAGTAAGAAAGTCACAGACATTTACAATACAACGTACTGCAAAAAAAAATATGTTGACAACTTAAGAAAAAAAAGCAACTGTTGCCAACTCACATCACGCTAACGTGACCATGTATATATATAAAAGACCATGGACACTTACATTTACTTCAAAAACCATTCCCATGTTAGGACCCACACTTGCCTTGACTACTGATCACTTCTGTTAGCACTCGCGTGTTCTTCTTCTCCTCACCCCTCACCTCTCCACCTCACCCATCCTTTACTCGCTTTTATTTATTTATCTTTTGTGTTTTGTTACTGTCACTCCCCTCACCTTCCCCTCTACCCCTCACCACGCCTTCTTTCTTTTTTATTCTTTTTCTTCTCTCTCTCTTGAGTCTGATTATCTTAAAATTGCTAATATCTTGAAAACGGTAAGTCCTAGGGTCATTTTGACCCCAGAAAACTGCCTACTACGTAGTGTAGGCACTCCAGGGGGATATCTACCCATATGAAAAGTCTTAACCAAAATGTTGCGGGTTGCATCTCAAAAAATGAAGGGCAAATTTTCAAAATTAAATATCTCAAGAACGGCTTGGCCGATTTTCACGAAATTTGGCATGTATGTACCTGTTAACCTCCTCTACATATTACAAAAACCTAAACTCTGTACTACAGGTAGTATCAAAACAATTGAAGGAGTCATACTTTAAAAATCAATATCTTAAGAACGGGTGAGCCTATTTTAATGAAACCTGACATGTGGATACTTGTTAACATCCTCTAACCTTCAATTTTGTTGGAGGGTAGAAGAGGGTTGTTTAGGGGACAATGGAGGGTGTAAAACTTTAAAATTTAATATATTGAGAACGGCTTGGCCGATTCTAATGAAACTCGGTATATAGGTACCTGTTAACCTCCGCTAAGATTTACCAAAACTTAAACTCTGTACTGTGGGAAAGTATCAAAACAATTGAAGGAGCTATACTTTAAAATTAAATATATTGAGAGTTTTTGGGACAATTGAAATGTAGTTCGCTACTTATTAACCCACGCTACAATTTAAACTATGTAAAGAAAAAACATCACAAAATTGGACAGTCTACAAGCTCTGTTGTACTAGTTTTTTCAGGGTGTTTGCTTCTTTTTTATGTTAAATATAGTAAAGCCATGGTTCATTGATTTAAACTATTTGGGATTGATAGGTCAAAGGGGTGAACAAAACGTTCACCCCCACTTCCGGTATGGTTTTCTCTACATTATCATATACCTCAGCCACTCTTAAATCATGATAATGTAAAATACATGTGATTGACACAAACTACAAGAAAACTGGTGAGAAACCAACCCAAAATAAATTATTCTTTGACTGATTCTTTAAGGTGAAGGTAAAGGGGGTCAATACTTCCCCTTGCTAAAATGGCTCTCTGGCTATTTGTAGCGGTTTTTTGTGTATTTTAGCTGTTTTTTGTGTATTTTAGCTGTTTTTTGTGTATTTTAGCTGTTATTTTGGGTCATGTCTCTGTCTTTTATTAGATTGTTAGTATATTAACTGGGTTTTAGCTTCATGATTGAATAATTGTAGCTGTTGTGTATGCCTGTAAATTAAGTGTTACTTAAGAATTACTTTGGGAAACTTTACATGTATTGAACTGTTTAGAAATCTCAAGGTTATATTAACTAAAAGGAGAGAAGAGGCTTGTAAAAACTAGCAGAAATGGACAGACAATAAAACTATACCCCCACTCCAAGGGGGAACGAATCCCTTTGATAACCCTACACCGGAAGTAGTTGGGACCCAAAATGGGTCCCAACTCAATTATCATGATTCTAAGTGTTGGACCCTCAGGACCCACTGTTTAAGAATTAAAACTAATGCAGAAGAGGCTGGTGACAGTAGGGTATTTTGTAAAGTCAAACAAATACAGATTTGTCTTTTTGTTGTAGTTGATTGCTTGTAAAACTATGTAACAAACTGAATCAATATATAATTTTACTGAATTTACTAGTAAAAGGATTGTAACCAACACCAATATCAGAGAGTTGGCAAAAAATTACACACCATGGGTGCATATTAAAAGACAACAAGCATAAAATGCATTCTTTAGAAGGACAGAAATTATACAGTATTTAGCTCCGAGTCTTTAAACTTGATTGGTTATTTGCATTTAAGTCCTGTAAAACGGCGGATCTGTCGTATTTTTACGCTGTAACTTCTCCGTCAAATACCTAAAATTCAGCTTGAAGGTGTTTTTAAGGGGGCAGTGCCATAAATTGGCCGAAACTTCTTAAATTTGTCCGGTCATTTACTCCTGCCTCCGCTGAAGCTACATTATAATGTGTTACATTTCACTTTAACGGGGATCTTTTTAAAATTTATCGGTTAAACACTTCTAACCCCAGTGAAATAATTTTGAACGCTCACGTTTCCACACCACGGTAAGCCTTTAGGCTAGGCCGTAGGAGCGTCGGCGCGTTCTTTTTGGTTACCCAGAGCTTCCCCTGGAGGCCTAACCTCTGGGGTGAGAGGCCCCAACCATCGCCTCTCACAGTGGTAGCCACTCCATAACAAAATGCTACCTCCTTTTTATTTTTTTGTTTTTTTTTTTATTTTATACTTTTTATTTGGTTTTTATTTTTATCTTTTTTTTGTTGCGCCTTTCCATCCGATTTTCCCTGACAGTCGGAGGATTACAACAAACGGTTTCACGGTTTTTTACGCCAACCTCCCCACACCCCTGGACTTACAAAGGGTTTAGCCCTGCCTGATGGGTGAGCGACTGCCGGGTCTTTTTTTTATTAGACCCCACTCGAAAATATTTTTTGAGCGTAGTACTTCGCGGACATCAAGGCGCAGTTTTCATTTTTATTCTTACAAGTCCCACCGTACGGACCGTTCCAAGGAGTAGCCTGGGTGTTAGCCAGGTGCCTCAAAGTACAAGGTCCTTTATTCACACCGGGTTGTTCGAAGGAGTAGCCGGGGTGTTAGCCCTGCGCCTCAATCTACTAGACCCCCCTTTCAGGTTTACGGGGCTTTTCGTCACCCACGCCATTGACCTTCATACACGTTTACGGGGCTTTTCGTCACCCACGCCAGGGACCTTCATTCACACACACACACACACACATACAGTGGGAACTTGTGATTTTAAAGAAAATTTACATTTAAAGTTAACTTTCATCTTTCATATTTGTGTAAGTAAGGTAAAACTTCTCCGGCAACAGACTTCTTACTAACAGTCTTGCCTCAGGAGTAGTTGATTTTAACATCAAAGAACATAATCCGGCTTCATTTATGAAAACCGTTGTTTTCTCAATAGGCCCAACGCCCTGTTTTTGGGCGTCAGAAAAACTACCAACAGTTAATTTATCACTGTCATCTACATGTTTCCGAACTGCACTCCAGCAATTAACATGTTTTAGAGCAGTAGCTAGTCTTTAGCTTTAAACCATGGTTTTCCTTCATTATCAAACAGATCCAATACGGGTTTGTTATTGAATGTATAGTATTTAGCAGCCATGTCACAATTTACCCAATAGTACAGGAAAAAGGAGCGCAAAAGAACGTCTGATCAGTACCGCGACTTGGAGCAGAATGATGTAACTGTACTAGTGACATTTGGTATATGCAAGAGTAACGCTGCTCCGTAGGGAAAGGTGCTACCTTTATCGAAGGTAGCAACATGGAATTGAGACAAGTGTTACTTCAAGACGTAAAACACCAAATAGTTTCTCAACGTTACAAAATATTTCTTCAAAGTGATCATCAAAAACTGACGGTGTTAAATTCCCTAAAGGCAGAAACGGTATATTTCCCGAAACATCACCATGCTTTATTGCTACTCCGATGTAGGTGTTTGATGAGGGGTTCTCCGTTATTTTATCTACTATATACTCCGAGAACATCAAAGGCCAGCCTAATACGTCTATTGGCCCCGTAAGAAAGAACTCATACTCTGAGCATGTAATGCGAAATTTTGAATTTTCATTTAACTTTCTTTTAGATATAAACTTTAAAAACACCGCTTGAATAGTGGGTGTATTATTTTCAGCAGACATTCTACAAGAAGAGACAAACAGTAACAGTACAGGCACGTCCGTTCACTACCGCGTCTCAGAACAGAATGATTTGATAGAGCTGATGTTTAGAGGTATATGCACACAGTACCCGTGTGAGTGACAGCTCCGTTAAGCAACTCTTTGTTTTTTAAAGCCGAAAGGCAAGGTATCGTGATCATCATTAAATTTCCTCTTGGGTCCTGTAATTTTAAACTTTTTAACTTCGCTTACTGTAACGACTTCTCGTCTCTTTGTTCTCCTGATTCTGTTTTCTTCAATTTCTAAAATTTCAGCAGCTTCACTAAGGACCATCTTTTTCAATTGTTCAAAATTTAGCGTTTCGGAGGTTTTTAAATTGAGGGTGAGGCCCTTGATTTTACCCACAGATTCTAGTTTCTGTTTGTTGGTTGACCAGACAAGGTATGCATAAGTTTTAGGCCCCCCAGAAACAAACTCTACGATATAAGAGCCGGGCCCGTAGTCACCTGCCAATTCATCGGTCATTTCACCGAGGTAATCTCCCGTAGGGACCCTGTACAGTCCTTCCCGGTATAAATAAATACACGAATCTGTATCATAATACAAGACTTGACCGCCCAAAGCCTCCAAGTGTTCATACAGTTTAAGTCTCGCATGAGCTGTAGTGTAGGCCGCAATTACAACATTTACAGTTTTTAGAGGCTCACTAGCTTCATAAACATTCTGCCAATTAACTAATAAAACCTCCTGGTTAATTATTTCAACAAACTTTACTTTTGTTCCTGGTTGAGTTAACGAATTGAACAATTCTTTAGAGTCTCTCACGATTGCAGTTTTTGTCATGTTTTCGCGTTGACCAAACTTGCCCCAAAAACTGTTTAGCATGAGTTTGGCTACCGATCTCAAACCCCCGTTTTTTAGCAATTTTGTCTTTCTCCAATTGAATACCCTCACGCTCAAAGAAATCAGAAACATACTTGTCTTTATCCTCTTCTGTTTTACACCAAGCGGGATACCCTGAGGCTTCCTGCTTTACTTTCAAGAATTTATTAATAAAATCGGTAAAAACCCCCCCTTTCTCGTATGTAGCGACTTCATACTCCCACAACTCATACATGTCCAAAATCATATAGCCTTTTTCTACAGCTTTTCTAATTTCATCCATAGTCCATGTTCCTACCATTGCCCTTTCCTCACTATCATGAAAACATTCCCCTTGGTTTTGAGTTTCCCCGCAAGTTCTACACAACACAAACATCAATTTATTATTCATTTTTGCGGGGAGTGCGGGATGATACAAGTTGTAAGGAGGTAGAATCTTACACTTTAACAAGCCCTCTACTTCAAGGCCTCTCTCTCGGCACTCATTTCCAACGTAAACAGTAGGATGACCCACGGGATACTTACAATATTTATTTACATACGGGTAGAGGGAACAGACATCAACGTATTGAATTGTTTCTCCCTCTTCACATTTACAATACGTTTTAGTATTACCCGTCCTGCCTCCAAAGAAGGAATCTCTAGGATTAAGTGGAAGTGTGTTTAGAATGGACAATTGGTTCAGGTGATTTAACTTTTTGTCCTTCTTCAAATTTTTAAACTCACACTCCCACATCTCTACAACCTCATAGCTATTAAATTTTGCCATTTTGGACTTGGTTCTCTCGTAACGGAGATGCAAACTGTCTGAGGGATCCTCCTTCAGAGGAGCCTCTCGATTGTAAGGAAAACATTTTGGACACCCGTGCCAATAACACCCGTGGAACTAATAAATTCTCTCACCATCAAACCCGTCTACTTTTACCCCGTTAATTTTAACTTCTTTACCCCGGCCCGCATGTTGAACCTTTACTCCACGTTTCTCCTCCTCCCATGTTAACCACTGTAAAGCAACGGCTGACTGATTGTCTGCAAGTCGGTACCCTGATTTTGGTATAAGTCCAATAGTATTTTCTTTTAAGAAGTTACGGCGGAAGGCCAGGTTACAGGCACTGGCTATTGTTATAGCCTCAGGAAACGGATCTACGTTACACTCTTGAAGAAGCATGGCTCTAAATTTAATACACGCTTGAGCTAGGATTTCTACGTCTGAAATACAGTACTCCAAAATTTCCTTTTTAAAATCAAAAATATAATTACTCGCTACTTGTTCCTCGTACCAAATCTCAAATGCCTCGTGTGGTTTCTCAAACATCGACTCGGGGCAATAGTATTTTTTATCGGGCATAGGGCCTACATAATTTTGGTTCGCCAATGTATTGAAAAGATGCGGGAAGTAGCCCTTCTTTTTCTCGGGAGGCAGATCGAAGGCTTTAGGGAGCGCAGCGAGGGCCATAGGGAAATAGCTTAGGGAGTCAATGAATCTTACGTTGTCCATTTCCATCAAAATAATTTTAGTTCCCCGAGGAGTTATTTTTGGGGTAAATTTAGTTTCTTCCATAATATACTGTAGTATGAATTGGAAATCAAAACCTTGCCCGTTGTGGGCAATTACACAAACATCTTTAAATTTTTTTCGAATTTCCATTACATAGTCCATAAACTGTTTTACCGGTTCCTTTTCAAATACCCTTTGCCGTTCCGAGCAAGTTTCACACTCACCCCCATTAATACATTTAAAACAGTACTGTTGTGAGACACACAAGTTAACTTGATGTACTTTTTGTTCAGGGTCAGAGGGGAGAGACTCGTCTTGGCGAGTCTCCAAGTCAAAGAAAATAAACAAAAAATCACGGTCTTTGGGAGTTCTCCTATCTACCCTCATGAAACACTGATGTGCGGGGTCTTTGAACGCTTCACAGGGTTTACAATAAACTTCTCCGCATACGTGAGCTGTCTTACGTTTTTTTGGATGAATCATTTTCTTACAGTCACGGCAGAGTTTTAAAGTTTTACAAACTTGCCCTTGATGGGCTATTAAACACCGCTCGTTTTTGAAGAAACGGTTGCAAAAACGACATGTAATGCCTCCGTGTTCTAGTTTACAGGGTGGGGAGATAGTATGGCAGGACAAGCATCTGTTTGAGCATCGATGCTCTGATTTTTGGTCAAAAGGGATGTGGCAGGCTTCACAAAAGAAATTACAAACAAACGCTGCAGTTAAGTTTGTAATTACATTATAATGACCGTTGTGAAAGAGCAAGTTAATTTTGAATTTAGCGTCTTCATTACCTCCCTCAAAATAGACATCCCGGCCTTTTCTGTCATAGTTGTAGACGGTAATTTTGTATTTTTTAAGATGGGATTGGAATTTTTCAAGTTCGGGGATACTGGCGCCTTCCTCCGGCATTTCTACACGGGCTTTTGCTATGAGCTTATTAGCTCTGAAAGTTTGTCTTTTCCCCTTGTCTTTTCGAATAGCGTAGATCTGAGGATCATTTTTTGCATACACCTTGCCTACTACCAACGCTCTAGCCAAACATAAATTATCTTTGTTATTAATTACTACAATCCCTTTTCTCGCCTTACACTCTTCATCAAACGTATTGTAAAATCCAGGCCTTACCCTCCCAGAACCTACTGGAACGTTAACTCTTGCTACATATACTTTGAACGTGTCTGTAGACTTAATAGATTCGGAATTTGATTGAAGAATACCTCCGAAAACTTGCCAAAGGACATCACCGTTAACTTCAGAGACCGGTCTAAAATCTACATACCCCGGTTCAGCACTTTTTAAATTTATTGACTGCATTTTAAACCCTAGATAATCGGTGGGTACAGCATCGGCTTTAGCTTTTTCAACAATCTGATTAAGACCCTTACGAATCCAATCAAACTCAGAGATACCATTGGGAGGGTTAGTAAATTTGGAAACAGTGTTAGTCCCGTAAAGTCTGAATTTTTTAACATAGGTTTGATCTTTACTAATTAAATTTATCGGGTTTTGAGGTTTCTTTTTAGAAACGTCCATCTTTCAACAAAGAATTAAATACTGAAAACAAGCTAACTGTACTAACGCTTAAAAGAGAAAACACACCGACCAGAGTCAAACTCACACGGATACAACTGAATTACGCAGAATCAATAATAATCTGTGCAAGAGAACACCTACGCAAGAGCAGCGCAAAAGAACGTCTGATCAGTGTGGCGACTGAAATCAGACTGAAGAACTAGAGCTTGTTGTAAGAGCTATATAGTATGTAGGGGAGCACAGTACCCCTGTATCACTACGCAAGTCAGAAAAACACTAACACTACGCAAGTCAAACCAGAACTACAAGTTATCGAAAGTTAACTCTAATGAAGGTTTAAAACACGAACACCTACGCAAGAGCAGCGCAAAAGAACGTCCGAACAGTGTGACGACTGAAATCAGACTGAAGAACCAGAGCTTGTTGTAAGAGCTATATAGAGAACGGAACTGTTACTTTGTCACTGGTTGGTCTACTGGAACTGTTACTTTTGGAACGGTTACTGTTGGAACCGTTGGAACGAGTACTGCTGGAACTGTTACATTGTTGGAACTGTAACCATTTGGAACCGTTACTTTGTAGCAGTTTTCAATGCTATAACATGAACAAGATAGAGAAGGCAACTGTTACTATTGGAACGGTTACGTCTAGAACTGATACTTTAAAGTCACTGATCAAGTTCTCTAAAATAACAGGTACAGAGGATCTACAAAAGAGCACGGTACCCCTGTACCACGCAAGTCAGAAAAACACTAACACTACGTGAGTCAAATCAGAACTACAAGTTACCAAAAGTTAACTCTAAGGAAGGTTTCAAACACTACTCTAACCAAAAGAACGAGAATAGAAAGTGAGATTACTGTTACTCAGCACATAAAACACAACACTACTCTTGACACAAGAAAGTGAGGTTAGGTTTGACGCCAATTTTTTCTTTTGGCGCGCAAATTTGGCGGGAAAATTTTCTTCTTACTCTTTCCTCGCTCAGCGGCTCGGAAAAGTGAGGTTACTGTTAGTCAACACATACAAAAACTGTTCTAACCAAAACTGTTTTAAAGAACAAGAATAGAAGGTGAGGTTACTGTGGTGAATTTACAGTTCAAAAAGAACCAGGGCAAAAAAAATAAGGTTACTGGAGGTTATGTCAGTCAACACAACACTACTTTAGCCACAAGGAAGTGAGGGTTTGTTTACTTTCTTTACTGTAAACTATCAAATCAAACAATTAAACACAAAACAACACTACTCTAGCCAAGACAATAAACACAACACAGATGTAGCGAAAAAGCTGGAAGTTTGGGGGATTTATGCTAGCATATGTAGCCGGGGGGAAGTAATAAGTTAATTATATGGGGGAATAAGTTAATTATAGGTTACCCATATGTAGGGTAAAAAAGGGGGAAACCAAATGGTTAATTGGTGGACTAAATTATTGGGCGTGCTGACTCTGCTACTGACTATAAATAATGAACTGTGCTACCTAAATGGAAGCAAGACTGTCTTCCAAACCTGTGTTGAAGTACCGGTACCAAACTATATAATTGAACTGGAAAACGTGCTTGGGGGACCAGAGGCTCGGAGATCTTTTACCCGAGACCAGGAAGCCTACTTAGCCAGCTTTGATTTAAACTAAATAACTGTAAAGAAACTAACTAAGATCCTTCCAAAAACTGATATATCCTAAATCGGCAACTGAGGTTATTGCAATATTGATCTAGGCATGGTAACTAATCATTAAGGTAAATGAATGTATAGAAATACTGCAAGCTAATCAAAACTATGGATAATCTTCTGGGGAGTCTGAATAATTATGTCAAAACATGCTGAAAATTTAAACTGTTGCAAAGTGTTCGGGCCAGGCCCGAACACTACTATTTGTTCCTACATTCCTGTATCGGGGCGAACCTTAAGGGTTTCCCCTTAATAAACTGTTTAGCCAGCCATACTGTTCCTAAATTGCCCTATGCTTAAAATAAAACTTATCGGTTGTGCGAATTTGGAGAGTTGAGGTTGAACACGTCCGTGGTGGGTGACGGTTGGATGAGGAAGGGGGAAGGGCGCCGCTAAGCTGGATTTCGTTGACAAGACGGAAAAAAGTTGTTCGGTCTGTCAACGGCGCGACAGGCGAAATGCTCCAGGCAGTGGCTCCGCGACGGAGTTTCGCGTACTATATAAAATAGCGTGACGCTATGCGTCACAACCACCCCCCTTACGGCAAAAGAAAAGAAAAAGAATCAGTTTTGCTGAAGGTGTGAGGTTGTTGAGTGGTTTTGGTTTCGATTTGCCTCCCTCTATCGTGCTCTGGGTCCCGAGATGTCATGGTCCCGGTTTTAACTCAAGGGAAGCCGAGAACAGATGAGGAAAGGCGAAAACCCCTGACCAGTCCGGCTTCGACTTGGAACCTCGTTCGCAACGTTTGTTTGGGGAAACAGCTGATTGTTTTGGTTGACCAACCACGGCAGGGATCGGGATCCACCCCCCCTCGCGAATAGAGGAAGGTATGTTGGGTGCGACAGCTAAATTAACCTAACCTAGCAAACTTGTGACTACTGTGAACTTGGTACAGCTGAAACAGATAGTCGGAAAGCGACAGTAAAAGGGACGGACAACTGCACGCACAAAAGATGTATTTTTTTTTTTTTTTTTTTTTTTAAGTTCAAAATCGCACAGAGGTGGAGAAGATAACGTAGTCTTTGGTGATGTTTTTTTGTTTGGGAGGTGTCCGAGAGGAGGTCTTGCTCCGTCAACGACTTGGCTGGTTCCCCGCTGACAAGTGATGGAGGAAACTGGAAAAGCCGAGGATTGCAGGCAGCAGGGTGAGATGTGCTCCCAGCAGGTCCTGATCACCGCGTTGCTGTTGGTGTGGACAAGGCTGAGGCTCTGCTGGATCTGCCTTTGAAGATGTTGCCATCCTCTCGGAACTTGGTGTCGGAATATCACTTCTGTCACTTGGAGCTGATGATGTGAACTTGCGGTTGAGAAAATGTCTATTTTACTGTCCAAATAGCTGACACTGTCCAAATAAAGCACTGGTAACTGATATTGCTTGAAATCACTTTATTATTCTGTCTTTAAATAATATCATTTGGTTGTCGGTTGTACTGTTTAATGTAAATTTTTTGATTGTGCAGTTGTCGTGTTGTTACTTTAATAGTTGGGGGCATTAACTGTATTGATCGGTGATGATTGCTAAACAAAATTTTTTTTTTTTTTTTTTTTTTTTTTTTTTTTTTTTTTTTATAAAGGTGAACTGTCGTGGTGAAGGTGATGAAAGGTTGATCGCAAGGCGGCGGTCCGATAACTGACGGGTTGGTCATTTCCTAACTGGGGTACCGTGGGATTGTCCCATGTTTGGCGCCGGGTTACCAAGGCCAGACTGGTGAGGTCCGCGGAAACTGTTTCTGAAGTGAGTGAGAGTTGTGGAGTTTGGAAGGATCTGCAAAACTGTTGAAACCCCTTTTTTGTATTTTTTTTTTTGCTTCGCATGCAGAAGAATTGCGCTTGCAATTATGCTGTGATGAGCGGTAATTTCAGGTGAGGATAGGTGCTTGTGGACTGTTTGTGGGAAAACAATATTCCTAGTGCCCGGTTCTTACTTAATTGAGAAAAGTCCCGTTCCTACTCGTACTTAACATCGACGTTTGTTTTGGTATACCTATTACAACATAAAAATCTTTAACTTAACTACCCTCTGATCTTCCCCAAACTGTTCCTAAACCTAACTACTACTACTTTAGTGACTAATTAAGCTAAGAAGGCTGAAAATGAAACAAGGGTTACAATAGGAAAGAAATAGAGAAGAGTTTTGTCTCTCGGCACTCGACTGACGTCAGGTCGCCACAGAAGGTGCCACCACTGGGTCCTTTCCTGCGGAGGTAAAAAATGAATAAAACAAAAAAAAAGGTAACCATCCGCAGAAAGGTTAATCTCAATCAGAAAAAAAAATTCTTTACAAGCCCCAGTGAGGGTGTCGGAGACGAAAAGGGGAGGGGAAAGATTTGGCCGACAACGCACGGGGGAGGACGTGTAGGGCAGCCCATCCTAGGGAAGGATACCCTGAGACTCACAGTCCCCCGGGCGTTGGCGGGGACAGCGACAGAGAGAGAAGACTTAACCTAATATCACTTTTGTAGAGCGTTTCTGGTCTGGGTAAAAGGTCTTTAATATTTTGGCTGAAAAAATCTTTTTAACTGTGAAACATGAGCGTTTCTAATGAACTTGCCTGTTGAGGGGTTTAACAAACGTGCGGTGACGGGTGAAGAAAATGACTCAATAACACAAGGTTTGGACCAGACAGGGAGCAGCTTTTTGTTGATTGATTCGGCAGCCTTGCTGAGGTGGTGTTCTCTGAACATTACCCAATCACCGGTCTTGTAGGGGTTGGGCAGTCTGTTCAGATCGTACTTTTGCTGCCTACGTTGCCTAGCCTTTGAGAGGTTCTCGACGGCCGTTCTCCACTCCTCGTTCGAAGATTGTTGGGAAGCATGGTCGTCGACTAGCCTGTCTAAATTCCAATGGAGTTCTAAGGGGTGGGAAATGTTCCGGCCAAGGAACAAACGGGCTGGAGAAACTTTGGTGGAATCATGACGGGCGGAATTGAAGGCTATCTGGAACCAGTGTAGCTCGTGGTCCCAGCGCTTTTGGTGCTGGTTGTGAAAAATTCGGATGGCTATCTTTATTTGTTTGTTTACCCTCTCGGCATGCGAGGGGTTAGGGTAGTATGGACTAGTGTAGATATGCTGGATGCCTAAGCCTAAACAAAGATTCTTGATTACTACTGATTTGAAATTTGAAACATTATCGGAGACTAAATATTTAGGGGGGCCAAAGATTGAAAAAACTTGCTTGGTGAGGACTGAAGCTGAGGTCTCTGCTTTAGTATTTTTTACTGGTATCATGAGGCAAAACTTGGAGAATGAATCGACCACAGTCAAAATGTATTTATTTCTGTTTAAAGAAAGGGGTAGAGGGCCAATATGATCAATAAAAATCTTTTCCCATGGCTGGGTCACGATTTCAGAGGCCAGCTTCCCAACCTTGGTGTTTGGGGCCTGCTTACACCGTTGGCACTGGACGCAAGTCCGAACCCTATCAGTGATGTAGGCTTTTAGATTGGGAGCCCAGAAAAAGGGTTCGATGCGGGCGAGGGTCTTGCTGATGCCCAGGTGTGCTGAAGTGGGCGACTCGTGGTAGTAGGAAAATAAAAGATCAAAAAGTTTGGTGGGGACAACTACTCTGGGCTTTGTTTGGTTAGGCTGACGGTAAAGAAGGGTATTGCTGTCTATTGAATAGTTTGGAGGCTTGTTTGCGGACCTAATGATCTTCCTGAGGTCAGGATCATCCAGTTGATGTTTGGAAATGTCCTTGAAAGCCTCAGGCAGGGAAAAAAGAGACAAAAGTGTTGGTTGTTGGATCGGGGGTGCTACAACTGTTGGTTCTACATTTTCAAAAAGTCTGGACAAGCAATCAGCAATAACATTGTCTTTTCCGCGAATGTGATAAATCTTAAACTGGAAGGAGTTAATGAAGGATATCCAACGGGCAATTTTACCCATCTGTCGGGGGTGATTGAGAAGCCAAGTGAGAGCCGAACAGTCCGAGTGAAGCTCGAACTCTCGGTGTTCCAAATATTGCTGGTATTTCTGTAGGGCAAACACTATTGCAAGGCATTCAAGCTGTAATGTGGAATAGTTGAGTTCATGCTTATTGAGGGCCCGGGATGCATATGACACTGGGAACAACTGATCACCATGGGGTTGAAGGAGGACCGCTCCGATTGAAGAGCCGGAAGCGTCAGTGTGCACTATGAATTGTTTATTAAAATCGGGCATACGGAGGATGGTAGAGGAAACTAAAGCTTTCTTTAAGGTTTGAAATGCTGCTACTTGGTCGGGGCCGAAAACAAAAGGAACTCCTTTCTTCTTTAAATGATTTAAAGGAATGGTAATAGTGGCATAATCCTTAATGAAGCGGGCATAAAAGGCTGTCATGCCCAAGAAACGTGATAACTGCTTGATGTTCTTGGGAGTGGGAAACTCATCTATGGGTCGAGTCCTCTCGGGATGGATTGAAATGGTGTGGTTAGAAAACACATGACCAAGAAACTGAATCTTATTAGACGCTACAGTGATCTTTTCCGGATTGACGGTGAGTCCGGCGTCACGAAGGCGTTGAATCACTAACCTGACCTTTTCCAGGTGGTCTTCAAAGGTTGAATCACTGTAGACGCACAAGTCATCGAAAAAGTTGTAAACATACTGGAACTTTATATCGCCAAAAATCTTATCTATTAAGGAGGTGAGAACCATACTGCCAGACGCAAGTCCAAAAGGGAGAAAATTGAACTCATATTGAGCCCAAGGAACAACAAATGACGTAAATTGCTTTGACTCCTCATCAAGGGGGATCTGGTTGTATGCCGAGTTCAAGTCAAGGAGCGTGAACCACCGAGCTTGGCCTAAGTGTTGAAAAGCGCTTTCGATCGTGGGCATGGGTGTAGCGTCGAGTTCTAAAATGGAATTAAGATTTCTGTAGTCGACTACCATGCGTGTTTTCCCACCCTTTTTGGGAACTAAAAAGGCAGCTGAGGCATACTGGGATGTGGAGGGTCTAATCACTCCCTTCTGAAGCAGATCGTCGATGTGTTGTCTCATAAGTTGGAGTTTGGGAGGGGCGTACTGATATGGTTTATTGCGGACAATTTTACTTTCTTTGATCCTGATGTGGTATTTCAAAAGATTTGTGCGGCCCAACTTGCTAGTTATCGTTTCGGGGAACTGAGAAAGCAACTGAGTGACTGACTGACGCTGTTGGGGATTTAAGTTCTCCCCCATACTGACTGGATGGTCCGGTTGCTCAACAATCGTGGAGCAAATGAGTGGAAAAGTTGTGGGTGAACCAGGTGATCCATAGGGAAAGCTAAGAGTGTGTGTGAACATGTTAATTACTGCCTTGGTCTTTGTCAAAAAGTCAGAACCTATTAAAAGCGGGACTGGTAAATTATCAGTAACAAAAAATGGGAAAGTCCAGGAAAGATGATTTATTTTAAAGTGGACCCTGACTGAGAAATTGAAATTGATGGGTTCGCCAGCGGCAGAAATGGCTGATAAAGATGTCGGATGTCTGCTGACCACTGCTTTGGTATGACGCTTTAAGAGCTTGTAAGTATCGGAGGACAATAAACAGAATGAAGATCCGGTATCTATCAGTGCATCTTTAAATAATCCCTTGAAATCCAGTGTGACGTGGCACAGATCATTGGTTGGAATGCTTGGGGAACCTTTGGGTTTATTAGGCAAGTTTTGCTTACCGGGCACCTGCTGCACAGATTGTACCAGGGGAGGGGCCGAGGCGCCTAACGGTACCCCCCTCTGGCGTTTCCCTGACCCTGACCTTGTGAACCGAAGCCTCGGTTTGAATTGAATTGTTGTTGTGGCTGGTATGTCCTAGGTGGTCGCTGTTGATTTTGGTGAAATGGAAATTGTGGGATGCGGGGTGTGGATAGTTGATTAGAGAAATTCGAAAAGTTGCGGTTGTCATATCCTGAAAATCTTTGATTTCCCTGTCGATAATTCGGATTGTTACGGGGGGTCAAGCCCGAATGCTGGTTTTGACGGTAGCCGACACTGAGCTGCGTGGTCTCTGGTCGCGAGACGGCCTGCCCCTGTTCCAGCGCGCGGACCACCTGAACCCTGGGAGCCAAGGCCAGGAGGTCTGATAAACTACACGCGGCCGGAAAGGCGGCAAGAGCCGCCCGCGTTGGTGCATTCAGACCATTCAGTACGGTGTCAAGCACATCGCGCTCTGAGAAGTTTGAAATCAAAAGGGATGCCGCGGCGGAAATGCTATCCACAAATTCGGGAAGGGACTCTAAATGTTGCTGGGCCCTGTAAACCATCGTGGTGACCATAGCGTGCCTGACCTGTGCTGGGAGAAAAAAATCCCTTACACCTACAACTACCTGTTCTAAACTGACACGATCGGCGATTCCCTTTAGCCAAAAGGCCCTTAGCTGTTCCGCCGTGCGGGGAAGAACCGCCAACAAAATATCCTCGTCAGCAAACAAACCCAATTTGGCAATTTTGGCAGCCGAAATCAAGAACTCCACCAACCTACGTGGCTCGGCACCAGTAGTCAGTGGCAACGCCCTAACAAGGTCGTCTAGGACCTTCATCTTACTTTGAATTGCGCGGGGAGGGGAACGACTGCTGGCCATGGCAGAAGCCACTTGCTGCCCTACGGCAATCGCGGTATCCTGGACCAACTGGGCCCAATCCACCTTAGGTGAACGTCCACTGTCGGTATTCTGGATCGCGGTGTCGTGAGGGGCACTAGGGTTTGCGTCGCCGAACTGTTGATTTCCCGCAAGGGGCGTCATTACCGGCGTCGACTGAGAGGACGTTGTGACCGTGGCCGCGCCAGTGGCTGTTAGGACAGTGGGTGCAGTAGTGGTGCTTCCGTCCTGAATTGTCTTTTCATCGGTTTCGGTTAGCGAGACGGTGACTGGGCAGGTCAGATCCGGCCTGGAATTGGGGGGCAAGGGCTCGGATCCGCCATTCAACTGAAGAGTTTTCAGAAACTCACTCAAGAGGGACCTATTAACTGACAGGGTCGTTGAAGGTGCAATCCCTAAAATGAGACATTGATCAGTCGCGTCCTGAGCATTGAGAGTAAAAACCCAGGAAGTGCCTACTGGCAACTCCTCGGGCGAATATACCCTTGAGGGCATTTTGTCTAAAAACCAGGAAAACTACAAAGTGAGAAAAAAAAAATTTTAACACAAAACACCTACTGCCGATGGGTATCCCTTATCAAGAGTCGTTGCTCAAAAATTCAAATTGCGCAAAAAGGGTAACCCAGGCAACGCGCCCAACACAAGAAAAGAGGTATTAATTAATTTTTTTTTTAAATTTTAATCCAGAATGCCAAAAAAATCCCATTGATTTCGATAAGGGAAAAACAAATCCCTAAATGATTGGGGGTTGAGCAATTGCAAAACAATTGGCCGTAACAGACTTTCCCTGGAGCATAAAATTGCTGTTCGTTGAAAACCATTTACTAAAAAATCTAAGTCGGCATTGGTGATAAAAAATTTTCTATTACAGGAATCAACTCTATAAATGCATCGTTGTTGAAATGTATTCCATCACGACGCATTGATTTCCCATAATAGGCATGAAAAAATCGGGTGCGATTTAATTCTTCGGGGAGGTCTATCACTTTGACGAAGTGTGATCGTAATGTGAGCAAAAACCTATTTATTTTATGTAAAATGGTAACTGCTGGAGTGTATTTTTCTATCCGAGGATAACACGGCAATGTTGTAAAAACAATGACCATCCTAGGATATAAACGCCGTATCAGTCTCAAAAAGGACAAAAAAGAATTCTTGAAAACTGTAATATCTACGTTCGGAAAAAAAATTGTTTGTACCTAAGAAACATAACAAGGGCATATGCGGCTGTATGGCTGAAACATTTAACTTAACAAAAGTCTTAAGGTCAGATACTCTTGCTCCAGAGATGCTCCGAATTAAAATTGGCCGCAAACTCCCAGTTAGGCCAGGATTTGCTCGAGAAAAATTGTAAAAACGGGCGGCATATGAGTCGCCAAGGACCTGAACACTAATCAAATTACTTGCTTGGGCCATAAATAAATTAACAGTGAAGGGAAAACCCAAGCTACGCCGACCGACACTGGAAGGTGTCTATTTGTGAAATGAAAGGAAAAGGTCGGCCCCTAATGTCCCGTATTTAACTACAAAAGAAAACAAATGAGCATGAGCTATTCTAAATTTTCCCCAAATGTAAAATTCGGTTCCCAGAACAAGTAACTGCACACAAGCAAAAATAAAATTGGTTAAAGTCCTGGTTTGACTTCAGTTAAACTACTTGAAAAGATTTTACCAGCAAAAAAGGTGGGTGCAGCGCTAATCCATTGGCCGCCCAACCAGACGTTAGCTGTAGGTAAGCTAAGTTCAGCACAAGAATTGGTGGCGAGTGACGTAGTTGTGACGTAGCGTGACCGGCCAGAGAATCGACCAATTTATAAACACTAGCCCCGACTGAATTACAGGAGGCACATTGTTGTTCAAAATGCATAATTATAAACCCATTTGGCACAAGGAAAAAGAAAAAATATATTCTACAGTACGTTACATTAATGCCTTGTTGTAAAATGCCAGCTGTACCAAGCCAGAATTCAGACTTAGCCTAAAAGTGAACCGAGTTAAAAACCAACTAAAATGCAAAATATAAACTAAATTGACTATGGTTACCTATGTTAGACATGTCCTGAGAACCCATTCTACAATTATATACCATAAAAATCTAGCCTAAAGGGTTTTACTGATCCAAAATTTGCAAAAAACTTCCTACTGCAAAAACTGCTAGGCCCTAAAAAATTTTACTATTGTCAGACTTTGGTCCTGTATTTCTGGCCTACTGAATACTTACACTAAGAGAATATTATTGTTACTAGGGATGACCAATAGTGTGAGAAAATATATTCACATAATCTTAAAGACAAAATCACATAATACAAAGAATAAATTAAACACTGGACCAACACACACCACAGATTGTAGCCACAGACTAACAGTTGCAAAAGATGAGGCTGTAGCATGATAATTATATTTTATTGAATAAATAAGTAACATAAAAAACAGTCACTGAATTTAACACATAGCAAGGTGTTAGCTTTAACTATTGAAACTGGTCTTTATTAGTAAAACAAAACAAAACACCTTGGCTTTGGCCAAATGCCATTCTAATTGTAATAAAAATTGGGTTATGGCCGTTATACCACCATACCTGAGACCTGTACCCAATACATTTTTTATAGACCAGATGTGCCTCTTGCTAGGCTTACAAATTAAAAATCAGAAACACTGAATCACATCACTGAAACACTTTTACTGCTGCCTAGGCCTGATGAGTTGCGGATTCTCACTGAAATACAAAACAGAGCAAACAAATACAAAATCCTACCTAAGACACACTATTTTCCCTTGGTCATCCTAGTTAGGTAAATTTGGAAAAGGTTTAATCTCAAAAATTGAGGGCTAGGCCCCCTACCTTCCTGGTGTCAGTCTAGCATTCTAAAAAATTCTGATATGGGACATAACCTCCCCAGAAGATTCATCGACTAAATCCTAAGTTTTCCAACCTACAAAAAACAAAGCTGTCTAAAGCTCTCTGGCCCTAGGCTTAAGCCTGCTACCATATGTAGCGAAAAAGCTGGAAGTTTGGGGGATTTATGCTAGCATATGTAGCCGGGGGGAAGTAATAAGTTAATTATATGGGGGAATAAGTTAATTATAGGTTACCCATATGTAGGGTAAAAAAGGGGGAAACCAAATGGTTAATTGGTGGACTAAATTATTGGGCGTGCTGACTCTGCTACTGACTATAAATAATGAACTGTGCTACCTAAATGGAAGCAAGACTGTCTTCCAAACCTGTGTTGAAGTACCGGTACCAAACTATATAATTGAACTGGAAAACGTGCTTGGGGGACCAGAGGCTCGGAGATCTTTTACCCGAGACCAGGAAGCCTACTTAGCCAGCTTTGATTTAAACTAAATAACTGTAAAGAAACTAACTAAGATCCTTCCAAAAACTGATATATCCTAAATCGGCAACTGAGGTTATTGCAATATTGATCTAGGCATGGTAACTAATCATTAAGGTAAATGAATGTATAGAAATACTGCAAGCTAATCAAAACTATGGATAATCTTCTGGGGAGTCTGAATAATTATGTCAAAACATGCTGAAAATTTAAACTGTTGCAAAGTGTTCGGGCCAGGCCCGAACACTACTATTTGTTCCTACATTCCTGTATCGGGGCGAACCTTAAGGGTTTCCCCTTAATAAACTGTTTAGCCAGCCATACTGTTCCTAAATTGCCCTATGCTTAAAATAAAACTTATCGGTTGTGCGAATTTGGAGAGTTGAGGTTGAACACGTCCGTGGTGGGTGACGGTTGGATGA